>JARLTB010000142.1:13917500-14555000 GCA_030141615.1 Unio pictorum
TACAGAAACCGTGTTTACAAAACTTTACATACCTGTTTCTACAGGAATTAAACCTTGAAATTTATTGTTACAACTAGTTTCTAACAACTTGTTGCGGATGCTGTAAAATGTGTTGACTTAGAAATCGATGAGCCAAAGCGACACATGTTTTTGTATGTAAATTTATGTACGCGCAAATTATATCCCGGATATTTTATATTAGTAGTTAGAAGTTATCAATCAAATTTAGAGAATTATTTAAAAGAAAATGTGTCAGCTGGAAAAAATAATTACATTTGTGCATGGCTGTCTTTTTCTAGTCTTCTTCGTTTAGTCTTCTTACTGGATACGACGCCTTCGAACATTGAAACCAAGAAAAAAAAAAAAAGAGAGAGAGAGAGAGAGAGAGAGAGAGAGAGAGAGAGAGAGAGAGAGAGAGAGAGAGAGTTTTTTTCCATTTTCTGAAGATTTTAAGATAATGAAAGAAATCCAATGCAGTATATGCACGTTATATATGACGAAAATATGGAATTCATTACATATATATGAAGCACAATAAATTATTTATAACTCAAGATTTGGCATAATTACGAATACGTTTCTACCAGCTTTAGAAATTTCACATTGCTTTCGACTATATATATATATATATATATATATATATATATATATATATATATATATATATATATATATATATATATATATATATATATATATATATATATATAGATAGATAGATAGATAGATAGATAGATAGATAGATAGATAGATAAATAGATAGATAGATAGATAGATAGATAGATAGATAGATAGATAGATAGATAGATAGATAGATAGCTAGTGCAAGCCATTATCTGTATTTACTTGATTTGAGGTTCTATCATCTGAGATAGTGCTTTCTATTTAATAATTTATCCATCAGACATTAATATTGTTATCTGTATTTTCTACTAATTTCGCCAATTAAGATTGTTACAATTTCCGAAAATATTAGTATACAACAAAGATAATTAATATCATATTCGATGTGCAATTAAATACAATTACTTATTCCATTATATTCAATGCAAGCTCTTAATCAATCGAATATATACATCATTTCTCTCAATGAAATACGTGAGAGAGAGAGAGAGAGAGAGAGAGAGAGAGAGAGAGAGAGAGAGAGAGAGAGAGAGAGAGAGAGAGAGAGAGAGAGAGAGAGAGAGAGAGAGAGAGAGAGTATGTTTCATGCATCTTCGCAAAATATACAAAGGTCTACCAGACATTCCGGAAACATTTGTTTTTCCACGTGCTACGACGCCCGTCTGCAGTATTTTCTCAGCTTCTGCGTAGGCCCGAGAATTGCAGATGTTCTTCTGTTTTCCATAATATGTACAATAAATTTAATGGGACAATAATAAGCAGCAAGACCGAGCAGGAGAAAAAAAGGAGAGTTCTTTTAAAAGGTTGAGAACACCTGATAGCAAACCGTCAAAACACATTTTAAAAGGTAAACACCTGATAGCCAGCAATCATGACACCTGTGACTGTTGTTGTTAAAATGTATACATACCTGTGACTGTTGTTGTTAAAATACATACATACATACATACATACATACATACATACATACATACATACATACATACATACATACATACATACATACATACATACATACATACATACATACATACATACATACATACATACATATATATATATATATATATATATATATATATATATATATATATATATATATATAATGTGGGACAATTTCGCTCAAATGGAATTAAAAAATGGGTGTTTATATATTTAACCTAATTTAATTGAAATATATATATATATATATATATATATATATATATATATATATATATATATATATATATATATATATAATATATATAAGATGATAGTAATAACGTTTGAGCTGGGGTTTTAATTATGCTGATGGTGACGATGATGATGACACCTAATTATTTGTATCCTGTTATGAATACTTCTGTTTTCTTATATAAAAGGCAATTCCTGGTATTATAAAAACGTTTTTAGTTGTGTTGAGGCAAAAAGGGATAATTAAATAAACTGCTCAGTCTGGTTCCCTTTCTCTTTTAACACAAAAAGAAAGGTTTAAGATTGGTCATCGACGGAACCGAAGAAAAGTGCTCAGGACATAGGAAAAAGACAAGAGAAAATGGGGAACTAAATGGTAAGCTGATAATAAAGTATTGAAATTTAATTAACTAAAGATTCAAACAAATAAGAAAGAATTTATATTTTTAAAAAAAAAATGTTTGCACAATTTTAATTAAATGATATGGGGTACTTTTGAACTGGGCTTGGTATGATGTTGTGAAAATATATTAGGAAATCTAGTCTAGTTTAGAACATTACAAGATTTTCCAAATGATAAAGGGATTCAAGTGTACAATACCATTAAAATAAAACAAGTTATATAACAGGTGTACTTTTAAGCTGTCGTATCAAGTACAGAAAACAATAAGAATAAAAATAAAAAATTACTATACCAAGCAGATAAGGAATTTACATCCAGAATTCTAAACTAAAATGAAAATATAAAGGTTCTAATAATATTATACAGTTGTAGGCTTTAACCCGAGTGCCATACGTACGGTGTCTTTATATAACGCATACATGTGACTGAGTTTTGCAGGATACAATTACTATCAAAATTAGCTGCAGCAAAGATTACGAATAAAGAGAAGAAAAGCCTTAATATATTATTTAAAACATACATACATATATATATATATATATATATATATATATATATATATATATATATATATATATATATATATATATATATATATATATATTCAAATGATTCAACAACATCAACAAAAAGTCAGACGTTCGTAGTATTTATAGAGAAATAAATATGTATTAAGTCTAAAGAGAAACATTTTTAAAGAAAGAGTGTACTAACCAAATTATAAATATTTGCTGAAAATGGGATGTATAGAATATTTCTGTATATGTACATTAGTGAAACGTTTTACCACAACCAAAGTTACTGTAATGTGGGACAATTTCGCTCAAATGGAATTAAAAAATGGGTTTATATATTTAACCTAATTTAATATATATATATATATATATATATATATATATATATATATATATATATATATATATATACGAACGCGATTTATGAATACTGTTGAAATAAGCGATGAAGTGAATAGATCAAAAACATGGATAAACCATTTTGTTTATTTGAAACGTCTAAAGTTTAAGAAAGTTCAAATTTCAAAAGCCAAATTAATAAGAAAAACAAACCAACAAAGAAGAAAGAAAACAATCCACCATCCCACACACACAACGAGAAGATTCGAAGGGAGGTAATAGTGAAAATTTAGCTTATAAACATGAGTTGTTTCTATATGATCTAAAACATGATATATACAAATTTGAAGAGGTTTGAAAGCCTGGACTGATATATGATTAAACGGATTTACTATTTAAATGGAAAAGATAATGATGCAGGGTTTATATCTTGGAAATTGGCTGAAAGAGTTGTGCTATTAAATTAAAGGACGGAATCACCAAGCCTATATTTTCGTATTAAAAAATTGTAGAAAATTTTAAGTTCTTGAAAATAACAGGTTTATATCGTTTGTCCGATTGTGGAAAATTAGTTTATATCATATGTTGCTGTTTTTTTTAGCAAGAGGGGTGGGGTGGGGGTGCACTCAGTCACGGCCGGGCAAGTTTGTTGTGTAGTTCCGTGCGTAAGCAGTTTGAAACTACAGCTAATATTTACTAAGCATTTTGAAGAGAATCCTGTGACATATTTTTCAGCTTAATTTCCATGATTAAATTTGTCGATATAAAGATTTCCAAGGGAGTCACGTGACACCTTTGGCCGACGTTGCGGGCATACATGCATACATATGACATAGTGTGGAAAAAAAGTGAGAAAGTCACGATTTATAAATGTGTGCTGGCAATATGAGGTCAAATGGAAATCATGTGGAAAGATGTGAAAAGCCATTGCCGGATTACCAATTAAATATAATATGCACGTGCTTATGGCACCAATCAAACAGGAGCACAAAAAATATATTCAAATTAATTGTTGATCATAAAATTGAATGAATTGTATATGACCATTTCGATCTACATTTACGAGTGTTTGGACAATTGGCAACACTGGCATTTTCCCACATTTTTGGTATTTACTATTGTTTTTCTTTGTTGCACATTTTGTAGGGGGGGGGGGGGGAGGCACCATTATATTTTCAGTGCTTTAGGCCCTGAAATGCTTTAATCCAAAACTGCCACAGGCAGACAAATAGTAAAATGATACATATGAAAAGCATTAAAAGTCAGCTAATTCTGCATATTTTACTAAAATAGTAATAATCAGATAGCATAATTAACGAAAAGAACATTTGATATATGAAATTGTTTTAAAAATATACAAGCCATGTAGTCCCTGTAGGTACTTATTTCAGCAATAGGTGTCATTTTTAAGAATTTGATTACATGGACTTTCATTTGGCGGCTATTCGATTATTTTACTTGTTCGTCCATCCCTGTTTCTCCCAAAATTTTATTTTATAGCCGCCCCGGCAGCTTTACTGGGACAAAATCTGCCAAAACGTACGCTGGCATTTTAGTTGTCTGTGAGATTTATTTTCTTGTCTAGTGACGGATCATAAAAATGGTATCTAAAAATAAAACCCAACCAACCAAACAAATCAAAAGAAAAGAACAAAACCCACAAACAGATCAAATACGAAAAAGAGACAATTTAAAGAATCAAGTTGCTCATTTAAACTTATGTTACACGCTACTACTAATGTCACTATAAAACACTGATAAACGGTTTGCAACAGTACGCACAAGAAATCGCGAAGCTCAAAAAGAAGACAGCTGAGTAAAAAAAAATACCTAGAGAAGAGGATTATAAGCATTCAGTATAGGCAGGATGACACATGGCAATTTAGAAATTAATAAAAAAAAAATCAATATTCATTATGAAATAAACAAACCATATATATTGCAAATAATGGCAGAAGGATCAGCTATTGTTTATTGTTTCATTGATTGTTTCTGATACAAACGCATATAGCGGATCCATTCATGTTCATGAAATCAAATCACATGTTAAGCCAATAGCGAAATATCCAAACTGTAACAAATAATATCTATAAAGAGCGAATTAATTATATTTGAGTCCAATTGGAACACCAATTTCAGGTGTTGCTCCCTTACCCCATTCTACGCCTTTTAGAAAATATATTGTAGAACGAGTAACAATTGTTATCGACATATATATCATAGTGTGACCATACAGTTATTGTTATAACCGTTTCTTTAGGTAGTTATTGTTATAACCGTTTCTTTAGGCAGTTATTGTTATAACCGTTTCTTTAGGCAGTTATTGTTATAACCGTTTCTTTAGGCAGTTATTGTTATAACCGTTTCTTTAGGCAGTTATTGTTATAACCGTTTCTTTAGGCAGTTCAGTCAACGTTTCGGTAGTTATTCTCAAAAATGATTTCACCAATCTTTCTTTCGACATGTTAGTCTAACTTATTGCGATTTTATGTGCTTAACTTTAAATATTTGTTTTAAGGGTATCAGTTACAGATGTAATTTCTATTTTCGCTTAATGAAGTCTATCTACTTCGTTTGAAACATGCTATAATTCTCGTTTCTCTTGTGTAATGAATGATCCTTTCAATATAAGAGGAAGTTTTTCAATAAGTATTAAAAACTGGTACTCATCTATTCATTTTTTTCTTCTTTTCTCACCTTGTAAGCCATTCGTTCATTTATACCTCTTATATGCAGTTTGATGTTCGTAGTGACCCGCATTTGAATGTCTTTGAACAACTAGGGCACATTATTGACTTCTTGTGAAATGTCTAATAGCGCCACCTGGTATGAGTTCTATAGCACCCGGCGCGGGAATGACAAAGGTCTCTAACAAGATTTACTGCATCTTCCGCTACAGTTGCAGATTCTTTAATTTAATAGTACTAGTTTTCCAGTGACGATATAATCGTTACTAAATGGAAAAATGGGTAAATAATTTGCTTTGTGGATGTTTTACTGACAGTCAGCAGCTGTGACGAACAATACATTATGCTGAGTCTAAATATGATGAAGCAGGAATTGAATACAGCTTTGGCTGATGGAGCAAATACAAATGGAGATACCACTTAACTGATAAAGAGTTGAAAATAACGTTTCAACATTTTTGTCAGATGGTATTAACGACATTGTGACATCCTTCATCCTAATATTTCTTCCGGTCATTACGTTTTCAGAATGATTACATCGGATCAATACTTTTTAACAAATGAAACCATTCACTTCACTGGTTTCTGATCATTTTGTCACTGAGGCGATGTTTCAGCTTCTGAGTGAAAGATTTATTAGATTATAAGATATCTTTTTCAAGGTGCCATAAGAGAATGATGATTCTAATGTCGGACCCAAAGCACCAGTTTTTTCATGGTCAGACAAATCAAATACTGGACAAAGAAATACGTCATCATCGCCAAAGTGTGCTTCACAAATACCTACAGATTTCCGATAGCAATCGATAATTCAAACACGGGTTTTGTTTAGTATTGCATCATATTTATTCAAATCTTTAAATGCAGATAAAAATGAAACTTCTTCTTGTTTAAATGAATCCATATTGTATATGTTGATATATTTGACTTTCGTATTCTCATTTTGTAGTCATCATATTATTTGATAATTCTATCTTTACACAAATTTATGTCCGCTTCTACATTTGGTTCAAAATGATTGTTCATTAGTACAAGTAACGTAGAACAGAGACATACATGTAATCCTTGTTTCATTTCAGCTCAGACTGATTTATAATTCCATAATGCATCACAATTAAGTAGAAGGTTCGAAAGACAAAAAGTGAGTGATATACATTACGATAAGAAAGCGAAGCCATAACTTCACAAACTAAAAAATGGTACCTATATTGTTTAACATGGCAGACATTCTGGAACGAACATATTAAACATTTTCTTTTCTAATATAGCTAACCTAATGAAACCGTGAACAGTACAACACCGTGACATCGTTTATCCAACGAGGCTGTTCAAACTTCAAAGTAACAACCTTAAATTTTCAAATTGTAATATTATTGGTATATTTGTTTCGTTAAAAAAAACTTTCAAAGATATTCATTTATTCGTACGGATATATTCCTTTCCGTAAATATTTAGTGGGTAAGCTGTTTCAGTGAATTTCTTACCCTTTATGAGTGTAGATACCAATGCAAGAGATTATTCCATGACTGTAATGCTGCGTACAACCGTTTTTCCTTTCAACTCTGAACTAGCTTTTGTCTTTTTAAGTATGTGAACATTGAAATGCTTTATACATAAAATGTGTTTCTTGTCGTTGTTTACAAATAAAGCTTATATTGGTGTTAACTCGAAGTATGAACTTCTTCTAAACTGAATTTACACACTTATGTATCCTTACAGTTAACCCATCCCATCAAAGAAAATCCGGACCTTTCACTTCATTTCATGAGTTTACTTTTACATATTTTAAATAAATATTTACATTGCAGTTTAAATGTTATCTCAATATGGTCTGAGGACGACTTATTTAGACTAAAGATAGTTTAAATTATGAGAGAGAGAGAGAGAGAGAGAGAGAGAGAGAGAGAGAGAGAGAGAGAGAGAGAGAGAGAGAGAGAGAGAGAGAGAGACCGGGGGGGGGGGGTTAAAATGAATGGAACTTGCTGTTGTCTAAATGTAAATTTGTTTACTTGTCAAAATCGTTCGTACTAATGATCAGTGTAGTGTGTTGCGGGGCGTGGGTGTAAAAGTATTTAGTATTATATTCGATGAGCGCTCGCAGGGAATTAAGGTAGAAAATATAAAGTGTGCCTTGACTAGTACATTATGAAGTGTATATTTCTTGACTGAGAACATTATGTAGTGTATATTTCTGGACTGAGAACATTATGCAGTGTATATTTCTGGACTGAGAACATTCTATAGTGTATATTTCTTGACTCAGAACATTCTGAAGTGTATATTTCTTGACTCAATACATTATACTTAGCTGTTCTCGTGACATTGTGTCTTCTTAATAAAAACTGGTGGTTCTTCTATAAAGTTTTAAGGTAAGTAACAAAATAAACCCAACAAGTTTTATAAAATTCAGCACATAATGTATTCCCAAGAACACGAAGGGAACATTTAGAAAGATTATATAGTAATTCGAATTAATAGTAATTCAAATTAATCCAAATCAACATATTTATTTCCAATTCAAATATATCAAAGTCCTGCCGATTTCTAGCGTTATTCCAAATAAATTACAATATTGAATCTGCTGACGTGACTGCAGTTTCGAATATTCTATTGTACGAGTAGCCTGTAGTGTGGTGTTGTACGAACAGTCTTTTAATGTGCCACAGTAATATGTTTCAAAAATGTTTTGTCTGGAAGAAGTAGAATTCCAATTTAATGTTCAAGTCCAGGAATATATAATATATGAGAACTTTGTATCTCTAGTGAATAATATTTGGATAAATAAATAATTCCACCCAAATAAAAAAACTGAACACATCACAGCGTTGATAATGCCTCATATAATAAATGCAATATTGACAAATTACTCAACTAAACAACGTTCATTTAAAACGCTAAGCACAAACGAAGGAATAGGAGTGGGGAACACCAGTGTCCTAGACCCAGCTTAAGATAAACTTGTTTACTTCCATTATAACGATCACATTATTTAATATATTTTCACTTGATATAAATATCCACTGTGTATTATGATGTTTATAAAATAGATAGTCTTGGTCAGGTGCACGCTGAACTTGATTTTCGACATGGTCAAGCACTAAATAAATGCATATGACCGATAATCTTAAACTAAAGCAAAAATAAATAATTATATATATATATATATATATATATATATATATATATATATATATATATATATATATATATATAAGTAGAGAGAGAGATATGAGTCAATGTCATCATATACACACACATATATATACATACATGTATATATGTATATATATATATATATATATATATATATATATATATATATATATATATATATATATATATATATATATATATATATATATAACTTTCTCATATCATTACTTGTAGGAGCACTTGTGATGCAAACTGATGGACACTACTTCTATTACTCAACGTTACTCCTTGTAACATAGGCCACCTGCCCACATTCCACACATGTATGAAATAACTATAATACAACCTTGAAACAACAATTTCAGGATTAGCAAGCTGAATCTGAGTATTAAAGAAATTCCAAGATAGCAAAATTATGTAGGGTAGACTAAAAAAATTATAAAACTTCATATGATTTGCATTACATTGAATATACGAAAATAAAAATGCATTATCATGTTGTGATACATAGGGCATTTAACAGCAGACTCAGGCTCATTGAACATAGAGGGTATTTTTAAATCTACCATATATTTGCATGGTGCAAAATAATAAAATAATAAAAAAAATAATAAAATAAAATATCTCATTTTTAAGAACAATATACTGAAGCCTATATTTATTTTTTTTGCTATATGGAAAGCACATTTGTATTCGAAAATAAAATAATGACTGGCTAAGTGCATACATTTACCGAACTTTATATATTATGCATTACATCGAAGGTGAATACGCATCTCTTCAATTATCATACAGGGGACATTTATCAGCAAAGTATAACATTTTCTTGTATAGCTGTTCAAACGTTACACAATCTTTGAACATAAGTGGATTTTTCTAAACCTATATATGATTATCAATGCTGGAAAGGTTCCATTTCTGAACTTGCATAGTGCGAAGAGCATAATGAGGTTGTACAGTATAAGATATCCATATAGTTTCTGATCTTACTACAGAATCGTAATATACCATTCAACTATCCATTTAGTTCTTATAGACAACTATAATTAAAACGTTGTTCAAATATAATGAGAAAAACAGTTCCATAGCTTGATTAGCTAAGCTTCCACCATTCTAAACGAAAACATAAGATTTTTAACATTTATTATACCTAACAATCATAGTGTTCTCCTCGCGTCAAAAATAGGTTACAGCTTTGTTTCGGGAATCTATCATCTGTCAGTATTAATACATTCAACCAGTACTTACGAATTCTACTGTATCGTTCTTAGTTCGTTGGCATTCAGTATAAATCGTTTTAGATTAAATCATTGGAGTGTGTTTTGTCATAAAAGATAATAAATTTACAGAAAATAATACATGTGTACGGTGTCTATATTTCCTTAGTAAAAGCTTCAAACTACTTCTGTCCAATACTACTACTACTACTACTACTACTACTACTACTACTACTACTACTACTACTACTACTACTACTACTACTACTACTACTACTACTACTATCACAACTCTACTACAACAACTATATCTTCTTCTTCTTCTTCTTCTTCTTCTGCTCTTTATTACTACTATTATTATTATTATTATTATTATTGTTATTATTATTATTATTATTATTATTAATAGTAGTATTAGTTATTTTAAAATATTATTGTTATTACTATTATTATTATTATCATTATTTATATTATTTTTATCAATATTATCTTATTATTATTAGCTTTATTATTATTAGTGTTATTACTATTATTATTAATTTTATTTATATTATTATTATTATTATTTATTTTATTATTGATATTATTATTATTATTATTATTATTATTATTATTATTATTATTATTATTATTATTATTATTATTATTATTGGTAGTTGATGCTATACATAACAAAATTAATGTTCAGGTGGACGTGGATTTAGGCCACCAAAAGGATAACTTCATACTATCAGCTAAACTCCAAGGAATTTGTTCTAAGAGGAAAGAATTCTAACAAACATATTTTTTGCGAACACGTATATTAAAATTATCTTTTTGGTCGAACTGTAAACATAACCAGATACGCAGCATGGTATTTACTTCATGAGTATTGTCATTAACAATAAAGATTATATGAAATTAATTCATACGTTTATGATGGGTGGTGTTTTTAAATACCTTCACATGCTAAGTTAAAATTTACTTTTGCATTCGAATATTATGTTATCACAATATTCTGTTATTACAATATAATGTAGTTACAATATAATGTAGTTACAATATAATGTAGTTACAATATAATGTAATTACAATATAATGTAGTTACAATATTATGTCATTACAATATTATGTCATTACTATATTATGTTATTACAATATTATGTCATTACAATATTATGTCATTACAATATTATGTCTTTACAATATTATGCAATGACCGTATTATGTCTTGACAGTATTATACTTTTTTAAGCTCAATAAGAATATCAACAACCCTTATATACTTTTTTAAGATTCAACGTGTTTAACATTTTTAACAATCTGATTAAAATCAGCTGTTACGTACGTACTACGACAATAACATCTGAACTAACTCGATTCCGGGTCATGTCCAGGCGACCTTTGCATTGACCAATCAAAACGCGACTGGCAAACCAGTAACAGTATTTCGCAGACATCGTGTCGGATAGAAAGAAACCGAGAGATATCGAAAGACAATAGAAAATGGAAACCCCCTCGGTGCAAATCATAACACCAATAAAAACGTATTTTCTTGGAAATATTTGTGTTTTGTGCGGGTTTTCGTTCATCCAGATAGAAAGGCTTGAAGACGGCAGCGAGATTGAAAAGAAATTTCTGGACAGAAAACTAAAGTTAAATTCGGAACGAGTGGAAAACATCGCGCGAGTTACTGAAGTAAGAGTCGCTGCAGATAACGAAAGTGGAGTGTGCCAAAAATGTTACAGATCAGTTGAAAAAGTGTTGAGGTCAGAAAAGGAAGTTTTAGAGGTAAAGAAAAGGCTAAAAGAATCAGCAGAAACTGTTTCAAAAACTTTACTCTTAAATCTGCCTTCGCCGAAACGAAAATCCATCACAAAAAGGATGCTCAGAAGTCCAGTTTGCTTCGCTATCGAACTGATGTATGAAAGGTCCAATCCGATTGGTGGAAATTTTAATTAGTATGTATCATGCAAAGGTCGCCTGGACATGACCGCGTATCGAGTTAGTTCAGATGTTAGTGTCGTAGTACGTAACAGCTGATTTTAATCAGATTGCATTTTTAAAAGACAATCTTCAAGAAGAAGAAGAAGAAGAAGAAGAAGAAGAAGAAGAAGAAGAAAAGATGAAAAAGATGAATAAAAAGAAGAAATAGTAACATTAACTATTAAGCATTACTTTTGTCATGGGCACAGATCTTACAAGTACGGCCAATAAAATACAACTGTGAAGGAGAGTGGAAACAGCCCGTTGGCACTGGGTTCTATCTCTTAACCCAAAGGTTAGGAATCATTACCACAGGTTCTTCCTAAAATAGATATAAAAATATGAAGCACGCAAAATCATTTTTTGGATCTGTGCTATTTTGACTTTTTATGTGAACATAAATGATATCTTCTGGATATTTGATACATTATTTTAACATACGTATAACCCCCCCCCATAAAAAAAAAACAACAAACAAACAAAACAACATTACCCCGACTATTTCTGGTTTCGTCTTGTTCTAGCAGTTCCAGTAGTAAAGCTAGATAGCAAACGATATAAAACTCTGTTTCTCAATCTATTTATGCACAATGCATCTAACACACACACACACACACACACACACACACACACACACACACACACACTTTATATGATGCCTGTATTTTCAGATAAGCTATGTTGATTTATATATCTACTTGTAAATGGCTCATATAATTTTTTATAATACTCTCCAAATAATTTTAAAAATATAAAAGTGATAAAAGATTCACATATAAAAATATGCACTTTTCATTGTATGTGGAGATGAGTCCCGATTCTTGACTTTTGTTCAGTTAATAATATATTCCGGTACATAATAGATCCAAATAAACTTCCTGTCCATTACAATACTTTCTGTCCTGAAATAATGTTACAGTCATATCAGGATTTCTGATTTCAAATAAATGGAACAAAACGCTTAGAGATATTGCTCCTTAAAACGGTAAACAAATAAAAACAAATAAAAAAAATAAAAAGTGGACTAGTTCGAGACAGACTTGAAATTTGTGTGAACTTGCATACAACAGTCTATTTAAGAACGTGTAGATAACATGTTATTGGCAGTATTATATGTGGATTAAAACTTAGAAATGTGTGAGAATTTGTAATCAGAGTATGTGTAAAATGTGTGAGAATTTGTAATCAGAGTATGTGTAAAATGTGTGAGAATTTGTAATCAGAGTATGTGTAAAATGTGTGAGAATTTGTAATCAGAGTATGTGTAAAATGTGCGAGAATTTGTAATCAGAGTATGTGTAAAATGTGTGAGAATTTGTAATCAGAGTATGTGTAAAATGTGTGAGAATTTGTAATCAGAGTATGTATAAAATGTGTGAGAATTTGTAATCAGAGTATGTGTAAAATGTGTGAGAATTTCTAATCAGAGTATGTGTAAAATGTGTGAGAATTTGTAATCAGAGTATGTGTAAAATGTGTGAGAATTTGTAATCAGAGTATGTGCAAGGTATAAGATGTACGGGATTTATGAGAGTTTCTCAAACACTGCACTGAATGTTCACCTGAATGATCAAAATATCGCAGATTATGTATTCGAGCCATACCATGAATTCATTTTTAAAACACTCCGATATTTACAAAATGCGCCCTACTGTTTAAAATAAAGATATTTTTCTCCTGTTCCCACCAGTTTTAGGTTTTGGACACCCGTTTCTAAAGGGATGACGATATAATATCACTTTTGCTCAGTTATAAACAAAAACTAGGACAAATCCAAACACTTGGTGTATATCGGTGTGTGTGTGTGTGTGTGTGTGTGTGTGTGTGAGAGAGAGAGAGAGAGAGAGAGAGAGAGAGAGAGAGATATTTTAAGATGAAAAATGCATATTATTGATAATTTAATAGTGAAAATTCAAATAGACACATCATATAGGAGATACTTTTCTAAATATGTTATGAATAGAAATAACATAAAAATGAAGGATGGAAAACAAATTCTAACTCATTATCAGGTTTAGGTCTGAGGTCAATCAAGTACAAACTATGAGTAATAAAATAACTTTGAAGGTAACGATCTGAAACGGCGAACAAATCAATGTACGCATGCGTTGACTAATCCATCAATCAATAAATTATTCATGTGCATAGACGATGCTCATATTAGTAAAATATGAAGCTCGAAGAAAAAAATAAATGCATATATTCATAATAAATAAATAAATAAAATATAAAAAAATAAATAAAATATAAATAAATAAATAAATAAATTACTTTAAAAAAAGTAAATAATAAATACAGATAACAAAGAAACCCAAATGAAAACTAAAGGACAAGTAAACGAAGAAATTATTGAAAGTACGAACAAAGAAAATAAATAAATAGATGGTATAAATAAAAAAAGCGTTTGTTTACATCCCTTGCGAAAATAGCTCCGCCCACAATCATGCGTCTATACAAAATCTCACTCTCTCCGTTAACAGATAGCGTCTGAAACCACCCTTTTCCGCACAGAGGCTTGTAGTTGGCGGATGTATCTCTTGGTAATTCAATTCCATATTTATTATAGTAACACGGCCAGCCGCAGTTGATCTCTATAACAAAGCATTTTGGCGGGCCATTGACATAATTACTTGAGACATCAATGGTTTTGGAATTCGGAACCGTCAAAGCGCCAATTAAACTATCATTGAGGATATAAGCGGCCAACTAATGATACTTACAGTCTGCAACTATCCACATTACATACCCATCTTTACAACTTGTGGAATGAGCTCTGGGTCCGGAATGACAGAAGTGGAGATTTTAATGTAATCAAAACTGTCATAAACTTAATCAGTTAGTAAATTTGGCATATTTATTCCATATGACTGTTAAAGTGCTCATTATTTTTGGAAGCGTTGAATGTATGCCTGAGAAATGGATCATCATCAACTGTATCGCGTGAATACTTCCAATTTCAATCATTTGACGCCCTCTTTCTCGCCAAATTATGGCATTTCTAATGCATTTCAAAGATATCATGAATTTGGCTCTCAATTTTACAGCGGAGGATCAATCGGTAATTTATCGGGAATTAACTACAGTTATTATCCTTCCGCATGGACAATTCCTGCCATTTCTACGACATTCAGTGATTTTAATAATTCTCATCATTCTGGAACGGATGTTAAGGAATCTCGCATTGGTCAAGAATGTTTCACTGTAACATCTCGTATAGAACAACCAAATTGTGTAGATACGTTCCCAAAGGCCGGAAAAGACACTGTCACGGACGAAGAAGACGAAGAAAGACGTGGCGGTCCAAGCCCGTTCGGAGGACAAATTAGTAACTCGTCTTCTGAATCCATATCGAAGTCAACTGTAAATTCTTTATCAGGTATGCACACAACCCCCACCAATACTCCCGTTATCATCATCATCATCATCATCATCATCATCATCATCATCATCATCATCATCAGTTTATTATAATTGTCTCATGTTTACGGCAAATCCTTTGCACTTTATCATTATAGCGTAATACTGAAAGGAACATATCTTATATCGCTGCAAAATACTCAAGATATCAGAGAGAGAGAGAGAGAGAGAGAGAGAGAGAGAGAGAGAGAGAGAGAGATAACAAGTACAAGAGTAATCTATAAATAATAGCTTAATGCCATTAACTGTAATTTTTGGTCGTTTTAATCCAATGCATTTTTATAGGCAGTTTTCTTTTACTAGACACATTATATTATTTGATTTTAATAAATTACAACGAAACGCGAAACGACTACTTTGAAAACAGCGTAGTTCATCTTTAACTGCCATGCACATATAATGTTTTCCTATGTTTATGAAACAAAAGTTTGAAACAACTAAAATTAATATCACATAATAGTTTTGTATACTTAGGAGAACATTACAAAAATATAGGTTAAAAAATTCAGGCATATGCAAAGAGTACTTTTTTGAATTCGGAGTTATTGCAAAAGCACTCCTACATCGCGAACATCAATGCTCAAACACTCACATAATAGTGACAGCAATGCACAAACATTCCTGTAACACAAACACCATTGCAACAGCACTCTGATAATACGGATAGCAATACAAAAGCACTCCGAAAATAGGAACAATACTAGAGCACATAAAACACGAACAACAAGGCACTTTGAACATTTGCAGATTCATATCAAGAGAATATGTATATACATTACGAACACATCACAAATGTAATCATCTGTAATTACATAAACACATACGTATATAATGACGTTAAAAACACACCAGAATGATAAGGATAAGGAATCCTATTATCTGTTTTTAACGACAATTTAACAATGTTGTACTGCTATGGCCTATACATAAACTCTGGATATCCTTTTGATACCATTCTTTTGAATAAAGCCTTGGAGACCCCATACTATTTGAATTACACATTGCTGTTCAAGAAAGTGGAATTGATCCAAATTTCAGCCTTTTTTTTAAACTGTTGTCATGCCTCTGTTGCATAGTTCCAGAATTTATAGGTGTACAGCAATAAGTGATTAATACCTGATCCAAGAGTAAATATTGTTTAAAAAGCAAAACACGATAAAGACATCGATTTATTGTTGAGACAAAGCATAATAATAACTTAAAGTTTTGCTGTGCCCTAAAATAAAACGATTACACCAAAATGTACCATAAACACGTGATTATAGTTTGGGCAGTGATGTGCATAAATGACTAAAGTAATGGACGGATGGTTAAATGGGTGGGTAAGTGCGATGATTAGGGAGAGGAGAACCCTCAAACGTCATATATTTCGTTGCCTTTGCAAACCACAAGTATTCTAAGATACATTTTAGTCATCCCATCCCGCCATCTTCTTTGTTGACAGGGTTGCTATTTAAAGATCCTCATACTTCGTAAGCATGGCAATGTGGTTGGGATGGATGAAATGGGATGGGAATGACGTAGTTACCATTTTATTTCTTGTAAGATCTTTCACATTATAATAGTACGGCGGTGGGTGACTGAGTGCAAATTAGACTCATACCCTCTCCCCACATACCTCCTCTCTCTCTCTCTCCGAGTGGTGTAAAATTCACGACGTTAGCGATCACAGCAATCTGACCTCTGTCCGAGTGAGTTCGAATCTCGGGATCGGCCAACGTAAGCACGTGAGAAAGCTGGTCGGTGATTCTTCGCGGTATTTTCACAGGTTCTTCCTCCACCATGGTGTACTGACATCTTTGTATGGCGTGTAGTTTGCTGGAAATGACGTAAATACCTAAAACAACAACAACAACTCTCTTCGAGAACAGCTAATGTGAAAACCTCACATATTATCAAAAGCAAAAGGCGAGTCATATTAAAACGGAAAGAACAAAACCGTAATAATCATAAACACAAATAACGGATAGTTTCGTAATAATATGTTAGACCCGTTAAACGAATCTAAACAAACAAGAGACGACGAAAAGATACATAAAAGCAGCCATTCATCAATTACACTGCAGGCAAGTAAGGCAAGCAAAAAAATCACAATAGTTGAAGAACAATCTTACAAATGACGCACATTCTCAAGGCAAGCAAATATTTTATGATCATTATTGCCTCTCCCACTATTTCCTTATATCATATATAGTGCCTTATAGGAAGTGAATGCAAAAAAAAAATGTTATATTGCGCATTTGAAATCTTAGTAGAAAATGTAACATTCTGTTGGCAATGACATATCTGATGATCATGTTTCGCAAATGAAACCCAACGAAGCATGAATGTTCAAATACCATAGTAACATACACACACACGTACGCACGCAAACACACACATGTGTGTGTGTGTGATGTCAATATATATATATATATATATATATATATATATATATATATATATATATATATATATATATATATATATATATATATAATTAATAACTAAAATAACAGCTCTATTGCAAATTTGCAAATGCTAACATGTAATGTGGCCAACACACACACACCTAATGACTTTCACAAGATAACCCAATAATGTTTCATTTAAACATATCCTCTAGGTAAGACTTAAAGATCTATTATCTTTCTACGTGTGTGTCTGTAACGCGACTAATCTCACTTCAACTCCAGTAGCTATCTCTGCGGTATGTAGCACAGCCATATGTCGACTCGTCCCTAATTTATACTTGCGAAAGTTCTAAAAAATGTTTTCACTTCTTGAACTAAGGCAGACAAGGAAGCGTCGATAGTATTAACACCAATTTAACATAATTTAAAGGAAAAAAATACAACAAAAATACAAGAAACACTGTTGAGGGAGTGCATGCAGTACAAAAAGATTCGTTTGATTCGAACGTATTGTATTGCTATATCTACAGCAATAGGTTCGGGCTACAAATTACAGCTGGAATCAATAGATTTATGATGGTATGATCTGTACGAGTTAACGATAGTTGCAGGATAGAAATGAGGGAGAATACGATATATGGAGTACATGTGCACTCTTAATTATTCTATACAAACGAATTCTTTCATGTTTAACTCAAATACTCATTGACATGAATTTTGTATTTGTATATATAAACCTTTCCCGCAGTACCAATTCAACATATTAAAAAGCTTCTAGTCATATGCAATAGGCAACAAAGACGTTATAAATTCTCAGACTTGAGGAAGCTATTACTTACATATTGATATGTCCCTGCAAATAAATACTCTAAAGCTTATAAATTAAATAATAAACACGAACTATCTGTTACTGTTTCATAACGGTACTATCTAAATTAACAAGTGACATATTTGTTATAACCAGGTTTGACACAATGGGTATAATAAGAAAGACGCGGTCCAACCTAAAGATTACTTTAACATGGGTTCATGGTGCGGTGCAATGGTTATTTCATCACCAAACATAACGTAGTTTTGCGAGTGAAGTGCACGAATACGTGCCTTCAAAATAAATAAAAATGAGAGGAGTTGTTAAAGCTAGATTAGAACCTACAGCAATGAGATGATACTAATGTCATGAGTATGGAATGTGTACAAGTACATGGAAACTGGCAATACTAACGAAGGAATACAATAACACTGAACCAATTACTAGACGGATAATTAAGGAACACAGAAGCAAGGAAATTGTGTCAATAACACTAAATTGCACAAGAACACTGGAATGATGGCAAGAATAATGAAGAAGTACACGCTGTAATGACCGCAAGAATAATGAAGTAATACACACTGCAATGACGGCAATAATAACGAAATAATGCAAGAACACAGGCATGGCGGCAAGAATAACGAAGTAACACACACTGTAATGACGGTAAGAATAACGAAATAATGCAAAAACCCTGTCATGACGGCAAGAATAACGAAGTATAAATACACTGTAATGACGGCAAGAATAAAGAAGTAATGCACACTGTAATGGCCGCAAGAATAACGAAATAATGCAAGAACACTAGAATGGCGGCAAGAATAAGGAAATCATCACGAACACTCAGATGATGGCAATAATTCGAACGGAACACATGAACACATAATGACAATAGGAACAAGAAAGTAACACCCAAACACTGAACTACTTACAACATGAACTGGGACAGCACAGGAGGACTTAAAATCACATCTAACTCTGAGCAGAGTAATTTGGAAATACTGAAGCAATGAAAATAATACATATGGGATAAAATAATAATAAAAGATGGAAATAATATCAACAGAATTATATTTATATGAACACTGATATAATTAAAACATACGGAAGAATACTAGAAATAAAAAATGACAAGAATACCAAACGAAAAAAGGAAAGAATAACTGATGCAAAATATCCGATGGACTAGTGGACTAACATAACGGTAGGAAAACAATATTAAATTATTGACGAAAATAACCGACGAAATACCAAAACAATGAATTATGAAGAAGCTGCTCTTCAGACTAAAATACAATGAAATAATGAAAACATTATTGAACGTATTCTTGACGAACTATATGATGTAATACATTAAAATGAAAAAACACAGAAAATATTACTTTAAAATCGTAGGAATGAAACACTAACATAACGACGAGGAAAGAACGAAGAGTAGAAATAAAATAAATGAAGAAACAAAAGAACACTGAATTGTGGCGAAATTAACCATCACAATAAATGAAGGAATACAAGAACACTGCAATACGTGCAACAATTGCGAAAAAAAGGAATGACTTTAAAAACATTGAAATACTAACCCAGCTAATCAGAGGAACAGAAATCACAGAAATCACAGAAATAATAAAAACTAGAGCGGAAGAAACAATATAAATTTGAAACGAATTGCACGAATAAAGACTGAATACAAAGACCATGAAATATTGACAAAATGCAAGAGTACTAAACAAACGACAACAACACCAGCTCTCAACAATAGACGAAACAGAAGAGAATCTTTATTTTCAAGACATATATCACAAACTAACTTTTGTATCTGCGCAACCAGTAACACAATCAAATAAACAATATCACTGAAAGTAAAACGAACACTGTGAACTATTGACATTAATTTTTTAATAAAATACAACGGATTAAACGGTGACGATGTGAGCAATATATCTATGTTCATTAAAGCTCGAATATCGTTAAAGGGAGCAGTGTCTATGAATATGCAATAGATTATGAAATTCGGTTTGTTTTTTGTTAAAGTATTTTGCTTGAAAATGAGGATATTTCTTTCAAAATATGCGTACTAATACTCTGAACCAGACAAAGAGGTCACTAAAAGTATAAAAAGTAAAGGTATGAACCAAGGCCACGAAACGTTCCTCAATGCCATTATATTACCTTGTCAAGTAAACTTAAGCTAGAGGTAATACTTTTAGACAAATAAATTCAGATTGGTTTAATTCTTTCATTTTACCCCTAAATATGTTGCGATGTTTTACATTATATTGTAATATTTTTGGAATATCGACATTTGGTTTAAGCGATCCGTTTTAAGGAATTCTTGGATTTTTTGTGATTTCTTATCTGTTTATTGGAATTTGGTGCAATGGAATTAATCTTTTGACCGAACTAATTAGCCAATTATTATGAGCAAACATCACGGAGTGAACAGTTAATGAGTTTCCATGATACAATGGTTAACTGGTAGTGAATTTAGGTCAAAACAGAATGAGTGATCCTGGAATATTATAGTCCTTATTAAAATCTAGTGGTGTACATTGGTGGTGTGACAGTAGTGGCAGTATTTACGGTAATAAATCAGTAAATTAAACAAATGAATAAATGTGATGGGACTCGGCATATACCGTTTATGTCACATTGGTTGCAAATGTGAGGCAGTTGTACCGGCGAAATGTGCCCGAAAACCATAAATTGTCTGGCCTAAGGTGGCGGAGGTAAAATAGTTCTCTGTGTTAGGGGATCGTTGTAGTTTATACGGGACGAATTGCTGGCTGTACGGAAACATAACGATAAGAAACTAAGCAGATATGCGGTTGATAGTTAATTGGCAGGTTATGATATATGCTTTTGTTTGTTTGTTTGATTAGGATTTTTAACGTAGCTTTAACAATTTTTCAGTCATATCGCTACGATGTCTGCAGTGAGGCAGTTTATAGTGATGTCTAGCACTGAGACATCATGCCGCAGACATGTAGCATGATGTCTCACCCAGTCACATTATCCTGACACCAGGCCGACCAGTCCTAACACTAACCTCTTAATGCTGAGCGTCAAGCGAGGCAGCTGTTAGTACCATTTTTGTAAGTCTTTGGTATGACTCGGCCGGGGATCGAACCTACGACCTCCCGCTTCCGGGGCGGACGCTCTAACCACTAGGCCACCGGAGCGGTTATGATATATGCCGTCTTGCATTTAATAGAGTAAAATAGAATTAACACGTCGGACGTTCTAATTTACAATTGAAGATGTATGGAAGTCTTTGGAAATTTGAGGTAAACTTATGACTTCTGGTGGGAATCGCGCAGGGGTTTTAAACCGCTTGTAACAATATGATATTAAATAGTATAACTCTCACTTGGTTTGATGCCTGCGAAACAGAGCAAAGTGAATATTTATATCGGACTGTCCTGTTCTCATATTAATCTCAAACATCTATTTTATGAAAATAAATAAAGTTTTCCACGTTAAGGTTTGGTTTGATTTTGTGGGATTTAACTCCATTCTGCAGCACATGATAGTGTTTTCATTATATTTTGTGACGGAACAAACCGGAAATACCAAGAGAAAATAAATGTACATATTATAATTGGCAAGCAAAATCGCTAATAAAAAATAAATGTAAATTATTAGTAGTACACGACCACCTTCAAATATTACTTTTACAGGAAATTCATGGTGACATGCACATAAACTATTGAAATTTAAAAACAAAAAACAAATGGCACTTTGATATATAAATGGAGAAAGCAGAAGGGAGGAAACACTGTAAATCAGAATACAAACTACTCGACCAGATATAAGATTGTAATGCTTTTGATTTAATTAAGGTTATCAACATTTATTAAATCAGAATTAAAAGACCAGCAATAAAGTAAATTTATCCTGCAGCTTGTTTTAAGTTTAAAGTTATTCTATCGACACTACACCCCGTTTGTCTCTACCCCACTGGGCCCACTCCCATATATATATATATATATATATATATATATATATATATATATATATATATATATATAAAAACATCAGGTTCCAAATATATCCTTATTGCAAAAACTTTAGTCATTTCATTTATTGACTTATTAGTTCGAATTTAATCCTCGCCAGGGACCCCTAACACTGTTAACTTGCTGAGGGTTTGAATCAAATGAGAGTTACCTAAGTGAAAAGGATCGCAATATTTACTTTGGCTACTCTATTTTCAAGCATCATATTTTATGCAGTTTACCGTCTTCAACAATCTCATTATTTCCTTAAATATTGGTACTGCATCTCTTTGAGTGCATGCAATATTTAATCCTTTTAATTTGTTCAATTTGTTTTTTAGAATATGAATACTTGACATGGCTAATATTGGACAAATCAGACACAGATTTTACTGAAATTACAGTTTTTACTGAAATTGACAATTTTAGAAACCAGAAATGGACTGTGAGCAGTCTGTTTACATGGGGAGCTTCCGTTTGAAACGGAAATAATTCAACAGTGCTAGCAATCTATTGTTGACAGTCAGGTTATAAATTATAAATCAATGAATAAAGTGACCCCATTGTGTGCAATTTCTATATCCTTGGTGCCTTTCTTTTTCCAATTGTCGAGGGGTATAAACACACGGGATGGTATGTGAATACTAAAGCAAAGAAAATGAATACGTATTGTAAACCAGATGAAAATTTACTTTTAAAAAGCCATGTATATATATATATATATATATATATATATATATATATATATATATATATCTGATATTAAAGAGTATTCAAAAGTATATTTAAATATTTGATAGTGAAGACCTAATGAACAGATACAGGGCTCAGTATTATGGATATTTTTGTCAGAATGAATTAAACTGGACAATATGTACGGTGATAGCTGGATATGGAAACTATGTGTCATTTACCATGCTAATGTGTACCAAAGTTAGTACATACCAATTCTAATATTAAACAATGAGTTTATTTCAGACTTAAGTCCATAGACACGGACTAGCAAAGTTGCACAAGATATGACAAAGCAAGTTAATCCAACGATTTTCTCCAAATGTCATTTGCTGATAAAAAGAAAACGACAGAATGGAAAAAGAAACTTCGTTAAAAATATTATTATTATTATTACTAGCTATTGTATTTCTACACTCTCTTTCTAAGCAAAACGTAGAAACTATTCTCATTGTTGTTCATAAACATTTCCGAATCACTATGACACCGATCGTAACCAATTTACAATAAGTATATTGTTGTTTCAGACCACGCCATTGTATATGTATTGAAGCTTTTTCGTTCATGTATGTTGCCGTCGTTACAGCTTAGACTTAAGCTACAAACAGGAAACCACCGAATGTTAGAATAATTAACATCGTATTATCAGCCAATATAAATAGTGTTTCCAGCTGATTTCAAAGTTACTTTATAACACTTTTAGTGATAAAAGGCCACGATGCTTAATGCTTTTTTGAAAAATGGTATATATAGCTTAACATTATGTTTCATGCTTTGTTTTCTCTTTACAACGATTTGCACTTGTTGGCAAACCGGATAAAGGAGGAGCAAAAGTTGATTCAATCATACTTACGGCTGCAATAATGGTGGGGAATTGTACACTTTTCTCCTTGAACAATTCATTTCTTTGCTTTATAATTGTTTTATTTTACTTGAAATTATATGTCATCTGAAATTATCTTGTGTTTTACAAAAATCATCGTATCCATTGACTAAAGCTGTAAACATTTTTGGGTAGTTTCGAATCCATGGCAAAGTAAATTACCAGTAATGGAATCTTGAAATTTGTAATCTTAATTCCTTCCTCATAATCATCTTCATCGTAAGCATGATTACGAGAAGTTTTGATCCAACTATTTTCCACGTTGTGTCATATTTACTATATTGTTTCAATCGGATCGATACAAACTAATAATGGTTTTTCTCAGCAGACTCTATCCCCGACAAAGCAAAACAGGAGTAACGAAGATGAAGAATATAAACAAGAATTGAAACTCCAATAACAAATGGAATATACCAACATATAACCGAATATAAATACCATTAAAAGACAGGCAGTTGGAACAAATGATCGTAGATAAAAAATTATGAAAACCTATTAATTCTTTTGTACAATAGTTATTGGTTAAACTATCCAAGTTATTGTGCCATGTCTTCATCTATGCAATAATATCCCTGTTAAGTCTATATCTCCCAGTGTGTGTTATTGAATTATACGCAACATTACATGGCTTAAAATGCGTTAGATGCGTTAGTGGATGATTTTTTTTATTTAGGTTTGGACTTCACCTAATCAGAAACTATTCGTTAACTCAGTTCAAACGTTCAACAGCTACGCAATCAATGTCAAAAAGAGAACATTGAAACTAATACACAGCAATTAACACTAAATGATCTTTTTATTTAAAAGAAAACGGTTAGTACTGCATTCTTTGTTCCTTTCAAAGTGGCTGTAATAACGGTTTCTCTGTATTGAGGTCTAATTCATCAACCACTTTAGGTTTCGTAACATGTCGCCATTGTAAAATCAGTCGATTGATGAAACATTGATAATTGTTAACATTCACCATGTTTTAGTTTCTTTGCGTGTATAATTGCCACTCGAGTTATGCTTATTATTCGCATTTTTCAATCTTTTGTATCTCATTCATTGTATGCAGTGCTTCATGTAGTGATTTATGTATTCTCTCTCTGTTTATACCACACTGTGCACACTTACCAGTGATCGATTCTCTGTTATTTTTTGTCGTGGCAGGTATTCTGTCAATCATTGGTGTACGAGTATTACATTTTACACAATATAAATCCATAATATTAGTTAGGATATATCTAATGGAAATTCATGATTTTTCCGCGTTAAAGAAACAACAACGAGTTAAAGATCATGTTATGTTACCAAATTCAATACGAATGATCATCATTGGTCCTTCAGGGAGCGGTAAGACACAACTGTTACTTAACTTAATTATGAAATGGATTACGTGGGACAAACTATATTTGGTGGCATCGAGTGTGGATGATCAATTCTGTTACCGGGGGTTCAAAGAGTAAAATGAAGTACCAACAACGAGAAAAGACGGGGAGAGCGCCATTGAGTTTATTAGATATCGATGAAGCGCTCTCAATCGAAGATATTGACCAAGACATCAATAACTTGGTCGTGTATGATGATACGATGCTAGATAAACAGAAAAATCCAGCGAGGATATTTTCCCGGGGACGACATAAAAACACCGACGTGATATATGTCACTCCACGATACACACAGGTACCTAAAGTGCTCAGAGATAATTGTAATATTTTAGCGGGGTTTAACGGGGTTGATACTCATACGCTACGAAATATTTTTCAAACTTGGTGTTGTGGTAACATGGACTATAACAAACTCAGAAATTTCTTTAGTCGTGTGCTCAGGCGACCCCACATGGATTTGTAACGATAAATTTATCAGATCCTCGAACAAGATATCGAATAGGACTAGATCAAATATACAGTTAATTCATCGCAGGGATAAATCCCACTATGATGACAACGATAACTGTTTTTTTTCATTGACAGATATATTAAAAAATGGCTGAAAAACGGCGATAATAATGTTATCGTGTTATCAAAATATCCAAGAGAAAAATATCTTCCAGGATACAGTTATTGTGGACCGGGAACTCGATTGGATATCAGACTTGATGACCAGGATCAACCTCGTCGTGTTGAATATCCGATAAATGCTATCGATGAAGCCTGTCGTGTTCATGATATTGCATATCGAAGTAATGATCTTTAACAACGTCATCTCGCAGATGTAAGATTGATTCACGCGTTAAATTCAATCCCGGATAAATACACAGTTTTCAACATAATCATTATTTTATTCTTGCTAATTCTTATCATCTCAATATTTGTTTTTACGGTTTTAATACTACTTTATACGTTATCTACAATAAATATAGTTCTTCCTCCACCATTAATACTGGCCGCCATGTATAGACTATCTTGTGCTGAAAAATGGCGTTTAACCCTAAAAACAAACAAAAACAAAACAATAAATATATTTGTTGAACTCGGATATTTTGTTTATTGCACATTTTTTGAACTTATCTTAAATGCATTAATTTACAATTTCCTAATTTTCATCGCATGTTTACTGCTTAACGGATACTGTCATGATTTAATTACCGTTACGACGTATTTATGTCAATATATATGTTAGTTGAAGAATGTGATGTTGAATAATAGGAACTTAGGAAATAGTGTCAAGGCAATAATTGCATTCATTTGATAAATAAAAGATACAAAACAAATGGAAGAATACAAAAACAGATCAAAACAATATCTCCCAGTTGGCACCTCACCAGATAAGGTAACGCCATGAAAAAAGTAAAATGCAAAATGAGGTACACATTTTACAAATAATGCAAATGAATTTAGCTCTGACAAATCTCGGGGTTTAAAGTAATAGCAAAAGTTGTAAAACACGATTAGCTACATCGCCATTGTATCCTACATTGCCTGCAGAAAATGGTGTTTTCTTTTGGATGCACAATATAAATGTTATTAATAACAGTATCGATGATAACGGTATCAATGATAATGCAAACATAACACAGGTTTCTAACCGGGAAGAGGTTTGCATCACGACTGCATTGTGGAAATATATACATTGCAACTTCAATATATATTTTGTTTATTTGTTTGATTAGGATTTTTAAAGTAGCTTTACCAATTTTTCAGTCATATCGCTATGATATCTACAGCGAGGCAGTTTATAGTGATGTCTAGCACTGGGGCATCATGCCGCACACATGTAGCATGATATCCCACCCAGTCACATCATCCTGACACCGGGCCGACCCGTCCTAACACTAACATCTTAATGCTGAGCGTCAAGCGAGGCAGCTGTTAGTACCAATTTTGTTAGTCTTTGGTATGACTCGGACAGGGATCGGAGCCACGACCACCTGCTTCAGCGGCAGACGCTCTAACTACTAGACCACCGGAGCGGTTCATATATATATATATATATATATATATATATATATATATATATATATATATATATATATATATATATATATATATATATATAAAGAAGATTTTAAGAATAGCTACAGTTTCAATAGTTCGTCTGGCTTTTAGCGAATTTGTCTTAAAGCATGAGGATGTACTAGCCTCTGCAATAAACAGGTCAATCAGTTACTATGAACTGGCCAATAACGAAATGAATGAGAATAAAGTGAGATATGGAGAGATTGACGGCAGAAAAGAAAATGCAGAAGATTAGATAGAGATTTAACAGACTCTGCAAATATTCACACTTTGAAAATACACAGATGAAAACTCTGGCACTTCAAATATCAGCTAGGACTATTGCAAAGAGCCCAGCAAAACTGTCAAGAGATTAGACGTTTAGAATGACCATTATATGTACTACTGAGTTAAATACACGTATAATTGTTATAAAACCAATGCACTATCGCAGTCCCAATATAAGATCTATTTAACCAAGGTTAACAAACATGCGAGATGAAAAAATGAAATAAATGTGAATAAGAATATCGTTGAATCGTTTTGAGTGACAGAAACCTATTATATTATACACTTAAATGACACGATCAAAATGATCAATGATCGAACTCTATCAACTCTTACAAACAAATATAAGCGTCCTGCTGGAGTAATGCAATATACAAATGATATAAAATACTCTGTTGGACGCTCAGGTATTTTTAATATTTGTTTCGCACAAGCTAACTGCACCAAAGCTCTAATTCATGAATTAGGGAAATGAATGAAACAAATCAAAAAGGATGTCAATGTTAAGAACACAAGTTGACAACAGGCCGAGATGCATTCAAAGCTGAAATAGAATTAAAAAAACGTGACACAATAAATGAACGAATTGATATAGCTAAATAGGAAACACAAACAATGAGACATTCAAAACTCAATTGAACACAATATTAGATATAAGAAAAGCATTAAAAACTGCAATTGCCTAATTGAGTAAAATGTTGATAAATTAAAGGAGCACAATCATAAAAGCTAAAACGTTCCTGGTTAAGTAATGCTCTCTGACTTTTGCATATTGTATTCTCCGTTGTTTCATATCTGGGCATCTTATTTTATATATATATATATATATATATATATATATATATATATATATATATATATATATATATATATATATATATATATATATATATATATCCTGCTGAAACCGTATTTCAGTAGGACTCTTTTCTTAATGCACACGTCTTTCTCATATAATTCTGATATAAATAATGTACAGTATTTATTACACTAAATGTATTTTCCATCTTTATTTCGGTGGTTACGTCATAACTGTTGGATCAGTATCGTTCCCTCAGCAACTCCTTATAGATGAGAGGCAAAACCTGAAACGGTCTGTATTAAGCGTGGTACATACTTCTAGTGTCTACTGTTCAATGCACTCGTCTTGCATAGGACCTATGAAGTTAACAGTTACAAAATAAAGATTTCTTAGCTTGTGAGTTTCTTTACCATTTTCACATTAAAGGTGTACGTTTGTGTGATTAAAACGATTCTCTATATTTCTTTTGAGAATGTCATTTCGGCGGCATGTCAAGGTCAAATATCTTCATATGTACTTTCTGTATTTGCTTTTACAAATGTTTGTTTAATAAATATATGCAATCTGTCCCCTGTGCATAAGGGTGTATATTCATTGACAGCTCATATAATATATGTATGCAGTCTGTCCCCCTGCGCACTAGAGGCATATAGTTCTTGTCAACCCATTCAACACAAACAATAGCAATACGCTCATGATTCGAGTCATGTGCTCAAGTGTTTATTTGTCGTTTTGTCACTGATAATAATATTTTATAACGTTGTACATGTTTATTTGTAGATATTTGTGTTTAATTTTATATCAGGTTAGTATACAATAGGAAAGAACATGTATTTTTATATAGAATTTTTGAGGATGCTCATTGTATCATATACACGGAAGTGTCGACAGTTTAAAGCGTATAAAAGCTTGATATTTACGCAGTTGGAAATGTGTATTATTAACAAAAAGCGTATTCTGTTCCTTCATCTTCGCGTACTAGCCAAAATGTTTGTAAAAGTTAATTACATGATCGAAGTATAGTAACGCTTGACCACAATATATAACGACTGATATAGACCAAACCGAAAACATTAGCAATGTTCGTATTGTGTCACAAACAAACAGAACATTAAAGGAATAATTTTTACCACAGTTGATTACGGATTTTGCGGCCAATTGGCTCTGGTCACATAACAAAATGGTGTCTGCGTAGACAAGAACACTTATAGTTTTTCTTTGGCTCCACCTGATGAAAAGATGGTTAGCTCAATTCCTCAATGGCCTGCTTTGAAAAGGTGTCTTTGATAATTCCATCCAGCGAATTATCAACATATCGTTTCTTGAAAACTAATATCACACAAATCTATATATTATCTTTATACATACATACATACATACATACATACATACATACATACATACATACATACATACATACATACATACATACATACATACATACATACATACATACATATACGAAACAAAGCCCCAATTTGCAAAATCACAAGATGTGTGGGAGGTATCACGTGATTATTTATATCACGTATTTCTAACATGACCCTGACGAAAACCACTCATTTTTGCTTCAAGAATAAACCGTTGTTTACCTTTTCACTAGTCCAATCTTGACCTTGACAATAATCAGGATCTAGGTCAACAGTTTACAAAAAATAATTCGGTAGTCCGACTTACTGAAGAAAAAGAAGAAAAAAAAACCTCTAGTGAATAAATTTATATTACAATGAAATGCAATGAAAATTAAAACAGATTTTAAAACTGGCAAACAATATTATGCACACACACACACACACACACACACACACACACACACACACACACACACACTTGTCATATGGTCATTAAACAAGACAAGAGACATGATATATGCATTTGTATGTATATATTTGTTCTCCCATGTGTAGTGAATCTTATATTAACTTATATGTCAATTTAAAAAAGGAACAAAACAACAGCACCACCACCCGGTCAACCCACTCACCCCCACCCACGCAAATAAACAAATGTTTCTTCTTGACAAACCTGGAAGTCAGAAACAGAACGTCGTTTTAAAAAAATTCTCCTAACGGTTATGAGATCCAAGGGACGTAACCCTTGCAGGGAAAGTTTGTGTTCTTTGTTTTACGCGAGCGAGCCATAACATCTACATACGAGTAAAATTAAGAGCTTTTGCAACTTTTATTTTCTGTCGACTTTTCTTTAGTGAAAGTAATAGTTCCCCTATCGGTAAGGACTATGGGCTTTAATCGATCCTTGAATGACTGCAACAGTTTGTTGTGCGCTGCTTTAGATAAGGGCACGTAGAACTTTTAAAGGTCTGACTTCAGCATCAGATAAAAAGTCAGATCTAAAAATTCCTCTGTAAGTCTAAGCTGGACAACTTCGTTAGAGTGAGTTTTATTTGCTCGATTTAAATAAAATGTATAGCGATTTACTGCCTCATATAACTTTTAGAAATAAGGATTTTGATTTTCGTTATACCAATGTCCAGACTAATGGGTGTTTCTTTGCTTAAATTTGAGATGCAACTGTATAGCCTACTCGATTATTTGAGAGTTCATATTCGAAGATTATTGCAGATATAAAGTTGATTTACTGCAGTAAGGATACATGGATGTGAGATCGGAGTATGGTGATCAATTTATTTTTCCTGGTGTCCGGCATATTTAATGTCAATTAATTTAATTGCGGATGAGTGTGTTGACTAGTGGAAGACAGGGGAGATAAAGCTGGAAGAACTAGCCATTGTAATGGTCTATACGTGTACTTGTGGCAAAGCATGAACAAAATTTGTGGTGTTTTTGTATGTCGCGGGAAGAAAACGCGTAAGCGTGGAAGCGTGGTGGAATAGACATTGAATGGGTGCGGTGCTATTTCTACCATCGGACAAATAATTTTATTTGCTTCTATATTTTGACATAAACACATTGTAATCTTGGTGTCCCTAGTTGTGCCTTTTGCATCATCATCAATATTAGTATTCTTATTCTTATACTTCTTCTTCTTCTTCTTCTTCTTCTTCTTCTTCTTCTTCTTCTTCTTCTTCTTCTTCTTCTTCTTCTTCTTCTTCTCATCATCATCATCATTATCATCATTAGTAGTAGTATTAGTATTGTTATTATTATTATCATTATTATTATTATTATTATTATTATTATTATTATTATTATTATTATTATTATTATCACTATTATTATTATTATTATTATTATTTTGAAAAAAAAAATTATTATGATATAATCATCATTAATATCATCATTATTTGCATCAATATTAACATTATTTTTATTATTATTATTATTATTATTATTATTATTATTATTATTATCATTATCATCATTATTATTATCATCATTAGTAGTAGTATTAGTATTGTTATTATTATTATTATTATTATTATTACTACTATTATTATTTTAAAAAAATATTATCATATAATCATCATTAATATCATCATTATTTGCATCAATATTAACATTATTATTATTATTATTATTATTATTATTATTGCTTTTATTATTATTATCATCATCATTTTTTATAATTATTATTATTTTTATTATTATTATTAATATTATTATTGTTATTATTATTATTATTATTATTATTATTATTATTATTATTATTATTATTATTATTATTATTATTATAGATGCTCTTCAGACGGAGTTTAAGCTGGATTTGAGTACAAAGCTTCGAAAAGAAAGAACTGCTTTCTCTAAGCATCAGATTCGAGAACTGGAGAGAGAATTCTGTCTACATAATTATCTCACACGTCTGCGTCGTTATGAGATAGCAGTTTCCCTTGACCTAACAGAGCGACAGGTGACTTGAGATTTCAAAACATTTCTTTTTTATTGCAAATTTCCCCTTCGGTCACTTTATTTATGGATATTCTCTCTGTGTTGATTCACTCTCCAACGTTCAGTTTAGCTACCCCACATCTCTATGTGTAAAACTCTCTGTGAGGCATTGTTCTGCTATTGTATTCAAACTTTTGATTTGCCATTTCATTTTAGGATTCAAACAATTAGGCTTAAAGCCCAGTAGTATAATGAAATAAGCACAAGAAACCCATACACCATATTTTAACAACCTCCTCCCCGTTTACACACCTGTCTCCGGCGATAGAAACAATTCCCATACTGAAATTCAGTCTCAACAAGCTCAGATTATATTTTATTTTTCACATGTTTAATATTACACTCCATATTGTGGAGTAGAGCATGGAGTGTAATGTAATAATGTTATGAATATTATGGCTAGTGATATCTTATTCAAGAAATTTTTCTTCAAATAATGTATTTTTTCAATATACATTCAAACATGATTTTGCTCTTATGTAGGTGAAGGTATGGTTTCAAAACCGACGTATGAAGTGGAAACGGGTCAAAGGGGCGCAACTCTTCAAAGATAAAGTGACCGGACAGTTGAGATCAATTGTTTCACAGGAATCCACCATATTGAGTAAATGCGAACAATCGGATGACAAATCATGCATGGACTTCCGGTTAGAATGTGAAAGTCTTTGATTTTTGGCTGAAGACTTTGCATGAAAGGGATGATTTAGAAACACTTTGGAACATGTCTGCCATTAAACTTGGTTCACATTTTCAAACACATTTTTACAGCTGTGGAAAGTGAGATTACATTTGGTGCAGTAATTTATTTATCGGACAGACCATTTAATTATCGGGGTGAGTGGTGGGTGGGGTGTCGTGGACTTTATTTAAAAACTGGATATTCCGTTTTCTTATACCTAGAATAAATTTTTGAAGTAAAATAATGATGAATAATATAAGTTCTTTTTTCCAATTAATTAGAACGAGAATGTATTTTAAACTGATTGATTGCCGGAAATCTGTTTTCGACCCCACCCCGATAATTGTTGATACGTGACTGCTAAGTTAAACTTTATACAATAAATATATTAAATATATAGTGAGAAAACAATCATCTCATGGTGGAAATCATATATTATTTTAGATATTTTCAATTATTTGTATAAATAGATTCTTACAATATCTGTTATTACTTATTTGCTAAATGATGACAACGCGCGTCAATGCAAATTCGGTATGAAACATCAGTACATATATAATAATGTAAGCCAGTCTATTTTAGAGAGCGTCGAAGAGTGCTGTATGAAGAATATCGGTTAACACGGATTTTAATTTTTCTTACAGTGGTACACGCATCGTAACCTTTGAACTGTACTGGTACTTTGACAGTTTCCGTTAGAGAGGAGTATACGGAAATTCCCAAGTATTCTTGTTACGAATTAAGTGATACTAACAGCACATTTTCATTTTACTAAGATAAGAAAAATAACAAAAGTTATAATTTTCTTTTACCACAGAGTAGTTTGTCACAAAAATAATTTGGAAACTTACAAATACAAGTACAATATGCTCCTCCAATCATATGTTTGACACCTGTCACATATACCAGCACAGTGGTCAAATGCGGTGTTGTGAAAGACGTTCGGGTCAAATCGAAAATTTTGGATAATTTTTAATTATTTACAAGTGTATGTTAATGTGTTAATCACAAGACTGCGAATCATCATAAGACATTCAGAAGAACAATTGTTTCTGTTCGAATTTCCTCCAGTCTACTAAATATTTTCCAGTTGTGTTTTATATTTACTGACTTTCTTTGATAAATATCTTGCCCTGATTTTAAAGTGTCCCTTATTATTATATTATTAATGTAGATAGTATATTGTAGGCGTCAGTGTCCGCAGTTACTGTTTTTATAGACAGGCTATTTAATGGTTTCAACAGGGTGTTAGTTATATTTTAGGCTATATCATTCCAAACGAACACGAATATATAGGTTCGTTTTGGAGTTTCACATCTTGCCCGTAACAAGAAACGTTTTAGACAAGTTTTAACTGATAATAAAGTACTGACAAGTATCAGATTTTTAATATCTTTATTAGGATTATTTGAAAAACATTTTCCCTTTTATCAAATATTAAACCTATCATATCTACACACCTGGGACATAATTTGTTTGTCGTGCTATGATTTTTAGACACGAGTCTAGGCTGGACTGGACTCATTTTAGTGACAGTGTTGTTAGTGTTGGTACATGAGCTTGAGCTCAGTCTTGTATTGGGATTCCTAGACACACGAGTCTGAAATCATTCAGATACATTAGTCTAAGGTCAGACTTGGTACAGTGCGTTTTGGTACATGAGTTGGAGCCCAGTCTTGTTACTATGATTTGTTTGAAAATTTAGTCTGAGCTCTGTATTTGTGAACAGTTCTAAACTGCAGAGACAATTAAGACATTCATGAATAACTTTGGAAAATAGTTATCATGGTTCTCAGTAACATTTCATGCTTGTTCCTTGTGTAATAAATTACACCTATGGCACACTCTTAACAATGACAGGTTGTCTAGGAACTAACTAATCATATTTCAAAGAGTGACGGTTATGTTAGATACGAACACTTATATCAAACTAAGTTCCAAATTTACTCAGTACAGTTGACATATGAACTATTTCAATTATCCATTGTTCCCATAATATATAGGTACATGTGCTCCTGCGTGTTTGTGTATCTTATAACTATTTATACGTCGCTCTGGATCTTCTGCATGCTTATCCATCTTAAAATTTGTGCGTCTCTCAGTATCTCTGTATCTCTTTGCCTGTCTGACTCTCTTCATGACCACTCAGGTAGCCTAGTGGTTATAGAGCCTGACTCGGCTGCAGGACGTCGCGAGTTCGAACTCCAGCCGAGTCACAACAAAGACAAATTTTTTTTTTATTAATAGCTGCCTCTCTTCGCGCTCAGAAATAAGTTCGTCGGTCTGGTGTCAGATTACTGTTACTGAGTGGAACATCACTCATATATATATATATATATATATATATATATATATATATATATATATATATATATATATATATATATATCTGAAAGGAAAATTAGACGAAAAAGGGGAAAAAATACACCACAGTTTCTAAATCAAATTTTGACTTAAGAAAATAACATTGATTTTCATCAAATATTTTGATATAAATGAATAAGAATAAAATATATCATGAATATTTCTTGTAAATAGAAAGTGATCTCCCTTCGATGAATATAGAGAAGAACCATAAGAAACCTTGTGGATTTATCACCCATGCAATCAATAAAGTTTGACTGTTGACCCTTTTACTTTTACTTCTGAAATGAGATAAAACTTCTGAGTTTGAGAGCGAGACTTGTGAACAACCAATCGCAAGATACGTTACTCTGTAACATCAAGTGTATGATTGGTTGGCTGATCTTGAATCCCAGGCCGAAACTGAGGCTAAGGTTTTTATGCAGCCCATCATGTTTATCGAGTACATACATAATTGTAAATGAAATAAGTATAGTACATATTGCAAGAACTTTATTCAGATACAGGTACGTTGAAACTGAAGCTAAGCATTTTATGCAGATATATTGTGTTTATCGAGTAAGTATATAACTGTAAATAGGTAAGTATATATATATATATATATATATATATATATATATATATATATATATATATATATATAAATAGAGAGAGAGAGAGAAAGAGAGAGAGAGAGAGAGAGAGAGAGAGAGAGAGAGAGAGAGAGAGAGAGAGAGAGAGAGAGAGAGAGAATATGACACATACATATGCATACAACTAAACATGTAAGTATTACAATATGCGTCAAGTTCATAAATTCCATGCAATCTGCATGCCAAAAGAGGAAACTATACAACGTAACATACAAATGTATAAAACGCAGAAAGCTAGAATTTGTGTAAAACTGTTCAATACATGCTTGTATGGGCTGTGTGTGTGTGTGTGTGTGTGTGTGTGTGTGTGTGTAAATTAATATACAAAACCTTTAGGGACATATCACGTACCATACTGATATAGAAGTCACTTTGGTACAATATTCTACCGCGGAAGGATGGATATACAACATCAATAAGACTATTTTCGAATAGGTATGAAAGAAGAAAACATGTCGGACCAAACTTTTTCACGAATAATCTATTAGACTGCTTTACCTAGATTATATATATATATATATATATATATATATATATATATATATATATATATATATATATATATATATATATATATATATATATATATATATATTAAGAATAAAGGTTTAGGTCACAAGTTGTGCTTTTCTTTTATGTTAACCAGTCCTTGGGAATGAGACCACCTCAGATGCAGGAGGTCGCGAGTTCGATTCCCGGACCAGTCACACCAAAGATTTATACAAAAGGTACTAACATATGTCTCGCTTGGCACGCAGCAGGGGTCTGTATTAGGACTGTTTGGCTTGGTATCAGGATAATGTAAGTGGATGGAACATCATTCTACATGTCTGCAGAATTATACCCAGTGATAGACATCACTATAAACTGCCACACTGCAGACACCGTAGCGATTATGACTGAAACATTGTTACAGCTACGTTAAATTGCCAAATCACACACACACACACACACACACACACACACACACACACTGACCTTATTGACCTCATATATAAGGACAGTATACAATAATCTTTTTTCCTGTCCCAGAACTTGTGGTGAAACATTTCCTCAATATGTATGTCACAAAACTTCAGAAACGAAATAATTTTGTGTATAATAAGTGCCCCCTACACTCCACGGTACAATACAATAGATAAACTAAAAACTTTTTGGAAAATAAAAGGAAAGAAATTAATCTTGTTTTGTTTTCATTCATTCCTTCTATTTGTTATCATTCGAAATTTATTAAAGAAAAATATATCCACAAACTCCGTATATGCAACAAACGCCAGATATCGTCTACATCATTACTGAAGTGTGAATCACTTATGTCAGAGAACAAAATCACAAATGAGACGGGAATATCATACGACTGCTGGAAGGCACCATCTATTCACGTAAGACACGTTATAAAGTGTCAAATGACTAATACTATTTTGTATCAAGATAAACTATACGGCGGTATCTCGCAAATAAAAGTCATTATTTGAAAATACATTCATTCTAAGTGCAAATGATAATACTTTCGCGTGTATGTGTTACAAATGTATTATTAAAGTAAGTTATTTATGTTTATACTACTTACCCTTAGCACATCAATGAGCGTTTGTAGCAATCATGATTACAACATATAGCAAAGAAACAGCCGCCTGGGTGTGGAATAAACACAACCGATATAGGGAAGCCAGCATTGGTTCCTTTTTACCTGTACTAACGGAAATTTTGAAAATAAATTGAAACAATGAAACAGTTTTGTAATCGACACAATCTAGCGTGTCGTTCACGCATATCGATATAAGGCTGAACAGTAAATTAGCATATATGATAGTGTTATCTAAATGTTCCCTATTCAAATATTAGTGTATATTTCGACAGCAAGAAATATGTATTTAGTCTTGTGGTGATAAATGTACGTCATTTCCGGATGGCGTCCTTTCTCGGTGGGAAATCATAGTTAACGGAAAGTAAAAACGTCGTAAACTTCTATTTTGAATAATTAAATTAGTACTTTTTTACACTTGCCAATGTTTTTGTTTTTTTTCATTACAAATTTAAATCATATAATGGAAAATGTGATTTAAAATAAGTTTTTTCGAGTATGATCGATGACTACGAAGCAAATATGTTATGAAACGGAGTTATCGGCCTTTGATTGGACCATGTTATGGACAATAACAGATCATTTATCTGCTTGGGAAATGGACGCACTCGCCTATACATGATTACAACATATAGCAAAGAAAGAGACGCCTGGGTGTGGAATAAAAAGTTGCTTTTAAACGACATAACAATATTTTCATCCATGACCCTTAAGGGGCTTCGTAGAATCTTAGGCTCGAACCCTCGCAGAGGTGAGATAGCAGTGATTCGTAACAGAAAGGGCTTTAACTACTATTTTTGCGGGCCACAGCGTTAGAAAATTGAAAACGTTTATAAATGTTTTCAAAATTGTAAATTCGGGTAATATCATTCTTAAATTTAATAACTTTGAGCAACCAAATTCTCAAATTATAAAAGCAGAAAGTGTCTAAACAATTTTAAATTAGTTTCGAAAACCGATATTAATATAATTAATTTAGGATTGTACCTGTTCTTCACAATCAGTTACTGAAAGTTCAGATACCAGTTTATCAATGTCTTGGCACAAAGCTGTCGTGCCCACAGTCATAAGCGCAGCTAGGTTACTCTCAGTGAGTCTGGAACGTTTTTTTTATTTTATAACTGTCATTGCGGAAAATGACTGCTCGCATCTATAACTCGAACCAAAACGACAAATATATCTCTGTGCAAATGAACGCAAGAGTTCAAATTGTTCGAGAGGCAATAGTCGCCAGAATGAGATCATATGAGCAGCTGAGGGAAAGGCAGGCAGCTCCAGGAAGTTGCATCTCAGTGCAGAATTGTATTTCAAATCAATTACATCGTGCTGAAGGTTTTTGCTATAATTGGCAGATCTTAGCATCCGGAAATACGAACGGATTTATAAAGAGGGCAACATTATTATCTTCTGTTGTGAACTCTTAAAATCTCGACAGATAGATATTAAGAGGACTTTCCACTTTAACCTTGTACTGTAACAGGTCTAATTTCGTTTCCACCACAAGTGTTGTTAGAGTTGGAAACGTCTCTTAAGTCCATTCTGTCAACTGTCTGATAAACAGGTGCAGTTTCATTTTAAATGCAGAAATGTCCTCGCACAAAGTTGTGAACAGTTTGTCATTTCCCTGAAGCGTCGCATTTAAAGAGTTTGAATGTGACGGGATGTCCACCAAAAATTCCAGGTCATTAATCCAGTCATCATTCTGCAGACATTCCTGTTCTTTAGGCAATTAATCTATTTCAAATAAAAACATATATACACTATTTTTCAGTGCCCCGAAACGTGACAGTACTTCACATTTAGAACGCCATTTGACTTTGCCGTGTATGAGCAGCTCACAGTATTCATCTTTCAGGTCTGATATACACCGTCTGAACTCACGCCTATTCAGCGCCTAGCTTTGAATTTTGTTTAAACATCTCAGAACAACATCCATGATATGTTTCAGATTTAATATCCTACCACACAGTACTTCCTGGTGAATGATACAATGATCTTTTAATTTGGTGCGGTCTAGAACCTGTTCCAATAATGCCAGACATCTATATGTTTTACCCGTTACACTATCTAAGTTTGTCTATTTTTGTTGATTTTTTCTACACACACATTCAGAGTTTCACACAAATCAGTTCCTCATTTAGTCGCATGCATCGATTCAAGTCCTAGAAGTTCTTCAATGACTTCAAAAGTATCGTTTATTGCTCGAACAAAAACTGCGACCCGAGCTGTGTCAGAAATGTCAGTGGATTTATCCTATGCCAATGAATTTGTTTTACAATTTTTGACGTGTGTTGCTACTTGATGATGACGATCACCGGCCAACTCTTCAACTCGCCTGGCCATAGTATTATTAGACAAAGGAATCTGAGCACCTTTTTTCTCACACATTTTATCGCCAAGCAATCTAGCAGCAATTTTAAGCGAAGGTTTTTCTATTTCTTCCGCATCGGCGAACGGCTTTTTTTGCAAGCCAACAGAAAAGCGACCTCGTACGACGCAACAACAGCACTCTTGCTCTGTTCTTTAACCAAGGTGAAAAATAACTGCTGACTGGTCAGAAAACCTTCTTTCTTAGCTATGAAATCTAGCAGCAGAGAGGGTGAACAGACTAAATCGAAACGTCACCCTTTTGTATTACCAAATCGACTAATGGTGACTAACATAGAAAGTCAGTTCAATGACTACACATAGATTGACCCAAACAAATGTTTTGGTCGACCATCTCTGCTGCTCTCTCAATGTGTTAAATTGTCAATCTGAGGATAAAAAATCTTGTATATAAATCAAACAAAATGAATAATTCAGACAAACGATCAATCTGAGACTTTTTTGAACTTTGAGTAATATTCTTCCTCGGTTGGAAGGGTTTCTTTTCTAGGTATCAAAATCCCTTCTTCGATCCTACGACGGTAATACGCCATCAAAGTTGTGTATTTATCTCCGCCACATTCATAAAAAATCTGATATTGTCCTCGAACGCCAACATTGCATCCAACACAATGTCGAGGACCAGCATGTGGATTTTTGTATGGGATATATTTATGTTTCTTGCAAAATTCTCCACGACATTTTTTAGCCCATTTATCTGTGCTTCCTTGACGCAGCCATGTACAATTTTTCATATATCAAATAGTATCTATTCAATTTAGTTAGAGGATATCTTTATTTTGTCAGCCTGACGTGGGTGCACCCTCTCTGCTGCTACAAATTAGCCTAATATTTTATCGATACATGTAATTAAATCATCATATATCAATAAAAATATGTAAAATATCGGAGAAGCATATATTACTAGATTAGCTCGTGAACGTCAGGAAGCAAACAAAAAATATATTCCTTTGAGAGATTCGCTTCGAAGAAAACTTCAAGAACGACAAGATTCTCAAGTTGACTACACAGAGGAAAGAGAACGAAAGTACAAACCTATTACTGCCACAGCTGAGAATGGTATATGGGGAGATGTTACCGATCCAGAAAAAAAGAAACCTCTTACCGAGACAATACAAGAAACCACTAGAGCAACGCAACAGATTTTACAAGATCTTCCAATCAAAATAGTTGCTGCACAACCTCCTCCTCAAGAAATACTTGAAGGTATTGGTGAAGTGCAGAAAAAAATTAAGTCTGTAGAAAAGGGAAATATTAAAATAATAAGAAAATTTAGAGAAGATTTTGTTAAAAGAATCAAGGAATCTAAATAAAGATGGAGATTTACCCGATTTGATGTTGGAAGCTCTCGCACAAAAAGAAAATGTTTTAATGCCTGGTATTAATATAAATGATGATAATCTTCTCAAATGGATGTATCGTATACACTACGATAAAGAACAAGTTAGGGTAAATGATAAAAGATATAAATATATTGTTGAACAAGTAAAAGATGAACTTGATAAATTACGGCATCTTCCCATTATCAACTTCCTTCATCTCCGGAACAAATAGAACAACAAAGGGTGACGTTGGAAGCTGAAAAATTTAGAAGTGATAAAATAAAAGAAAATGTGAAACAGAAAAAGGAAGTGATGGAACAAAAAAGGGAAAAACCGAAACAAAAAGAAACTAAACGGCGGGAGAAATCACGCTTTTCACTAGGTACTGAAAAAGATCGTGGTGATGACTCTTTTGGCGCTACTACAGGAAGTGGGTTTAATACTCAAGAAAATTATCCTATCACCTGCCTTAACAGTGTCATCGCTGACGTTGATAAACTAGAAATTCTCATAAGAGGAAAACGCGCTGGCAATACTTCTCATAAAATTATCAACGAAATATCTGCTAATTGTCGACGATTATTTACTGGTGGTATCATGGGCATCAATACGTATCGGGAATTTATCGATGAAATTACAGATGAATTAATCCCTTGACACATAATTTAGATCATGGTGAATGATTAAATAAAATGATCGTACACAATACGTATCGTAGACCAAGAATGATCAGAGTAGTAAATTAACGATTACCAATTTATGAAAATGTTGTTCGGTTTGTATTTACCAGGATAGCCCCAAAAGCAATACCGATGGCAAAACAATTATCAATGAAAGCTATCGATGTTATTCGACAAAGCTCCTAGCTCAATCGGTGATCTTGACAGGTAAAGCGTTTTCGGTGGTCAAGGACAGAATTTTACGGTTATTACGACGAGAAAAACAACTGAAATTACCATCTACTGAAGTTATGCTTGCAAATGAAAGTAAAATAATAAATCAGGCCGCAACCCAAAGATTAATGTATCTGGCTGATGCATCGTCAAAAGAAAAAGTAGATAACATAGCCGCTAGTCTGATAGCAGGAAGCGGTCTTCTTAGATAATTTTAATTTAAATCATAGTAATTACAATAAAATGTTTAAGCGTGAAATTGATACAGAGTGAACCAGTTCGTAAATTTGATTCCCTGCGCGATTATCAATATTATTCTTACGATGCAGTACAACCAAATTAACGTGGAAGAATAGAATTACAAGGACAAGATACAAGTCGATATTTCTTACACGCTGAGGCATTTATCGAAGTCGAAGGTCCACTTATAAAAGTAGACGATACAAATTTTGAAGCTGCTACTAAAATTGCTTTTGTCAATAATGGTATTGTGGTATTATTCAGTAGTGCCACGTACATCATCGATGGAAAACATCGAATCATGTCTGCAACATGTTGATGTTGCTACGACGATACTTGGTCTAGCAAGATACTCTGATGACTATTCAAGATCAGCTGGTCCATCGATGATGTTTGCAAAGGATATAACCGATCATGCTGATCACACAGATTTAACTACTGGTAATGTGAGAGCTGCAGGTGGAGCCACAGACGTAAATGCAGTATTATCAAGCAATAACAATTTCAACCTTGGATTTGCAGCACGTAACTCAATGTTGAACGCTAATGGAGACTTTTTGTGTGCAATTCCATTATCTCATATTTTTGGATTTTGCAGAGATGTTAGAAAGGTTGTATTTGGTGTTAAACACACTGTAGTACTTGTCAAAAAAGACTCAGACAATGATGCAGTCTGACGAGCCGATGAGGTTATTGATGAAGCTAACATAACGATAGCAAAATTATCATTGTGGATGCCGGTAATAGTTCCATCTATCGCAGAAGAAAATAAATTACTTTCTTTCATGAATCAAGGTGGTAAATCTCTGCTATCGTAGAAACAAATGACTACAGATAGTACTCAAGGTAATGGTGGTGGTCAATTTACATGGCATATATCAGCACAACAGGGGGTTTCAGCACCACGAGATAGTTTTATCACACTTCAGCCGAATGCACGAGTAAATAATCAGAAAAAAAGAACGATGATATTTGACACACTTGATGTTGCCGAGGTTAGTTTAAGAATAAATGGACATCAAGAACTTGTCGAAGATATTAAGTTAAATTTTGAACATAATACTGTTGCACGTGCATATCATCTTTTAATGTCATTTATGGGGCGTGATCTAAATGTAGATATAGGTTTGCAAATATCATAAAAGGATTTGACAACATTAAATCCGATCTATTACTTTTCACTGGAACATTTAGATTTATACAGACAGTCTGTTGTTGATATATATTTTCGAGCTAATCTAGGTACCGCCGCTGGAATGACATCAAAGAAAGCAACAGGAGAATGGTAGAAAAAAAGTGGCGCGGTCTCAGACTTCCGGGAACTTATCTTGGAAAAGGACTGAGACTTCCAGGAATATAATACTGATGTCAAAGTTTGATCTGATAAATGCTGCTAAAAATTAAAAATAATACATTTTAGATGAGAGTTTATGCGCGATCAATTACCGAAACAAGCACATCAAATTGAAACCGGTATCATCAATCTCGATTCGAATGCCGGTCCAGGAACTTACTGGGTTGCATATTTGAGTTTTTAAATTATATTAATCAATTACCTGCCAGGACTTGGTATTCAACGTTACCGACACAGACAATGACAGACCCACCGATATGTGGTCGTGAATCTATCGCTGTACTTGATGCGATATCAAAATCAACTAAACCACCTCATACAGTTGTACACGAATACACAAGTAATCGTTGGACAGGTATTTAAAATTGTACACATATATAATGGTTGATATTTACGGAAGACCCTTGATCAGAAAAATCGACAAAGGAATCGATAAAGATTTTGACGCATACAAATTTGCAACACGAGATGACCTTGCTGATATTATGAACCTAGATGGGGTTGACCGAGATGAAGTTGTTATATTTCAGGACAAACACGGTGTTTTGAAACAAGTAATATTAAGTGGAATGATATAGTTCGTATGGTTCTTGGCGCTGCTCTGGATAATATTCCGGTATTTACCGACAGCGGAAAAATACGAGATTCAGGTATATCGATAGAATATATCTGGAGTGAGATTATAAAAAAAATGTTCAAAAACGATTATAAACGTCAGGTGGTGTATTAACTGGGGAACTTCCCATGAACGGAAATAAAATAACTGTCTTGAAAGATCCAACATCAGATGAACATGCGGCAACAAAAAGATACGTTGACACTGTTGATGGTAAATTATCTACGTTAAAAACCGAACATGGTGCCGTCAGTGGTACATTATCCACTTTAAAAACCGAATACGAACTTCACATAAACGATCACAATACCGTAGACGGAAAATTATCTACGTTAAGAGCCGAGTATAACGTTCACGTAGGTACGTTTACAAGTCTTCGTAGAAATTTCAGAAAGATCGATGAAATTGCAGATGGATTCTTCGGAAAACCATTAATCGTTGATACGAAACTTTCTGATATTAAAACATCAATCGATACGATTAAGAAAACGCAGGAAGATATTGTAAGTGATGCTCGTGATATTATTAATAAAATTGATCTCCTTGAAAAATATCAGGGTAAAATTCTCCACAGGCGGATTAACAATGTCGTATACACAATATCATCACGATCAACAACATGGTCTCAACAAAATAATACTATCAAACATACCGCGGAAGTTACTGGCGTGTACAGATTTTCTGTGTTTAGTAGTGCAAAATTCGGGATATTTACCACGTATCCATGGCGTGACTCAACATACAAATTTTCTGGAATCGTATCTGTTATATTAAACCGTGGAGACGAGGAAACATTTATCCTGGTTGCATCCAACAAAAACTTAACCGCAGCAAAGATCTAGTGGTGTCTAGAATTTGTTGCCGAATCACCTCAATTGATTACAGCGTAAATAATATGGACTAAAGACACAACCAAGTGCGTGACTGGCAAAATACATTAAAAGTAAGGTTAAAAAAATTATCACAGACATGTAATTGTCTCCGCGGTTGTTGCTGGAGCCGGTCTTTAATTATCCGCGGTAACAATGACATCACCTGCGGTCATAACGATCTATGTTTCAGCGTCGACTGCGATCGCTGAAGTTTTTAATATAATCGCAAACAAAATATCACCGTGTACGAATAAAAAATTATCCGATTATGCAGAGAAGTTACACGCGTCAACTGCAGCGTATTATAAACTATCTCAGTTAATATCTGAAAGCGTCAACGATGCTTCAATATCGGATTCTGAGTTCGCATTAATGACAAAAAAATATTCTCCGAAGCAATGACTGTGATAGAATCTACACCCATTAAAGTTACAGATAAATAGATAAATGTCAGCACAAGAACTATTGCAACAGATTGCCACAAACACAATACCGGTGAAACCAACTATGATATCAGTGAGCACAACCAATACTGAATTAAGTATTAATTTTCCAACTGCAATTTCAGCAAAAATAAACCAGATGGAACCCCAGATTTCGTTGCTGCCTATATCCCCACAGGCAGTTATCAGATTGAACAAATCGACGATGAATTCCAGCGCAGAATAAAATCAACAACAAAAAAAAAAGAATCAAAAATAACTATTACTGTTCACGAATCAACATTATCATCTGTGATTGAAGTAAAATCTCCCGATTACGTCGTAGATATTTATCGATCATCGATAAAAACTGTTCTACGATGGCCTGAAACTCCACCACATCATGATAATGTTCTCAGATTTAACAATGATCCAGATGCTGAAAGCAGACATAGTTCACCAGAGATTGTAAATATAACCTCAACGATTGCAGTCAATCTTGTATGTGATGTAATCTATAGTAGTTATCAAACAGATCTTGGGATATCAAATCAAGCTCAACAAGGATACGTCCTTTACACATTCACTCCGATGGTTCCTCCTGGATCCTTGATCGTGCAAGAACCAATCAATACGTTATATCTACGCACGCATAATCAATACTTATCAAGAGTTAATTTTAAACTCATCGACCAGAGTGTACACTTGATTGATTTACGTGGCGAGGTTTAACTGATAAATCTCAATGTGAAATCTTAAGATTTTTATCGTAAATGATTTTTTGATCTTGATTCACGAATTAATCTGATAAATATTACATGCGTATCAGCACGTAAAGGTTTTTATACACGACAAGGCAACACTTGGAAATGCAATCAAATTAATATTTACACAGTCTTCATTCAACAACGTTGATATAGTCATTGATGAGTTCGGTGACGAAGAGTTTTTACTGACGCAAAAACAGTTAGATTGCGGAGAGAAAATATTTCTATGATCACGTGTGACCGAGATAAGATTATAAACTACGTGCAATCCTGCATTAAATTTGATGAACTTAAAAAATATTATATAGTTCTGAATAAAAATCTGATTTCAGTAAAACAGAAAATTTCTTTACAGATTTAATGAAATTTCATCTTTTTTATCCATTTTAGTCACTTTTAGCGTAGAAAATCTGTCAGATTTCTGATTTTTGTAGGTGAAAAAAGCCAGCAGTTTTCTAAATGATCTATCGATAAATCGTTAATTTCACCTTTTTTTGGTCTGTGTTTTGTATATTTTCGTAAAAATATATTCGATTTTAGTTGATTTATGAGCAAAACATGGCAAATTTAACGATTTATCGATAAATCATTTAGAGAATGGCTCGGGGTTTCACACTACAAATATTACAATTTTGATAGATTTTGCTATGATATTTCGACTAAATGGGTATAAAAAGGATGAAATTACATCAAAATTTATAAATCTTAATAAGAAAATAGAATAATAAGAATAACAGAACCAAAAAAAGATATTATAACAGAACAAAATAATATTATAACAGAATAAAACAACAGAACTGTAGAGGAATTAATCCAAGCCGCCATCGGTAACAGCGTTTTCATTTATAATCATTTTTGTTGTCTCACGCGTGTATTGATAATTTTTTCGTTTCATATTCGTGAGACAGTTTTGATTTAATATTTTCTACTGCGATAGAAAGTGGAAGGAAGTTATATACATATGTATCTTTTACCATTGATAAGGACTGGAACATTATAGACTGTATGTTCTTTATCAGCCTATACTCCGTTGAAAGTGTATAACCACCTTCAAGATTTCGTTGTTGGATTGACTCGAAATCACACATTATTTTTTCTGGATCGAGTTGTATATTTAAATTTTCATTTTCTTATTTTTTTTACTTCAGATACTATAGCATTAATATTTTCAATGTTCATATATATAACATATATATTTAAATTTAAAAAAAAAATGTTTTGACCTTTAACCGCTAGGTTACCACCGTATCCTATGGGAATATTATTTCTTCGTCAGTCACTGTATTTTACAGATTTTATCATCCATGTTCCTATTGTTTTACATCTACCAGTAGTAACCGTATATAGAATTCTGACTGCGTGATAGCTCTCAGATTAGATAAAGTGTTGTGGAGTTTAACTCCATCAATATGGTCAATGACTAAACCGTCTTCGATCACCCCACGGAATAACTCGAACACGAATCTGTGACAGCAATATGTTCTTATTTTATTTATTTCATTGAAACTGAACATGAGATAACCAATATTAATAGCAAAACCGACTGGTTTTTTTCGTATACAGTGACTGATAACATCATCACAATTTGCTTCGTAGTTTGTTATGATAGGATGTCTCTCGAATTCCTTTTACTCCATTATATATAAATATATTTTGTTTAAATCATTATTTGCCTTGATATTTACTTTGAAATCTATTCAGATAATCTTCCGAGGTTTTTATAATCCTGTCGCTATCATTATTTTTTTAAATCATAATATCGTTACAGTTCTCTGTATCTTTCACAACCACATTGCACACACAAGCGTGTTTTTACTCGTACTCCAACAATACATTGTAAACACGGTTTTGGTCCAAGACTTCCATCTCGGACACGTTGTAACAGGAGTTGTTTTACCTTCTCTGCTGACAGAATCAAAAGCTACTCTCTAGCCGACGTAGATGGAGAAAAGGTTTGTGTTCTGCTTTTGACATTTCTATTGTAGCTACCTTGCAGCAAACACCAAATCGATGGTCCCACGTTCTTTTGCTAGAACATAGCGCTCAGAGTAAAATCCGTTTCTTTCAAGATATATATTCAAATTAACTTTCCGAAGTAGACGTTTTGAATTACCAAAAGGTTACACGTCACTATACAAGCATAGGTAATACTTTCATCAATTTTTTGAGGATCATATTTATAAATGCATTTTGTCGAGAACGATGTAATATAAATGTATCATATAAGTGAATAAAGAGTTTTCAGATGCGGAACTTATTTATAAAAATTTCACTTTAAACAGAAACGTATATATTTAACAACAAAGGAAACTATTTCATTATTATAATAATCATCTTTTTGTAACATATACTTAAATATAAGCGATATCTAAGCAGTAGCTGTCATTGCCATGGGTAACTGCAAGACGACCGTAACTGCCTTAGCGTCATCGCAGAAAATGTTTACAAGAGTAATTGGAGTAATTGGAGCTAGTTCCAGGAAAAATAAGGTTTCTTTAACCATAGATCCTCTCTGACCCCATTCTCTTCGGTAGTGGTCGGAATTTTACATTCGTTACTTACATTACTTGATATTATTGCAAATGTAAATGTTGGTCACAGACTATACACTATTTTACTTCAATGGCAGATCTTGCATGTCTGACATTAGACTCACGTTCAGAGATGATCCGTGCCAGTAACATTGGGTGGGAATGGGTCATTCTAAATTACAGAGGCAAACATGTAAACACGCAACGGACATACCTTGTTTGGTGACCTTTAACACGATGGTTATGAGTGGATAATATTAAAGATATGCTGCCAAGCGAGCGGGCAAAGAGACATGTGACATCATAATATTTCCGTCTAAAACATGGAAATGAAACAAACGTTACAAATGTCGTTTGCAATAAAAATCCTAACTCGATATGTTTGTACATATGTTACACGCTTTGTATGTTATAGATAGGAGGGCCCTATATTATATAAAGAAGATGTATGTATTCAATGTAGGACAATACAGCTTATATAGGGTTATATTATATACAGCAGCTTGAAGGAAGTGACATATTCAACTTACTAACCAATATCCATCTCTATGCGAATCTGCAATTAGCGCATTATAATATTCTTAAATATTCGCACACTTACACTCAGACAAACGCACACACATGTAATTTCTCGACATGTTTTCTGTGCTTAAGAAGATATTTGTAATATAATCGCTTGCACTATTTGATAAAAATGGATTTCAAGGCTTCTTAATCTGGGTTTAGTTTAATTTGTTTTTGCTCAAATCTTTTGCGGAGAAGCAACTGAAAAGACCAGAGAAGAGCTATCAAACGAAAAGAAGCTACGGGCTTCTAAATATTTGTATGGGTCGGGCAGAGACTAAAATTCACGCAGACGTAAGTGTGTGTGCGTGTGTTAGATTTTAAAAGTAGCTTTTTAAACTTTTCTCAGCCATATCTAGACGATGTCTGCCGTGTGATAGTTATAGTGATGTCTTCCACTGGGGCATCATGTGCTAGATCATGTACTCCAGCGAGATCCTTACGCTCTTCTTCTGATAATGGTATACTCATTGTTCCTAAGGTGAAAACAAAGTCATATGGACAACGTTCGTTTACACACCAGGGCCTGGCGACGTGGAACGAATTGCCCATTGAAATTAGACACAAAGACACAGTGGTGTCTTTTAAGAGTGTTCATAAGACTCACCTGTTTCGACTGCAGGGACAAACTTAGCGACCTAATCGTGTTTTGTATCTTATATGTTTTCAGCATGTTTTTATGTTTTCCAATTTCATTGTTTTTGTAATTTGATGTTCTGTAGTGTAGTCATATTATTATTGATGGTGTACAGCGCTTAGAGTTTCGTAAGATTAGGCGCTATACAAAGTCATTATTATTATTATTATTATTATTATTATTATTATTATTATTATTATTATAGCGAACGCGGCCGCTCAGTCACCAGTGGGATGTTACGGAGAAAACAAATTATTTTTTAAGTATTATTTAAGAAATCCACGCTTATATCAGTGTCTAGGTTTATTGCTGTTCTGTAGATATACTATTAGCAGAGAGTGTATGGGCGTTGTGAGATGATACCAGCAGGTTTGTAACTCACAGACCCGAGTTTGAATCTCATTGAGGAGACGATCAAATACGCATCCAACTGTAAGATGCTTACAAGCCAGTTGTTTTCCGTCATATTGAATTATATATATATATATATATATATATATATATATATATATATATATATATATATATATATATATATATATATATATATATATATATATATATATATATGGGCTGCTATTCTGCACCAGTAATATCCGATGATATTCTAATTCATCTATCTCTCTTTGAAATCTATGTTTTGTACGAGTAATAGAGATGCAAGTGCTCCATATCCGGAAATGAGTAGCTTTCCTTTATTCACACTGTATTATATACAAGTGGGGCATTGTGTGTCACACCATAACGGAAAATACGATCTGTAAACATGCAGAGTATATTGCGCAGCTGAACTAAAGTGAAAAAATGATGAGGAAAATGATGAGACTATGGATGCATCTCATTCTTTCTGCAGCATTTACTTCTGCTTACGCAAATCAAGGTATATATATATATATATATATATATATATATATATATATATATATATATATATATATGTGTGTGTGTGTGTGTGTGTGAGAGAGAGAGAGAGAGAGAGAGAGAGAGAGAGAGAGAGAGAGAGAGAGAGAGGAAACAACACACGCAACTTATAATTTTAAATAGATAAGAGTGTTTGTAGGTACTAAATTACTTCACTTAATATGAGTTTGGAAACGCAATTAATGTATTGACTTCAGCACACATAGACACACACACTTTTATGTTAAAACATGCCATGACGAAGATCATTGGCATACCTGTTATGGATGTTGTGAATGTGCTTTTTGTGCCAAAGTTTTCAATATGTCTAATGTGTTTTGTTGAGACGTTTGTAATTTATCAAAGTATGGATAATGGTGATATTTGATGCTTATAATAGGAATGTCCTACTTCAGTATTATATATTATTTTTCAGTCGATTGTGACTTTGAAAAGGATTCATGTAGATGGACAATAGAAGGATTTAAACGTATTTCAGACAATCAGTTCAATAGTACTGATGGAGGGAACGATAATATGCACCGAAACGGTAAGTGTTTGTTTTAATGGTCTAATAGTGTATTCAGACATATTTCGTTCACGTACCAAACTGAAGTTACGGTATTCGAAACGTGCGCTTTTCGCGAATATAAAATCTTGTGAAAAGTGCGTACTCATGTGACAACTGTTGAACAGAGCTACATGTATAGTGTTTGCGAATCTACGATACATTGATTCTTTAATTACAGTACAGTGGAAGTTGCAAAAGTAAGTTTTTACTTACCATTAACTCGATTCAACTTTAGGAATCCTGTTCCATAGAATAATTAGACATTGCCTTATTCACTACACACATTTCATACAAGCGAAATAGGAGCATACACTTGTCTCAAGATTCAACTTTCGCGAAAAGTGCGCGTTTCAAAGCTCGTAACTTCAGTTTGGTACAAAGCAGAAACGTCCGTGATGGCTTGGTTGATCGAAAAATGAATCAGGAGTAACACAAGCCATATAAGACGGAAATAGCGGAAGAAATTGAGGATCATAGCTGGAACCAAGAACTTGGAAGTTACGTACCTTCTCTTTTATACAGTATGATAATGAGGGTCCTATGTCAGAATGGGTGATGGGGGTAATCGAAGGTATTTTTATCACTTTGTATGAATTTCGTTCCCTTAAGATGATTGTTGTTTTTCTTCTTCAAAACATCAAGCTCGCATCGAGCACCTGTATACTACTTCCGTTGTAAGTTGCATTCAATAGTTGGTAAGATGAGTTATCCGACCAGTGGCAGGCGAGATAGTCTGCAGTGACCATTTGGGAGACGACGATTTCGATAAAATCAAAGAGTCACCTGGTATTACGACCAGCAGACGACTTCTGCCAAATGCAGTACCAAGTGTGTTTTCTCGACAGTTAAATGAGTCCATGAACACCAGATTAACAACCACCATGGGTTACGACAGGGCTAACAACATGCAGACCGAGAGAAGATTTTACAGAAGCTGGGGCTATCGAGGGTAAAATATGTATACATCTTTATATTGCTATATTATTATTGCTTGTCAGCCCCTAACCTTCGCCACAAATATACCTAGCAAAACAACGATCACTCGAAGTGGGCGAATTTAGTGGGAGGGTCTTTGCCTGTTCAACAATACTAAAAATGACAAAATAAGTTTTTTTTTGCCAAAGCCAGAATGGTGTGAATACTTGATGTATTGATTGTGTTTAATTGAAAGGCTAACTACCGCGTCGTGCTGCGGCACTGGGAGTAAATTACATTGCTTGAATAAACTCCACTTTATTAGTGGATGACGGTCTAAACAACGAACAGAGAAGCGTTAATAACAGTAAACTAAGACCTCTAATCGTGTTGCACTAAACCGAAGCCTCTACATAGTTAGCGCATTTCGGTGGGGTATTTTTTCTTTCTCTCTTCTAGATTGCGCGTCAAATGTGTATGCATCCTTGTTTACTGCCCCGGGACACATTCAATGCTGGTCGTCACTTTCCTTGCTGTTGTTGTGACGCGGTTAGACGGCATGGATCTTAACCAAAACTTTTGTTAGATACCTATACGAAATCGCGACCAAGGATCATGTAACTTTATCGTGATAAATCCACGAGGAATTGCTTGGGCTTCGGAGAAGTTTTCAAAAGTAATGATATCGATGTCTCCTGAACAAAAAGAAATATTTGTTGCTGAAGTGAATTACTGTCTATCTTCCGACGTACAACCATCCAATCAGCAGTTCAATACAAATACCTAAAAGCGTTGTTTTTTTCTTCTTTCTAGAATTACCTTACTCATTATCTCACATTGAATCTTATTTGCTGCAGTCTTATCAACTTCTTGAACTCCGTCAGATTCGAATCAAGTGCCCGTTGTTCGTCAAATATCTTCTCATAGTAATCTACCAATTCTTTCAGACACTCATGCGGAGATGAGCTGACAAAGGGTGGTGGTTGACCATCATCACAACACATGATAACAATAGTATTCCGAGTATGTACTCATTCAGTCAATATTTTAACACGTCCACGGATACCGTGCATATCTCATCCCAAATAATGATCTTAGGAATACATTCTCACCCATTCGTTCAGGTGTCCATGCATCCCCCTTCCACCGAACAAAATTCTGATAAGTATGAGCCTTAAGCCCGCTTTCTTTCCACTCTCTGTTGAGCCTGTGAGTCTGAGTTAGCACAACCATGTCAATATTCCGAAATAATTTAATTGCACGCGCGTTTTTACCAGAACAGCAATGTCCGTTGAGATAAACGATTTTATGTCTGGACATATGATCATATACCGATGATGCTGATGATGTTTGAGACATTTGACTATTTTTGTGATATATTTCAACAGGCTTGTAATTAGCAGAATTAGAATAAGTGAGCAATTTTTATTTTTTGTACTCTCCACTAACCACATTGTGTAATTTATTTGACAATTCTGAGTACTTTTATTGGGAACTCAAACCGCAGTATCAGGAAATCTATTCATCATTGTCATTAAGTTTGTCGAAGCATACGCTTTCATTGAATTACTTAAATGGATAAGCTGTGGCAAATCACCAACTATGTAGATCACAATTTGGATACTATGTCACAGATTGGTGCATGACTATGTTAACTGCCTATTCGAAGAGCTTTTGTGGAAACGGTCAAACACGTGACAATTATTTAAATATTCTTCAGGCTATTGAACAGAGTCAGAAATCTGCACGGGGAAGTACTGGACATAATAAGTAGCATCCAAGACTAGTCCAGTATACAGACAGGTGAAATAATAATATGTCCATAAAATAACAATGCTGGAAACTTGTGATATTTGCCGGCGTGCGGTCAACCGTGTCGCAGATATTATAACCAACTCAGCATTTTAACAGAAATACAAACAAAAAATAATTGTTCAGTATCTCACTCTGGAAAACATCAGAGTGGGTAAGGGGAGATAACTACGAACAGATGTGCCTGAAGATTAAACAGTACCATCCGGTAACCTCGCTTTTATTTTTGGCAGAGTATAGGAGGAACTATTGATCACAATAGGGTTTCACCACGAAGTAATTTATTACAGTATACTATTCTGTAATGGGTCTGCCACAAACACTCATGCTTCCATCTGAAACTTTGAAAGTCAGTTGGGGTTACCGTTACTTGGTTCATTCTGTATGTTACTAATATTCTAGGTAGGTGGGATGTTGACTACAAGGTCTTTTCCTGCGGGTTCCAAAACTAATGTTACCTCGCCGTATTTTTCCAATATCACTAATACAGATACAGAAGATCCACAAACCTTATAACACGGGGAAATTGTGGTTGATAATGTAAATGTTGAAAAGCCAAGTATCGAATAACCTGTATATAGCGGTAACTTCAGCGGTATGTTTGATGGATTTATAGAGTGATGTCCATTATACTGATCCAGACATTGTAAAAGTATATTCTGTTAGGGAAAATAAAGATGATTATTTCCTGTTTTTCTTTTTTGTAATGATCAAATGTTCTTTGAAAGTCTTAAAATGAAAGTTAGATCTGAAAATATATGTTACTCTATTAGGAAAACAAAAGATTAACGGTGAAAAATTAAAAAAGTGAGCTGGCGAAATTCTTGAAAATTTACAGAAAAAAGAGCAGAGTTAGAATGATCAGGGAATAATATATCGAAGGAGTTATATTAAGATCTAAAGCTAGATGGTACGATTTTGGGGAGAAGAACATAATTTGAAAATAGAAACTACGTCAATGAGTAATACAGGAAATCATTTTAGTTTATGGGAAGCTAAACCGTTTTATACGGAATAGTACAAAAGGTGAATTGCTAAGCTTTTTGACAAGGCGACTCAAATAACTCAAAATAGATTTGTTTAATCATAAGATTAAATTTCGTCTAGAGGAAAGTAATTCATGCGAGGGTCTCTTTACAGCTAATGAATTAGGTATGTATATAAAATGGATGGAAAATGGCAAAAGTCCTGGCTCAGATGGACTCATTGTAGAGTCCTATGAATTATTTTGGACGACTCTTCGTTGTTTTTCATACAGATTAATAACTTCCGGATATTATGAAAGAAAACTTTCATATTTACAGACTCAAGAGGTTTTAACATGTTTACCAATGAAAGAAAAACACAGAAGATATTTTAAAACCTGGAGACCAATATCATTTTCAAATAGTGGATATAAGTTTGCTTCATGAACCATTGCAGATAGAATTGAAAAGGTTTTTCCATCACTAATCAGTTATACCCAAAAGAGGATATATTAAGGGTAGATTATGTGAAGGAAATACCGTACGATATTATTAATTAATTTGATATTCAAAATAGATATGGTTTGATATTGTTAATATACTTTTAAAAAGCCTTTTACTCGATTAACTCGATCTTTGTGGAAGAAGCTTTACAATCTTTTAACTTTGGTGATTCCGTTTGTAAGTGGTTGAACTGTTATGCAATGAGTTTTTGAAATTTGTTATAAATAATGGGCATATGTCATCGTTTTAATCAACTTTAAAGAAGATATTGTCAGGGAGATCTCCTTGCACCATATTTATTTATCATTGGGGTTGAGAGTTTAGCTATAATTGTAAAGCAAAACGTCAATGTATGTGGTCTGATCTTTGTCGTCAGTGCATATAAATTGGGTCAGTAAATTCAAAATGTGTGCTCCTCTTGTCTTAATCATGCAGGAACAGTTTTCAATTTTGAACAACATAATTTTGATTGGATGATGTGGCTTACTACAACATCCAATGAAATTCGCGATCAGATGCACAGATTATCTGCTCGATTTAACAAGGGTTAAATATGGTTAAAATATCGGAATCTTGGCTAACAAAGATGCGTTTCGCTTGAAAACAAAAACATGTCTCAAAGAAACCTGTAGCAAAGTCAACTTGTCCTAACATAGAATAGTCATAGACTTACATGCCATGGCCATGTAAATTCAAAAATTGAAGTGGGTAAAGGTTGAACGTTTGCTTAAACAGATCTATTTTAGAGTGAACTCCTGCGAACGATTGACAACTGAGTCAATGTATGCATTTAACATACACAGTAAAGAAGTGCAAATTACTTTCGTCTCTGAATTGATATGTTGCATTAAACAGATAGCTTTCGTTACTGATCAATTTCATACCAATACAAACATTACAGTTCTTATTTTTATTCAGCATTCATTTAAAAGATTATGATACCTGATTCACCTATTCCAAAAACAGTTTTGCAAAATTGAAAGTATAATTATTATTTATAAAGCGAGGATCGTTTTGATATTAATGAGTAAGTATTACGCAATGAGAATCAAAATTAAATACTTGTTCTTTTCTTTAACTGTGATACCAATCAATATTTAATTGATTTCGCAATCACGCAAACGTATTCCAAAGACTCGAAAATTTCATTCTGTACAATCTCAGCTATTCTTATCTTCTAGTTTTATGAAACGGCCAACCCAGGATGGAAAAGGCCCTGTTATATAATACAGATGTAAAGAGAAAGATGTTATTGAACAGTTAGTCAACGTTTCGCGTATTAACTTTGATCAGGAAATGAGAGACTCTACAATGTCCTTCTTTAACTGGATTGAAGATTCCTCATCGCACTGAGAATATATCACGTTAGGAGCTGACCTTCACGCAGAGATTTTACTAGTGTAAAAACCAATGATCTTGTTGTCTTTTTGTATTTGTTGTTTTTCTATAACTTTGACTTGAATGCTTCATAATAATTATTTAATCCCAAAAGTGACTTTGCTACAGTGTAAACACTGTTGTGTACATTTAATTACAGTCTAGACACTGTTTAATTTAATTATATTCGATACACTATTATCTGTATTTAATTCTAACACTGTGTAGTATAATTCTAGTCTAAACACTTATGTCTATTTTAGTACAGACTAGATATTATTTTATTTAATTACACTCTAGACACTGTTTAATTTAATTACAGTATATACATTGTTCTGCATATTTGATGAGTAGTGTTTATTGGTTTATCCTCCATGATTGTATTATATGCATATTCGTATTTTGTTCGTGACCATTGTCGAAAATGACGTTAATGATATAATTCACGAGTGACATTCCTTTGTAAACAATATAGTTTATAGCTAATATTTTTCTATGAATATTTAAAAGCAAATTCATTATCAGGGAAAGAAATTTTGTCTTATATCAGGAAATAGAGCATCAGGTTTCTACACAGAAAGTCCTAAACGTATCGTCAAGTTTAAATGATTTAGAGAAGAAACGCACATGCATCCTGGCTCAAACATTATATCTTGGCATTTCATATTATAGTGTTTACCTATAACATTGTTCCTTTTTACCTTAGAATCTGAAGCGGGATCGGTCTTGCAATGTGCTCAATATTATTCTTGGTGACTTCTGACAAAGACATTTTGGACTAAATATTTGACAAACATCAAACGAATATTAACTTATGAATCTTGCCGTACATAGTTTGACAGATGAACCTTTAATCAGATATTTCATTTTTGCAACAATCATTATATTTGCATTACATTCAAGCTTTTTACTGAAAGGACCTACCATGGCACATTATTATATTATAATGTATTAAATTCTCTTTTGTCCCCCATGTCTTAATATAGATAAAACAGACATGTCTTGTAAAACACTTGGAATCATGGTTTTTGTTAATTTATTGGCATGTATACTACTTGTGGTGTGTTTAAAACTTGCTCTGCAACGTTTTTATTATATCTTTTTTAATACTCGATGATGTATCATGTCGTTCTGTAGACATGTATTGTTATGAGAAACACAATCTATCACAAGTTAACATGCCACGACTAATATTTTATTACGTGCATCTATGGAGGGATTATTGACGATCTATCTCCCTCTCCTCTCTCTCTCTCTCTCTCTCTCTCTCTCTCTCTCTCTCTCTCTCTCTCTCTCTCGTGCGCGCAATTTCAATATGGTATTAAACCTCAGGATAATAAACGTTAATTAACGTTGTTTCATTGTATGCTTTTGTGCTTCGCATTATATTTGAAAACGCACGCAAATCGTTATTTCGTCTCTTGAAATAAGCATGAGAGAAAAGTTTACTTAAAGTTTTCATTCACAGGAAAATAATGGAAAAATTAACATTATAGATTCAATTGTTACCTTTCTATTTTAAAACTAAGGATATATAGGAAATATGTGTTACCAGTTTCAGCTTTATTTCGTTTCTATTGGGTTGGCATATAAACGAGCAATTAATAATTAGACATACCTAGTTGGTCTAACTACATACAGTCATTGCAGTAATTGTGTGCATAACACATTTACGGCTCTCAAAATATAGCTTGTACTTTTTATACATTCGGTTGGTCTCATATTAAGTCTCTTTTAAACTGGCCTTCTTATAATATATAGGCTATTTCAATTTTAAATTAAGATTGAAAACGCGAATTTGTGTTATATACACTCATAATTTTAGTCTCCAAATGTTGATTGTTCAGTCAATTAGAAACTGTTTTTCAGTTATATTTTTCTTTTAAAAAAACAATAGTACAATTATGTTTATCTAAGTCTCGAAACTGTTTATTGTTTTTGTGTGAAATGCATTATCTACTATTGAATTAATACACTTAAATTCAGTTGATAGCTGCAATAATGGACGCGTGTATCTAACGATTACAGATAGAACAAATGACGTTGGAGATATTATGATTATTGTTCTGGTAAGTATAATTTGGCTTATGACAGAGTGTGGCATGAGGCATTGTGGGCCACAATGAAGAAATACGGCATGGGTCAAAAGTTGACCAACACCATCAAGCAGCTGTACGCCAAGGCTACCAGTGCAGGAACTGTTCATGGTTCTGTGGGGGACTGGTTCCAAACAACAGTTGGAGTACGGCTAGGCTGTCTCCTGTCACCCACGCTTTTCAACATCTGCTTAGAGCACACCATGAGCGAAGCCCTGGAAAACCACTGTGGGACAGTAAGCATTGGATGGTGTAACATCACCAACCTAAAACTAAAAACAGACTATTGAGAGCACTAGTCATCTCAGTCTTTCTGTATTCATGTGAGGTCTGGACCCTGACAGCAAACTTTCAACGAAGAATCCAGGCACTTGAAATGAGATGCTACAGAACCATCCTTGGCATATCTTACATGGGCCACATCACAAATGAAGACCTCCTCACCATTGTCAAAAAGAGAAAGCTGAAATGGTATGGCCATGTCTCTACACAACAGTACTGCAGGGTAGTGTCCAAGGTGGTAGAAGGAGAGGAAACAGAGAGAAAATGGAATGACAGCATCACAGAATGGACCATGAAAAGTTTTGTGGATAGACAGGCATTGGCACATGATCGAGACAAGTGGAGGGAACTGGTCAGATGTTCAGCAGCACAGTACCTCAACAACCACACTAGGTCAAGAGACTGATGATGATGATGATGATGATGATGATGATGATGATGATGATAAAGTATAATTGTGATGACGATAATAATAATAATAATAATAATAATAATAATAATAATAATAATAATAATAATAATAAGAAGAAGAACAAGAAGAAGAAGAAGAAGAAGAAGAAGAAGAAGAAGAAGAAGAGGAAGAAGAAGAAGAAGAGGAAGAAGAAGAAGAAGAAGAAGAAGAAGAAGAAGAAGAAAAAGGTGTGGGGGTGGGGTGGTGATTTGGATTTGGTAATGTAGCTTTAACAAATTCGCAGTCATATCGCTACGATTTCTGCATTGTTACAGTGTATAGTGATGCCTAGCACTGGGCCATCATGCCGCAGACATGTAGCATGATGTCCCACCCAGTCACATTATCTTGACTCCATACCGACCATTCCTAACACTAACCTCTCGATGGTGAGCGCCTTGTAAGGCAGCTATTAGTACCAGTATTGAAAATCTTCGGTATGACTCGGCCGGGGATCAAACTCACAGCCTCTTGCATCTAAGGCTGACGCTACTACTACTAATATTAATAATAATAGTATTAATAATAATGTACTAAAAATAATGGTGATAATTGATAACGCCTTTTAATTGTTTTTGATATGGTGGTTATATTACAATACTGTCACAGCGATATAATAAAGAGCAGCAACAGCAGCAGTAGTAGGAGGAGAAGGTTGAAGTGTTGTTTAATTATTATTATTATTATTATTATTATTATTATTATTATTATTATTATTATTATTATTATTATTGTTGTTGTTGTTATCCCCGATCTTCTGGGTTATTATGCTAATATTCAGACAATTTTCATGCATTTATTAGTTATTATCATACGTTCAATATACTTTCGCCGTCGATTCTATGGGACAAAAGAACATCGAAAGAGATATTATTCGTCAAGAGAATGCACATAAGTACACGAAAGAGAATGCACATAAGTATTGGAAAGACAATGCACATATGTATTGGAAAAAGATATATCACCCGCAGGAAATGTAAATGGTAAAATATAAGAAACATTCAATCTTCCGAAGACCATTTATTAAAAGGTGTCCTAAACACAATTATGTGTATGTAAGGTATTGATATCAAGGAAGAACCAAAAGAGTTAAATGTTCATTACAATCCTTGAATCAATATGTGAGGTGAGCGTGTAAACCTTCACGTTAAATATAGCACCGGTTCCTATTCTTCAAAGTTAATTCACCTATGCTGTAACTTACCATTACACGTTGATGTTATCATGCATTATGACTATCTACATTTCCTTTTACAGTATGTTATGTACGTGAAAAGTGTAATAGATGTTCTGGCGCATTGTAAAATTTGTTTATGTGTTTCTCCATATATAGATTACGCACGGAGGAAAACAGGCTTTTAAGGAAAGCCATATTTACCAATTACCTAGAACCAATATATCTGAAATAAATGAGGAAAGAATGTTTTTTACAAGCGATCAGAACATAAATATCACAAACAAAAGTGCGAAAAAATAACCTGCAAATAGATATGTGTTTGTAATATATCAAACAGATTGACCAGTTTTGTCAGATTCATCTACGTAATCTAATAATGTTATAATAGTTATGTCATTATGAAACCATTGTTACGTGCTTAGGCTCGAATAAGCAGCAACACAGAAAGAGTGAAAACTAACAAGCTTGTAAAACTTTAACAATGAATTTATTAAGTACAATTATTTTCATAAAATAAATAAACTTACGGTTTTAGAGAATCAAATCCAACAAATATAGAATTCACAAAATGATCCACTAATGGAATTGCAAGTCCTGATAAATAAATGTTCTAATAGTTCCAGGTTCGAATCTTGACGATGTAATCCAAAATGGCTGACAATGTCACGTGATGCAGTTCTTGTTTTAATATCATCCAAATGAAAATCATGAACACATGTCCTTTTTCAGATAATTCTTCTTTCTTCAATGAATTGACACAAAGTCCAGAACAAGATAATTATAACTCAAACACAACTATTAACTTTACAGCCCAGAGATTCTACTGAACTGTTCTATCCCAAACGACAATTTATATAACAGTTTTTTCTTAAGTAAATAAGTGATCGCGTGATTTTATGGAAGTTCATGGAAGGTCACAGAAAGAAGCTACCTTCACCAAGTCACGTATTAATAGAATGATCTAGATATGTCCTACCCCCAAGAACTAAAAATAAAAAGTTGTCCTTGAAATTAATCAATAGTTTTAGAAGCTTCTTGACAATGTCTAAAGCAGGGTCAGGAATTAGGTCAACAAGCCAAGGTCAAAAACTTGTTTACAGTTAAAGGATGGTCAGAGATTTTTTTTATAATAATCTCCCAATTAATTCATTTTAAAGGCAAAATGACAAATTTGGATTTAACATTCAAAAATAAATAATTTAAATCCAATAGCCATAACACCATGCATTTATTGTGTTGCTTCTCTTATAGCCATTATTGATTATACGATTCCTAGATTTAAATTATTTTTTAATGGTGGCATTTTGTATTCTACGTCGTTTCCAGGTAGCGAATGGTATCTTCTCTCTGATGCTACTAATGAATCATATGCAACACTAACGAACATACATGGAACAAATGAAGGCCTGCAGTGTCTAAACTTTTGGTATATATTCAGAGGATACAGCGAGGCACAACTTCAAGTCCTTGTGCATGGTATAGGTGGAGACAATGCTTCTGCAATTTGGGAAACATCTATGTCGAATACTGGCTGGTGTCGCGCCACCGTTGAAATTGATGTTCAATACAGCAGTATGGTAACAATTCTCATACGAGGAAGAACTGGAAAATCGTATAGCAAAATCGGAATAGATGACATTGTCCTCAAACTAGCCTCTTGCCTAGGTAAACTTGACACAAATGGCAATACTTATTTTAAATTAACCAGTCATATTAATGATAGTGTGTCGATGGTTTATCCTCTTTTCCCGCGTTAGTTACGAATATAACTCATTTTCTTGCGCAAACATATATTATTCAAGAGTGTATATACGGCGAGTGAAATAAAACAGTTTCGTTTCCTCTGGAAGATTAAATATATCCGAGCTTAAACCAGACAAACACCATATTTTCGTTAGCAGTGCGTTTGTTTTTAACTGATTGTAATCTCATTAGAACTATTCTGGTTTCATTTTCCTGCTACTTCTTAATTTATCTAACCTATTACGAGAGATCTCAATGTGTAAAGACACTTTCAAACATGTTCCTGAAGTCAACACAAGAGAAATGTATTTTCGAGATGATTAAATTATCATATGCAACAATGCAGTTTGCTAAAGTTGTGCCGTTATAACTATAAACGGTATTATATGAATGCAACATAACATGAATAAACACAGTTGCAACGTCATATGAATTCATGTTTAAAAAAATACATTATTATTGTAATCATTAATATCCATTGCACCTGCAAATTTAAAGTTCACTTCCATCAATACATTTTAACAGTTTGATAAAGTGGCAACAAACAATAGGTTAGAGTCATCTCGTACACAACAGACACTGTTGAAAAGGTAGGGAACATGTTTTTGTAGACAATTAACATTGTCAACACAAAAATCGATTCATCCACAAACACATGTTTCCTGATTTTGTCACTGGTATCACAAATTTTACATATTTGTTCTGCATATTTTTATAGATATAAAACAAACATTATAAAGAAAATGTATACCCTTCTCATTGTAGGTTTATGTGATAAATTTATCCTATCAACTTTCAGATTGTAACTTTTTGGACGGACTTTGCAGCTGGAAAGGAGAGGAATGGAAAGTTCCAACAAGTAGAAAATAATATTTGTTCTCTTTAATCTTTCCATCTCTGTAGAAACATAACTTGTAGACATCTGAAAATGGTTTGGTCTCTGAGTACCTGATAGCTTTTCCTTCTTTTATAAATATTTCACATATATAATGTCCTTTTGCTATTTCTTAAACGTATTGATGTCCTGGATCAGTTTTCCATTTTTATGACCGTACAGCTGCTGGTGTAATGCCCTCAACTTAGTATTTCTTACAGCATGTATTTTTTCTTAGAATATTTCGTTATTATATATGATAGTATTTATTCTGATATTCTGGTCAACCTCTGGTCGCTTTTCTCCACTACCCTATTTTCAAAATTGGAATAGTATATTTTAAACGCTCGACGCTACTGATCATTGCCGCTTCACCTCCGTCGGAGTGGGTTCGAGTCTCAGGCTCGGCCAGCGTGAGCACGTGAAAAAGTTTGCCAGTAGCTTCCCTTCGTGGGTGGTTTTCCCCGGTTTTATTCCAGGCTCTTCCTCAACTAAACAAATATTTAATTATCAAAGTTATATGAAGTGAATGAATCAAAACTGATCTTGATAAAGTTCAGTAAATGTTAAAAAGGATGAAACGTTCCGTATAAATTTTAATGTACTGGCCCGCCAGGAATCGTGTTGTCATGATGGCAGTTTCATTCACTCGTTGCAATAATTAACATTAGTTACAGAATAATATTATAGTTCATTTAATGAGCGCTTTCTAATTCCACAGAACCTTTCCAAACCAACGTTTCTCCGTTCGAAACCTATCTAATTGAAAGATAAAAAAACGTCTGTAGACTTATAACGCAAGAAATGAGAATGACTCCAAAATAGGAATAAATCTGATTTTTAATCATCTTGCTTATATACACATTATATCACGACTCCATATCACAACATACGCCATGTGGCGGATATTACTAATCAATTCGTCACGAGCTTGCATTTTCCTGTGACCTAGCCCAAGCAATGGGAAGTTACTAAATTCGTCTAACCGTTCAAGCTGTTAAGCTAATGATAATTTACGCCATTAGTGCTATTATTACTACTAGTCAAAACATAAGTAAGCATCTATTTATATATCCTATGCAACTCTAAGGTCTCTTTAATACTTCTTTTATAAAAAAAGTCCCTTAACTGAAGATATTGAGAAATTACTACAGAAAAGACACAAATTAAAAAAATTGGACAAACCATTTACCAGGAGTTACATGTCATGTTTCATGCATTTTTTCCTTCTGATTTTATAGTCAACGAAAATTCCCGTGTTATGCATATGTTAGTTGTTTAAGTTCTATATATCGTCTTTTTTCTCCCTGATCTATCTCATTCTGCAACTCATTATCTTTTTTAAACTCAGACGTTTACATGCCAATCAACTTGCAAATAAATGTAATGTTAATCGATGTTAGTCATTTATGCGCACCTTCGGATTTCGTCGCCAATATTGAAGCACAACGCATACCAAATTCGAACAAAAGTTAATGATTGCTTACCATTTGAAGAGAAGCAATTGTCACCAAAATATTCTGTTCAAAATAATATTAATTTTGGACACACCGTATACCACCCCTGTGTTTTCGTGATTCGCAATATGTCGGTCTAATCTGCCCATAGCTTAGATAATATGTAATGTTTAGTTATCGGGCTATGGAAATGAAATACATTACTTTGGACTGTTTCTGTCAGCATGTCGGTCGAGTAATTAGGTCAGGGTTATGGCTGGTGTTACAAAATTCAACGTAATAATGCCAATAAATGGCATGATATATTAAGCAAACAAGATTGATCGTGTACAAATATTAGTAAAGTTCAGCATTTTATGAAGAAATAAGTTATTGAAGTGTTCTAACAATGAGCAGGATGTAATATGTTTTCAACTTCTCGTTTATGGAGAAACAATATTTACAAAAACATTTAGAAACAGACTATACGAAGGGCAAATTCTTAAGAATTCAGTTCAACCGGAAGCTGACATATTGAATAGCAGACGATAAAACTATGTGTGGGAAAACTTCTTGCAAAATTAGATACTTCAATTAGAATACAGTATTGTTTTAAGGTATTCATTTCCATCTTTCATATAACGTATTTGCTATATTATTCTATAAGATACATACTAATTACGATTTTCTGCGTTACAAGTTGTAGACTATCATGGAGTGGGTCATCGTGTTGAATTTTAGCAATCACATTTTCATGTGTAATTGCGGTAAATATGTGTGGATTAGGAATGTGGGATATTTTTGTACACTTTCTTGACATAAATTGGATATTCGATCAAAACCAACATGTGTTACAATGTCGTATCGTAGCACACAATTACCCGACTCGCAGAATTAGCCGACATGGTCGATATATATATATATATATATATATATATATATATATATATATATATATATATATATATATATATATATATATACATATTTAAATATATCCACTTCATTAATATTTACTCTGACCTTGCCTCGTGCAGTCCTAAACTCTGTTTTAACAAAACTTTAGGCAACATATGCATTTGTATTTCAGAGGTCAACTTTGCTGTCACGGAGTTAAATTCAAAGAAACAATCAGTTCTGACGTCCGGGTTAGATATATATCCAGGAGAAAAATATCTTTCATTTAATTACCAAATGAAAGATTTTGAAAGGGAGTGTATTTTTCTTGATATGCAGTCCTGTCACGAAAACTCTTGGTCTACAGTTTGGCAAAATTACCTGAATAGATAGATCCATTTGTAAATATATCCACTTCATTAATGTATATTCTGACCTTGCTTCGTGCAGTCCTAAACTGTATGTATTTATCGAGACTTTAAGCAACATATGCATTTGTATTTCAGAGGTCAACTATGCTTTCACTGAGTTCAAATCAACGAGGGAACAATCAAATTTGAATTCCGGGTTTGATATATATCCAGGGAAAAAATGTCTTTCATTTAAATACCAAATGAAAGATTTCAAAAGACATTGTATCTTTATTGAGGTGTATACCAGTGACGGAATCGATTGGTACCCAGTTTGGTCGAGCCAAAATAAACATCAATTCGCTGGATGGAATGAGATTAATGTAACTATTAATGTAGGAAAAAAATCCATGATTGCAATCAGATTTGAAAACGGCAATTGCTCTTATGTGACATACTATATCAGCAGCATTTCGCTCAAGAAGCAATCCTGCACAGGTATTATATTGACTGACCCGATGATTAAGAAATGACAATACTAATCTTTAATCATTATATATATATCAATGGCCAAAAACACACAACCATAATGAAAATGTCGGGAAGAAGTGTGTAAATACAGTACAATTGCCTTGTATTTGCGCTATCTTCGATTGTTAAGAACGTAGGAATATATACATATTCTAAGGTTTGTATCATGTACTCGTACCAATTGTAACTATGTGAGATGGTAAAATGAGAATCTCGTCATAAAAGTTCCCTTTATCAAACCTTTCATAATTTTTCGATATATTTTACTTTTTATTTCATACACTTACTTTTGCTTTGTTAATTGATACAAACTAACGTTAAAAATGTATTTATGATTGTTTTCTTTAGTTTTAGAAGGAAGGCTCACAGTCTCTCTCTCTCTCTCTCTGTCTCTCTGTTTCTCCCTGTCTCTCTCTCTCTCTCTCTCTCTCTCTCTCTGTCTCTCTCTGTCTCTCTCTCTCTCTCTCTCATACCATCTCTAATTAAGACCGACAGCAGTTGTTGCTAATACATTTAATTTTTGAAAGTTTAGGAGGATTAACAATACCTGTTTTAAAGACGCTTACAATTAAATTAATTAAACATTTTTACCATTCCTTCAAAATATAATTTATAAAGGACACAGGTTGTCAAATCAATGAATTGTCTTTTTCTCGCCTTTGGTAATAACAAATTCCAAAGAATAAACAATTGTAGTTTGCAGGTTTTTCATAAATAAGTTACATCTACTTAAATTAATGATTTTAGAGCTTCATTTCGGGAAGTATGCATCAGTACAATTTCACAAGAGATTACAATGCTACTATTTAAAGATTTTTTTCATATCTGACCTCTCAAAATAACTTCAATGCTTTAGAATCAACGACAACATTTAGAACATCACCTTCCACTGCAATTCCAATGTATTCCAGCAGAGTGACTATGAATCCAAAAATAACTACCAAAAATCGCATTAATACTATCGTTAAACTCAGTTCAACTGACATCGTAAGTACAATTGCAGCTACGTCCGTGAATACCTCTTCGCATTACGCAAACGGTAAAGATTCTCGCTTCTTCTTCCTTTCAAGACTCTCTCTCTCTCTCTCTCTCTCTTTATTTGTATACTAATGCTAAGAGCATCCATTAGTCTATAAAATTAATTTATTCAATCCTCGCACTCGGATTAACGAATACGGCCGCAATTAGAGTTGAACACCTTTCCTTTGTTTTTCTAATGCACATTTCATATGTTTCATATTTGACATCTCAAAATAACTTCAATGCACTAATTAGTATATATATATATATATATATATATATATATATATATATATATATATATATATATATATATATATATATATATATATATTATGCTTTAGAATCAACGAGAACATTTAGAACATCACTTTCCACTGCAATTGCAATGACTTCCAGTAGAGAGACTATGACTCCAAAAATAACTACCAAAACTCGCATTAACACTATCGTCAAACTCAGTTCAACTGACATCGCTACCACAACTGCAGCTACGTCCGTGAATACCTCTTCGCATTACGCAAACGGTAAAGATTCTCGCTTGTTCTTCCTCTCAAGACTCTCTCCCCCCCTCTCTCTCTCTCTCTCTCTCTCTCTCTCTCTCTCTCTCTCTCTCTTTCTCTGTTTATTGATGTTAAGAGCAACCTTTATTATATAAAATTAATTTATTCAATACTCGCACTCGGATTAACGAATACGGCCGAAATTAGAGCTGAACACCTTTTTTTCTGATGCACATCTCTCCTCTTGTCCCAAGGTTCACTTTGCTGCTCCATCGCCTTCTCTTCTGCCCTGATTCATGTCTATTTGGGTCTGCCTCTCTTTCTTATGTCAACGGGAGTTTATCGGAGGTGAAAATATGTGAAGTGATGGGGGAGTATTCGGAGCCCGTATCTATCTGATCCACCTCCGTCTGTGTATCTATAGTTATTGTATGATGGGTTTGGTTTAATTTATTCATAATCCAGTCAATGCCAAATAAACAAAAAGGGGAGACAAAATGCATTTCTGCTTCACTACAGATCCCACCTGACTTCCTCATGCAGTTTCATATTGCAAAGTACTCGCTATACATTATCCTTATTATACTTACAGTTTTTCTGTATAGTTTCCACAATTAATCCGGATGTCTGTTATCCAAAACGTTCACAACGTTAATAACTTTGGCTTATAAAGGTGCATTGAACGTCTGACTTTGTTCCAAGATCTGTCTCAGTACAAATTTGAGGTCAAAAGCAAGCCTGATTTGTTTGATGTACTTGTCCAATCGATGCGTCCACCATTCTTCTGCGGACGATCTTGTTAAACACCTTGCTGGTGAGAGAAAACAGATTGATATCTATCCATTTGTTACCGTTTGACAATTCGGCTTTCTTTGGTAGTTTAATAATTCTCCTAGACATGATTTGTTATTCCGTCTTTAAAGATGTTTGTCAACAGTAATAATATTCCTTTCTCATCAGTTTTTAACATGTGCGTGCTCACTTCATCCAAAGATAGCGCCTTGTCTCTTGTCGTTGACTTGGCTACTGTTTGGACAGTAACGTTTCGCTCTCTACTCATTCATTTATTATTTATTTATTTATTTATTTATTTATTTATTTATTTATTTATTTATTTATTTATTTATTTATTTATTTATGTTCAGAGCAACGATCATTATATAAAAGTGACGTAAAACAAAGAGGCTTTTCTCGATGTATAACAGGGGCTGTATCATTATTATGTTGTTAACTTTATAGTTAGAACATTATTGGGTAACAAGAATAACGTTCGATGTTGAAAACAAATAATAAACGTTCATTGAATGAATTCTGTGTAGTTCCATGAGTGATTTTGAAATTGACAATCCTCACTTTTATAATATTAAAAAACCTTTGCTGCCTAATGTAAAATAGGGAAACAGAGCATACGAGCACTTCTCCATTATAAAAAAACATTTCTGCATAATGAAAGTTTAAATAAGAGTGTATGTGCTTAAATTAGTGTATATGTGTGCTTCAAATGCAAAGGTTGGCGGATTCAAAATAATATGAAGAGATGTAAATACAAGGCTTTCAGTAAAAGCACAACACTTTGTAGTTCTTACTCATCATTTTTCTAATTGGGTTACTTTGCCTTTCCGCTAAGAAAACAACATGTAATTTTTGTTTTACCCTCGAACATTTTGCCTAATATGAAAATGTGTACAAAAATATATTTCAATCACATAAAGATTCATTTTTTAACGCAGTGTTTATGTGTGTGTGTGTGTGTGTGTGTGTGTGTGTGTGTGTGTGATTTATAAATATATCTGTTTCATTTTTCCTTCATTTCAGACGGAGTAATAATCGGTATTGTCATCGGTGGTCTTGCTTTTACCGTAGCCGTGTTTCTGATTGCTACATACCTATACAGGTACTCAATACACAATATTTGTCAATAATATATACACTCCAGAAAATAGCACGAGCAAGAGTTTATATGCGTTAATTTTATCACTTACATGAACAGCTAGCAAACATTAGCAATATTTAGGTTTCTAAATTGCTACATCGGCTGTTTAAGCAGATACCATGTATTGCACAAATAGAAAACGAAAGGAATCATTGGGATAAAGTAACTTATGTACGATTATGACTGTTTGGTCATAAATACATAACCAGTGTTCTCTTGACGTAACTCCTGTTCATGTTTCTTTACCTGTCAATGTCGGTCAATATTTATGTTAACCGAGTCTGAATAATGATATGAGAAACTTGCGATTACATGTTATGCCAATAAATTCCTTTCTATGTGAGTAATGTACTGCCATCAAATACAAACATGCTGAAGTATGTCAAATTTGAGCTGATATATTTGGATGGAACAATAAAATGTTTCCTATCCTTTCCGCAACTGTCAAAAATTGTGATTTTGTAATGTCTATCATGGCCTTGTAATGACGTTTTGTGTTTCTTCTCAGAAGACGTGCTACCAGCTCTAACGCAAACATATCTAAGCATAGTACAGTCTCCAGTGTTACATATAGTGGAACAACAAGAACAAAGACTGATAACGGAGAGACCAGGCATTCAACAGAAAGACTCAATCAAACGTCAGAAACTGTGCCCTTTAATGCACTAGCGGAATGTTCAACTGTCCTAAAGACGCAACCTCGACAAAGTAAAACACAACAGAGATGCATTACAGGAATTTTAAATATCTATCCATGTCAAGGTCAATTGCTGAACAATGGAAACAATGTGACAAATCCAGAACAAACCCAGAACCAATATCATCAAAGTGCCGATAAAGACGGCAATAACTCTTATGATACAGTGCATAACACGGATAACCACACGACGGAATTTCGTGATGACACTTATGATTGCACGACTATACATCCTACGACAATTCCCGATCCCACATACGATCATTCAAATTTTAAACAACATTTCGATAACATATATGATCACTCGAACTCTGGCACACTCAACAAGGATATGGGATATTTGGATCATTCATGTGATACTACACTTCAACGGTCTATGCAAGATGTTGATCCATCTTATGACCATATATGAAACGACAATGGGGAAACCATACTTAAAGCAATGCATGCTCTGGAGAAAAAGCATATAACATATGATCTCTCTCACAAAATAGGCAAGCTATCTATCCCATAACCCAGCCCTGCCACAACGGATGAATCAAACAACATACATAGGTTTCGCTATTGACACAAATAAAATGAATTTAAGAATAGCGAGCAATCAATTTAAATGTTACTGTGTCCAAAATGTACAGCTTAAGGAAGTACTTTAAACCGTCTCAAGCTGAAACTATTTGTATTTGCTCATGCAAACCGTTCGCCAAATAATAGAAAACAAACAAAAAATAATTGCGACATTGTTAAATCTTAATGCTACACTTAAATGTATCATATTTTCATGAACAGAATATAACTAAAAGAAGGGTTTCAACGTAATCAAATATAAATTGAAGATTTTCAGAAAAATGTTGTTTATTGACAAAATTAGTAAATTTCTTAATTTTAAAAATAGGGTGGGAAAGTCTGCTCCCTAGACAAAATAGCAACCATCATTATGACTCTTTAAAATTAAAACAAGGCAAACTCCTGACTATTCCGTTGAATGTTTTTGTGCGCGTATTGTGCCATATAGTCAGCAAAGAACTGAGGTGAGGTAAAATCATTATAATTATTCAAAGAACCGTATGCAGCAATTACAATTCAGTGATTGGTTTCGGGCAGACGGCAGTGTAAATGAAACAAAATAAAGAAATATATATTTTGCATGAAGATATAAAACTGATATCAGGGCCGGAGCTTCCGCTAGGCGAACTAGGCAATGGGTTTATTCCATGATAGGCGGGTGGGGGTGGGCGTGAGTGGAAAGGGGCACCAGATCTCGCCTATAGCGCCAAAACGCCTTCACCGGCCTTGACTGCTATTAAGGTATTTCCATCAAAATTGTAAATAGCGAAGGTAATACTTGTGCCCTCTTGTTTTCTTCTCTCTCTCTCTCTCTCTCTCTCTCTCTCTCTCTCTCTCTCTCTCTCTCTCTCTCTCTCTCTCTCTCTCTCCTTACTACATTGGCTTATTCAAATGTTAACAATATAACAATATCCAATAATTCATGCAGAAACAATCCTCGAAAAAAAGCACATTAATTACCAAGCAATATCTTTAGGAGTAAACAGTTCAATATTTCTTAATAATGACAAACTTTACCAATACAAACATTTGTGTCATGTTAGTGTAAGTTCTCTTTTCAATTTCTGTTCTTACTGTTCCTTTTTGAAACGTGCTAATTTTCCTTGACGTTTTATCCTAACCGCTCTATTTAATTCGTATTGTGCGTTGACATTTCTCTGTGATTATATATATATATATATATATATATATATATATATATATATATAGTCTATCTGACATTGGACAGTTAATGAGTATAGGGCCTTCGTGACAAAACAATATTTTACACAGCTAATATTTATCGATGATTTTAAATAAGGTTTTACGATCATGATTACTCAAAATTAACATATTTATTTGTATCTGAGTTTAGGCCGTTAATTTGTTTCACTCGGAATTTTCTGACCTTGTTGACTCGTTGTTCTAGAAATGAATATTGGACTCTCATCTTAAGGTGACTTACGACCTTATATAAGGATGTGCGCATTCCTTTTTTAGCAGAATTCTTACGAGAATGAACGTTTACTTGTGTTTCAGTTAATTTATGAGCGGATTTATTTCTGTACATTTTTCTCTAAAGTAACAAGATGCTTTTTCAACTTACTTTGGAACTAGATCCTTATTTTGGATTTGTATGAATTCATTCAAGAACATTTTGGATTATATGATTGTGATACATCAAGAATGTAGACACAATAGCATATTCCATCATACAGTATGTTCAATAATGGAATTCATTCAAAATAATATTTAGGGCTTGTTGCATTACTTGTACGACTGTTTGGCATTTAATTCATCATACTGTTATTATTTTTAAATGTTCATTTCATATTCTAAGGCAGAAATTATTGGTTGAATTTTATATAAGTTGTTGGTATTCACCATTTTCTGTTTCTTTGTTTAAGCACATAAAATCGTAACGCTACACATTCATAGAATTGGAAAATATTGTTATAATTTCCTTACAAGCGAATGTATGAAATTTAGTCTGAACGTGTATAGTTTAAGTGAGTTCCCAATATTATATTGCAACAAAACTGCTAAATGTTTAGATCAAGAGTGTAGAATTAATTGAAAGCTTTAATTGTGCCGAAGACATGCAATCCGATAGACTTTACTCTTTGAGGCATATGAAACCCGACAGTAGATCTTTCTCTATATCAACACACACACACACACACACAGACACACACACACACACACACACATATATATATATATATATATATATATATATATATATATATATATATATATCATAGTTAACAATAATTGCCCATTAAGTATCTTCTCACCCTCAGTAACCTACAATCTTTAAGTATATATTTCAGCCATTACTGCCCAAAACAATGTAAAGGTCAGTTGAAGAACGATAATAATTCACAATCATTGTCACTGACCTTTGTCCCTGGGATGCAAATAGAAAAGCATTGATATTCCTGTCAAACGTATGTACTAATGTTTATTCCACTGCGAGACTTGTTAGAAAAATAATTACTATATGTTTGAGGTGATGCTAGTAGGTAATAAGTGTTGAATCATAATCTAAGCAGGAATCTGTTTGATTTTAGCACTTTGAACAATGACATTTAGAATGAATAGTAAACGTTTCAATATGGTGAATACAAGCAATTTTAATATGAAGCCCCGTGAGGCTGATTGCAATTTTGTAACGACATTACAAATATTGATAATCCTGCATTTCAAGACGATTATCTTTCCTTTATACACCAATACAATTTTCTAATCTGTAAATGTATTGGTTTGCATATTAAAGTATATATTGACGGCAAACTCGAAGCGTATGTACAAATATTCCACGAAAAATTCTTAATCTTTACAAAGCGAACATAAAGGAAGGACATGGCATGAAGCAAATACATTATCAATTGGAACTTAACTAACATATAATCGAAAACAAATCATACCATTATGAAAAATGCATGATTTCTTTAAATGAAATCTGAAATAGGTTTAAATGTCACCTTGATCGCATCAACATTAATGTAATCTCCGTTGCCTTTTGATCGTACTCTCGTGGAGCAGTTTACTGTCTGTTTCAGTGTAATTGTTATCAGCGTTATCGCAATATAGTTTGAATAAACTTCATATTTGTAATGTTGTCTCTTTTTATTTATTCTGTACTGAGATTTACTTTCACGCTAGTATATTGCATGCCTTGCAGTCGTCTTATCATGTTTTTGTCTAAGTACTACCTTTTGGAATGTGCAAACTTTCTTCCATCTAGATTTGAGATTAATATAAATGTGCATGAAGGTCACGATTAACTGGTTTATTCTCAAGTGCTATGTCTGTTACACATCTGTTGTATTCTAGCAAAAAATATTGTCTATTAAAAACGTTCGTTTTCATTATTATTATTAATGCAGTCTTTGGTTCTGGTGTTTACCAGGTCTTTAGTAAGCAGAACCTTTCCATTGAAGCGTATTTTGCTGAAAAATATGCAGTATATTATAATGGTTTCTCAGTAAGTTTTGAATAAGCATTAAAGGTTTTAGATTGCTTGTGTTTTAATCAATGTAGATACGATGCATTGAAAAATGTAACAGCATTAATGACCTAATAATTAATGACCTAACGTGTTTATAGCTGTTAACATTTTGTTATCGAAAATAGTATTTTCCTGAGCTGCGCATTTTGCTTCTGACCATGTGATGGACCATGCCTAAAATCTACAGAAAGGGTGAACCCAAGTCGATTTATAAAAGATCATATTTTCTAAACTACCACGTCCTACGAAACCGAAAAAAATACGTCAAAAACGCAAATCGAAGCTTCTAAATAGCCATGAGTTTCTCTCCAAGAGTCACTCTTACGGGTTACTATTTTTTATTATGATGTTTAATACCGAGGCTGCATTATCTCTGCTGCTATGAATTAAATCATATCATATTACAAATAATATGGCTGGCGAATCGTTAACAACTAAATGGGCACGAGAAAGAATATCGGCGATTTAGAAATTTATACCGGTCCGTGATTCTGTCAGACGAAAATTACAAGAAAGACAATAATTTTAAATTTATTTTGCAGAAGATTCTCAACAATTATTTAAACGTATTACTGCAACAACTAAATCGCTTCTTCCTGAACTTGAAAAAATAGAAAAAGAATTAAGCAAACAAAAAAACATGTTTCGAACAAGTAACATTTCCAAAGCACCATAATCTCACTGTGTTTGTGAAAAGTTTCATTCCATAGGTCGAAGGGGCAATTATAAGAACACACAAACGGGCTTGACGTACTGAAGGATGAACACGGGAAGAATTTTAGATTATCCATTACAATTTTGTATAACAAAATCTATTTTATATGGATGGGTTGGTGGGTGTACGACATAGCATTAAAGACAACTAACGCAGCTTTTATTTACTTAAACGTTTTTGATTCGTGCAAAACAAAATCTGAACTGCTTGCTATCATACATGTATAATCATTAGATATAAACCTTACTCTTGGAGAATGACATATTCCCCTTGATATTTAACAGTAACTAATTTTACACCAAGCGCTCATACGTTTTTGTATCCAACATCCCTCAAATGTTTCAGAGAACAAAAGGATTTTTTTCTTCTGTGATCAACCCTGAACAAACACTGACTTGATATCCAGACAAAGATATTCGTTTGGAAACATGATCTTGTTTAACCACTAAAATATATCTAAGAATAAAGATGGAACTAGAATTAACGCTAGAATAGCGGTATCTCGTCGTTAGCGCGTAGGTAAAAGCACGCTGACAAATGCGCGCCGACTAAAAGCGCACCGACAATTGTGCGCAAGACAAAAGCGCTCCGCAAAAGCGTGCAATGCAAATAATTTAAAAGTCAATATGTCAAATAAAAAAGATTCATACGTATAAATAATTACTACAATAGAAAAAAATCGGGTATTTAAATAAGGTCTACTATTATTAAAATGAGTAACAGTTTATGTACAATGTTTGCGAATCTACGATGCATTCCTTCTTTAATTACAGTAAAGTGGCAGATGCAAAAGTAAGTTTTTACTTAACATTAACTCGATCTAACCTTAGGAATCCTGTTCTATGGAATAATTAGACATTGCCTTCTTCACTACACCCACATTCCATACAAGCGACTCTCATTTTCAAAATATGTACACTGTGGTGCACACACGTCAATGGCGAAATATTAGCATATACTTATTCCAAGATTCAACTTTCGCGAAAAGTGCACATTTTAAAGCTCGTAACTTTAGTTTGGTACAATGTAGAAAAGTCGAAAAATGAATCAGGAGTAAAACAAGACATATATATATATGGTCGAGTACCTTTCAAGACGGAAATAGTAGCAGGAAATTGAGGGTCATAGCTGGAACCAAGTACTTGGAAGTTACGTACCTTCTCTTTTATACAGTATGATACTGAGTGTCCTATGTCAGAATGGGTGATGGGGGTAATCTAAGGTATTTTTGTCACTCTGATTTTCTTTCCCTTCAGATTATTGTTTTTTTGTTCTTCTTCAAAACATCAAGCTCACATAGAGCACCTGTTTAGTACGTCCGTTGTTAGCTGCATTCAATAGTTGTTAAAACGAGTTATCCGACCAGAAGCAGGCGAGATAATCTGCAGTGACCATTTGAAAGACAACGATTTCGATAAAATAATAAAATCACTTTGTATCAAAACCATCGGACGACTTCTGAAAAATGTAGTTCCAAGTGTGTTGTCTCGCCAGTTAAATGAGTCCATGAACACCAGATCAACAACCACCAAGGGTTACTACAGGGCTAACAACATGCAGACCGAGAGAAGATTTTACAGAAGCTGGGTCTATCGATGGTAAAATATTTATACATCTTTATATTGCTATATTAATATTGCTTGTCAGCCCTAACATTTGCCACAAATATACCTACCAAAAGAACGATCAATCGGATTGAGCGAATTTAGTGGGAGGCATTTTGCAAATCGTAAAAGTCCAACCCTTACCCACCAAAATAACGGAATCAAGCTTAATTATGACGAGAGCACCTGTGTGTGTGTGTGTGTGTGTGTGTGTGTGTGTGTGTGTGTTACTTTTGGTTTGGTGTTTCCCACTCTTCCATTGTCATTTGTGCCTCCCATAGAAAACAATTCATGTGCATACCCGTACTTATTTCATGCCTGTTCAACAATAGTAATAATGACAAAATAAATTTTCTGCCACAGCCTGAATGGTTTAAATACTTGATGTATTGATTGTGTTTAATTGTAAGGCTAACTATCTTGTCGTGCAGAGGCACTGGGCGTAAATTACTTTGCTTGAATAAACTCCACTGTATTAGTTGATGACGGTCTAAACAACGAACAGACAAGCGTCAATAACAGTAAACTAAGACCGCTGATCGGGTTGCACTAAACCGAGTCCTCTACAGGGATCTTAACCAAAACTTGTATTAGATATCTATACGAAATTTCGAGCAAGGAACATGTAACGTTATCGTGATAAATCCACGAGGAATTACCTGGGCTTTTGAGACGTTGTCAAACTAATTATATCGATGTCCCATGAACAAAAAGAAATTTTTGTTGCTGAAGTGAATCACGATCTATCTTCTGACGGACAACTATCAAATCAGCAGCTCAATATAAATACCTAAAAGCGTCGTTTGGTGTTTCTAGAATTACCTTACTCATTTTTTGACATTGAATCTTATTTGCTGCAGTCTTATAAACTTCTTGAACTCCGTCAGATTCGAATCAAGTGCCAGTTGATCGTCAAATATCTTCTCATTGTAATCTACAAATTCTTTCAGATACTCATGCGGAGATGAGCCAACAAAGGGTGGTGGTTGACCATGATCACTACACATGATGACAACAGTATTCCGAATCAGTACTCATTCAAGTAACATTTTAAAACGTCCACATATACCGTGCATATCTCATCCCAAATAATGATCTTTGGAATACATTCTCACCAATTCATTCAGGTGTCCATGCATCCCCCTTCCACCAATTCTCATAAGTATGAGCCTTAACACCTCTTTCCACTCTCGGTTGAGTCTGTGAGTCGGAGTTAGCAAAAACATGTCAATATTCCGAATTAATGTCATTGCACGTATTTTTTTTATAGTTATTTTTTTGTTACCAGAACAGAAAGTTCCTTTGAAATAAACGGTTTCAAGTCTGTTCATGTGATCATATACGGATGATTCTGATGATATTTGAGACATTTGACTATTTTTGTAATTGATCTCATCATGTTTATAATCAGCAGATTCAAAAGAACTGAGCATTTATTGTTTTTGCATTCTCCACTAACCACATGGTGCATCAATGCCGACCTGTATTTCATTCATCAATTCTGAGTATTTTATTGGGAACTCAAACCGAAGAATCAGGAAATATGTTCATCATTTTTGTTAAGTTTGTCGAAACATACACTTTCATCGAATGTCTTAAATGAGTAAGCTGTGGCAAATCACCATCAATGTAGATTGCAATTGTGAATACTTTGTTTCAAATATATATTGTAATAAAACTGTTGTAGTACAGCAATCATTATTAAAATGACGACCATTCGTCAATGAAAATAAAGGAAATAATTTTAGGTTATGGGACAATTATATGCGACCAAATATATATCTTAGAAGCTCAAAAACAATTTTATTTGGAATAGTACAAAATAAGAATTGCTCAGCTTGCTGATGAGGCTACTCAAGAAACTCGAAATAGATTTGTTTAGTCATAAGATTAAACTGCGTCAATTGGAAAGAAATGCATGAGAGAGTCTGTTTACAATGAATGAATTAGGTATGTCTCTAAAACCGATGGAAAATGGCAAAAGTCCTGGCTCAAATGGAGTCGTTATAGAATTCTATGAATTATTTTGGAAGTCTCTTAGTGGTTTTTCATGCAGATTAATAAAGTCTGGATATAATGAAGGAAAACGTTCATAATTAAAGACTCAAGAAGTTATCACATGTTTACCAATTAAAGAAAAAGACAAGATATTTTAAAACCTGGAGACCGATATCACTTTTAAATATTGACTATAAGTTTGCTTCACGAACCATTGCTGCTAGGATTGATAACATTCTTACATCACTAATCAGTGATATTAGAAAACGATATATGAAGGGTACATTCAGTGAAGAAAATTCCATACCATATTATGAATTAGCTTGATATTGAAAATATATTTGGATTATAATTGTTAATAAGCTTTTAAAAGGCCTATGACTCTATTAACTCGATCTTTGTGGAAGAATCTTTACAATATTTTAACTTTGGTGATTTCGTGTGTGAGTGGTCGAACTGTTCTGCAATGACTCTAACAAATGTGTTTTAAATAATGGGCATATGTCATCTTTTCTATCACCTTTAAAGAATATGTTGTCAAAGAGATTTTCTTGCACCATATTTCATTATCACTGGGCTTGAGAGTTTAGCTATAATTGTAAAGCAACATGTGGATGTACGGGGACTTATCTTTGACGTCAGTGCGTATAAATTGGGTCAGTACACTTAAATTGTGTGCTCCCCTTGTCTTGATCATGTAGGAACAGTTTTCAAATTTGAACAACATGATTTTGATTGGATGATGTGGCTTACACGCTGCATCTTCTGAAATTTGCAGTCCGATGCACATAAATATCTGTTAGGATTCAACAAGGTGTACATATGGTTAAAATATAGGAATCTTGACTAACAAAGATGCGTTTCGCTTGAAAATAAAAACATGTTTTAAAGAAACCTATAGCAAAGTCAACTTCTAAAATGGAATAGTCATAGACTTACATGCCATTGCCATGTAAAGTCAAAGACCGAATTGGGTAAAGGCTTGAATGTTTACTTAAAACAGGTCTTTTTAGAGTGAAATCCTGCAAACGATTGAAAACTTAGTCAATGTATGCATTCAACAGACACAGTTAAGAAGTGCAAATTACTTTCGTCTCTAAACTGATATGTTTCATTAAACAAATAGTTTTAATTCCTGCTCCTTTTTATACCAATACAAACATTAAATTTCTTATTTTTGTTCTGCATTCATTTAAAAGATTATTATACCTTATTCATCCATTCCATGAACAGCTTTATAAAATTGAAAGTATCATTAATACTTATAAAGCGAGGATAGTTTTGATCTCAATGAGCAAGTATTACACAAACGGAATAAATATTGAATACTTGTTCATTCTTGTGCGGTGATGCTAATCAAGATTTAATTTCTTTTGTAATGACGCTAACGTATACTCGCGTATTAACTTTGATCAGGAAACGAGAGATACTTCAAGATCTTTCTTTAACTGGATTGAAGATTCCTCGCGGCATTGAGAATATATCACGTTAGCAGCTGAAACTCCCACATAGATTTTACTTTTGTAACAACTAATGATCATGTTGAATTTTTTGTATTTGTTTTTTTTATTATTTCACTTTTGTCTTGAATACTTCCTTCTAATTCTTGAATCCCAAAAGTGGCTTTGCTACAGTCAAAACACTGTTGTGTATATTTAATTACAGTATAAACATTGTTTAATTTAATTAAAGACAATACACTATGATGTGTATTTAATTACAGTATGGACACTGTGTAATGTCCAAACACTATTATGTCTATTTTAGTACAGACTAGACACTATTTGATTTAATTACACTCTAGACACTGTTCAATTTAATTACAGTCTAGACACTGTTCTGAAAATTTAATATGTAGTGTTATTGGCTTTTCCTCTATGATATATGTTATGCATAATTGTATTTTGCTCGTAACCATTGTCCAAAATGACGTTAATGTTGTACTCTATTAGTGACCTTTATTTTTTAAGCAATATACTTTATAGCCACTTTGTTTGTATTGATATTTTATATTAAAAATAATTATCATGTAAATAATTTTTGACTTATATTAAAAAATATTGCATCAGGTTTCTATTCAGAAAGTCCTAAACGTATTGACAAATGTACATGTTTTAGAGAGTAAACGCACCTACATCTTAGCTAGAATATTATATATAATATTATATATTGGCATAATAGTGTTTACCTATAACATTATTCCTTCTTGCCGTAAGATCGGAAGCTGGATCAGTCTTGTAATGTGTTTAATACTATTCTTGGACCACACTATAAACTAGGAATTATAGTGACTCCTGACAATGACATTTTGGATTATATTTTTGACAAACATCAAACGAATATTAACTTATGAATCTTGCCGTACCTAGTTTGAGAGATCTACACTTTAGTCAGATATTTCAGTTTTGCAACGATCTTTATCTTTGCATTACATTCAAGCTTTTTACTGAAAGGACCTACCATGGTACATTATTATATAAAATATCTCTGTTAAATGGTCTTTAGTCTCCAATATCTTAATAGATGTAACGGACACTTCTTGCAAAACACTTGGAATCATCGTTTATGTTAATTCATTGGTATGTGTAGTACTTGTGGGTGACTCAAACTTGCACTACAAAGTTTGTATTATTACATTTTCTAAATATTTGATGAGAAAACTTGTCGTCTTCTAGCCACGTATTGTTATCATAAACACAATCGATCACAAGTTCACATGCCACAACTTATATTGTATTATTGACGATCATGCTCTATCTCTCATGTTTACATTAAGTTTGCATTCACAAGAGGAGAATGGAAAAAACATTGATACCAGTGATTCGTTTCTATTGTAAAAATAAGGACATATAGGAAATATGTGTTACCAGTTTCAGCTTTATTTCGTTTGTATTTGGTTCGCATATAAACGCGCAATTAATAATTAGACATACCTAGTTGGTCTAACTACATACGGTCATTGCAGTAATTGTGTGCAGAACACATTTACGGCTCTCAAAAAATAGCTTGTACCATGTTATACATATATATTCATATACACACATAATTTTAGTCTCTAGATGTTGTTGGTACAGTAAATTAGAAATTCCGTTTCAGTTCTATTTTTCTTTTTAAAAAACAAGTTTAGAAATATATTTATTTATGTTTATTTAGCTCTCCAAACTGTTTATTGTTTTGTGTGAAATGCATTATCTACTCTTGAATTAATACACTTAAAATGCTATTGGTAGTTAAAATGATGGATGCATGTATCTAAAGATTACTGATAGAACAAATGAAGTTATAGATATTATGGGCATTGTTCTGGTAAGTATGATTTGGATTTTGACAGAGTGAGGGATGAGACATTGTGGGCCATAATGAAGATGTAGAACATGGGTCAAAAGTTGACGAAAAGCGTCAAGCAGCTGTACGCCAAGGTTACCAGTGCAGTAACTGCTCAAGGTTCTGTTTGGGACTGGTTCAGGACAACATTTTTAGTACATCTACTTAGAGCGCATCATGAGCGAAACCCTGGAAAACCACTGTGGGACAGTCAGCATTGGGCGTAACATCAACCTCAGCTTTACAGACGACATTGATTGACTGGCAGGCAGTGAAGATGAGCTTGCCACCTTAGTGAAGAACCTGGATGACTGGATGAAACATCTTCCAGATTTTACAAGGAGATTAGTGACGAGAAGCAAAGCCGATGAATAATAGTGGCAAACAAATCTCAATCAAGATTAAAGTCAGAGGACAGGAACTGGAAACAGTGGGTCAATTTAAATATATTGGTTCCATAATCACGGAAGAGGGATCAAGAGCAGAAATTGTGTCACGAGCAGCAGAAACAACGGCATCTATGTCAAAGCTAAGACCCATGTGGAGAGACCAGAATATCTATCTGAAAACTAAACTCAGACTATTGATAGCACTAGTCATCTCAATCTTTCTCTATTAATGTGAGACCTGAACCATTACAGCAGAATTATAACGAAGAATCCAGGCACTTGAAATGAGATGCTACAGAACTATCCTTGGCATCTCTTACATTGACCACATCACAAACGAAGAAGTGCGTGGGAGCATCAGACACAAAGTAGACCATTATGAAGACCTCCTCAAAAAAACGAAAGCTGAAATGGTATGGCCATGTCACTAGAGTCAACAGTCTCTCCACAACAGTACTGCAGGATAGTGTCCAAGATGGTGGAAGGAGAGGTAGACAGAGAATAAAGTGGAGTGACAACATCACACAGTGGACCAGGAAAAGATTTGCGGAGATACAGGTATTGGCACATGATCGAGACAAGTGGAGTTACCTGGTCAGGTGTTCAGCAGCACAGTGTCTCAACGAACACACTAGGTCAAGAGACTGATGATGATGATGATAATAACCTAGTTCAAATTCCTTTTAAATCGTCAACCGCTTGCCAGTAGCTTCCCTTCCTGGGTGGTTTTCCCCGGTTTTATTCCAGGCTCTTCCTCCAATAAACAAATATTTAATTATCAATGTTATATATTAAAATATGAGAAGAACAAACAATATTATGAAGTGAATGAATCAAAACTGATCTTGATAAAGTTCAATAAATGTTAAAATGGATGAAACGTTCCGTTTAATTTCAATGTACTGGCCCGCCAGGAATCGTGTTCTTGTCATGATGGCAGTTTCAATCACTTTTTGCAATAATGAACAATGTTACAGAATAATATTATAGTTCATTTAACGAGCACTTTCTAATCCCACAGAACCTTTCCAAATCAAAGTTTCTCCGTTCGAAACCTATCTAATTGAAAGATAAAACACGTCTGTAGACTTATAACAGGAACACAAGAAATGAGAATGACTCCAAATTAGGAATAAATCTGATTTTTAATCCTCTTACTTATATACACCTTATATCAAGACTCCATATCACAACATACACCATGTGACGGATATTACTACTCAATTTGTCTCGAGCTTGCATTTTCATGTGACCTAGCCCAAGCAATGGGAAGTGACTAAATTCGTCTAACCGTTCAAGCTGTTAAGCTAATGATAATTTACGCCATTAGTACTATTATTACTACTAGTCAAAACATAAGTAATACATCTATTAATAGATCCTATGCAACTGTAAGCACTTTAATACTTCTTTAAACAAGAAGATCCTTAACTGAAGATATTGAGAAATTACTACAGAAAATAGAAAATTACAAAAGTTAGATAAACCATTTACCAAGAGTTACATGTTATGTTTCATGCACTTTTCCTTTTGATTTGATAGTCAACGTTAATTCCCATGTTATGCATATGTTAGTTGTTTAAGTTCAATATATCGTCTTTTTTCTTCCTGATCTAAATCATTCTACAACTCATAATCTTTTCTAAATTCAGACGTTTGCATGCCAATCAACTTGCAAATAAATGTAATGTTAGTCTATGTTAGTCATAAATGCGCACCTTCGGATTTCGTCGCCAATATTGAAGCACAACGCATACCAAATTCGACAGATGGACGAACAAAAGTTAATGAATGCTTCCTATTTGAAGAGAGGCAATTGTCACCAAAATATACTGTTGAAAATAATCATTTTGGACACAACGGATACCACTTCTGTGTTTTCGTGACTCGCAATATGTCGGTCTAATCTGCGCATAGCTTAGATAATATGTAATATTTAGTTATCGGGCTATGGAAATGAAATAAATTACTTTGGACTGTTTCTGTCAGCATGTCGGTCGAGTAATTAGGTCAGGGTTATGGCTGGTGTTATAAAATTCAATAAATGGCATGAGATGTTAGGCAAACTAGACTGATCGTGTACAAACATTAGTAAAGTTCAACATTTTATGAAGAAATAAGTTATAATATTGAAGTGTTCTAACAATGAACAGGATGTGATATGTTTTCAACTTCTCGTTTATGGAGAAAAAATATTTACAAAAACATTTAGAAACAGACTATACGCCGGGCAAATTCTTAAGAATTCAGTTCAACCGGCAAGCTGAGATATTGAATAGCAGACGATACAACTGCGTGTGGGAAAACGTCTTGCAAAATTAGATACTTCAATTAGAATACAGTATTGTTTTAAGGTATTCATTTCCATCTTTCATATCATGTATTTGCTATATTATTCTAAAAGATACATACTAATTAGGATTTTCTGCGTTACAAGTTGTAGACTGTCATGGAGTGGGTCTTCGTGTTGAGTTTTAGCAATCACATTTTCATGTGTAATTGCGGTAAGTATGTGTGGATCAGGAATGTGGGATATTTTTGTACACTTTCTTGACATAAATTGGATATTCGATCAAAAACAACATGTGTTTCAACGTTTCCATAATGTCTTATAGTTGCGCACAATTACCCGACTCGCAGAATTAACCGACATGGTCGATATATATATATATATATATATATATATATATATATATATATATATATATATATATATATATATATATATATATATATATATATATAATACATACATAGATACATACATACATACATACATACATACATACATACATGTATCCACTTCATTAATGTTTACTCTGACCTTGCCTCGTGCAGTCCTAAACTCTGTGTTTTAACAAAACTACACGCAACATATGCATTTGTATTTCAGAGGTTAACTTTGCTGTCACGGAGTTAAAATCAAAGAAATAATCAGTTCTGACTTCCGGGTTAGATATATATCCAGGAGAAAAATGGTTTTCATTTAAATACCAGATGAAAGATTTCAAAAGAGAGTCTATCGTTATTGAGGTGCATTTCACTGATACAATCAAATCGTCCCTAGTTTGGTGGAGCCAAAGTAAAAATCAATCCCAGGGATGGAATGAGATTAATGTAACTATTAATGTAGGAAATACATCCAAGATTACAATCAGATTTCTACACGGCAACTGTTCCGATGTGATATACTATATCAGCAGCATTTCGCTCAAGAAGCAATCCTGCACAGGTATTATATTGTCTGACCCAATGATTAAGAAATGACAATAATAATCTTTAATCATGATATATATCAATGGCTAAAAACACATAACCATAATGAAAATGTTGGGAAGAAGTTTGTAAATACAGTAAAATTGCCTTGTACTTGCGCTATCTCCGATTGTTAAGAACGTAGGAATATATACTTTTTCTAAGGTTTGTATCATGTAGTCGGACCAATTGTAACTATGTGAGATGGTAAAATGAGAATCTCGTCATACAAGTTCCCTTTTCCAAACGTTTCATAATATTTCGATATATTTTACTTTTTATTTGATACACTTACTTTTGCTTAGTTAATTGATACAAACTAATGTTAAAAATATATTTATGATTGTTTTCTTTAGTATTAGAAGGGAGGCCCACAGTCTCTCTCTCTCTCTCTCTCTCTCTCTCTCTCTCTCTCTCTCTCTCTCTCTCTCTCTCTCATACCATCTCTAATTAAGGCCGACAGCAGTTGTTGCTAACACATTTTATTTTTAAAACTTTAGGAGGATTAACACTACCCGTTTTAAAGACGCTTTCAATTAAATTTATAAAAACATTTTTACCGTTCCTTCAAAGTATACTTTGTAAAGGACACCGGTTGTCAAATCAACGAATTGTCTTTTTTTCGCCTTTGGTAATAACAAATTCAAAAGAATAAACAATTGCAGTTTGCAGGTTTTACATAAAAAAGTTACATCTAATTAAATTAATGATTTTAGAGCGTTATTTAGGGAATTATGCAGGAGTACAATTTCACAAGAGATTACAATACTACTATTTAAAGATTGTTTCAAATCTGACATCTCAAAATATCTTCAATGCACTAATGAGGATATATATATATATATATATATATATATATATATATATATATATATATATATATATATATATTATGCTTTAGACCATTTAGACCATCACCTTCCACTGCAATTCCAATGAATTTCAGCAGAGAGACTAGGACTCCAAAAATAACTACCAAAAATCGCATTAACACTATCGTCAAACTCAGTTCAACTGACATCGCTACCACAATTGCATCTACGTCCGTGAATACCTCTTCTCATTACGCAAACGGTAAAGATTATCGCTTCTTCTTCCTCTCAAGACTCTCTCCCCCCCCCCCCTCTCTCTCTCTCTCTCTGTCTCTATTTGTATATTGATGTTAAGAGCTACCATAAGTATATAAAATTGAGTTAAGGGGATAAACAAAAATGTATTACTGCTTCACTATTGATCCCACCTCACTTCCGCATGCAGTTTCGTAATGCAAAGTACTCGCTATACATCAACCTTATTATGCTTACAGTTTTTCTGTATAGTTTCCACAAGTAATCCGGGTGTCTGTTATCAAAAACGTTCACAACGTTAACAACGTTAACAACGTTGGCTTATAAAGGTGCATTGAACGTCTGACTTTGTTCCAAGATCTTTCTCAGTACAAATTTGAGGTCAGACGCAAGCCTGATTTGTTTGATGTACTTGTCCAATCGATGCATCCACCATTCTGCTGCGGACGATCTTGCTAAACACCTTGCTGGTGAGAGGAACAAAGTGATTCCAATCCATTTGTTACACTTTGACAACTCTCCTTTCTTTGGTAGTATAATAATTCTCCTAGATATGATTTGTTATTCCTTCTTTAAAGATTTTTGTCAACAGGCATTATTTTCTTATCTCATCATCTTTTAGCATTTGTGCTCTCACTTCATCCAAAGCTAACCCGTTGTCTTTCGTCGTTGGATTGACTATTGTTTGGAAGTAACGTTTCTCTCTTTACTTATTCAGTTATTATTATTTTTTTTATTTATTTATTTATGTTAAGTTCAACGATCATTATATAAAAGTGACTTATAACAAGGAGGCTTTTTCGATGGGTCATATTATTATGTTGTTAACTTATTAGTTAGAATATTATTGGGTAACAAGAATAATGTTCGAAGTTGAAAACAAATAATAAACATTCAAGGAGTGAATTCTTTGTAGTTCCATGTGTGATTTTGAAACTGAAAGTCCACAATTTAATATTAACAAACCACTCCTGACAAAAAAAAACATGGCAAAAGAGGGTATCCAAGCAATTCTCCATTATGCAGTTCTTACTTACTCATCATTATTCCAATTGGAATGCTTTGCTTTCCAGCAAATATAACATGTAATTATTTTTACCCTCGAACATTTTGCCTAATAGGAAAATGTGTGCAACAATACATTTCAATCACATAAAGATTCCTATTTTAACGCAGTATATATATATATATATATATATATATATATATATATATATATATATATATATATATTTATGTATATATTTGTATGTCTGTATATTTGTATGTATGTGTGTGTGTGTGTGTGTGTGTGAATTATGAATATATCTGTTCCATTTTTCCTGCATTTCAGACGGAGTCATAATCGGTATTGTCATGGGTGGTCTTGCTTTTACCATTGCCGTGTTACTGATTGGTACATACCTATACAGGTACTCAATACACAATATTTGTCAATAAGATATACACTCCAGTGTTACGTGCTTAGGCTCGAATAAACAGCAACATACAAAGAGTGAAAATAACAAGCTTGTAAAAACTTAGTAAACAATTTATTGAGTACAAATATTTTCCAGAAAAGAAACAATATACTTACGGTTTTAAGAATCAATTCCAAAATTAATCCAAAAATAATTCAAAATATTATCCACTAGAGAAGTTGCCGAAAGTCCTGGTAATAAAATGTCCAAATAATTCCAAGTTCAAATTCCAGCGAAGTATCGAAGATGTAAGACGATGTCACTTGATGAAGTCAGTTCTTGTTAATAAAATTCTATGAGCACAATTCTTTTCCAAATAAATAACAAAATAAATCCTCTTGAATCGAAACGAATTGGTATAATTTCCAATACAAGGTAACTCAAAACGACACAACTTAATCTTCTAACAGCCCAATTTCTACTCAATAGCTCGATCCAAAACATAATTTATATACCTGTTTTTACGTAAACAAGAAAGGGGTCACGTGATCTTCTAGAATCTTTTGGAACAAATTTACGTTCAAAAAGTCACCCAACTAATAACAGAAAGATGTTTATAAAAAGCTCCATAATGTCCTTGGAACCAAGCAATCATTTTAAAAGCTTGTTTACAACTCTGAAGCCAGATCAGTTATGACGTCAACACCTGGTGTTTATTTTGTAAACTACAGGTCACCCCTCCCCCCTTAATGAACGAATCTTAAACTTAAAATGTCAAATTTGAATCTGACAAACAAAAAAATTTAAAAATAAATGACTTAAATCAAATATACGTAACACCTTGATCCGTAAAAAAAGAAAGGTTTAAATGATAAAATTTTCTTTTTACCACAAACCAATTTACAACTAAGGTTAAAAGAACTCGTATAAATTACAGTGTATGTGATATAATATATTGTTATACACTGGAAAGAGCATCTATTGGTTTAACTTGTCCATGGCCCACAATATGTCCTAAAAAATCACACTAGCACGGCAGAACTCACTTTTAGATAACTTAACTTGAATTGTTGCTATATGTTCTATCCAAGTGTCATTGTAGATGATGATGTCATCTATATAGGCATCACAATTTTCTAGACCAGAGGTGATCATATTCTTAAGACGTGGAAATGTACTGGGTGACCCTTTCATCCAGAATGGCATTACTTTATATTGGTACAGTCCATCTGGAGTCACAAATGCCGAGATTTCCTTTGCTCTTTCCGTTAATGGAATCTGCCAAAATCCTTTCAGAAGGTCAAATTTAGTGACATATTTGGCATTCCATATTTTATCAATACAATCGTCAATTCCTGGTAATGGGAATGAATCTCTTTTTGTCACACTGTTCTCCTTCCTATAATCAGTGCACATACGGAACGTTTTATCTGGTTATGGAACAAGTAGGCATGGTGAACTCCAATCACTTTTACTGGGCTCTATAAAATCATTATCCAGCAAATATTGAATTTCCTATTATAAGTATTCCTGTTTGCGTGGATTCATCCTGTATGGATATTGTTTGACAGGTTTAGAATTTACAATTTCAACGTCATGAAAATGTTTATTTGTTTTGTTACGTATGCTGACAGTAACTATACGTCCGAATAGAAACGAGCCAACGAAAATCGGAACAAGGCAGAGAACAACAATTCCTTTTCGACCAGATAGGCCTATCCAAAGAAATTGCCTGTAAGAAATGCAAAACTGGAAGACATGTTAACTGAAGTTGAAAGTTGAAAGTGCACCCTCAAGCCCTACGTGGGCCTTTGGTGTTTCGAGGCCGTGATTTCCAAACATAATAAAACATATTTTGATGCCATTACCGGAATGAGTGGATTCCTCGAATGTGAGTATTATTGTGAGAAAACAGACCATGGGTATGTCGGTCTAGAGCAACACATTTAGTTTGGATGGAAATGTAAGTGCTGTGAAAACTCTAAAATCTGCCTTACCAAAGGAGGAGATCGAATCCTTTGCACCAATTGTCACCACAGTTTTATCAATTCTACGTGTTACCAGCAGTATCGCGTGCCACAATGTTCACATCAGAAAATATTTGCCAACACCTGATATTCTGCTATACATGTGGACATCTTACAAGCTTTAATAGTCCCATAGCACAGGTTTGAGGATGAAAGAAACTATTTCGTGTGTGTGAGTATGAGTATGTGTGTGTGTATATCTCTCTCTCTCTGTGTTTGTGCGTGTGTGTGTGTAAAATCAGATCTCTAATATACTTCGACCGCTTTTGAGTAGTATTCTGGTTAGTTTTTAATATATATATATATATATATATATATATATATATATATATATATATATATATATATATATATATATATATATATATATATCTTTGAATCAGTCACTTGATCAGATCTATCTGATAATCAATCTATACATGTGAATTTGCCAATCTACACATTCTTCTACTGTTGCATAAATCTATGTAATCATAACTATCTCGGCTGATTTATTCATTATTTATATTGTGCTTATTCAAATTTACTGCCTCATTTAAAAAATATTTCTCAACATTTATCAACCTGTACTGTTATATCCTGCTCAAACACTGCTGTTCACGTTGAAATGTAAATTTAATTTTTGCTCGTTTACAAAAGAAAGCGGTCAACTAAGGTTGGTTTTGATTGATAAAGTTCATGATTGCTACTGGTATGACATTCCTCATACATTTTGAAACTTTACAATGCTAGAACTTGTTCTCTTCTTAATTTCCTCGTCCTCTTCATTCTTTCTCTTTCGTTATGTCTTTTGATGCAGCGTGCATATATGATGCTTCGTTACTAACTTTAACGTAACTCAGTTACTATTCTACGATTTATAACATAGTTGCAATTCGAATTATCAAAAATAAATTCTTTTTATTGGATCTAATCATGTAATTGGTTAAACTTGTGCATATTAGCGACACTGTATGAATCGTGCTTTATTTACCGCGGTAGTATTCCAAATGAAGTATTCAGAACGGTACATGTATATTCCATATAATTTTATATTTTGTTGGACTTGCGGTGACCGATACACTTCCTTGTTCGTACATACTGGTGAAACGAATGTCGCAGTATGTAATGCTTCGTCATGCCCGATATCTGTGTTTATCTTTGTTTAAAAGTTACGTACCGTGCCAGTGGATTTTAAAAGAGACAAACTCAGGTTGAACATTTGCAAAGTTTATATAATCACTTCAACCGTACACGATTGTTATCTCCAGACTATGAGATGTAAACTCCTTGTTTTTGAAAATGAACAATTTCTGCAACATCTGACCATGTTTAACATAGAGTTACATATTGAACCTGTAGATGTAGTACAGGAACGTAGATGTGTTAATTGCTTTGTGGCATCAATTGACAAATATGTTGATGATATAACAATTTCAAAAAGTGAAGATAATTTAAAGTTGAAAATATTTTATCTTAATTATTTCCAAATTAGTTTTAACTACTTTGTCTAGGTTTATTGCCATCTTTCATCATAGGATAGTATATATATATATATATATATATATATATATATATATATATATATATATATATATATATATATATATATATATATATATATATATATATATGGCGCCTAGTTAATGTGGTAGAATACAACCCAGGTGTCAATACTTTTTTATTGCTAACACCTAGAAGCCACATTACACTAGCGTTTTGTATTAAATGATTCATTGAATCATTCCACAGAAGCTGGCAAACGGGAACTGAAGAATCACTAAGACAGGGTTTCAGAGAAACATTTGATGACTATGAAGATATATTATTGTAACTCGGTGATTTTCAACCGGAGTCCCGCGGAACCTAAGGGTTCCGTGAACGCCAGCCAGGGGTTCCGCCGGTGGCTAGAACAAATATAAAAATAACGGCCGAAATTGCCAGGAACCAAGTCTGGCAGTACCGGAACTGTCCGGTAATTAGTCGTTGTTTATCCACTTAATTACTGTTTCCGTTGTTGTCCTAATGAGCGTTAAGCGTTTGAATTAAATTTCATAACACTGTTGTTTTTGCGCGACCATGGGTCGATTTGTTAAGAAGAGAAAATTATACGATGTCACAGCTGACGACCAAACTAAAATTCAGGAGCAGTCGACTGAAGCTACAGCTACAGCTAGTACCGCGTCATGTGAGCCGAAAGAAACAAAAATTGACGTTGTCGATCGGAATCTTAAAGTTCGTCAGTACAGTGACAAATACTTATCTATGGGATTCACTTGGACAGAAGATCCATATTGCCCCTTACCGCTCTGTGCTGTCTGCGGGGAAAAGTGGCAGCAGCTAATTTGAAGCGATACTTAACATTTAAACATCCGGACGTAGCGCACAAGAATATTCAATATAAGTGGCAAAGCTCAAGAAGCAAGTTATCCTGTCGCGAAGATCGTTGCAAAGAAAACGAAATCGCATACCCTCGCCGAAACCGTAACTTACCTGCATGCCGGGAAATTGCGAGCATTATTTTTAAGGGTCTTAAAGTTCGTGTGTGTGTGTGTGTGTGTGTGTGTGTGTGTGTGTGATTTGCAGATCATAACATTATAGCTATTGGAAGTATTACTGTGGTTGCAGTTGTGGTTCCAGTTGTGGTTGCAGTTGTGGTGATTGTGGTGCTTGTGGCAATATGCTACTGCAGGTATGGAACAATAAAACCATGTTAATGTGTTATAGTAATTATCAATGCCTTCAGGCCTTATTTGTTAAGGATACTAATGTATGCATGAATTGGTTTAAATCCTCAACAAGTACGTGGAAGTAAGGGAGTAATTAAGCAGTAAATCCATCTGGTTGTCAGTATGATTGATTTGACATTACATCTATAATGGTGTTTGTTCAAGTGATTTAAGTGCAACTTTAAACAATATTGACTGGAAAAATAGCAACACCAGCAGGTTAAGTAATTTCTCTTTAAAAGCGAAAAACGCTAAATTGCTATGTTCCACTAGTATAGGTAATTTAGTATCTAGCAATACTAGATTTAAAATTAAACAACTGTCTCTCTGTCTGTCTCTCTGTCTCTGTATCTCTCTCTCTCTCTCTCTCTCTCTCTCTCTCTCCTTATTTCCAATAGTTTAATAGTACAATGGATGGATGTACGAATTTATTTAGTGAGTGTTATGATATAAATTGAAATACTACTACTACTACTACTACTACTACTACTACAACTACTACTACTACTACTACTACTACTACTACTACTACTACTACTAATAATAATAATAATATTGAATCCAATATATCAAATTGGGGATGTATTTTGTGTTAATAACAAATAACTTGTAGATGTATTTCCTCTCCATAACGAAAATACTTTACACATAGTATTTTTATATTGGAAACGTTATATACACATTGATGGAATATGTGTGGTATATACTGAAAATCAGTGTACTCAGGGAATTACAAGGACTTTCAATACCTTAAGCGAGGAATTATATTGAAAAACAACTATACGTAACGATATATGCGTCGATTATGAATATCTCTCACTGTTTACTTTCCTCTTTCAGAAGAAAAAAACAGTCGAACTCTGGAACAAACATATCCATGAACAACACCGGCTTATATGAAACTCTTAACGTAGTGTTCAGTCAGGACAATTACGACCAAATTAGCAGGGTCACATCTGGAAGAGAAAATACTATTATGGACAGAGTGTATAACAACGAAGAACCAGAGTATATCCAAATAGAGTAATGACCCCTCCAAACCTTCACGCAAATATGAATATATTAGGATATAGATTACATTCCAAAAGTTCTCGTAATGAAATGTTCTAATAGTTTTAAGTTCGAGTCATGATGAAAATTATGGGATAGAAGACGATGATGTTTGCTGAAGTCTGTTTTGTTCTTTTTTACAGGTCCTTCTAGAAATACAAAATTTAATACTCCAGTGTTTGAAATCCGAATACTATTTTGATAAACTGTCTTTGCCAAAGAATTACACATGAGCATATCAAATATTTCCAGAAATACGAATTAATCATTTAAAATCCAATTGAACTGAAGGAACTTTTAAATGGATCAAATAATTGGCTACAACAAAATTAAATGACTTAATGTCCGATGCAAAAGCTCAAAACTAACTATATTTCAGTGAAACAAAGCTTATATTGCATCAAACAAGAACCAAATCATTTTTACTTTAAGAAAAAACGTTGTTTACTTTTTAATTCACTAGTCCTATCTCGGCCATGACAACAACCAATCATTTTAAAATTAAAATAAAACCTCTTTACGTAGCTTCCACTAACCTTAAATCAAGGTCAGGATCTAGGTCAACATTACTAGCTTACCAAAGAATAACTCAGACCAACCAGTCTTCTAAAACATCATCATCCGTAGTAAGAACCAATTTCCATTACAATAACATCCAATGAAAATTAGAAATTATTTAAAACTGACAAACAATTAAATATATATTATATAAGGAATATGTATTTAAAAAAACATAAAAAAGAAAGATTTATATGATAAAGCTTTCTGTTTACCAATAATTATACGTCAGGTTTAAGAAGTAATCTTATGAATTACAAAACGTGTACATGAAATAATTCATTTCTATAAATGGGAAAGTGCATCTGCTATTAAAGTATATTTTCCCTTGATGTGCATGATATGAAGATTATATTCCTGTAACAATAATCTCCACCTTAGTGGCTAAAAATATTCATTAACAGGCACATGAAATTCACACATAATCTTTACCTTTGCATCTGAAGGTTTAACTTGTCCATGTCCAACGATATATCTACAACATGTTACACTAACACCTCGGAACTCACTTTTATATAACTTAATTATCAAACTTGCATCGGTGAGTGTGTCAATGTTTTTCCAAATTGTTGCTAAATTGTCTTTTAATGTGCCGTTGCAGATAACATCATCAATGTAAGCATCACAATTATCTAGACCAGAGGTGATCATATTCATAAGATATTGAAAGTTATCTGGCGACCCTGTCATCGCAAACGTAATTACTTTACACTAGTAAAGTCCATCTGAGTCACGAATGCCGAAATTTCTTTTGCTCTTTCTATTAGTGGAATTTGACAAAATCCTCTTCTTATAAATAGTCATCGATTCTTGGTAAGGGAAATTGATCTGTTTGTGTCACACTATTCACCTTCCTATAATAGGTACACATGCGGAGACTTTCAACTAGTTTGGGAACAAGTATGCATGCTGAACTTCAGTCGCTATTACTGGGCTCTATGAAATCATTCTTCAGCAAGTACTCAGTTTCATTTTTCAACTATTCCTGGTTGAGAGGGGTCATTCTGTACGGATGTAGTTTCATAGGTTTTTAATCTACATTTAACAACGTCATGAAAAGTTTTGTTTGTCATTATAGGAACATCTGGAAACAAATGCTCATATTAAATTAATAACTGTTCCAGTCCATTTCTTTCTTGCTGTTGCAAAGATGAAAATATTTTGTCTAGATCTTTCATAATTTCTGAATTCTCAAGATTTCTTTCATAATTTCTGAATTCCGAAGATTTGTCTCTCCAATATCAATATAATCCGATGATATTCCTTCACTTAAATATTCCGTGAATGGGCCAGATAATACTAACTTAATTGCATGTTTAACATGCTTATTTCTTTCAATATACTCCTACTTTGATAATTTATTTAGACCATAGGAGCACTGATATTATAATTTAACTCATTAATTTTCTTCTTAACTTTGTAAGGGCCGTAAAATATAATCTGAAGAACATTCTGAAGAGTGAGCATGAGAGACAGGACTCCATTGTCAGACTCAAACGTTCTTTCCATTGTAGTTCTCTCAAACCATAATTTCATTTTAACCTAAATCGCTGGATACCAAATTTAAGCATATAAGGCTCGAAAGTTCAATACCTACAACTTTACGATTGAACCGATTGAATAGAATCAGTATGGACGAATTGAGTAAAGAAAAAACGTTATCACATCTGAACTAATGTTTTTGATTTAAAATCACTCAATGAAATTGCTTTTAGAATCCTTGTTGACGCAACAGAATTGATTACCTGACTTTGTCTTAGGTAAGGGACCAACACAATCTATCATAATTCTACTAAATGGCTCATCAAATGTAGTAAATGGTTGTATATGAGCCTTGGGTATCATTTGATTGGGTTGTCCTACCATTTGACATTTATGACGAGATGTTCATAATTTACAAATACCACTTATTATATTGGGCCTATAATAGTGAATCAAGAGCTTGTGATAAGTCGTATTAATCCATAAATGACCAGCCAGGCTAAGTATCTACTGTATGTGATATTTTTCAAATACATTTAGATATTTCACTGCCCACTCATCACCAGCAGATACCTCGAGACTTCTCCAGTTACTCATACGAATTTCAGTGTTAATGAAATAATAGATAATACTTCAGATGTTTCAATTTCAGTAATGACCCTTTGAAACGTACGGTTGATCTCATGATCTTTTTCCTGTTCGACGAAAAGTGATTGTCGTTTATCACCCTGATTAGAATAAAGAGAATGAGTAGTTAAAAGAGGATAATTGTGCTAAATACCTTCTGATTGGTCCAAACAAGGAGTGATAGTCACCTCATCAAGAGCCTGGCCAGCACATGTGTCAGCTACAGGAATACTTTTGTTATTACAATCATTCTCAAGACCTTTCTTCGCTATAGCTCTGGTAACTGCAAAAGCTAGGAATAAAACAGTATTTTTTTTAATTCAATTATATAAGCCTCAAAACAGGAGGAAATATCTCCACTCTTAATATGCATTTCTGCTTTTGGTTTTTTAAATTTCGTATTGCCCATACATTTCTCGTACCTGAGGATGGTTTAAAGTCATGTAATTGTAGTGTGTTAAATTTGCGCATAATCATTATTAGGAAAAAAACACGTTTTTATACGCAAATGTTTTGTATAGCACGCATGAAATCGTTTTAACATTGGAATTTACTTATCAACTAAAATATAATTTATTTGAAAACACCTAGTTCTCAATAATTCAAAAATATTATTAATTTTAATCAACTTTAAAACAACGTTTATGTGCGTTGCTAGTCGCATCTTTGTTAGTCTTTGCTCTGACTACACCGGGGATCTAACCCGCGATCTCTCACATCCGTGGCAGACGCTCTATCAACTATGCCTCAGAGCGGTCATAAAACAGACACAAATCTTCCTCACCTATGCTACAAACCTTTTTATTTTACATATAGATTTTGCTTTTGTGATTTTCTTGAGTACTTTCTGCTGAACAATAAAACAATCCACTCAAAGAAAAATTAAACTTCTAAAATGGCTACACAACCATACGCAAACAAATATACAATAGCAACACGCATTTCCAAATATAACCGCCATTCGACTTTTGAACTTGGTATCACGGTTGTCATTCGTTTGCAAATTAAATGTCAGTTATTCCTATTACAATTGATATTATGAGCACATATTGAGTGATTATGTCTTCAAGAACATATCACATTGTTTTGCAATTTATGATTGTTGTTATACCTTCCATCCAATTAAAGTCGAATTTCATAATTGGTTTAACTGACTGCAATTACTGCAGTCGATTTCGTTATTATGTGCAAGTTAACTCCAAAGGGTGACCTTGGCTTCCAAATAAACATATGTTTGTTTTGCAATTGATATTATGGAATCATGTATTTGAAAATTATGAAAATATTTTAACTGAACGTTTATCAAAGGTGCAGAATTAAATAATTTTGCAAGGCAAAATAAAATTATAATTTATTTTGGAGTGAAGTAAATTCTCCTTTTATATGTGATATGTTGTTAAAAGTGTAGTCTAGTTTGCAGCACAGACTCGGTGTGGAATTAATTTTTTGAACCCAATATAATCCTAATTTAATTGTAATAACTAGGAAAGTACATTTGGAGGACATTCAAGATGTAGAATAGTACTTATGGGCATTTTTCGTTGTTATTGCCAATTGGCAATTATTGCGGACATATTGTTATGCGCAACTCGCATCCGTTTTGTAGGACCGATCGAAGCATTCAGTTGACATTATAGTCTTACTTACTGAATGGTTTGCGATTCCCAATAAATTTCTGACCTCACTGCAAACATTTCACTAACTACCGGCATTCGAGGATCAGACATTGCAAGATTAAATATGTTGTTTCCATATATAATTTTATTTGTCGAACCTTTAATATTTTGATCTGGTTTCTTTGAAGTCTATTTGCTCGTTTGTACTCGTCAACGTGTATTGCTCGAACTCATTCAGGAAATTGCTTGATATCGGCACGAAAGGTGTTTGTTGAAACAATTTTATTTATTCATTTGTATCTTACTTCCATTTCTCATTATTTTGTGATATGATCAATTAGATGATTCATTAAATTTTCAATAAAATTTACGACTGCTTATTTCATTCTGGTATCTCTCTCTCTCTCTCTCTCTCTCCCTCTCTCTCTCTCTCTCTCCCTCTCTCACTCTCCATACAAACACTAGTGTATATATATATATATATATATATATATATATATATATATATATATATATATATATATATATATATATACAATAAAATATGAAATATAGCGAACATTTAATGACGAAAACAGTTCATGTTCTTCATTTATATATGTTACATATTACGAAATTCATTATTTTATTTTTTTATGAAACCAAGATTTTCTATCATGCAATGTGTGTGTGTGCAATTTCGATCTTTAACCTAGCTTAGCCATGTTTAGTAATGATGTCTGCAGTGTTTTAGTTTCTAAACTTTCTTTCACTGATGTATCATGCCGCACACACGTAGCAACATGGCCCACCCAGTAATAGCATCTGATACCAGGGCGACTAGTTCTAAGCTAACCTCTTCATATAGAGCACCTTTCGAAGTAACTGTAATAAAACACATTTGTATACGTGTTTGACACGAACCCACGACCTCTCTTATCTGAGCCTGATACACACCACTTAGGCCACCGGAGTGGTGACAAGCGAAGCTAGCTTGTGTGTGCCCCCACACGTCGTGCATGCAGCAACACAATCAAGTACCTTGTGGGCTAGAACAAGTATGTATAAACAGCCTTTCATTTAAAACATGGAAAGTAATCTTTGATAAAGAAATTTGACCATTCATTGTTTGCGACACCTGAAGGTATTTCCCTCACTTCCATGACAAGAAGAACAAACCTATTAAATTGGATGTGAATTGCTTTCCGATAGGATCAAATAGTTTACAAAAGAACCTATATTTTTTTTACATATTAAGTTATCCCAATCTACAGCTTTCTTAATTCAAGTATAGTATATTTATATAATCAGGCTAAGCGTGGTGAATGGACGAAAATGTGCGGACTGGTGAGGGAGAGTGAATTTAATCTTATACATTTATATTCGTGTGCAAGGTTAGTATATAATAAAATAGTTTTCTTTCCCTATGTAAAAACTTTATATATTTCACCTGATCGGTGTATATATATATATATATATATATATATATATATATATATATATATATATATATATATATATATATATATATATATATACTGTGTAGCCTCGTTAATTCGGTCACATTCGCTCGCAGTGAATACGTGATAATTGAATCATTTTTATATAGTCGTATTTTACAGCTGTTATCGTTACTAATGATTGACGTTCCAATTTTATACAATCGCTGGTTACAATATGGTCACGCTACTTAGTCATTGATAGTAGCCATAGATTCTCAAGGGCTTCACTCTTTTTTGTGCATTATTCTACTTACTGTATTTTCATATAGCAGTTTTCGAATTTTCTTATATTTCGACCGATTATTTCCGGATTATCGAGACAAGTATTATTGTAATGTTACACGTTGGTCCCCGATTTTGATTTCCGGATCCGCATTTTTCTTGATGAAACGTTTCCGGATAAACGCAGACCGGATTAACGAGGCTCCAATTTATATATATATATATATATATATATATATATATATATATATATATATATATATATATATATATATATATATATATATATATATATATATATATAGATATAGATATAGATATGGAGCAGGTCAATGAAATGAATCAGTAGATATGCACATCCTTAACTATTTGTCAGCATAGGAACTGGTATTGTGTTGAGGTCGATTAATATAAGCTTTTCTTATATATCATTTCTAAGGGTTTTCTTGGCAAATATGGTGGGTACATATTTACTGGCTCTCGTTTGGTAGTTGATCTGTGGATAAAAAGCAAGGTATTGCGGACTTTCGTCATCCCACTCAATACTGTCAATGCTTATTGTTGACTCCAGCGCACCGAGTTACAATGTAGGTATCTATGATGAGGAAGAAGGAATGAGATAGGTAGAATTAGGTATATATGATTAAGACGAAGGAATGAGATAGTTACAATTAGGTAGATATGATTAGGAAGAAGGAATGAGATAGTTATCATGTAGGTATTTATGATTAGAAAGAGGGTATGAGATAGTTACCATTAGGTATCTTTGAATACGAAGAAGGTATGAAATAGTTACAATTAGGTTTCTATGATTAGGAAGAAGGTATAAGATAGTTATAATTAGGTATCTATGATTAAAGAGAAAGAATTATATAGATACAATGTAGGTATATATGTTTACGACGAAGGAATAACATAGTTACAATTACGTATCTATAATAAGAAAGAAGGTATAAGATATTTACAATTAGATATTTTTGATTAGGAAGAAGGTATGAGATAGTTACAATTAGATATCTTTGAATAGGAAGAAGGTATAAGATAGTTACAATGTAGGTGTGTATGATTAGGAAGAAAGAATGAGATAATTACAGTGTAGGTATCTTTGATTAACCCTCTCATCTGGCCCCCTTATATACAAATCCCTGACAATATCAGTTGTTGAGGAAAAACACCAAATAATTATTTTGGATGTGGTCGGCTTTTCCTTCAAATATGTATCGTATTCAATGAGTTTGGAACACTGGGTGAATCAGAACTTTCTTTGTAAGCAGCACAGTGAATGGTAAGGCAAATAACATATTACCAGGCAGACACACATTGTTTTCTTTGTATTGATGTCTTCCATTTATTAGAAAGACATAGAAAGTAAATTGTAAAAACGAAACACGCGTATACATTGTTGTGCCTCACATGAGTCAGAGCAATACAGTGTAAATTGTTCATTTTCAGTCTATTGTCTTGAGTTTCTTAGTTAATGTGAACATACGTTGTCGTCTATGTTACATTAATTATCTTATTATCAGTGTAATAAAGCATGATAGGAAGGGTCCTTCCTTCTCTTTACACCATATGTGCATAATAATGAGAAAATAAAATAGCCCTACTGAAAACTTATTAGAACATATCCTTTCATAATAATGTGCTATCTATAAGCACAAACTTTTAGTACAGTCAACGTTGTCAGGAAAGATGAATTCAATCAAACAGGATATGACTAACATTATCAATTTAATGAAAGCTACAAATATAAAAAAAACAATAACTAAAGATTATAGTATGTACTGAAGATTCAAAAACAGATTGATGTAAATATATGGCAATAACAAAGTTTAAAGTAATCGACTGGAAATTAACAGCTTTTGACACATGTCGTGGTGTATTATTGTACAATACACTTTCCGTTTATAATCTCAGCGATATTTGACCTAAATTGCTCTTATATGCCGTTAAGAAAATTCAAACTTTTCATCCTCGCCAACAAAAGCAGAGTAACAAGCATGTGACAATTTACCACTTCCAGATTATAGTATAAATACCAGAATGATTTATGCAAATGCTTTCCATGGTATAACAGTCCAGTGTCGTCATCAACATTGTGAAACTTTCTAGTCATTCAAAATGAGGAAACAAAGAAAGCAACATTTAAGCGATGATACTTAGAACGCGTGCATATGGTATCCAAACGTTACTGTAGGACGAATCAGCTGCTGTTTATAGATTCAAACGACCAACGTATGCTGAAATAATGTATCATATAATATAATGAAAACCAAAATGTGAACCTTGGCCTCCATGGAAAGATTACCTCGAGGACATTGTTAAACATGCTAGAAAGTAGCTATTTTGACGTGGATATGCAATGAATAGACTTTACTAGTTTTATATGAATGCGAAAATCACCTAATGACTCACAAAAGCTACTGATAGTTCAAATACGACTCGATGCATGTGACTTCTCTTTGAAGGTATAGACGCTTCAATTGTTGGTTGATTAAGTATGTTTGTGAATGAACATCTATTTTGTCCGTTTGAAAGTATAGATGAAAGATAACGAGTTCACTGAGTCTGAAAAGAAACTTTTAAACATGCACACTAAAGAAGCACAGTTGCTGTATAATAAAAAGAAACTGTTCACCTCCAGAGCAAGTAACAGAAATAGTCCACATTCTGGTACCAAAACGGTATAATTTAACACGTGGCTTCACCAATCGTCATTAGGTACCATATGATAAACTGTATTAAGCATCAAACTTGTAAATAATCCTAACAGCAGGGAAATCGCTTTAATTAAATTCGGGCATTTATTGAAGTATATTTTTGTCAACATAAATCTGTTTTCATACTTTTTGAGGGTTTTCCTTACTCTAATATCAATTCTGTTCACCATGCGAGCTTATTAATATATTCTTTAATAAGTATTGGACTGGGCATATTTCAAATGTTCAATTAGATACTAAACTTGGAATATCATATAAGTATCTGGTTGATCAAGTTAGGAACAATTAAACATGGGCCTTTTAAACTATCTTTAATTAGTGGCAGACTATTTATTTTTTTATCTTTGTGTTCAATCTATGGGATTTACAGTAAAACAAGTATTTGTTTTAATTTTATTTCACAATCAATCAGAATATAATTTGCTCAGTAAAGACGATGGAGGTAAATAACTATCGTGTTCTGCAAATCGTGCTATTGAATGTTGCAGACATGGAAATCCCACACTAAAAAGGCATCGTTGATAATTGATATGACCGTCTTCCATTAATGACTTATTGCTGAAGTGTCATTGTAATTTTTCCTTTGTATGGCCATAATGTTATATCAAATCATCACTGAATTATGAAAGGTGAGTCCATGAAATATAAATACCCCACATGAACTAAAATGAATTCAAACGAGCAAGTGTATAAATATCCTAGAACAAAGTTGTAAGAACGAGTAAATAAAAATGTACTTTGTTTCCTCATATTTCCTGAAGAATATTTTCCGCATAAGCATCTCTCTCTCTCTCTCTCTCTCTCTCTCTCTCTCTCTCTCTCTCTCTCTCTGTGGATCAAACGATCAATCAATGTATGACTGAAAGCGTGTGAAATTAGGTTTTCCCTTCTTTCTCATAATTCTGAAGATTAACGGATGGCTTTTCCCAACACTTATTTTCCATGCGAACGTATTTATTTGCAATAATACCGGTGAGTACATTATATATATATATATATATATATATATATATATATATATATATATATATATATATATATATATATATATCCTTTTGCAACGTTATCATGTTAGATGGGAGGGGATGGAGAATTTTAACTTGTAAATTGCTTAAACAAGAGTCTGTTGATTTCGCTTATTTCATAGGAGACATTGGTATATTTACATTTATTTAATTACATGAACAACCGAACATGAACAGTGGAATAAGTACGAAGTCTTCTCTTTGCTTATAGCACAGAATGGCCAAAATCAGATGTGTGGATATTAGCCTTGACAAAAGCTGCTTAGTTGCCATAGAGTCCAACGTACATCAAGGTGTTTGAAGTTTACTAATAGACATAAACAGACGAGACAATGACGACATTTCCGCTACGTCTCATTTATCCAAATCGCAGAGTACGTGAAGGTGAAGGGTTTAAGCGAATATGTAATGCAAAAACCAGAAATGGGTGGCATATGAAATATGATTTAAAGACGGCGGATACGCGTCAAACACGAGGACGTGTATTACGAATACATTACAATAGAAGTGAGATAAGCTATTAAATCAGCAAATTATATGGCTAAAACGTTTGCACTCCAATGCATTGAAAATTAGCCATATATATATATATATATATATATATATATATATATATATATATATTTATTTATTTTTATACAGGTGTCTGTGTTTATATCGGGGCTCTATTGTGCGATTAGGTCAAGCTGTTATTGTGGTTTCTATTCTTCCTTGGCCAATGCTATCGTTTGTAATTTTATCATAAAGATATTCGTGAGCGTATTTCGTTAACACTTCTCACAAAGAGGATATCTAAGCATAGTAAATACTTTCTGAAAATAATTGTGTTTATATGGCATTGATAGAAGTCGTTTTTGTATGTCAAAGAACCACAAAAGAAGTTTGAATCACAGAAAACCATCCAGAATGTATAGGATATATATATAGTTTATGTCCACTTTATATAATTGTTTCTGGACTTAGATTTTAATAAATATGCTTGGTAAAAGTTTTACAATTTTCAAAACACTCAACGACGTTAGCTAATTATAATGAATTTTCTGTGAAAATCATTGCGCATGTACCGTTACAGTTGGAAGTATTAATCCCATTGAAAGAGGTCGTCTTCGTACGGCGGAAAACCAAGAAAAACTATTTAAATGGCAGAAAAACCGCCTATATTTATAACATACAAAATTATGTTATGTCCCCTTACGTTTGTGTTGTGTGACTTTTGAAACTGTTTAATTAAATATGTTTGTCGCTGCATGGTCCAAATAAATCCATCATCACAGTTAGGTACGCACATGATGCAAGGATCGAAGAAAAGTTTCCTTAAACTATAGCTTCGAAGACTTCAAAAACCTGAGTAGACAATAAAGAAATCATGATATTATTATTATTACCGTTAATGGTATCCATGTTATCAAATGTTTAACTATCATTTAGAAAACATTAAAACCAGAAATGAAAAAAGAAAACTAAATGCATATGATCACAAAATTTCAAACACAACACGCTTGACTTCAGGATCAGAATTTTATCATTGCCTAAACCAAATGTAATTGTTGGTTTTATTTTTGTTATCATTATAAGTAGTAAATACAATAACGAAAACGAGGATTGTTTCTGTAACACTTGTCTCATTGAATTATACTCACCTTACTGGACAGATAGGATGCGGTAAGACCTCAGAAGTGAACCGCGCTAATAGGATAGGAACTCGCAAGATACGATGTAGACATTGCTGCCTTGATTGAGACCAGGCTTACCGAAGAAGGCACAATTTGTGAAAGGGGCACCGGATGCACTTTCTTTTGGAGCGGCCGAGGAAGTAAAGATCTCATTGAGGTGTCTTTGGCATTGCAGTGAAGAGAGCACTCACTGGCAAATTGGCTGGACCTCCCAAGTGGGTAAACATGAGACTAGTTATCATGAAACTTTCCCTATTGTCTAGTTGTAGTTGTAGTTGTTGTATGGTTTAGCCCCATTTTCAGCACACAATATAGGCTGTACATGGTATTAATGATAGAAGATGAACCCCAGAAAAAGCCCGGAAAAACCCACTGACCAACGAGAAGCTACTGGCAAGCTTTTCTCAAAAAACAACATTAGCCAAATCTGAGACTCTAACCCACGCAAATAGAGGTCAGATGACAATGACGTAACTGAGAGCGCTTTAGACCATTCGACCACTCAGGACCCCTTCCCTCTAGTCTGGAAGAAAGCACCTAATCATCATCAGTTGCTACGCACCAACCAGATGATGTGAAAGTCTCGTTATCATCCCCGTTATTGCTGACGTTACAATTGGAAGTAAGCTCGTCATTCGTAGCGATTTCAATGTAAAAGCAGGCTGTGATGATGTAACCTGGGATGGAGTGCTAGGAAAACACGGAGTGGGTCACAGTAACAACAAGTCTCATTTTTCTCCAGACCTGCGCCGATCCTGATCATGCATCATGATGGTGTGGATGCTGGGGACACCTGCTTGGTCGAGTACCACAGTGTCTGGAACCTTTTCATTCCACTTGATGTTGAGGATTCTCCTGGGACCTGTGTTTGGTCTGGATGCTGGTGTCTCTTATATTCCAGACGCTGATATACAGTCTGCCAAAAGAAGTTGCGCTGGCTCTAGCAATGCTAAAAGTTCACCGCGTCGTCACGAATGACGCTCTGTGACAGTTTGCTGTCAAGGTAGGTGACGCGGTTCACTTTGTTGAATTAGTGGCAGTTGACGGTGATGTTCGGCTCAACAGAGGGCTTTCCAGGCGACGGCTGATGAAGGACTTCTGCCTTTCTCGGTAGTGATGGTGAGACCAAACGTTGTGAATCAGCTGGCGAACTTGTCAACGCTGCATTGCAGTTCGGCTTTTGAACCTGCGTTTGAGGGCACAGTCATTAGGAAATTAGAAATCCCTGATTGTGTCTATCATGACCTTGGGTTTTGCTTGAAGCTTCCTGGGATTGAATAGTTTTCTATCTATCTCTACGGTATCTGATGCCGATGTCAACCTCTCCGTCTCTCAACACATTTGTCAGGAGAGCGGTGAACAATAAGCTAAACAGTGTCAGTGCCATCACACAACCCTGCTTAACGCCATTGGTAAATGGGAATGGCTCAGATGTCTCTCCATTTTCCCGGACTAGTGCCTGCATGCCATCGTGTAAATGCTGCACCATGGATATAAATTTTCTTGGGCATCCGTACTTGGCCTATACCTTCTACAAGCCTTCTCTGCTGACAGTATCAAAAGCTATTCTCAAGCCGACGTAGATGGAGAAAAGGTTTGTGCTTTGCTTTTGACATTTCTATTGTAGCTGCCTTGCAACAAACACCATGTCGATGATCCCACGTTCTTTTGCTAGAACATAGTGCTCAGAGTAAAATCAGTTTCCTTCAGGATATATATTCAGATTAACTTTCCGAAGTCGATCTTTTGAATTAACAAAAGGTTACACGTCACTACACAAGCATTGGTAATACTTTCCTCAATTTTTTGAGGATCATACTTATAAATGCATTTTGTCGAGAACGATGTAATATAAATGTATCATATCAGCGAATAAAGAGTTTTCAATTGCGAACTGTTTTTTTTAATAAAAAAATTCACTTTAAACAGAAACGTTTATATTTAATAGCAATGGAAACTAATTCATTATTATATAAATCATCTCTTTTGTAACAAGCGATATCTAAGAAGTAGCTTTCGTTGCCCTGGGTAACTGTTAAACGACCGTAACTGCCTCCGCGTCATCGCAGAAAATGTTTACAAGCGTAATTGGAGTAATTGGAGCTAGTTCCAGGAAAAATAAGGTTTCTTTATCCATAGATACTCTCTGACACTATCCTCTTCGGTAGTGGTCATAATTCTAAATTCGTTCCTTGTATTCCTTGCCAGCCTGATATTATTGCAAATATAAATGTTGGTCACGGACTATATAATTATTTCAATTCAATGACAGTTCTTGCATGTCTGAAATTAGACTCACGTCCAGGGATGGTCCGTGCCAGTAACATTGGGTAGGAATGGATCATTCTAAATTACAGACGCAAACATATAAATACGCAACGGACGTACCCTGTTTGGAGACCTTTAACACGATGGTTATGAGAGGATAATATTAAAGATATGCGGACAAGCGGGAGGGCAAACAGACTTGTGACATCATAATATTTCCGTCTAAAGCATGAACATGAAACAAACGTTACAATTATCGTTTGCAATGGAAATTCGAACTCGAAATGTTTGTATATATGTTACACGCTATGTATGTTATAGATAGGAGAGCCCTATATTATATGAAGAAGATGCATGTATTCAATTTAGGAAAATACAGCATATATAGGGTTATATTATATAGCAGCTTAAATGAGGTGACATATTCAACTTACTGACCAACATCCATCTCAGTGCGAATCTGCAATTAGCGCATTATATTATTCTTGAATATTTGCACACATACAAGCAGACAATCTCACACAATCACATAAAATCTCGACGTGTTTTCTGTGCTTAAGAAGATAATTGTAATATAAGCGCTTGCACTATTTGATCAAAATGGATTTCAAGGCTACTTAAGCAGGGTTTAGTTTAATTGTTTTAGTTTGAATGTCTTGTTATAGCATATATATATTATAAAAGGCGGTCGAATCTTTTGCGGCGAAGCACCTGAGAAGACCAGAGAAGAGCTATCAAACGAAGAGAAGCTACGGGTTTCTAAATATTTGTATGGGTTTGGCAGTGACTATAGTTCACACAGAGGTAAGCGTGTATGTGTATGTGTTTATGTATGTGTGTTAGATTTTAAAATTAGCTTTTTAAACTTTTTTCAGTCATATCTAGACGATTTATGTCGTGTGACAGTTATAGTGATGTCTAGCACTGGGGCACTAAGTGCCATAGAGAACGCGGCAACTCAGTCGCTAGTGAGATGTTACGGAGTAAACAAATTAATTTTTAAGTATTATTTAAGAAATCCACGCACAAATGCTTATATCAGTGTCTAGGTTTATTGCTGTTCTGGCGATATAATCTTAGCAGAGAGTATATGGGCGGTGTTAGATGATATGTGCAGGTTTGTAACTCACAGACCCGAGTTTGAATCTCATAAGGGGACGATCAAATACGCATCCTACTGTAAGATGCTTTAACAGCCAATTTGTTTCCATCATATTGAATTATATATATATATATATATATATATATATATATATATATATATATATATATATATATATATATATATATATAACTAATAAACTAACAATAGGCTTATATTCTGCACCAGGAATATCTAATGGTATTCTAGGACATGTCATTCACATATCAAATGTGTTGCACATCTTAAATTTAGACTTTTAATTCATCTATCTCTCTTTGAAATATATGTTTTGTAAGAGTAATAGGGATGCAAGTGCTCATATCCGGACATGTGTAGCTTTCCTTTGTTCACATTGTATTACATACATGTGGGACATTGTGTGTCACACCATAACGGAAAATATGGTCTGTAAACATGTAGAGTATATTGTACAGCTGAACTAAAGTGAAAAATGATGAAGAAAATGAAACTATGGATGCATCTCATTCTTTTTGCAGGATTCACATCTGCTTTTGGAAATCCAGGTGAATATATATATATATATATATATATATATATATATATATATATATATATATATATATATATATATATATATGTGTGTGTGTGTGTGTGTGTGTGTGTGAGAGAGAGAGAGAGAGAGAGAGAGAGAGAGAGAGAGAGAGAGAGAGAGAGAGAGAGAGAGAGAGAGAGAGAGAGAGAGTCAAATGGGTCTACCTAAAGCTGATATCTATTCACTTCAGTTCGTTACTTGTATTATACTGTATTTCAGGAAATATACCTAGTGTATTAATTTCAGCCGACAAAGTATGATAACATTTCTATCAAACGTGAAAAGAAGCTGCCTCGATTAAATATACAGTAAATTCTATAACTGTAACAGAATTGTTACCGAGTGGATGGTTGATTAAATGAACAACACAAACACAAGTGTGAAAGATAATGAAAATTTATGAAATAAATTATTAATGAAAAATAATGATGTATCAACACAATAACTCATGCGTTCAACCCACAATTACACTCACAACCATTCACAATATATTAATAAATGAAATATTAATACAAAATAAAACACAGATATAAAGGAATCTCTTGGACTATACACAGATCCAAAGAACCTTTACGAAAGTTATATTAACGCAAGTATAAATTACGATACAAACACAAAACATCAAACTATACTATCGCACGTATGGATTGCGACAACTAGCACGAACATATACAGGTATTCAATCAAGTTGCTAGCTTTTATTGAGAATCATGCAATGCCTTGAAATACTATTGTGTTCTGAAATAACCATGTAAATACAACAATGTATTCAATTGTACTACAATTGCAACACACACATGTGTCTCGACCCTGTATAACCGTACGATTCACCCACAGTTGAATCGCCGCCCAGTTTCCCCGAAGACCTAGGGTTGACCAATACTTTTATCGGCCGTTTGCCCTTCACGGATCCACCACAGTTATACGTACAGACAGCATACAACATCTACTGGAACCAACGTTCCTCAATACCCTAGATGTCGCCCCGGATGTTTATAACTCTAGACAGCTCCGACACTCGGACTTCTAGCTTTCCGGATATTTACACGTCACGACAGATGTAGACGAACAGACAGTTGGACAGACAGACAGTCAGATACTTCAATTCGATTGCACAATAAATCAGCAACAATTTCAGCTACGATAACAGATGTTATCAGAGATGTTCCGCAATAAATCAGCTATAATTCAGAGATGTTCTGAGTGATGTTATCAGAGATGTTATCAGAGATGCTCTCAGTGATGTTATCAGACGTTATCAGAGATGCTCTCAGTGATGTTATCAGAGATGCTATCAACCGACGTTATCAGCCGACGTTATCAGATGTTATCAGATGTTATCAACCGACGTTATCAACGATGTTATCAGATGCGCTATCAGACGTTATCAGAGATGCTATCAACCGACGTTATCAGATGTTATCAACCGACGTTATCAGAGATGTTATCAGAGATGTTCTCAACCGACGTTATCAGATGTTATCAACCGACGTTATCAGCCCTTTGGCTGGAGATTAATGACAGGCTATCTTTCCTACGATAAGATACTTTTGGTCCCGTAATTATTATGAGAAATATTCTGCCTTATATACTCTCAAATAGGTGAGCAGAAATCACGGCAAGATTACCGTGCACCCCGTGATTCTTGGTGTTCCCTGACTTCAAGTGATACGAAGTCAGGCACATGCAAATCGTTACACGCCGCTTACCTTGGAGAAAACCACTTATTCACCCCAGGTAATGCATGTACGACGAAACAAAAAAAAATGGTGAGATTAGTTTGTAATTTAAGAAAATAAATTAAATTTTCGCCTAATTCTGTGACAATAACCCCTTACCATGTTTGACCTTGTAGAATTGATACCTAACCTATGCGTTACGAGTACAACAACGATATGCATTACTATGGTTACTTTAATAAAATCTGATATTCTGGTATAATGTGTCTTCATTATTTTCTTTATTTACTGATTGACTGGACAGATAAGACCTGAGGTCAATACAATAATTGTGTTTCCAAACTCATAGTAGGTGAAGTAATTTAGTACTAACAAACACTCTTATCTATTTAAAATTATAAGTTCTTGTGTTGTGTCCTCTCTCTCTCTCTCTCTCTCTCTCTCTCTCTCTCTCTCTCTCACACACACACACACATACACACACACTTTTATGTTAAAACATGCCATGACGAAGATCATTGGCATGCCTGTTATGGATGTTGTGAATGTGCTTTTTGTGCCAAAGTTTTCAATATGTCTAATGTGTTTTGTTGAGACGTTTGTAATTTATCTAAGTATTGATAATGGTGATATTTGATGCATATAATAGGAATGTCCTAATTCAATATTATATATTATTTTCAGTCGATTGTGACTTCGAAACAGATTCATGTAACTGGTCAATAGAAGGTTTTAAAAGGATTTCAGACAATCAGTTCAATAGTACTATGCACCGAAACGGTAAGTGTTTGTTTTAATGGTCTAATAGTTTATTCAGACATATTTCGTTTACGTACCAAACTGAAGTTACGGTGATGTTGGGCTCAACAGAGGGAAGTTACGGTATTCGAAACGTGCGCTTTTCGCGAATATAAAATCTTGGGAAAAGTGCGTACTAATGTGACAACTGTTGAAAAGAGCTACAGTAGAACCTCGTTTATCCGAACGTTAATTATCCGGAGCGTCAAATATCCGGACCAGTTTTTTTTTTGTCAACTACATGTACTTACTGTACATGTATATGAATACGTTTTCGAACAGTGCAATGCTCAACAGTTGTTTCGCGTGAGGCCAAAAGTGACTGGAAAACCCAAGGTGAGGGATATTTGGGGAATTTCAGTTGATAAGTTGACACTAATCCCTTTTCAAGAATCTCAAAACTCGTTTTAGATACACGTAACGATCCCGTTATAGGCGTCAGAAAGCGTTTCTAATTTAAGCCCTTCTAACTCGCCCTAGTCCTGAGGAAATTCTGGATTTGGTAAACATCTGCGCGGAATATTTGGTCAGTTTGTTTCCAAGTGAGGTGGTGTATACGTGCTCTTCTGTTGAGTTGTGAACTGCTATGGCTTCGAATTCAAAACGGAAGCGCAACATCTTGAACATAGAGACAAAACTTGAAATATTGAACCGTCTCGCGAAGGGAGAAAGTGGAGCGTCTCTAGCACAGTTTTATAATGTTGGAAAGTGAACAATTTCTGACATAAAAAATGCTAAATGATGACGAGATTGTGACTTCCGTGCAAGAAGAATCCGACCCTGTCGACGATGAAACGGATGAAGACAAGGACAACAACAACAACGAAAGTAGCAAGGGTCCATCAAATGCTGACGCGTTTGCTGCGTTAGAGACAGTTATGGAGTGGTACGAACAACAATCAAAGTGCTGTCCTACTCAACTACTGCTGCTCAAGAGAATCAGAGTCCTTGCAGCGAAAAAACGAAGGTGTACAATGGTACAGCGAAAAATAAGTGATTATTTTCCACAATAAAGGTAAAATTGCGACATTTTGCACCTATTTTGCTCTTTCTTAACGCACGTTTCCCGCATGTGATGATTTTCAATATTCGTATAGTGTCCGGTTTCATATACATGTACTGCATGGATCGCATTCGGTTTTCGGTTATCCGAACAATCGCGTATCCGAACGGTGTCCGGTCCCAATTGATTCGGATAAACGAGGTTCTACTGTACATGTACAGTGTTTTCGAATCTACGATACATTGCTTCTTTAATTACAGTACAGTGGAAGATGCAAAAGTAAGTTTTTACTTACCATTGACTCGATTCAACATTAGGAATCCTGTTCCATAGAATAATTAGACATTGCCTTATTCACTATACACACATTTTATACAAGCGAAATATGAGCATACACTTGTCCCAAGATTCAACTTTCGCGAAAAGTGCGCGTTTCAAAGCTCTTTGGTACAAAGCAGAAACGTCCGTCATGGGTTGATTGATCGAAAAATGAATCAGGAGCCATATAAGACGGAAATAGCCGAAGGAAATCGAAGATCATAGCTGGAACCAAGTACTTAGAAGTTACGTACCTTCTTTTTTATACAGTATGATAATGAGGGTCCTATGTCAGAATGGTTGATGGGGGTAATCGAAGGTATTTTTATCACTCTGTAAGATTTTCGTTCCCTTCAGATAACTGTTGTTTTTCTTCTTCAAATTATCAAGCTCGCATCGAGCACTAAACCGAAGCCTCTACATAGTTAGCGCATTTCGGTGGGTTTTTTTTTCTTTCTCTCTTCTAGATTGCGTGTCAAATGTTTATGTATCCTTGTTTACTGCCCGGGGACACATTCACTGCTGGTCGTCTCTAACCTTGCTGCTGTTGTGACGAGGTTAGGCGGCAGGGATCTTAACCAAAACGTTTATTAGATACCTATACGATACCGCAACCAAGGATCATGTAACTTTATCGTGATAAATCCACGAGGAATTGCTTGGGCTTCTGAGAAGTTTTCAAAGTAATTATATCAATGTCTCCTGAACAAAAATAAATATTTGTTGCTGAAGTGAATTACGGTCTATCTTCCGACGTACAACCATTCAATCAGCAGTTCAATACAAAATACCTAAAAGCGTTGTTTTTTCTTCTTTCTAGAATTACCTTACTCATTATCTCACATTGAATTTTATTTGCTGCTGTCTTGACAACTTTTTGAACTCCGTCAGATTCGAATCAAGTGCCCATTGATCGTCAAATATCTTCTCATAGTAATCTACCAATTCTTTCAGACACTCATGCGGAGATGAGCTGACAAAGGGTGGTGGTTGACCATGATCACTACAAATGATAACAATAGTATTCCGAGTATGTACTCATTCAGTCAACATTTTAACACGTCCACGGATACCGTGCATATCTCATCCCAAATAATGATCTTAGGAATACATTCTCACCCATTCGTTCAGGTAACCACGCATCCCCCTTCCACCGAAAGAAATTCTGATAAGTATGAGCCTTAAGCCCGCTTTCTTTCCACTCTCTGTTGAGCCTGTGAGTCGGAGTTAGCACAACCATGTCAATATTCCGAAATAATTTAATTGCACGCGCGTTTTTACCAGAACAGCAATGTCCGTTTAGATAAACGATTTTATGTCTGGACATTTGATCATATACCGATGATGCTGATGATGTTTGAGACATTTGACTATTTTTATGATATATTTCAACAGGCTTGTAATTAGCAGAATTAGAATAAGTGAGCAATTTTTATTTTTTGTACTCTTCACTAACCACATGGTGTAATTAATTTGACAATTCTGAGTACTTTTATTGAGAACTCAAACCGCAGTATCACGAAAATCTGTTCATCATTGTCATTAAGTTTGTCGAAACATACGCTTTCATCGGATTACTTAAATGGATAAGCTGTGACAAATCACCATCAATGTAGATCGCAATTTGGATACTATGTCACAGATTGGTGCATGACTATGTTAAGTACCTATTCGAAGAGCTTTTGTAGAAACGGTCAAAAACGTGATAATTTTTTGAATATTCTTCAGGCTATTGAACAGAGTCAGAAATCTGCACGGGGAAATACTGGACATAATAAGTAGCATCCAAGACTAGTCAAGTATACAGACAGGTGAAATAACAATATGTCCATCAAATAACAATGCTGGAAACTTGTGATATTTGCCGGCGTGCGGTCAACCGTGTCGCAGATATTATAACTAACTCAGCATTTTAACAGAAATGCAAACAAAAAATAATTGTTTAGTATATCACTCTGGAAAACATCAGAGTGGATGATCGGAGATAACTACGAGCAGATGTGCCTGAAGATTAAACAGTACCATCCGGTAACCTCGCTTTTATCCTTGACAGAGTATAGGAGGAACTATTGATCACAATAGGGTTTCACCACGAAGTAATTTATTACAGTATACTATTTTGTAATGGGTCTGGCACAAACACTCATGCTTCCATCTGAAACTTTGAAAGTCTGTTGGGGTTACCGTTACTTGGTTCATTCTGTATGTTACTAATATTCTAGGTAGGTGGTATGTTGACGACGAGGTCTTTTCCTGCGGGTTCCAAAACTAATGTTACCTCGCCGTATTTTTCCAATATCACTAATACAGATACAGAAGATCCACTAACCTGATAGCGCGGGGAAATTGTGGTTGATAATGTAAATGTTAAAACGCCAAGTATTGAATAACCTGTATATAGCGGTAACTTCAGCGATATGTTTGATGGATTTATAGAGTGATGTCCATTATACTGATCCAGACATTGTAAAAGTATATTCTGTTAGGGGAAATAAAGATGATTATTTCCTGTTTCTCTTTTCTGTAATGATCAAATGTTCTTTGAAAGTCTTAAAATGAAAGTAAGATCTGAAAATATGTTACTCTATTAGGAAAACAAAAGATTAACGGTGAAAAATTAAAAAAGTGAGCTGGCGAAATTCTTGAAAATTTACAGAAAAAAGAGCAGAGTTAGAATGATCAGGGAATAATATATCGAAGGAGTTATATTAACATCTAAAGCTAGATGGTACGATTTTGGGGAGAAGAACATAATTTGAAAATAGAAACTACGTCAATGAGTAATACAGGAAATCATTTTAGTTTATGGGAAGCTAAACCGTTTTATACGGAATAGTACAAAAGGTGAATTGCTAAGCTTTTTGACAAGGCGACTCAAATAACTCAAAAGAGATTTGTTTAATCATAAGATTAAATTTCGTCTAGAGGAAAGTAATTCATGCGAGGGTCTCTTTACAGCTAATGAATTAGGTATGTATATAAAATGGATGGAAAATGGCAAAAGTCCTGGCTCAGATGGACTCATTGTAGAGTCCTATGAATTATTTTGGACGACGCTTGGTTGTTTTTCATGCAGATTAATAACTTCCGGATATTATGAAAGAAAACTTTCATATTTACAGACTCAAGAGGTTTTAACATGTTTACCAATGAAAGAAAAACACAGAAGATATTTTAAAACCTGGAGACCAATATTATTTTCAAATAGTGGATATAAGTGTGCTTCATGAACCATTGCAGCTAGAATTGAAAAGGTTCTTCCATCACTAATCAGTTATACCCAAAAGAGGATATATTAAGGGTAGATTCAGTTAAGGAAATACCGTACGATATTATTAATTAATTTTATATTCAAAAAAGATATGGTTTAATATTGTTAATATACTTTTAAAAAGTCTTTGAGTTGATTAACTCGATCTTTGTGGAAGAAGCTTTACAATCTTTTAACTTTGGTGATTCCGTTTGTAAGTGGTTGAACTGTTATGCAATGACTCTTAGAAATGTGTTATAAACAATGGGCATATGTCATCTTTTTTATCAACTTTAAAGAAGATGTTGTCAAGGAGATATCCTTGCACCGTATTTATTTATCATTGGGGTTGAGAGTTTAGCTATACTTGTAAAGCAAAATGTGAATGTACGTGGACTGATCTTTGACGTCAGTGCATATAAATTGGGTCAGTAAATTCAAATTGTGTGCTCCTCTTGTCTTAATCATGTAGGAACAGTTTTCAAATTTTATCAACATAATTTTGATTGGATGATGTGGCTTACTACAGCATCCAATGAAATTCGCGATCAGATGCACAAATTATCTGCTCGATTTAACAAGGGTTAAATATGGTTAAAATATCGGATCTTGGCTAACAAAGATGCGTTTCGCTTCAAAGCAAAAACATGTTTCACAGGAACCTATAGCAAAGTAAACGTGTCCTAACATGGAATAGTCATAGACTTACATGCCATGGCCATGTAAATTCAAAGATTGAAGTGGGTAAAGGTTGAACGTTTGCTTAAACAGATCAATTTTAGAGTGAACTCCTGCAAACGATTGACAACTGAGTCAATGTATGCATTTAACATACACAGAAAAGAAGTGAAAATTACTTTCGTCTCTGAATTGATATGTTGCATTAAACAGATAGCTTCCGTTAATGATCAATTTCATACCAATGCAAACATTACATTTCTTATTTTTGTTCAGCATTCATTTAAAAGATTATGATACCTGATTCACCTATTCCAAAAACAGTTTTACAAAATTGAAAGTATAATTATTACTTATAAAGCGAGGATCGTTTTGATATTAATAAGTAAGTATTACGCAATGAGAATCAAAATTAAATACTTGTTTTTTTTCTTTAACGGTCATACCAGTCAATACGTAATTGATTTCGCAATTACGTAAACGTATACTCATAGAAAAGTGTCATTCCAAAGACTCGGAAATTTCATTCTGTACAATCTCAGCTATTCTTATCTTCTAGTTTTATGAAAAGGCCAGCACAGGATGGAAAAGGCCCTGTAACATAATACAGATACGTAAAGAGTAAGATGTCATTGAACAGTTAGTCAACGTTTCGTGTATTAACTTTGATCAGGAAATGAGAAACTCTACAAGGTCCTTCTTTAACTGGATTAAAGATTCCTCATTGCATAGAGAATGTATCACGTTAGGAGCTGACCCTCACGCATAGATTTTACTAGTGTAAAAACCAATGATCTTGTTGTCTTTTTGTATTTGTTAATTTTCTATCACTTTGACTTGAATGCTTCATAATAATTATTTAATCCCAAAAGTGACTTTGCTACTGTTGTGTATATTTAATTACTGTCTAGACACTGTTCAATTTAATTACATTCAATACACTATTATCTGTATTTAATTCTAGTCTAGACACTGTGTAATATAATTCCAGTCTAAACACTATTGTCTATTTTAGTACAGACTAGATATTATTTTATTTAATTACTCTCTAGACACTGTTTAATTTAATTACAGTCGATACACTATTATCTGTATTTAATTCTAGTCTAGATACTGTGTAGTCTTATTTTAATCTAAATATTTATGTCTATTTTAGTACACACTAGATATTATTTATTTAATTACACTCTAGATACTGTTTAATTTAATTACAGTATAGACACTGTTCTGCATATTTGATGAATAGTGTGTATTGGCTTTTCCTCCATGATTATATTATATGTATATTTGTATTTTGTTGGTGACCATTGTCCAAAATGACGTTAATGATTTACTTGACGAGTGACATTATTTTGTAAACAATATAATTTATAGATAATATTTTTCTATGAATATTTAAAAGTAAATATATTATCAGGGAAAGAAATTTTGTCTTATATCAGGAAATAAAGCATCAGGTTTCTACACAGAAAGTCCTAAACGTATCGTCAAGTTTAAATGACTTAGAGATGAAACGTACATGAATCCTGGCTCAAACATTATATCTTGGCATTTCATATTATACTGTTTACCTATAACATAGTTCCTTCTTGCCTTAGAATCTGAAGCGGGGTCAGTCTTGCAATGTTCTCAATATTATTCTTGGTGACTTCTGACAAAGACATTTTGGACTAAATAGTTGACAAACATCAAACGAATATTAACTTATGAATCTTGGCGTACATAGTTTGACAGATGTACCTTTAGTCAGATATTTCATTTTTGCAACGATCATTATATTTGCATTACATTCAATCTTTTTACTGAAAGGACCTACCATGGCACATTATTATATTATTATGTATTAAATTCTCTTCCGTCTTACATAAAGTTTGCATTCACAAGAGGAGAATGGAAAAAATAAACATTATTGATTCCAGTGTTACCTTTCTATTTTAAAAATGAGGACATATAGGAAATATGTGTTACCAGTTTCAGCTTTATTTCGTTTGTATTGGGTTGGCATATAAACGCGCAATTAATAATTACACATACATAGTTGGTCTAACTACATACAGTCATTGCAGTAATTGTGTGCGGAACACATTTACGACTCTGAAAATATAGCTTGTACATTTTATACATTCAGTTGGTCTCATATTAAGTCTCTTTTAAACTGGCCTTCTTAAAATATACAGGATGTTTCAATTTTAAATTAAGAGTGCAAACGCGAATTTGTGTTATATACACACATATTTTTAGTCTCCAAATGTTGTTTGTTCAGTCAATTAGAAACTGTTTTTCAGTTATATATTTTTAAAAAAAATAGCAATTGTACAAATATGTTTATCTAAGTCTCCAAACTGTTTTTTGTTTTTGTGTGAACTTCATTATCTATTATTGATTTAATACACTTAAATGCATTTGATAGTTACAATGATGGATGCGTGTATCTAACGATTACTGATAGAACAAATGACGTTGGAGATATTGTGATTATTGTTCTTTTAAGTATAATTTGGCTTATGACACAGTGTGGCATGAGGCATTGTGGGACACAATGAAGAAGTACAACATGGGTCAAAAGTTGACCAACACCATCAAGCAGCTGTACGCCAAGGCTACCAGAGCAGGAACTGCTCATAGTTCTGTGGGGGACTGGTTCAAAACAACAGTTGAGTACGGCTAGGCTGTCTCCAGTCACCCACGCTTTTCAACATCTGCTTAGTGCACATCATGAGCGAAGCCCTGGAAAACCATTGTGGGACAGTAAGCATTGGATGATATAACATCACCAACCTAAAACTAAAAGCAGACTATTGAGAGTACTAGTCATCTCAGTCTTTCTGTATTCATGTGAGGTCTGGACCCTGACAGCAGACTTACAACGAAGAATCCAGGCACTTGAAATGAGATGCTACAGAACCATCCTTCGCATTTCTTACATGGATCACATCACAAATGAAACAGTGCGTTACACCATCAGGTATAATAAAGTAGGCCATTATGAAGACCTTCTCACCACAGTCAAAAAGAGAAAGCTGAAATGGTATGGCCATGTCACTAGAGCCAACAGTCTCTATACAACAGTACTGTAGGGTAGTGTCCAAGGTGGTAGAAGGAGAGGTAGACAGAGAAGAAAGTGGAATGACAGCATCACCGAATGGACCAGGAAAAGTTTTGCGGAGAGACAGGCATTGGCACATGATCGAGACAAGTGGTGGGAACTGGTCAGATGTTCAGCAGCACAGTGTCTCAACGACCACACTAGGTCAAGAGACTGATGATGATGATGATGATGATGAAGTATAATTGTGATGACGATAATAATAATAATAATAATAATAATAATAATAAAAATAATAATATTAATAATAATATGAAGAAGAAGAAGAAGAAGAAGAAGAAGAAGAAGAAGAAGAAGAAGAAGAATGTGTGTGTGTGTGTGGGATGTTTCGAATTTGGTAATGTAGCTTTAACAATGTCTTAGTCATATCGGTACGATTTCTGCATTGTTATAGTTTATATTGATGTCTATCACTTGGCAATCATGCCACAGACATGTAGCATGATGTCCCACCCAGTCACAGTATCCTGACCTAATACTGACCATTCCTAACACTAACCTCTCGATGATGAGCGCCTAGTAAGGCAGCTATTAGTACCAGTTTTGAAAGTCTTCGGTATGACTCGGCCAGGGATCAAACTCACAGCCTCTTGCATCTAAGGCTGACGCTCTAACCACTAGACCAGCAGAGTGGTCCAATACTACTACTACTGCTGCTATTAATAATAATAGTAATAATAATAATGTACTAAATAATAATAGTGATAATTGATAACGCCTTTTAATTGTTTTGATCTGGTGGTTATATCCCAATAGTGTCTCAGCTATATAATAAAGAGCAGCAACAGCAGCAGTAGTAGGAAGAGAAGGTTGAAGTGTTGTTTTATTATTATTGTTATTATTATTATTATTATTATTATTATTATTATTGTTGTTGTTGTTGTTGTTATCCGCGATCTTCTGGATTATTATGCTAATATTCATAACAATTTTCATGCATTTATTAGTTATTATCATACGTTCAATATACTTTCGCCGTCGATTCTTTGGGACAAAAGAACATCGAAAGAGATAGTATTCGTCCCGAGAATGAACATAATTATTTGAAAGACAATGCACATAGGTATTGGAAAGACAATGCACATATGTATTGGAAAAAGATATAGTCTGATCACCTGCAGTGTCTAAACGTTTGGTATATATTCAGAGTATCTATGGAGTCATGTATTCAAGTATTGGTGCAATGTTCAAGTGGAGACAATTTTTCTGCGATTTGGCAATCATCTACGTCGAATACGGGCTGGCGTCGGGCCACCGTTGAAATTGATGTTCAGTACAGCAGTATGGTAACGATTCTCATACGAGAAAGAACTGGAAGATCGTATGGCAAAATCGGAATAGATGACATTGTCCTCAAACTAGTCTCTTGCCTAGGTAAACTTGACACAAATGGCAATACTTATTTAAACTAACCAGTCATATCAATGATAGTGTGTCGATGGTTTATCCTCTTTTCCCAAGTTAGTTACGAATATAACTCATTTTCTTGCGCAGACATATATTATTCAAGAGTGGATATACGGCGAGTGAAATAAAACAGTTTCGTTTCCTCGGGAAGATTAAATATATCCGAACTTAACCGAGACAAAAACCGTATTTTCGTTAGCAGTGCGTTCGTTTTTTAAATGATTGTAATCTCATTAGAACTCTTCTTGTTTCATTTTCCTGCTCCTTTTTAATTTATCTAACCTATTACGAGAGACCTCAATGTGTAAAGACACTTTCAAAAATGTTCCTGAAGTCAACACAAGATAAATGTATTTTCGAGATGATTAAATTATCATATGCGACAATACAGTTTGATAAGTTGTGCCGTTGTAACAATAAACGGTATTATATGAATGCAACAAAACATAATTAAATACAGTTGCAACGTCATATGAATTCATGTTTTAAAAAATACAATAATAATCATTAATATCCATTGCACCTGCAAATTTAAAGTTCACTTCCATCAATACATTTTAGCAGTTTGATAAAGTGGCAACAAACAATAGCTTAGAGTCATCTCGTACACAATAGACACTGTTGTATTGTAGGAAACATATGATTGTAGATAATTAACATTGTCAACTCAAAAATATGTTTATCTTCAAACACATGGTTCCTGATTTTGTCACTGGTATCACAAATGTTACATATTTGTTCTGCTTGTTTTGTTTGGGGGTGGGGGTGGGTACGTGTAGCATACGAGTTCTGATATAAAACAAACATTATAAAGAAAATGTATATCCTTCTCATAGTAGGTTGATGTGATAAATTTATCCTATCAACTTTCAGATTGTAACTTTCTGGACGGACTTTGCAGCTGGGAAGGAAAGGAATGGAACGTTCCCACAGGTAGAAAATAATACTTGTTCCCTTTAATCTTTCCATCTCTGTGGAAACATAACTTGTAGACATCTGAAACTGGTTTGGTCTCTGAGTACCTGATAGCCTTTCCTTCTTTTATAAATATTTCACATATATAATGTCCTTTTCCCCGTGTTTGCTACTTCTTAATCGTATTGATGTCCTGGATCCTTTTCTATTTTGATGATCGTACAGCTGCTATTGTAATTTCCTCAGCTTAGTATTTGTTACAGCATATCTGTTTTCTCAGAATATTTCGTTATTATATATGATAGTATTTATATTATTCTGATATTCTGGTCAACTTCTGGTCGCTTTTCTCCACTAACCTATTTTCAAAATTGGAATAATATATGTTTAAGCGCTTTCCGCTACTGATCATTGCCGCTTCACCTCCGTTTGCGTGGGTTTGAGTCTCGGGCTCGGCCAGTGTGGGTACGTGAAAAAGCTTGCCAGTAGCTTCCCTTGCTGGGTGGTTTTCCACGGTTTTATTCCAGGCTCTTCCTCCACTAAACAAAGATTTAATTATCAAAGTTATATAATAAAATATGAGAAGAACAAAAAAAATCATGAAGTGAATGAATCAAAACTGATATTGATAAAGTTCTAATAACGTTCCGAATAAATTTCAATGTAATGGCCCGTGACGAATCGTATTGTTGTCATGATGGCAGTTTCAATCACTCTTTGCAATAATTAACATTAGTTCCAGAATAATATTATAGTTCATTTAATGAGCACTTTTTAATCCAACAGAACCATTCCAAACCAACGTTTTTCCGATCGAAACCTATCTAATTGAAAGATAAAACACGTCTGTAGAATTAAAACAGGAACACAAGAAATGAGAATGACTCCAAAATGGAACAAATCTGATTTTTAATCCTCTTGCTTATATAAACATTATATCACGACTCCATATCACAACATACACCATGTGGCGGATCTTACTACTCAATTCGTCTCGAGCTTGCATTTTCATATGACCTAGCCCAAACAATTGGAAGTTACTACAGAAAATAGAGGGGCCCCGAGTGGCCGAGTGGTCTAAAGCGTTGTTCGTTACGGACCACTGCCATCTCACCTCTGTCTGCGTGTGTTCGAGTCTAAGGTTCGGCAAATGTAGTTATGTGAGAAAGCTTGCCAGTAGCTTCTCGTGGGTCGGTGGTTCTTTCCGGGATTTGTCCGGTTTCTTCCTCCACCATTAATACTGGCCGCCATGTATAGCCTATATTGTGCTGAAAAATGGCGTTAAACCATAAAAACAAAAACAAAACAAAACAGAAAATAGAAAATTACAAAAATTAGAAAACCATTTACCAGGAGTTACATGTCATGCTTCATGGACTTTTCTTCTGATTTTATAGTCAATGTAAATTCCCATGTTATGCATATTTTAGTTGTTTAAGTTCAATAAATCGTCTTTTTTCTACCTGATCTATCTCATTCTACAACTCATTATCTTTTTAAACTCAGACGTTTGCATGCCAATCAACTTGCAAATGAATGTAATGTTAGTCGATGTTAGTCATTTATAAAAACAACGCATACCAAATTCGACAGATTAACGAACAAAAGTTAATGAATGCTTACCATTTGAAGAGAAGCAATTGTCACCAAAATATTCTGTTCAAAATAATATTAATTTTGGACACACCGTATACCACCCCTGTGTTTTCGTGACTCGCAATATGTCGGTCTAATCTGCGCAAAGCTTAGATAATATGTAATGTTTAGTTCTCGAGCTATAGAAATGAAATACATTACTTTCGACTGTTTCTGTCAGCATGTCGGTCGCGTAATTAGGTCAGGGTTATGGCTGGTGTTACAAAATTCAACGTAAAAACGACAAAAATGGCATGAGATATTTGGCAAACTAGACTGATCGTGTACAAGCATTAGTAAAGTTCAGCATTTTATGAAGAAATAAGTTATAATATTGAAGTTTTCTAACAATGAACAGGATGTGATATGTTTTCAACTTCTCGTTTATGGAGAAAAAATATTTACAAAAACATTTCGAAACAGAATATACGCCGGGCAAATTCTTAAGAATTCAGTTCAACCTGCAAGCTGACATATTGAATATCAGACGATACAACTACATGTGGGAAAACTTCTTGCAAAATTAGATACTTCAATTAGAATACAGTATTGTTTTAAGGTATTCATTTTCATCTTTCATATAATGTATTTGCTATATTATTCTAAAAGATACATACTAAATAGGATTTTCTGCGTTAGAAGTTGTAGACTGTCATGGAGTGGGTCTTCGTGTTGATTTGTAGCAATCACATTTTCATGTGTGGATCAGGAATGTGGGATATTTTTGTACACTTTCTTGTCATAAATTGGATATTCGATCAAAAATAACATGTGTTCCAACGTTTCCATAATGTCGTATCGTTGCGCACAATTACCAGACTCTCAGAATTAACCGAAATATGTAAATATATCCACTTCATTAATGTTTACTCTGACCTTGCCTCGTGCAGTCCTAAACTCTGTGTTTTAACAAAACTTTACGCAACATATGCATTTGTATTTCAGAGGTCAACTTTGCTGTCACTGAGTTAAAATCAAAGGAACAATCAGTTCTGATTTCCGGGTTAGATATATTTCCAGGAGAAAAATGTCTTTCATTTAATTACCAAATGAAAGATTTTGAAAGGGAGTGTATCTTTATTGATGTGCAGTCCTATCACGAAAACTCTTGGTCCACAGTTTGCCAAAATTACCCAAATAGATAGATCCATTTGTAAATATATCCACTTCATTAATGTATATTCTGACCTTGCCTCGTGCAGTCCTAAACTGTATGTATTTATGAAGACTTTAAGCAACATATGCATTTGTATTTCAGAGGTCAACTATGCTGTCACTGAGTTGAAATCAACGAAGGAACAATCACTTTTGACTTCCACGTTTGATATAAATCCAGGAGAAAAATGTCTTTCATTTAAATACCAAATCAAAATTTTCAAACGCTATTGTATCTGTGTTAAGCTGTATACCGATGGCGCAATCTCTTGGTCCCCAGTTTGGTCAAGCCAAAGTAAACTTCAATTCGATGGATGGAATGAGATAAAGTAACTATTAATGTAGAAAAAATGCAAGATTACAATCAGATTTCTACACGGCAATTGTTCCGATGTGACATACTATATCAGCAGAATTTTGCTCAAGTAGCAATCATGCACAGGTATTATATTAACTGACCCGATTATTAAGAAACGAGAATAATAATCTTTAATTATTATAGATATCAATGCCCAAAAACACACAACCTTTATGAAAATGTTGGAAAGAAGTTTGTAAATACAGTACAACTGCCTTGTATTTGGGCTATCTCCGATTGTTAAGAACGTAGGAATATATACTTTTTCAAAGTTTTGTATCATGTAGTCGGATCAGTTGTAACTATGTGAGATGGTAAAATGAGAATCTCGTCATAAAAGTTCCCCTTTTCAAGCCTTTCATAATATTTCGATATATTTTACTTTTTATTTGATACACTTACTTTTGCTTAGTTAATTGATACAAACGAACGTTAAAAAATGTATTTATGATTGTTTTCTTTAGTATTAGAAGGGAGGCCCACAGTCTCTGTTTCTCTCTCTGTCTCTCTGTCTCTCTGTTTCTCTCTCTCTCTCTCTCTCTCTCTCTCTTTCTCTCTCTCTCTCTCTCTCTCTCTCTCTCTCTCTCTCTCTCTCTCTCTCTCTCTCATACCATCTCTAATTAAGACCGACAGCAGTTGTTGCTAACACATTTTATTTTTGAAAGTTTAGGAGGATTAACAATACCTGTTAAAATATTTTATAAAAACATTTTTACCATTCCTTCAAAGTATGATTTATAAAGGACACCGGTTGTCAAATCAATGAATTGTCTTTTTCTCGCCTTTTGTAATAACAAATTCAAACGAATAAACAATTGCAGTTTGCAGGTTTTACATAAATAAGTTACATCTACTTAAATTAATGATTTTAGAGCATCATTTCGGGAATTATGCAGGAGTACAATTTCACAAGAGATTACAATGCTACTATTTAAACACATCTCAAAATAACTTCAATGCACTAATGAGGATATATATATATATATATATATATATATATATATATATATATATATATATATATATATATATATATATATATATATATATATACATAATACTTTAGAATCACCGACAACATTTAGAACATTATCTTCCACTGCAATTCCAATGAATGCCAGCAGAGAGACTATGACTCCAAATATAACTACCAAACGTCGCATTAACACTATCGTCAAACTCAGTTCAACTGACATCGCTACCACAACTGTAGCTACGTCCGTGCATACCTCTTCGCATTACGCAAACGGTAAAGATTCACGCTTCTTCTTCCTCTCAAGACTCTCTCAACCCCCAAACCATCCATCTCTCTCTCTCTCTCTCACTTTACTTGTATATTGATGTTAAGAGCAACCATTAGTATATAAAATTAAGTTATTCAATCCTCGCTCTCGGATTAACGAATACGGCCGCAATTAGAGCTGAACACCTTTGTTTTTCTGATGCACATCTCTCCTGGTGTCCCAAGGTTCACCTTTGCTCCTCCATCGCCTTCTCTTCTGCCCTGCTTCATGTCTATTTGGGTCTGCCTCGCTTTCTTCTGTCAACGGGAGTTTATTGGAGGTAAATATGTGTAGTGATAGGGAAGCATTCGGAGCACGTATCTGATCCACCTCCGTCTGTGTATCTATAATTATTGGATGATGGGTTTGGTTCAATTTATTCATAATCCAGTGAATGCCAAATACACAAAAAGGGGAGACAAAATACATTTTTACCAGTCGTTCAAAGTATACTTTATAAAGGACACCTTTTGTCAAATCAATGAATTGTCTTTTTCTCGCCTTTTTGTAAAAACAAATTCAAACGAATAAACAATTGCATTTTGCAGGTTTTACATAAATAAGTTACATCTACTTAAATTAATGATTTTAGAGCATCATTTCAGGATTTATGCAGGAGTACAATTTCACAAGAGATTACAATGCTACTACTTAAAGACATCTCAAAATAACTTCAATGCACTAATGAGGATATATATATATATATATATATATATATATATATATATATATATATATATATATATATATATTATGATTTAGAATCGACGACAACATTTAGAACATCACCTTCCACTGTAATTCCAATGAATTCCAGCAGAGAGACTATGACTCCAAAAATAACTACCAAAATTCGCATTAACACTATCGTCAAACTCAGTTCAACTGACATCGCAACCACAAGTGCAGCTACATTCGTGAATACCTCTTCCCATTACGGAAACTGTAAAGATTCTCGCTTCTTCTTCCTCTCAAGACTCTCTCTTTCCCTCTCTCTCTCTCTCTCTCTCTCTCTCTCTCTCTCTCTCTCTCTCTCTTTATTTGTATATTGATGTTAAGAGCAACCATTAGTATATAAAATTAAGTTATTCAATCCTCGCACTCGGATTAACGAATACGGCCGCAATTAGAGCTGAACACCTTTGTTTTTCTGATGCACATCTCTCCTGGTGTCCCAAGGTTCACCTTTGCTCCTCCATCGCCTTCTCTTCTGCCCTGCTTCATGTCTTTTTGGGTCTGCCTCTCTTTCTTCTGTCAACGCGAGTTTATCGGAGGGAAAATATGTGCAGTGATGGGGGAGGATTCGGAGCACGTATCTGATCCACCTCCGTCTGTGTATCTATAATTATTGGATGATGGGTTTGGTTTAATTTATTCATAATCCAGTAAGTGCCAAATATACAAAAATTGGAGACAAGATGCATTCCTGCTTCACTACAGTTCCCACCTGACTTCCTCATGCAGTTTCATATTGCAAAGTACTCGCTATACATCATCCTTATTATGCTTACAGTTTTTCTGTATAGTTTCCACAAGTAATCCGGATGTCTGTTATCAAAAACGTTCACAACGTTAATAACGTTGGCTTATAAAGGTGCATTGAACGTCTGATTTTGTTCCAAGATCTGTCTCAGTAAAAATTTGAGGTCAAAAGCAAGCCTGATTTGTTTGATGTACTTGTCCAATCGATGCATCCACCATTCTTCTGCGGACGATCTTGCTAAACATTTTGCTGGTGAGAGAAAACAGCGTAATACCTATCCATTTGTTACAGTTTGACAACTCGGCTTTCTTTGGTAGTTTAATAATTCTTCTAGATATGATTTGTTATTCCGTCTTTAAAGATGTTTTTCAACAGTCATACTATTCATTTCTCATCAACTTTTAACATTTGTGCGCTCACTTCATCCAAAGCTAGCGCCGTGTCTCTCGTCGATGACTTGGCTACTGTTTAGACAGTAACGTTTCGCTCTTTACTCATTCATTTATTATTTATTTATATACTTATTTATTTATGTTCAGAGCAACGATCATTATATAAAAGTGACGTAAAACAAAGAGGCTTTTCTTGATGTATAACAGGGGCTATATCATTATTATGTTGTTAACTTTATAGTTCGAACATTATTGGGTAACAAGAATAACGTTCGAAGTTGAAAACAAATAATAAAAGTTCCATGAATAAATTCCGTGTAGTTCCATGAGTAATTTTGAAATTGACAATCCTTAATTTTATAATATTAACAAACCTTTGCTGCCTAATATAAAATAGGGAAACGTAGCATCTGAGCAATTCTCCATTATAAAAAACATTTGTGCAGCATGCAAGTTTAAATTAGCGTGTATGTGCTTAAATTAGTGTATATGTGTTCTTCAAATGCAAAGGTTGGCGGATTGAAAATAATATGAAGAGATGTAAATACAAGGCTTTCAATAAAAGCACAGCACTTTGTAGTTCTTACTCATCATTTTTCTAATTGGGTTACTTTGCCTTTCGGCAAATGAAACAACATGTAATTTTTGTTTTACCCTCGAACATTTTGCCTAATATGAAAATGTGTACAAAAATATATTTCAATCACATAAAGATTCATATTTTAACGCAGTGTTTATTTGTGTGTGTGTGTGTGTGTGTGTGTGTGTGTGATTTATGAATATATCTGTTTCATTTTTCCTGCATTTCAGACGGAATAATAATCGGTATTGTCATCGGTGGTCTTGCTTTTACCGTAGCCGTGTTACTGATTGCTTCATACCTATACAGGTACTCAATACACAATATTTGTCAATAATATATACACTCCAGAAAATATCACGAGCTAGAGTTTATATGCGTTAATTAAATCACTTACAGGAACAGCTAGCAAACATTATCAATAATTAGATTTCTAAAATACGACAGCTGTTTAAGCAGATACCATGTATAGCACCGATGCAAAACGAAAGGAATCATTGGGATAAAGTAACTAATGTAAGATTATGACTTATTGGTCATAAATACATTTCTAGTGTTCTCTTGACGTAACTCGCGTTCATGTTTCTTTACCTGTCAATGTCGGTCAATATTTGTGTTAACCGAGCCTGAATAATAATATGAGACACTTACGATTACATGTTATGCCAATACAATCCTTTCTATGTGAGTAGTTTACTGCAATTAAACACAAACATGCTGAAGTATGTCAAATTTGAGCTGATATATCTGGATGGAACAATATAATGTTTCCTATCTTTTCCGCAACTGTCAAAAATTGTGATTTTGTAATGTGTATCATGGCCTTGTAATGACCTTTTGTGTTTCTTCTCAGAAGACATGCTACCATCCCTAACGCAAACATATCTAAGCATAGTACAGTCTCTAGTGTTACATATAGTGGAGCAACAAGGCCAAAGACTGATAACGGATATACCAGCCATTCAACAGAAAGACTCAATCAGACGTCAGAAACTGTGCCTTTTAATGCACAAGCGGAATATTCAACTGTCCTAAAGACGCAACCATGACAAAGTAAAACACAACAGAGATGCATTATTGATGGAATTTTAAATATCTATCCATGTCAAGTTCAATTTCTGAACAACGATGGAAACAGTGTGACAAATCCAGAAGAAGCCCACAGCCAATATCATCAAAGTGCCGATAAAGACGGCACTAACTCTTATGATGCAGTGCATAACACGGATAACCACACGACCGAATTTCGTGATGACACTTATGATTGCACGACTATACATCCTACGACAATTCCCGATCCCACATACGATCATTCAAATTTTAAACAAAATTTCGATAACATATATGATCACTCAAACTCTGGCACACTCAACAAGGATATAGGATATTTGGATCATTCAAGTGATACTACCCTTCAACGGTCTATGCAAGATGTTGATCCAGCTTATAACCATATATAAAACGACAATGGGGAAACCATACTTAAACCAATGCATGCTCTGGAGAAAAAGCATATAACATATGATCTCTCACACAAAATCGACAAGATATATATCTCATAACGCAGCCCTGCCACAACGGATGAATCAAACAACATACATAGGTTTAGCTATTGATACAAAATGAAATGAATTTAAGAATGGCGAAGAATCAATTTAAATATTACTATGTCCAAAACATACAGCTTATGGAAGTACTTTAAACCGTCTGAAACTTAAACTATTTGTATCTGCTCATCCAGCACGTTCGCCAAATAGAAGAAAACAAACAAACAATAATTGCGTCATTGTTAAATCTTAATGCTACACTTAAATGTATTATATTTTCATGTACATAATGCAACTGAAAAAAGGGTTTCAACATAATAAACTATGAATTGAAGATTTTCAGAAAAATGTTGTATTTAGACAAAATTAGTAAATTTCCTAATTTTGAAATAGGGTGGAAAAGTCTGCTCCCTTAACAAAAAAGCAATCGAAATTATGACTCTTGAAAATTAAACTAAGGCAAACTCCTGACTATTCCGTTGAATGTTTTTGTGTGCGTATTATGCCATATATAGATAGCAACGAACTGAGGTGAGGTTGAAATCATTATAATTATTCAAAGTACCTTATGCAGCATTTCATTTTCATTGATTGGTTTGGGGCAGACAGCAGTGCAAATGAAACAAAAGAATTATTTATGTATCGGATGAAGACATAAAAATGCAATCAGGGCCGGAGCTTATACTAGGCGAACTAGACAATCGCCTAGGGCGCTGGGTTAAGGGTTTATTTCATGATGGGCGGGTGGGGGAGGGCGTCATTATTAGGTTATGTCCATAGCAAAGGTAATACTTGTGCTCTCTTTTGTTCTTCTCTCTCTCTCTCTCTCTCTCTCTCTCTCTCTCTCTCTCTCTCTCTGCTTACTTCATTGACTTATTAAAATGTTAACAATATCCAATAATTCGTGAGGAAACAATACTCGAAATACAGAGGGTTTAGATGTTTTACGACATAGTCTTTGTTATATACCTAAAGCTTGTACATACTATATATAGATTTGTATTTCTGGTAAAATGTAAATATCACAAGAAACAAGAACTTTATTGTACAGAACCAATATGTGAAGAAAATATGCACATTAATTACCAATCAATTTCTTTAGGAGTCAACAGTTCAATATTTCTTAATAACGACAAACTTTACCAATACAATCATTTGTGTCATGTTAGTGTAAGTACAGTTTTCAATTCCTGTTCTTACTGTTCAGTTTTAAAACGTGGCAATTTTCCTTGACATAGCTATCCCGCTCTGTATATTTAATTCGTATTGTGCGTTGACCTTTCTCCATGATTATATATCTATATTGTCTATCTGACATTGGACAGTAATTGAGTGTAGGGCCTTCCTGACAAAACAATATTTTACACAGCTAATATTTCTCTATGATTTTAGATTATGATTTCCGGTTATGATTACTCAAAATTAACAGATGTATTTGTATCTGAATTTAGTCCATTAATTTGTTTTACTCGGAAATTCCTGACCTTGTTGACCCATTGTTCTAGAAATGAATATTGGACTCCCATCTTGATCATCAGGTGGTGACGTACGACCTTATATAAGGAAGTACGCATTCCTTTTTAGGATAAGTCTTTAGAGAAGTAAAGTTTACTTGTGTTTCAGTTACTTTATGATAGGATTTATTTCTATACATTTTTCGCTAAAATAATAAGATGCTCTTTCAGCGTACTTTGGAACTAGATCACTTTTTTGGATTTTTATGAATTCATTCAAGAACAATTTGGATTATATGATTGTGATACATTAAGAATGTAAACACATTTGCATATTCCAGGCTACAATATGTTCAATAATGGACTTCATTCGAAATCATGTTTAGGGCTTGTGGCATTACTTTTATGACTATTTGTAATTTAATTCATCATACTGTAGTTATTTTAAAAATTTCAAATTATATCCTAAGGTAGAAATTATTTGTTGAATTTTATAAAAAAAATTTGTTGATATTCACTATGTTCTGTTTCTTTGTTGACGGACATGAAATCTTAACACTTCACATTCATAGAATTCGAATATATTGTTATAATTGTCTTGCAAGCAAATGTATGAAATTTAGTCTTAACGTGTATAGTTTAAGTGGCATGAAGCTATTACATTATCAATTATGAATTCCACTCCGAGACGTGTTGGAAAAATAGCTACTGTATGTTTAAGGTGATGCCAATGGGTAATACGTGTTGAATCATAATCTAAGCCGGAATCTGTTTGATTTTAGCACTTTGAACAATGACATTTAGAATGAATAGTAAACGTTTTATTATGGTAAATAAACGCGATTTGAATATGGAATCCCTTGATGATGATTGCAATTTTGAAACGACATCATACATTATGACAATCCTGCATATGAAGACGATAATCTTCCTTTATTCACCAATACAATTTGCTAATCTGTAAATGTTTGCATGTTAAAGTATATATTGACGGCAAACACGTAGCGTATGTACAAATATTCCACGAAAAATACTTAATCTTTACAAAGCGAACATAAAGGAAGGAAATGTCATGAAGCAAATACATTATCAATTGGAACTTAACTAACATATAATCGAAAACAAATCATACTATTATGAAAAACGCATGATCTCTTTAAATGAAATCTGAAATAGGTTTAAATGTTCCCTTGATCGCCTGAACATTAATGTAATATCTGTCGCCTTTTGATCGTACTCTCGTGGAGCAGTTGACTGTCTGTTTCAGTGTAATTATTATCAGCGTTATCGCAATATAGTTGGAATAAACTTCATATTTTTATTGTTGTCTCTTTTTATTTATTCTGTACTGCCATTTATTTTCACGCTAGTATATTGCATGCTTTGCAGTCGACTTCTCATGCTTTTGTCTACGTACTACCTTTTGGAATATACAATCTTTCTTCCATCTGGAATTGAGATCAATATAAATGTGCATAAAAGTCACGCTTAACTGGTGTATTGTCAAGTGCGATGTCTGTTACACATCTCTTGTATTCTTGCAACACATATTGTCTTTTAAAAACATACGTTTTCATTATTATTATTAATGCAGTCTTCAGTTCTGCTGTTTACAAGGTCTTTAGTAACCAGAACGTTTCCATAGAAGCGTATGTTGCTGTAAAATTATGCAGTATATTTTAACGGTTTCTCAGTAAGTTCTGAATAAGCATTAAAGGTTTTAGATTGCTATTGTTTAAATCAATGTAGAAAAGATGCTTTGAATAATGTAACAACATTATTGACCTACTAATTAATGACCTAACCTTTTTATAGCTGTTCAACATTTTGTTATCGAAAATAATATTTTCCTGAGCTGCGCATTTTACTTCTGACCATGTGATGGACCATTTCATCAATAAACTTTAGCAGCCTGATAAAGTTTCATCGAAAGATAGCTTAGAGTCATCTCGTACACAATAGACACTGCCGAAAAGGTAGAGAACATATGATTGTAGATAATTAACATTGTCAACTCAAAAAATATTTTTATCCTCAAACACATGGTTACTTCTTTTATCACTAGTATCACAATTTTTACATCTTTGCTCTGCTTGTTTTGTTTGGGGGTGGGGGTGGGTACGTTAAGCATAAGAGTTATGATATGAAACAATCATTATAAGGAAATGTATATCCCCCTCATTGTAGGTTTTATTTGATACATTTATCCAACCATCTTTCAGATTGTAACTTTCTGGACGGACATTGCAGCTGGGACGGAAAGGAATCGAACGTTCCCACAAAAATACTAAACAATACTTATTCTCTCAATCTTTTCATCCGAGTGGAAACATAACTTTTAGGTATCTGAAACTGGTTTCGTCTCTGATTATCAGATAGTCATTTCTTCTTTTATACATTTTTCACATATATGATGTTCTTTTTTTCATGTTTGCTAATTCTTAAACGTATTGATTTCATGGTTCCTTTTCCATTTTAATCATCGTACAGCTGATGTAGTGCTCTCCACTTCGTATTTGTTATAGCATGTATTCTTTCTCAGAATATTTCGTTATTGTATATGATAGTATCTATATTATTCTGATTGTCTAGTCAACCTCTGGTCGCTTTTTTCCACTACACTATTTTAAAATCGGAATAATGTATTTTAAAATATTGTTTATAAATTAATATTGAATAATAATATAAATGAAGCGGAGAATAGTCACATGTGTTATATTGAATATTAATTCGATGCGATGCAAAATCGCTTTATTAAATTTAAACATTGCAGCTTTTGTGAGTTTCCTTGTAAATATAAATTGTTTGAAAATTTTAGGGAAGAGCTATGAATAAAACACGACATTAGCATCATTATATGTGCAAAGAAAGCCGATATGTCTAAAGCGCTCACCGCTACTGATAACTGCCGCATCACATCAGTCTGCGTTCGTTCGAATCTAGGGCTAGGCCAGTTTGGGAATATGAAAAGTTTGCCAGTAGCTTCCCGTGCTTGGTGATTTTCCCAGGTTTTATTCCAAGCTTTTCCTTTACAAAACAAACATTTATTTATCAAAGTTATTTACTAAAATATGAGAGGATCATACAATATTATGAAGTGAATGAATAAAAACTGATCTTGATAAAGTTCTATAAATGTTAAAATGGATGAAAAGTTCCGTATCAATTTTAATACCGGAAATGTACTGACCCGCCAAGAATCGTGTTGTTGTCATGATGGCAGTGTCAAACACTCCTTCCAATAATTCACAATAGTTCCAGAATAATATTATAGTTCATATAATGAGCACTTTCTAATCCCACCAAACTTTTCCAAACAAATGTTTTCTTTTTCGTTCGAAACCTATCAAAATGAACAGGAACACAAGAAATGAGAATGACTCCAAAATAGGAATACATCTAATTGCTCAATTTTCTTGCTTACATTCACCTTATATCACGACTCCATATCACAACATACACCATGTGACGGATCTTCCTACTAAATTTGTCTCGATCCTGCATTTTCATGTGACCTAGCCCAAACAATGGGAATTTACTAAATTCATCAAACCGTTCAAGCTGTTAAAATAAGGAGTATTTATGCCATTAGTACTATTATCATTTCTAGTCAAAACATAAGTAAACATCTATTCATAGATTCTGTGCAACTGTAAGCTCTTTAATAATTTTCTTTAAAAAAAAAACCTCTTAACTTAAGATATTGAGAAATTACTACAGAAAATAGAATACTATATAAATTAGATAATCCATTTACCAGGAGTTACATGTCATGTTTGATGCATTTTTCACCTCTGATTTTATAGTCAACTTAAATTCCCATTTTAAGCATTGTTTAGATGTACAAGTTCTCTTTTATGGAGAAAATGTTTTACTAAAGAATTTAGGAACAGACAACACGCCGGGCAAAAATTCATAATAATTCAGTTCAACCAGAAAGTTCACATAATGTATAGCAGACGATAAAATTACGTGTGGGAAAACTTCTTGCAAAATTAGATACTAAAATGCAGTATTGTTTTAAGGTATACATTTCCATCTTTCATATAATGTACTTGCTATGTTATTCTAAAATGTACATACTAATTAGGATTTTCTGTGTTACAAGTTGAAGACTGTCATGGATTGGGTCTTGGTGTTGCTTTTTAGCAATCACATTTTCATATGTACTTGGGGAAAGAATGTGTGCATCAGGAATGTGGGATATTTGTGTATACTTTTTTGAAACAAATTGGATATTCGATCAAAAACAACATGTGTTACAATGTTTACATCATGTCGTATCGTCGCGCAGAATTAGCAGACATGATAGATACATCCATCCATCCATCTATACACACAGACAGACATACAGAGAGACTGACGTACGTACGTAGATAGATAGATAGATAGATAGATAGATAGATAGATAGATAGATAGATAGATAGATAGATAGATAGATAGATACATTCATATGTAAACATATCCACTTCATTAATGTATATTCTGACCATGCTTCGTGCGGTCCTAAACTCTGTGTTTTTAACGAGAATTTAAGCAACATATGCATTTGCATTTCAGAGGTCAACTATGAGTTCAAATGAACGAGTGAAAAATCACTTTTGACTTTTGGCTTTGATATATATCCAGAAGAAAAATGTCTTTCATTTAAATACCAAATAAAAGATTTCACAAAGGAGTGTATCTTTATTGACGTGCAGTCCTATCACGCAGACGTTATTTCCCATGTTTGGACCAGCCAAAGGCATCATCAACTCCAAGGATGGAATGAGATTAATGTAACTATTAATGTAGGAAATAAATCCAAAATTGCATTCAGATTTGGAAGCGGCAATTGTTCCGATGCGACATACTACATCAGCAGTATTTCGTTCAAGAAGCAATTCTTCACAGGTATTATGGAGAATGAACCGATGATTAAGAAATGACACTAATAATCTTTAATCAATATAGATATCAATGGCCGAAATCACACACCCATAATGAAAATGTTGGGAAGAAGTTTGTAAATACAGTACAATTCCATTTCATTTGCGCTATCTCCGATTGTTAAGAACGTAGGAATACATACAGTTCCTAAGTTTTGTATCATGTAGTCGGACCAATTGTAGCTATATGAGATGGTAAATAAGAGAATCTCGTCATAAAAGTTCCCGTTCTCAAACCTTTCATAATATTTTGATATATTTTACTTTTTATTTGTTACACTTACGTTTGGCTAGTTAATTGATACAAATAACGTTAAAAAAAATATTTATGATTGTTTTCTTTAGTATTAGAAGGGACTCTCTCTCTCTGTCTCTCTCTCTCTCTCTCTCTCTCTCTCTCTCTCTCTCTCTCATACCATTTCTAATTAAGACCGACAGTTGCTGTTGCTAACACATTTTTGATAAGTTATTTTTCAAAGTTTAGGAGTACTAACAATACCTATTTTAAAGACGCTTTCAATTAAATTAATGAAACAGTTTTACCATTATTTCTGAGTATACTTTATAATGGACACCGGTTGTCAAATCACACAATGGATTTTTATCTCGCTTTTTGTATTAACAAATTCAAAAAAATAAACAATTGCAGTTTGCAGGTTTTATATAAATAAGTTATATCTACTTAAATTAATTCTTTTAGAGCTTAATTTCGGGAATTATGCAGGAGTACAATTTCACAAGAGATAACAATACTACTATTTAACAATTTTTTCATATCCGACATCTCAAAATAAGTTCAATGCACTAATAAGGACATATACTTCATGCTTCAGAATCAACGACAACATTTAGAACATCACCTTCCATTGTAAATCCAACTGACCTCACTACCTCTATTGCAGCTACGACCGTGAATACCTCTTCGCATTACGCAAAAGGTAAAGAACCTCTCTCTCTCTCTCACTCTTTGTTTATTTATATCTTGATGTTAAAAGCAATCATTAGTATATAAAATTAAGTTATTTAATTTTCGCACTCGGATTAACGAATACGGCCGCAAATAGAGCTGAACACCCTTGTTTTTCTGATGCACATTTATCCTGGTTTCCCAAGGTTTACCTTTGCTCATCAATCTCCTTTTCTTCTGCCCTGCATCATGTCTATTTGGGTCTGCCTCTCTTTCGTCTGTCAACATGAGTTTATCGGAGGCAAAATATGTGAAGTGATGGGGGAGCATTCGGAGCACGTATCTGTTCCACCTTCGTCTGTGTATCTGTATTAATGGATGTTGGGTTTGGTTTAATTTATTCATAATCCAGTCAATGCCAGATATGAAAAAAGGAGAGACAAAATGCATTCCTGCTTCACTACAGATCCCACCTGACATCCTCAGGCAGTTTGGTATTGCAAAGTACTCGCTATACATCATCCTTATTATGCTTACAGTTTTTCTGTATAGTTTCCACAAGTAATCCCGATGTCTGCTATCATAAACGTTCTCAACCTTAATAACGTTGGCTTATAAAGATGCTTTGAACTTCTGGCCTTGTTCCAAGATCTGTTTCAGTACAAATTTGTGGTAGAAAGCAAGCCTGATTTGTTTGATGTACTTGTCCAATCGATTCATCCACCACTCTTCTGCGGACGATCATGCTAAACACCTTGCTGGTGAGAGAAAACAGAGTAATGCCTATCCATTTGTTACAGTTTGATAACTTGGCTTTCTTTGGTAGATTAATAATTCTCCTAGATATGATTTGTTATTCCGTCTTTAAAGATTTTTGTGAACAGTCATTATATTCATTTCTCATCAGCTTTTAACATTTGTGCGCTCACTTCATCCAATGCTATAGCCTTGTCTCTCGTCGTTGGCTTGACTAGTGTTTGGACAGTAACGTTTCTATCTACTTCTCCAGTTATTATTTATTTCTTTACTTGTTTATAAATGTTAAGATCATCGATCGTTATATTTAAGGGACTCAAAACAAAGAGGCTTTTTTCTATCTATAACATTGGATATATCATTATTATGGTGTTAACTTTATAGTTCGAACATTATTGTGTAATGCGAATAATTTTCGAAGTTTAAATAAATAATAAACGTTCCTTGGATGAAATCTTCGTAGTTCCATGAGTGATTTTAAAATTGACAATCCACAATTTTTGTAATATTAAAAAACCTTTGCTGCCTAATGTAAAATGGGGAAAAAGGGCATCCGAGCATCTCTCCATTATAAAAATGTTTCTGCAGCATGCAAGTTTAAATAACCGTGTATGTGCTTAAATTAGTGTATATGTGTTCTTCAAATGCAAAGGTTGGCGGATTGAATATAATACGAAGAGATGAAAATACAAGGCTTTCAGTAAACGCACAGCCTTTTGTAGTTCTTACTTACTCATCATTATTATAATTGGGTTACTTTGCCTTCCCGCAGAAAAACATGTAATTTTCGTTTTACCCTCGAACATTTTGCTTAATATGAAAATGTGTACAAAAATATATTTCATTCACAATATATATATATATATATATATATATATATATATATATATATATATATATATATATATATATATATATATATATATGTGTGTGTGTGTGTGTGTGTGTCTGTGTGTGTGCGTGTATATTGTGTGTGTGTGTGTGTGATTTAGAAATATATCTGTTCCATTTTTCCTTCATTTCAGACTGAGTAATAATTGGTATTGGCATTGGTAGTCTTGCTTTTACCGTAGCCGTGTTACTCATTGCTACATACCTATACAGGTACTCAATACACAATATTTGTCAATAATATTTACACACCAGAAATAGCACGAGCTAGAGTTTCGATGCTTTAATTAAATCACTTACATGAACAGCTAGCAAACATTATCAATATTTAGGTTTCTAAATTGCTACATCAGCTGTTTAAGCAGATACCATGAATAGCACAAATAGAAAATGAAAGGATCATTGGGATAAATTAACTAATGTAAGATTATGAACTATTGGTCACAAATCCAGTACTAATGTTCTCTTGAAGTAACTCCTGTGCATGTTTCTTTACCTGTCAATGTCGGTCAATATTTGTGTTAACTGAGCCTGAATATTGATATGAGACGCGTATGATTACTTTTATGCCATTAAACACCTTTGTATGACAGTTTTTTACTGCAAGTAAACAAACACATGCTGAAGTATGTCACATTTGAGCTGATATATCTGTCTGGGACAATATAATGTTTCCTATCCTTTACGCAACTGTCAGAAATTGTGATTTTGTACAGTTTATCATGGCCTTGTAATGATTTATTGTGTTTCTTCTCAGAAGACGTGCTACCAGCCCTAACGCAAACATATCTAACTATCGCACTGTCTCTAGTGTTACATATAGTGGAGCAATGAGGCCAAACACTGATAACGGAGACACCAGGCATTCAACAGAAAGACTCAGTCAGACGTCAGAAACTGTGCCTTATAATGCACAAGCGGAATATTCAACTGTCCTAAAGACGCAACCTCGACATAGTTAAACACAACAGAGATTCATTACAAGAATTCTAAATATCTATCCATGTCAAGTTCAATTGCTGAACAACGGTATAAGCAATGTGACAAATCCAGAACAAACCCACAACCAATATCATCAAATTGCCGATAAAGACGGCACTAACTCATATGATACAGTGCATAACACGGATAACCACATGTGGGAATTTCGTGATGACATTTATGATTGCACGATTATACATTCTACTCCAATTCCCGATCCCACATACGATCATTCAAATTTAAACAAAATTTCGATAACATATATGATCACTGAAAATATCGCACACTCAACAAGGATATAGGATATATGGACCATTCATGTGATGCTACCCTTCAACGGTCTATGCATGATGTTGATCCAGCTTATGACCATACATAAAACGACAATGGGGAAACCTTATTTAAAGCCAATGCATACTCTGGAGAAAAGCATATAACATATGAACTCTCACACAAAGATATATATCCATAACGCAGGCCTGCCAAAACGGATGAATCAAACAACATACATAGGTTTCGCTATTGATACAAAAAAATGAATTTAAGATTGGCGAGCAATCAATTTAAATGTTACCATGACCACAAAGTACAGCTTAAGGAAGTAGTTTAAACCACCTTAAACTTCAACTATTTGTACTTACTCATGCAAAACGCTCGCCAAATAGAAGAAAACAAAAAAAATAATTGCGACATTGTTAAATCTTAACGCTACAATTAAATGTATCATATTGTCATGTACAGAATGCTGCTAAGAAAAAGTTTCAACATCATCAATTATGAATTAAAGATTTTCAGAAAAAAATGTTGTATTTAGACAAAATACAGGGTTAGTAAATTTCCTAATCTTGAAATATTTGGTTAAGTTTGCTCCCTAGACCAAAAAGCAATTATTATTATCACTTTTTAAAATTAAAACAAGGCAAATCCCTGACTATTGCGTTGAATGATTTTGTGTGTTTATTGTGCCATATATAGTTAGCAAAGAACTGAGGTGAGGTGAAAATCATTATAATTATTCTAAGTACTTTATGCAGCAATTAAATGTTATTGATTGGTTTGGGGCAGACGCCAGTGTAAATGAAAGAAAAGAACTATTTATATATCGCATGAAGATATAAAACTGGTCTTAGTTTTATGTCCATCACCATGGTAAATAGCAAAGGCAATACTTGTGCCCTCTTATTTTCTTCTCCCCCCTTCTCTCTCTCTCTCTCTCTCTCTCTCTCTCTCTCTCTCTCTCTCTCTCTCTCTCTCTCTCTCTCTCTCTCTGCTTACTTCATTTACTTATTAAAATGTTAACAATATCCAATAATTCGTGAAGAAACAATACTCGGAATACAGAAGGTTTAGATGTTTTACGACATATTCTTTGTTATATACCTAAAGCTTATACATACTATATATAGATTTGTATTTCTGGTAAATTGTAAATATCACAAGCAACAAGAACTTTATTGTACAGAACTATGTGAAGAAAATATTCACATTAATTACCAATCAATTTGTTTAAAAGTCAACAGTTCAATATTTCTTAAAAACGACAAAATTTACCACTACAAACATTTGTGTCCTTCCGTTATATTTTAGTGCAAGTTTAGTTTTTCAATTCCTGTTCTTAGTGTTCCCTTTTAAACTGTGATAATTATCCTTGACATATTTATCCCTACTGCTCTGTCTATTTCATTCGCATACTGCAATGACCATTCTCCATGATTATGTATATATATATATATATATATATATATATATATATATATATATATATATATATATATATATATATATATATATATATATATATAGATAGATAGATAGATAGATAGATAGATAGATAGATAGATAGATAGATAGATCGATCGATCGATCGATCGATCGACAGACAGACAGACAGACAGACAGATAGATGGATATATACTCTTTTTGACATTGGATTATAATTGAGTGTAGGACGTTCCTGACAAAACAATATTTTACACAGCTAATATTTCTTTATGATTACTCAAAATTAACATATTTATTTGCATCTGAGTTTAGGCCGTTAATCTGTTTCAATCGGAAATTCCTGACCTTGTTCACTCATTGTTCTAGAAATCAATATCATCTTGATCATCATGTGGTGACTTACGACCTTATGTAAGGAAGTACGCATTCATTTTTTAACATAATAATTTAGAAAAGTAACGTTTATTTGTAGTTAATTTAGGAGAGGATTTATTTATGTGCATAATGCTTTTTCAGCAGACTTTGGAACTAGATCATTATTATGGGATTATTATAAATTCATTCAAGAACATTTTGGATTTTATGATTTTGATACACCACGATTGAAGACACATTAGCATATTTAAGGCTAGATTATGTTCAATAATGGAATTCATTCAACATACTCCTTCAATTTTCACTTTATATTCTAAGGCAGAAATTATTTGTTGAATTTTATAAAAATTGTTGGTATTCTCTATCTGTTTCAGTGTTAAAGACGCATAAATTAGCAACACTACACAGTCATAGAATTGGAAGCCATTGTTATAAGTTCCGTGCAAGTGAATGTATGAAATTTTGTCTGAACGTGTGTAGTTTAATTGATCTTCCAATAATGTTTTGGAACAAAACTGGTAACTATCAAGAGCATAGAATCAATTGAAAGTTTTACTTTAATCCGATAGACTTTAATTGTTGAGGCATATGAAACCCGACAGTAGACCTTTATATATATATCACACACAAACACACACATATTGGCATTGGCTTTTGTTCCTGGATTGCAAATAGAAAACTACTGATATTCCGGTTTAACGAATGTACTAATGTTTATTCCACTGCGGACAAATAGTTACTATATATTTGAGGTGATGCCAATAGGTAATATGTGTTGAATCATAATCTAAGCCGGAATCTATTTGATTTTACACATTGAACAATGACATTTAGAATGAATAGTAGATGTTTCAATATTGTGTTCCTTCGGTTTAGGTAAAGCGTTTCTAAGATGGAGTCCCGTGATGGTAATTGCACTGTTGAAACGACATCATAAATTATGACAATCCTGCATTTGAAGACGATGATCTTTCATTTATAAACCGATACTATTTTCTTATCTGATGGTTTGCATATTAAGGTATATGTTGACGGCAAACTCCAAACGTATGTAATAGTATTCCACGAAATAGTCTTAATCTTTCCAAAGCGACCATAAAGGAAGGACATGGCATGAAGCTGTTACATTATCAATTGGAACTTAACTATAATCGAAAAGAAATCATACTATTATGAAAAACGTAAGATCTTCTTAAATGAAATCTGAAATAGGTTTAAATTCCCCTTGATCGCATCAGCATGAATGTAATCTCCGTTGCCCTTTGATCGGACTCTCGTGGAGCAGTTTACTGTTGTTTTCAGTGTAATTATTATCAGCGTTATCGCAATATACTTGGAATAAACTTCATATTTTTAATGTTGTCTCTTTTTATTTATTCTGTACTGTAATTTATTTTTACGCTAGAATATTGCATGCCTTGATGTCGAATTATCATGTTTATGTCTAAGTACTACCTTTTGGAATGTACAAGCTTTCTTCCATCTGGACTTGAGATTAATATAAATGTGCATGACCGCACGTTTAACTGGTTTATTATCAAGTGCGATGTCTCTTACACATCTGTAATATTCTAGCAAAAATTATTATCTTTTAAAAATATACATTTTCATTATTATTATTAATGCAGTCTTTAGTTCTGCTGTTTACATGGTCTTTAGTAGCCATAACGTTTCAAGAGAAGAGTATGTTGCTGTAAAACTATGCAATATATTTTAACTGTTTTCTCAGTAAGTTCTGAATAAGCGTTAAAGGTTTTAGATTGATGCTGTGTTAATCACTGTAGAAAAGAGGGCTTTAATAATGTGATAATTAATTAATGTAACAATATTAATGATCTAATAAAGAAACACCTAACGTGTATATAACTGTTCAACATTTTATTATCGAAATAACTATTTCCCTGAGCGGCGCATTTTGCTTCTGACCATGCTTAAAACAGCATAAGGGGTGAGCCCACCTCGATTTATAAGTTCCTATTTACTAAACTAACACTTCCACGAAACCGAAAAAATAACGTCAAAAAACGCAAATCGAAGCTTCTAAATAACCAAGAGTTTCTCTCCAAGGGACACAGCATTCGATATAGACGCACCGGTTCTCAAAGATGAATCTGTATCTGATTATTAATTTTATTCTTATAAAGCAAATCACCCAAATCAAATAACAAGAATTGAACTTCAAGTTCATGATACAGGTAAATGTTTCCTACCAGCTGAAGCATTTATTGACGTAGAAGGAGAACTTGTAACAAATGTCGATGATAATACGCCACATGCAGAGAATGCGCGAGCTGGTTTTGTTAACAATGTGATTGTGGCACTGGTTAGTAACGCTACATATAGTATTGATGGAAGAGAGATTGAAGCTATAAAAATAATGATGTTGACGTTGCCACAACAATACTGGGTTTAGCAAGATATTCTGATGATTATACAAGATCAGCAGGTCCATCAATGATGTTTGCAAACGATATTACATATAATGCTAATCATATGTATCTGATCCACAGCCAGCTGATTTTTAACATGAAGCTAGACCAGCTAGATATTTTAAAAGGTTTTAGTGCTACTTACAACGTTGTATTTGCAACACGTGCAGCAATATTGCAAGGACCACGTAGAAGAATTCCATCTTCAACGTCACTGTCTTATACATTTTGTTTTCGTAGAACTGTTAGAAAGGTCATCTTTGGAGCTAAACATTCAGTAGCCCTTACACGAAAAGATGATGGTAATGATGCAGTCTGGCGAGGTTCTGGTGTTGCTGATGGTAAAATAAATATCACAAAACTGTCATTGTGGATGACAGTAATGACTCCAACGATTGCTGCCGAGGATACAATTTTGTCATTTATGGATACAGTTGGTAAATCATTACTATCATGGCTTACATGAATGACAGGTAGTATGCCGAGTACTATTTACGGTATATTTGCATAGCATATGGCATCATAACCAAGTGTTCCTGCTCCACGACATATATTTGTTACGCTGCAAAATGCTATGAGGACAGGTTCTCAAGAGCGGAGTCATATGATATTTGACAAACTCGGCGTTAACGACATCTCGTTAAGAATAAACAACAAGAACCAAATCTCCAATAGAAATCTTAGAATATTGGACAAAATCGCAGATAACTTATGTGGTACTCCGCTGACTGTTGTCATGAAAATTTCTGATATAAAAACAAGTATTGAGACAATTAAACAAACACAGGATAATATTGTTAGTGATTTTCCAGCTATCGCTGATACGATTAAAATATTGCATAAACAAACTATCATACGGTGAACTCGATACAGTGTAGTCTTTCACCTGGACACTTATTAGTAACACCGTTCAAGCCACACTATCTGTTAGAGGTAGCTATATATTACCGTTGACTTCGCCGTTACAATGTATCATCAAGTAGATCGACTGGTGTTCATAATACAAGTGCAATAATATAGAATGGATCCACTGAAACATTTAGAATAGCCCCCAAAAGTGGCGGTTTAGCATCAGCATCACTCACATGGCATGTATAATTTGTAATTAATTTAAGTAAATAATATAATGAACGTCCAACAGTATAGATACAATCAAGAACGTGAATTACAAACTAACCTATTAAACAACTCCTTCACGAATACACAATAAAAATATAAAAATATCACAGGCATGTTGTCGTAGTTGACATAATTGTGTATTCGGTTTCATCTGTTATTGCGTCCGCTGGTGTATTGCTATCAATAGTAACAATGACATCACCTGCAGTTTAATACTTTGTGTTTCAGCGACAACAACAATAGCTGGTGTTCCTAATATAATTGCCAAAAATATATACATGTTGTCAGAATAAACTAAACGAGTATATAATTACATTCCCTACCTCGACTGCTGCATATTCCCAATTATCATCATTATTTTCAAAGAGCCATAATGAAGACATAATATCGAGTTCTCAGCGAGAATAAAAAAATAATAATGTCGCTAGAACTATTGCAAGAGATCGTTACGAATACAAACCGGGCAAGAACAACGATGATCTCAATAACTTCCACCAACCCTGAATATAATATCAACCTTCCGACTGCAATTCCTGTTAAAGATATTTCACTTGCTCAATTATGAGTATACTACAGTTGACCACATATCCGGTCAAAATCATTCGCGGGTCAACAGTCAAATAATTCATTGGTATTTGCAACCAAAAATAAATCAGATGATACTCCCGATTGGACGATTGTTTCTATTTCAAAAGAAAATTATGAATCGAACAAAATCAATAATGAATTCCAGTGTAGAATTAAAACCATTACAGGAAAAAAATCAAAAATCGCAATAACAGTCCATGAAACAACATTATCATCCGCAATAGAGATACATTCGCAGGACTTTGTTGTGGATATTTATCAATCATTGAACAGTGCTAGGATGGCCTGAAGTTGCTCCTCAGGCACCACCACCAATACCAGAACAAAACAAAAATCTGATTTCATCACGGATAGACAATCATATCATGAATTTACATCATCATACAAAGACCACTTACTTGCTCGAAAACTGTAAGATTGGGTAGTTATTTTATCATCAGTGATGACTGTGGTGGAAGTTTAGGCATACGGGGCTCGATGGAGGAATAACTGAAGATTCTTCACCTAAGTGAAATTATTTAATATTTTAAAATTGTTAATCAAGAGCATAAACGACAGTTTCCAAAGTTTCCAATAATATCTTTTCGATATAGCAAGTATACGCAGAGAAATCATTAAACAAATAGAAATATTAAACCAGGTTGTATCTGATATGGAATATATCAACCGGGGAGTAATTCATGTAATTCAGGAAATAATTAATCAAGGAGGAAATGTTTTAGACACATACAAGATAACAGAAGCTAAACTACCAAATTTTAAATTTCCCGGGTATAACGCAGATGAACTAAAGAAATCCACCAATTATATTATTAACGAGAACTTTCCTCGAATACTTACCGCATGGAGACAAAAAATAATTTGGATAATATCCTTAGATACAACAATGATTGGTGGTGGTAGACATATATCACCGGGAACAGTAAATATAACATCTGTGATCGTGGTTAATCTTGAATGTGATGCAATTTATGGAAGTTATCGGATAAACACAGAAATATCAAATCAGGCAAAGCAGGTATATATTCTCTACACATTCACCCCTCGAGTATTCCCTGGAAGTTTGATTGTGCAAGAGATAGTTAATCCGGTAAATATCCGATGTCATAATTTACTAGTAACAACAATGAATTTCAAACTTACGGACCAGAAATAGAACTAAATTGATTTATCGATTGAGAATTTACAACTGAGTCTTTATATAAAATCTTTATGATCTGACAAAAAATAGTATTATTATATTTTTTTCTGTTTTTTGTTAGGAATTTCATTATTTTTAGTGGTAAATACTTGAATATCGGACGATTTTTATTATTTTTTACTACCAAATACTCTATCAGAATTTGCAACTCGGACGATTTTCATTATTTTCAGTAGTAAATACCCTATCAGAATTTGCAAATCGGACGGTATTCATTATTTTTACTAGTAGATACCATATCAGAATTTGCACTTCGAACGATTTTCATTATTTTGAGTACCAACTACCCTATCAGAATTTGCAGCACGGACGGCTTTCATTAGTGTTACTAGTAAATATCCCATAGGATCTTTATTCTGATAAAACAAATGTTTCTGATTCAGAATAATAATAAAATATATCTGATTCCGAATAATAATAAAATGTTTCTATCATCCTTTTTAACTGTCGTACACGTGTATTAATATTTTTTCTTGTTTTGTTATTCTTTTGATTGATTTGGTCTTATATTTTCTGCTGCGTTAAAGAATTTCTTTAATTCTATATTATCCGCTAACGATACGTAGACTGCCTGTTTAATTTCTTTGACGAATTTAAACTCTGATGGTTGAGTATATCTATCTCAGGATTTAAGCTCTTGTAAGTATTCGAAATCATAATTGTATTCCTTCAATTTGAAAATTTGGATTAGCAGATTTGGATTAGCAACAAACTGAGGTGAGGTGAAAATCATTATAATTATTCAATGTACCATATTCAGCAATTAAATTTGATTGATTGGTTTGTGACAGACTGCAGTGTACATGAAAGAAAAGAACTATTTACATATCGCATGAAGATATAAAACTGGTATTAGTTTTATGTCCATCACCATGGTAAATAGCAAAGACAATACTTGTGCCCTCTTTTTTTCTTCTCCCCCTCTCCCTCTTTTTTTCTCTCTCTCTGTGCTTACTTCATTTACTTATTAAAATGTTAACAATATCCAATAATTCGTGAAGAAACAATACTCGAAATACTGCAGGTTTAGATGTTCTACGACATATTCTTTGTTATATACCTAAAGCTTGTACATACTATATATAGATTTGTATTTCTGGTAAATTGTAAATATCACAAGCAACAAGAACTTTATTGTAAAGAACCAATATGTGAAGAAAATATTCACATTAATTACCAATCAATTTGTTTAAGAGTCAGCAGTTCAATATTTCTTAAAAACGACAAAATTTACCACTACAAACATTTGTGTCCTTCCGTTATATGTTAGTACAAGTTTAGTTTTTCAATTCCTGTTCTTAGTGTTCCCTTTTAAAATCTGATAATTCTCCTTGACATATTTATCCCTACTGCTCTGTCTATTTCATTCGCATACTGCAATGACCATTCTCCATGATCATGTATATATATATATATATATACATATATATATATATATATATATATATATATATATATATATATATATATATATATATATATATATATATATATATATATATATATATATATATATATATATATATGTGTGTGTGTGTGTGTGTGTGTGTGTGTGTAGATAGATAGATAGTTAGATAGATAGATAGATAGATAGATAGATAGATAGATAGATAGATAGATAGATAGATAGATAGATAGATAGTCTTTTTGACATTGGAGTATAATTGAGTGTAGGATCTTCCTGACAAAACAATATTTTACACAGCTAATATTTCTTTATGATTACTCAAAATTAACATATTTATTTGCATCTGAGTTTAGGCCGTTAATTTGTTTCAATCGGAAATTCCTGACCTTGTTCACCCATTGTTCTAGAAATCAATATCATCTTGATCATCATGTGGTGACTTACGACCTTATGTAAGGAAGTATGCATTCATTTTTTAACATAAGAATTTAGAAAAGTAACCTTTATTTGTAGTTAATTTAGGAGAGGATTTATTTATGTAAATTTCTCACTAAAATTACAAGATGATTTTTCAGCAGACTTTGGAACTAGTTCACTATTTTGGGATTATTATAAATTCATTCAGGAACATTTTGGGTTATATGATTTTGATACACCACGAATGTAGACACATTAGCATATTTAAGGCTACATTATGTTCAATAATGGACTTCATTCAACATACTCTTTCAATTTTCACTTTATAATCTAAGGCAGAAATTATTTGTTGAATTTTATAAAAATTGTTGGTATTCCCTATCTGTTTCATTGTTAAAGACGCATAAATTAGTAACAATACACAGTCATAGAATTGGAAGACATTGTTATAAGCTCCGTGCAAGCGAATGAATGAAATTTAGTCTGAACGTGTATAGTATAAATGAATTCCCAGTAATCTTTTGGAACAAAACTGGTAAATATCAAGAGTGTAGAATCAATTGAAAGTTTTACTTTAATCCGATAGACTTTAATCTATGAAGGAATATGAAACCCGAAAGTAGATCTCAATATATATATCTATCTACCAACACACACACACACACACACACACACACACACACACACACACACACACACATACATATATATGTAAATATATATGTATATATATATATATATATATATATATATATATATATATATATATATATATATATATAATCTTTAAGTATATATATCAGCCATTACATCCCAAAACAATGTAAATATGAAATTAGAGTTGTACGATAATAATTTACAATGGTTGTCACTGATCTATGTCTCTGGATTGCAAATAGAAAACCAATGATATTCCGGTCAAACGAATGCACTAATGTTTTATTCCACTGCGAGACTTCTTGGAGAAAATATTTACTATATATCTGAGGGGATACCAATAGGTAATGAGTGTTGAATCATAATCTAAGATATACTAACATTCACCCATTGAAAATAAACAAATAATATATCTCTGTGATATACAGCTTCAGGAAACCTCAGTTTCAAATAATAGTACACACTAATATATTTATTTAATTTCACGTATAGGCTAGGCTTGGGATTCAATCAATCTTAAGTTTTCAGATATGTTTCAAATGTTCTGCACTGTCAGTAAGATTCACAAATCTCCTGAAATGCAACTAAGTTTAAAAACTAATCTCATGTAAATACAAATATACTAATTTAACCCTTGTACAGTCGCAAGATTCATCTATCGATAAACCGCACAGTTTCACCACGTTCCTTCGGTTGACCCACTCTTTTGTATCGGCCGCTCACCCCTTCATGGATCCACTACTTATACAGTCAGTCATACGAATACACGTACAGACAGCATACTGCACCCTTGTATTAGCTACGTCTACAGTCGTGGCTTCACCACATGTACAGATATACATACGTACATATATACATCTACATAACTCGTTACATCACCTCGTAACCACGTAACCTCGTAACCACATCGTAACCACCTCGTAACCTTATAAGCTACCATAAAACCAAACTGATAATAATAATGAGTTCTGGAAAATACTAATACATTAAACTCTTAAAAGCAACTTGAAATTCACAGTTCACAACGTTTCAAATATGCGTTGTAATAAATGAATCATTACTCGATATGACAATACGAACTCAATTAACTGCGCATATCAAATAAAATATAAATTTAACACTCACCTTTATGGCTTTTAGAAAAACTACATGAAAATACGTGCTCTCTTCACTAGATCCAAAAGATCACTGTGTCGATTATACCTTAATCTTGCTTAATTCATAGGACAGTTAGTAGTATTCAGGGTAAAATACCCGTGCATATCGCGATAATGATATCCGTAGCCGCAAGTAGTTTACGGCGGCGAGACAAACAGCATAAAGAGTGAGCCCACTTCAAAGACAGAAGTCTTATTATACTAAGATAACGGCTTACAGTTGTTATTTTGCTAAAATAACATCAAGAAGGTGAAACCTTAACGGTTAATAATACAGCCGCGTTTTACCCTGTCTCCGAATTAATATTAGGATATAAATATCGCGATAAAAATGGCGAATATCCGAGAAGCGCAGATTACTAGATTAAACAGAGAAAGGTTAGTCATATATTTTATCTAATCCTATCCGATATCACGTTACCGGGTCGGTTAAATTTATCGTTACAAATCCGTGAGGGGTTGCCTGAGCACCACTAACGAAATTTTTAAATTTAATGAAATCGAAATCGGAACACCAAGTTTGCCAGATATTTCTTAGTGTATGAGTATCAACTCCGTTAAACACCGCTAACACGTTACAGTTATCTTGGATTACTTTTGGAATTTGGGTATATCGTTGAGTAACGTAGATCACATCGCTGTTCTTATGTCAGCCTCGAGAAAATATCCTCGCGGGATTCTTTTGTCGTTCCAACATGGTATCATCGTACACAACCAAGTTATTTATGTCTCCGAAAATATCCTCAACGGAGGGCCCTTCATCCATATCCGTGATAAACTCGATGATATTTTCTCCGTTGATCTCCGATGCGCTCTGATTATAGTCCTTTAATACCTGGTAGCAGTGTTGATCATCTACGCTAGGTGCCAATAAATATAATTTATCCCACGCCATCCATTTCATGATCAAATTAAGTAATAAATGAGTTTTACCACTTCCTGAAGGACCAATAATAATCATCCGGATGGAATTATGTAGCATCGGATGATGTTTAACTCGTTGTTGTTTCTCTAACGCGGAAAAGCTGTAATTTCCATTAGATATAACTAACTAGTATTATGGATTTATATTGTGTGAATTGTAAAGCTAAAACTCCAACGACTGATCCAACACCGTTCACAACAAAAAATTTAGATTGTAAAAAAAAACAGAGACGGTGATAACAAAAAATTTAGATTTGTAAAAAAAACAGAGACGGTGATAAGTTTAACAAAACTTCCAGGGACGCCATGGACAAAGTATCCAGGAGAGAAGCATCTTCCAGGATATAATTACTGTGGAACCGGAACACGATTAGATATCAGGCTAGATAACCAAGATAATCCCAATCCGGGGGAATATCCGATACACGCCATCGATGAAGACTATCGTATTCACGATATCGGGTATAGAAGTAAAGATCTCCAACAACGTCACCTCGCGGATGTAAAACTGATACACACGTTGAATTCTATTGCCGATAAGACATTCAAAGAAAAGTTAGCGTCGTGGATAACAAAAACAGCCATGAAAGGTAAATTAGTCGTAGGTTTAGGTATTTGACATGGAAAAGATTTATTATTCTCCAACCGGATACATCATGGGAAAATCTGCCGTTGACAAACTCGCTAGCGTCGCAAAGGTAAAACGTGAAGCAGCCGCGGATTGGTTAGCTAAAGAAGATATATGGCAAATTTATCTACCACGTCCGAAAAAGATTCAATACGCATCATTTGATGTTAATGTCCCAAATGAGGTTCATCAGGCTGATATATTATTTTTGTCGCATGATACATTTTACAAATACGTGCTATCCTTCGTTGATGTCGCGAGTAGATATAAAGATGCCGAGGCGTTATCAACGAAGTCATCTTCGGAAGTCGCCTCCGCGTTTAAAAAGAATTATCGTCGAGGTCCTCTACGATGGCCAAATCTTCTTCAGGTTGATCCCGGCAAGGAATTTCAAGGTGAGGTATCGTGAACGATGAAGGAACATAATACTAAGATACGACGAGGACATACCGCGATTCATCGCGATCAAGCAATCGTTGAGCGATTTCACAAAACTTTACATGAAAATAGAATGAATCCGTCGCTACTCTAGGCGCGATATCAACGAATCTGTTTAACATTGATAGCAAATTCATCGAGACATAACGGAGCATAGATGATCTCAGATGAGTATACTGCGGTGTTTCTCCATCGAAGTATTCGACGATTGTTCCGCCGAGTTTTACCACCATGGATAAATAAGATGTTTCTCTTCTCGTAAATATATTCTTCTCGATGGCATCCGATATGATAAAATCTAGTTCAGCATCATCGATTACTAATCGAGTACAAGGTCGTTTATGATCGTATGTTCCTTCTCGGGTAAATTTTCAGATTATTCTTCTTCCAAGATCCTTTGCATCTTTTTCTAAAAATCTTTCTATGTCCCAATCATCGTCTTTTTCAGGAGTTGGTAACCAAACATCTTTCTGCGCCCGATATGATATTTTAGCTTCGGACACTGTTAACCGCGTCAACATACTTTTATCTAACATAAATCGTAACAACGCTATCAGAGCCCATTTTTTCATCGAAAAGTGTTTTCCGAACCATAAATAATTTACTGGGTGAAGATTATCCGCGAATTTGAAGGATGTTATTCTGGCAAATCCTGGTAAATCAAACTCTGGTAAACATCCATTAATCGCCACTGTTGGATGTAGGATGAATAGGTAGAATCGTGTAAAGTATTCGTGACACTCGCCTATCCAAAGAAAACATCCAGGGTAACAACCTTCCATGTCAACGGAAATCATATCGCGGATATTATATTCGTGTTCCAGGGTAACAAGAATAATGTTCGAAATTAAAAACAAATAATAAACCTTCAATGAATGAATTCTTTGTAGTTCCATGAGTGATTTAGAAACTCAAAGTCCACAATTGTATAATATTAACAAACCTTTCCTGACAAATAAACCATGGCGAAAGAGGGCATCCAAGCAATTCTCCATTATAAAAACATTTCTGCAGCATCAAGTTTAAATAAATGTTCTTAAATTAGACTTAAAAGAAAATTTTGCAGTTCTTACTTACTCATCATTATTCCAATTGTAATGCTTTGCATTCCCGCAAATATAACATGTAATTATTTGTACCCTCGAACATTTTGCCTAATATGAAAATGTGTGCAACAATACATTTCAATCACATAAAGATACTTATTTTCACGCAGTATAAGTATATATATATATATATATATATATATATATATATATATATATATATATATATATATATATATATATATATATATATATATATATTTATTTATTTATTTATTTATTTATTTATTTATTTATTTATTTATGAATGTATTTCTATGTGTGTGTGTGTGTGTGTGTGTGTGAATTATGAATATATCTCTTCCATTTTTCCTGCATTTCAGACGGAGTCATAATCGGTATTGCCATCGGTGGTCTTGCTTTTACCGTCGCCGTGTTACTGATTGCTACATACCTATACAGGTACTCAATACACAATATTTAACAATAAGAAATACACTCCAGTGTTACGTGCTTAGACTCGAATAAACAGCAATATAGAAAGAGTGAAAATAACAAGCTTGTAAAAACTTAATAAACAATTTATTGAGTACAAATATTTTCCAGAAAAGAAACAATAAACTTACGGTTTTAAGAATCAATTCAAAAATTAATCCAAAGTATTATCCACTAGAGAAATTGCTAAAAGTCCTAGTCATAAAAATGTCCAAATAGTTTCAAGTTTGAAATACAGCGAAGAATCCAAGATGTAAGACGATGTCACTTGATGAAGTCAGTTCTTGGTAATAAAATTCTATGAGCACAATTCTTTTCCAGATAAATAACAAAATAAATCCTCTTGAATCCAAAACGAATTGAAATAATTTTCAATAAAAGGTAACTCAAAACGACACAACTTAATATTCTAACAGCCCAATTTATACTCAATAACTCGATTCAAATCATAATTTATATACCTGTTTTACGTAAACAACAAAGGTATCACGTGATTTTCTAGAATCTTTTGAATAAATTTACGTTCAAACACTCACGTACCCACCGTATGACCCAACTAAAAACAGAAAGATGTTTATACAAAGCTCCATAATGTCCTTGGAACCAACCAATCATTTTGAAAGCTTGTTTACAACTCTGAAGCCAGGTCAGATATGAGGTCAACACCTGGTGTTTATTTTGTAAAGTACGGGTCACCCCCCCGCCTTACTTAATGAACGAATCTTAAGCTTAAAATGCCAAATTTGAATCTGACAAACAAACAAATTTAAAAAAATGAGTTAAATCAAATATACGTAACACCTTCCGCCATAAAATAAAAAAAAGGTTTATATGATAAAACTTTCTTTTTACCACAAGCCAATTTACACCTAAGGTTAAAAGAACTCGTATAAATTACAGTGTATATGATATAATTTATTGTTATACACGGGAAAGAGCATCAAATGGTTTAAGTTGTCCATGTCCCACAATATGTCCTAAAAAATCACACTAGCACGGCAGAACTCACTTTTTGATAAATTAACTGTCAAACATGCACCAGTGAGTCTGTCAAAGAATTTTCGAATTGTTGCTAGATGTTCTATCCAAGTGTCATTGTAGATGATGATGTCATCTATATAGGGATCACAATTTTTTAGACCAGAGGTGATCATATTCATAAGACGTTTGAAATGTACTTGGTGACCCTTACATCCCGAATGGCATGAATCAATCATTTAATCAGATCTATCGAATAATCATGTGTATTTGCTAATCTACACATTCTTCTACTGTTGCATAAATCTATGTAATCATAACTATCTCGGCTGATTTATTCAGGATATTGTGTATATCTACAATTAGGATTATCAAACATTGCTATCGGACCTATACATGTATTACAAGGAAATTTAACCGAACAAATGCAAACATGAAAATGCCATTTTGAGTCATCTTGTTTCAGTGCAAACGATACAACTGAAAACGTTTTTTAAGTACCATTGGTACAAAATGACACCAAAAAATCTGTCATGATTTGTAGATTATTCAAAGCAATCTAATTATCTGAATATAATGTCGCTATAATTTAAACATATATTGTGTTTATTCGAATTTACTGCCTCATTTCAAAAAAATATTTCTCAACATTTATCAACCTGTACTGTTATATGCTACTCACACACTGCTGTTGACGTTGAAATGTTAATTTTTTTTCTCGTTTACAAAAGAAATCGGTCAGCTAAGGTTGGTTTTGATTGATAAAGTTCATGATTGCTACTGGTATGACATTCCTGATACATTTTGAAACTTTACAATGCTAGAACTTGTTCTCTTCTTAATTTCCTAGTCCTCGTCATTCTTTCTCTTTTGTTATGCCTCTTGATGCAGCGTGCATATATGATGCTTCGTTACTAACTTTAACGTAACTCAGTTACTATTCTACGAATTATAACATAGTTGCAATTCGAATTATCATAAATAAATTCTTTTTATTGGATCTAATCATGTAATTGGTTAAACGTGTGCATATTAGCCACACTGTATGGATCGTGCTTTTTTACCGCGGTAGTATTCCAAATGAAGTATTCAGAACGGTACATGTATATTCCATATAAATTTATATTTTGTTGGACTTGCGGTGACCGATACACTTCCTTGTTCGTACATACTGGTGAAACGAATGTCGCAGTATCTAATGCTTCGTCATGCCCGATATCTGTGTTTATCTTTGTTTAAAGGTTACGTACCGTGCCAGTGGATTTTAAAAGAGACAAACTGAGGTTGAACATTTCCAAAGTTTATATAATCACTTATAATAACCGTACACGATTGTTATCTCCAGACTATGAGATGTAAACTCCTTGTTTTTAAAATGAACAATTTCTGCAACATTTGACCATGTTTAACATAGAGTTACATATTGAACCTATAGATGTAGTACAGGAACGTAGATGTGTTAATTGATTTGTGGTATCAATTGACAAATATGCTGATGATATAAAAATTTCAAAAAGTGAAGATAATTTAAAGGTGACAATATTTTATCTTAATTATTTTCAAATTAGTTTTAATTACTTTGTCTAGGTTTAATGCCAACTTTCATCATAGGATAAGCTACATATGGCGCCCAGTTAATGTGGTAGAATACAAATCAGGTATCAATACTTTTTATTGCTAACAACTATAAGCCACATTATAATAGCGATATGTATTAAATGGTTCATTAAATCATTCCACAGAAGCTGGCAAACGGGAACTGAAGAATCACTAGGACAGAGTTTAAGAGAAACATTTGATGAATATGAAGATATATTATTGTAACTCAGTGCTTTTGAAACGCGGTTCCGCGGAACCTAAGGGTTCCGTAAACGGCAGCCAGGGATTTCGCCGGTGGCCAGTACAAATATGAAAATAACGGCCGAAATTGCCAGGGACCATGCCTGGCACTACCGGAACTGTGCTTTAATTAGTCGTTGTTTATCCACTTAATTACTGTTTCCATTTTTATCCTAATGAGCGTTTAGCGTTTGAATTAATTTTCATAACACTGTTGTTCTTGCGCGACCATGGGTCGATTTGATAAGAAGAGAAAATTAGACGATGCCACAGCTGACGACCAAATTATATTTCAGGAGCAGTCGACTGAAGCTACAGCTAGTACCGCGTCATGAAAGCCGAACGAACGAAAAATTGACGTTGTCGATCGGAATCTTAAAGTTCGTCAGTACAGTGACAATTACTTAGCTATGGGATTCACTTGGACAGATTGCCCCTTACCGCTCTGTGTTGTCTGCGGGGAAAAGCTTTCCAATAGTGCCATGTCAGCAGCTAAATTGAAGAGACACTTTACATTTAAACATCCGGATGTAGCGCACAAGAATGTGGCGTACATCGAGAGGGCACTTAGCTTGAATAAAAAACGAACCGCTACTTTCGAGAAAAAGTTCAAGATAAGTGGCAAAGCTCAAGAAGCAAGTTATGTTGCCGTGGAGATCTTTGCAAAGAAAAAGAAATCGCATACCTGCTATGTTTCAATGACAGACTCCAGTCCAACATACCTATCCAGCCTCACCCATGTATATACACCAGCTAGATCATTACGCTCTTCTTCTGATAATCGTATACTCATTGTTCCCAAGGTGAAAACAAAGTGATATGGACAACGTTCGCTTGCACAACAGGGCCCGTCGACGTGGAACGAATTGCCCATTGAAATTAGACACAAAAACACATTGGTCCCTTTTAAGAGTTCTCTTAAGACTCACCTGTTTCGACTGGAGGGACAAACATAGCGACCTAATCATGTTTTGTATCTTATATGTTTGCATCATGTTTTTATGTTTTCCAATTTCATTGTTTTTGTCATTTGCTGTTGTGTCGTGTAGTCATATAATTTTTGCTGGTGTAAAGCGCTATACAAAGTCCTCATTATTATTATTATTATTATTATTATTATTATTATTATTATTATTATTATTATTATTATTAGTAGTAGTAGTAGTAGTAGTAGTAGTAGTAGTAGTAGTAGTATTAGCATTATTATTATTATCTAACATCAACAATATTCCACTGTCAGACAATACGATAAGCAGACTCATTTCAGACATGTCCAACGACATTGAAAGTCACGTTTTAGCGAAGATAAAGACACGTGGATGCTTTGCACTGCATGTGGATGAAAGCACTGATATCAGCGGCAAATCACAGATTATGAGGTTTGTACGTTTTATTGACAATGGAGCTATTGTTGAAGATTTTTTCTGCTGTCAAAAGTTACCAGAAACAACAAAAGGACAAGACATTTTTGACGTTGTCAATTTATATTTGCAATCATATGACTTGAACTGGAAAAACTGCGTTGACATTTGTACGGATGGTGCCCCTGCCATGACGGGAAATGTCAAAGGTTTGGTCTCTCTGGTGCGACAGATGAATCCAGCTATCATGGTCACGCACTGCTTTATCAACAGAGTAACACTAGTTGCTAAAACAGATGGAGCCGAGTTAAAGTCTGTGCTGGAGATGGGGGTCAAAATCGTTAATTATATGAAGATTAGACCTCTGAAATGTCGCCAGTTCGCTAAACTTTGTGAAAGCATGGAAGCGGACCATGTCACACTCATCCAACACACGGACATACGATGGCTGTCTCGCGGAAAAGTTTTATCTCTTTTATACGAGCTGGGAGAGGAGATGCTGTTGTTCTGTTCTCGTGAAATCTTGAAGGATTTTGAAGAAGAACTGTGCAACGAGTGTTGGTGTTCCAAACTAGCTTATCTGGCTGATATATTTCATGCATTGAACATTTTGAACAGTGGAATGCAAAGCAGACATGAAAATCTCTTGACTTCAACTGGCAGAATAAAAGCATTGCTGACAAAATTGATAATTTGGAAGAAGCATTCATCTGCTGGAAATTTGGAAATGTTTTCCAGTGTTGTTCAAAATAATTACCAATAATTACCAAGAAATTCTTCAATTGATTGTGACCCATTTGGATATTCTGTTGAATAGTCTCAGCAAATAGTTTCCGTCGATATTTGTTAACTCGTACGACTGGGTTAGAAACCCGTTTGTGGAATTTGAACTGTGCCAAGGACAGTTTACTTTGAAGGATGAGGAGGAGCTCATTAGCGTTGCGAGTGACAGAACGCTGAAGCTAAAACATGCAGAGTTGAACTTGGATGCGTTTTGGTTACTTGTTGAAAACGTGTACCCGGCTATCGTTGAGAAAGCTTTGCTACTTCTGTTGCAGTTTTCAACTTCTTACATGTGTAAGATCGGATTATCTCCTATGACCACCATCAAACACAAGAAACGAGAACGACTTTTGTCTGTCGAAGATGAACTTCGGGTGTCTCTCCCGAACATTCGGAAAACGAAATCAGTTGCTTTGTAGAAATCACCAAGCACAAGTATCGCATTGAAATGTTTGCTACTGCAAACTGATGCTAACGGATAATAATAAAGTAACTTAGTAGCTATTAATATCGGCTATTCTGGCCACACGAGTCAATTTTTGATTTGGGACACAATTACAGTATTACACACATACACCTTATCAGTAGGTGTTTTCTTGTGTCACTGCATGTGTTTCCTCGAGCAATCTAAACGATTCTAAGGGTTCCGTTCCAACACAAAGGTTGAAAAACACTGTAATATAACTTATCGCCAGTATTGTTTAGTATAATATGATTTTATCCAACAACATTAGCCATATATGAGACTCGAACCCACGCAGATAGAGGTGAAATGATAGTGACGTGACTGAGAGCGCTCCAGACCATTCGACCACTCGGGAACCCCTCCCTCATGTCTGGAAGAAAGCACCTTACCATCATCAGTTGATATGCTCCAACCAGATGATGTGAAGGTCACGTTATTAACTCCGTTATTGCTGACGTTCCAAATGCAAGCAAGCGCGTCATTCTTAGCGATTTCAATGTAAGAGTAACCTGGGATGGAGTGCTAGAAAAGCACATAGTGGGTCACAGTATCAACAATTCTCATTTGTCTCCAGACCTGTGCCGATCCTGATCCTGCATCAGGATGGTGTGGATTTTAGGGACACCTGCTTCGGCGAGTACCTCAGTGTCCAGAACCTTTTCATGCCACTTGATGTTGAGGATTCTCCTGGGACCTGTGGTGTGAATGTGGTTCATCGTCCTGGTATGGCGTTGGTACACTGTCCACGTTGATAATGCTTAAAGTAGTGTGCGGACCACAACTGCCTTGTAGACCTTTAGTTTGGCCTGGATGTTGATGTCTCTTCTATTCCAATCGCTGATATACAGTCTGCCAAAAGAAGTTGCGCTGGCTCTGGCAATGCGAAGGTTCACCTCGTCGTCAAGAATGACGCTCTGTGACAGTTTGCTGTCAAGGCTGGTGAAGCGGTTCACCTTGTTGAATTATTGGACGTTGATGGTGATGTTGGGCTCAACAGAGGGCTTTCCATGGGCCATCTGATGAAGGACTTTTGCCTTCTTTGTAGTGATAGTGATACCATACCTCCTGCATGAGCTGGCGAACTTGTCTACGCTTCATTGCAGTTCGGCTTCTGAACCAGCGTTTGAGGGCACAATCATCAGCAAATTAGAAATCCCTGATTGTGTCAATCATGACCTTGGATTTTGCTTGAAGCCTCCTGATATTGAATAGTTTTCTATCTCTTTCTACGGTACCTGATTCCGATTTCAACCTCTCCGTCTCTGAACGCATTTGTCAGCATAGCGGAGAACAATGAACTGAACAGTGTTAGTGCCATCACACAACCCTGCTTAACGCCATGGGTAAATGGGAATGGCTCAAATGTCTCTCCATTGTTCCAGAATCGTGCCTGCATGCCATCTTGTAATTTTGTTGGGCATCCGTAATTGGCCTATACCTTCCACAAGCCTTCTCTGCTGACAGTATCAAAAGCTATTCTCAAGCCGACGAAGATACAGAAAAGGTTTGTGTTTGCTTTTGACATTTCTATTGTAGCTGGCTTGCAGCAAACACCATGTCGATGGTTCCACGTTCTTTTGCTAGAACATAGTGCTCAGAGTAAAGTCCGTTTCTTTCAGGATATATATTCAAATTAACTTTCCGAATTAAACTTTTTGTATTAACAAAAGGTTACAAGCCACTACAAAAACATAGGTAATACTTTCATCAATTTTTTGAGGATCATATTTATAAATGCATTTTGTCGAGAACGATGTAATAAAATGTATCATATCAGCGAATAAAAAGTTTTCAGATGCGGACTTTATTGTTAAAACTTCACCTTAAACAGAAACGTTTATATTTAACAACAAAGGAAACTAATTCATTATTATAATAATCATCTTTTTTGTAACATATACTTAAATATAAGCGATATCTAAGCAGTAGCTGTCATTGCCCTGGGTAACTGCAAGACGACCGTAACTGCCTTAGCGTCATCGCAGAAAATGTTTACAAGAGTAATTGGAGTAATTATAGCTAGTTCCAGGAAAAGTAAGGTTTTTTTAACCATAGAACCTCTCTGACCCCATTCTCTTCGGTAGTGGTCGGAATTCTAAATTCGTTACTTAAATTACTTGCCAGCCTGATATTATTGCAAATGTAAATGTTGGTCACAGACTGTACACTTATTTCACTCCAATGGCAGATCTTGCATGTCTGACATTAGACTCACGTCCAGAGATGATCCGTTCCAGTAACATTGGGTGGGAATGGGTCATTTTAAATTACAGAGGCAAACATGTAAACACGCAACGGACGTACCTTGTTTAGTGACCTTTAACACGATGGTTATGAGTGGATAATATTAAAGATATGCTGCCAAGCGAGCGGGCAAAGAGACATGTGACATCATAAAATTTCCGTCTAAAACATGGAAATGAAACAAACGTTACAAATGTCGTTTGCAATGGAAATCCTAACTCGATATGTTTGTATATATGTTACACTCTGTGTATGTTATAGATAGGAGGGCCCTATATTATATAAAGAAGATGTATGTATTCAATGTAGAACAATACAGCTTATATAGGGTTATATTATATACAGCAGCTTGAAGGAAGTGACATATTCAACTTACTAACCAATATCCATCTCTATGAGAATTTGCAACTAGCGCATTATAATATTCTTAAATATTCGCACACATACACTCAGACAAACGCACACACATGGAATTTCTCGACGCGTTTTTTATGTGCTTAAGAAGATATTTGTAATATAAGCGCTTGCACTATTTGATCAAAATTTATTTCAAGGCTACTTAATCTGGGTTCAGTTTTATTTGTTTTTGTTCGAATCTTTTGCGGAAAAGCACTTGAAAAGACCAGAGAAGAGCTATCAAACGAAAAGAAGCTATGGGCTTCTAAATATTTGTGTGGGTCTGGCAGAGACAACAACTCACACAGACGTAAGCTTGTGTGTGTGTGTATGTGTGTGTATTAGATTTTAAAAGTAGCTTTTTGAACTTTTCTGTCATATCTAGACGATGTCTGCCATGTGACAGTTATAGTGATGTCTAGCACTGGGGCATCATGTGCTATAGCGAACGAGGCCACTCAGTCAAATGTGGAATGTTACGGAGAACACAAAATATTCTTAAAGTATTATTTAAGTAATCCACGCTTATATCAGTGTCTAGGTTTATTGCTGTTATGTATATATACTCTTAGCAGAGAGTGTATGGGCGTTGTGAGATGATACGTGCAGGTTTGGAACTCACAGACCCGCGTTTGAATCTCATGAGGGGACGATCAAATACGCATCCTACTGTAAAATGATTTAATAGCCAATTGTTTTCCATCATATTGAATTATATATATATATATATATATATATATATATATATATATATATATATATATATATATATATATATATATATATATATATATAATAAAAACAACCAATGTGCTGCTATTCTGCACCAGTAATATCATATGGTATTCTAGCACATGCCATGTGCATGTCAAATGTGTTGTGTTGCACATGTTAACCATTAGGCTTTTAATTCATCTATCTCTCTTTGAAATCTATATTTTGTACGAGTAATAGAGATGCAAGTGCTTGATATCCGGAAATGAGTAGCTTTCCTTTATTCACACTGTATTATATACAAGTGGGGCATTGTGTGTCACACCATAACGGAAACTACGGTGTGTAAACATGTAGAGTATATTGCACAGCTGAACTAAAGTGAAAAAATGATGAGGAAAATGATGAGACTATGGATGCATCTCATTCTTTCTGCAGCATTCAATTCTGCTTACGCAAATCAAGGTGAATATATATATATATATATATATATATATATATATATATATATATATATATATATATATATATATGTGTGTGTGTGTGTGTGTGTGTGTGTGTGTGTGTGTGTGTGTGTGTGTGAGAGAGAGAGAGAGAGAGAGAGAGAGAGAGAGAGAGAGTCAAATGGGTCTACCTTAAGCTGATATCAATTCACTTTAGTTCGTTACTTGTATTATACTGTATTTCAGAAAATATACCAAGTGTATTTATTTCAGCCGACAAAGTATGATAACATTTCTTTCTAACGTGAAAAGAAGCTGCCTCGATTAAATATACAGTAAATTCTATAACCCCTTACCATCTTCGACTTTGTAGAATTGATACCTAGCCAATGCATTACGAGTAGAACAACGATAAGCATTACTATGGTTTCTTTAATAAAATCTAATATTCTCGTATAATTTGTTTTGATTCTTTTCTTTATTTACTGATTGACTGGACAGGTAAGACATGAAGTCAATACATTAATTGCGTTTCCAAACTCATATTAAGTGAAGTAATTCAGTACCTACAAACACTCTTATCTATTTAAAATCATAAGTTGTGTGTGTTGTTCTCTCTCTCTCTCTCTCTCTCTCTCTCTCTCTCTCTCTCTCTCTCTCTCTCTCTCTCTCTCTCTCACACACACACACACACACACACACACACATACACACACATACACACACACACTTTTATGTTATAACATGCCATGACGAAGATCATTGGCATACCTGTTATGGATATTGTGAATGTGTTTTTTGTGTAAAGTTTTCAATATGTCTAATGTGTTTTGTTGAGACGTTTGTAATTTATCTAGGTATTGATAATGGTGATTTTTGATTCTTCTAATAGGAATGTCCTAATTCAATATCATATTATATTTTTCAGTCGATTGTGACTTTGAAAAGGATTCATGTAGCTGGTCATTAGAAGGATTTAGACGGATTTCAGACAATCAGTTCAATAGTACTGATAGATGGAACGATACTATGCACCAAAACGGTAAGTGTTTGTTTTAATGGTCTAATAGTGTATTCAGACATATTTCGTTTACGTATCAAATTGAAGTTACGGTGTTCGAAACGTGCGCTTTTCGTGAATATAAAATCTTGTGAAAAGTGCGTACTCATGTGACAACTGTTGAGAAGAGGTACATGTACAGTGTTTGCGAATCTACGATACATTGCTTCTTTAAGTTCAGTACAGCGGAAGATGCAAAAGTAAGGTTTTACTTACCATTAACTCGATTCAACTTTAGGAATCCTGTTCCATAGAAAAATTAGACATTGCCTTATTCACTACACACACATTTCATACAAGCGATATAGGAGCATACACTTCTCCCAAGATTCAACTTTTGCGAATAGTGCACGTTTCAAAGCTCGTAACTTCAGTTTGGTGCAAAGCAGAAACGTCCCTGATGGCTTGATTGATCGAAAAATGAATCGGGTGCCATATAAGACGGAAGTAGCGAAAAGAAATCGAGGATCATAGCTGGAACCAAGTACATGAAGTTACGTACCTTCTCTTTTATACAGTATGATAATGAGGGTCCTATGTCAGAATGGGTGATGGGAGTAATCGAAGGTATTTTTATCACTCTGTATGATTTTCTTTCCCTTCAGATAATTGTTGTTATTCTTCTTCAAAACATCAAGCTCGCATCGAGCACCTGTATACTACTTCCGTTGTAAGTTGCATTCAGTAGTTGGTAAGATGAGTTATCCGACCAGTGGCAGGCGAGATAGTCTGCCGTGAACATTTGAGAGACGACGATTTCGATAAAATCAAAGAGTCACTTGGTATTACGACCAGCAACGAAATGCAGTACCAAATGTGTTTTCTCGACAATTAAATGAGTCCTTGAACACCAGATTAACAACCACCATGGGTTACAACAGGGCTAACAACATTCAGACCGAGAGAAGATTTTACAGAAGCTGGGGCTATCGAGGTAAACTATGTATACATCTTTATATTGCTATATTATTATTGATTGTCAGCCCCAAACCTTCGCCACAAACATACCTAGCAAAACAACGATCAATCGAAGTGGGCGAATTTAGTGGGAGGGTCTTTGCAAATCGTAATAGCCCAACCCTTAGCTACCAAAATTAAGGAATCATGCTTTAGTATGACGAAAGCACGTGTGCGAGTGGTGTTTGCCTGTGTGTGCCTGTGTGTGTGTGTTACTTAGAGTTTGGTTTTTCCCACTCCTCCGTTGTTATTTGTGCCTCCCACAGAAAACCATTAATGTGCATAGCCATGCGTATTTCATGCCTGTTCAACAATATTAAAAATAACAAAATAAGTTTTTGCCATAGCCAGAATGGTGTGAATACTTGATGTATTGATTGTGTTTAATTGAAAGGCTAACTACCGCGTCGTGCTGAGGCACTGTGAGTAAATTGCATTGCTTGAATGAACTCCACTGTATTAGTGTATGACAGTCTAAACAACGAACAGAGAAGCTTTAATAACAGTAAATTAAGACCTCTAATCGTGTTGCACTAAAGCGAAGCCTATACATAGTTAGCGCATTTCGGTGGTTTTTTTCTCTTCTTTCTCTCTTCTAGATTGCGCGTCAAATCTGTATGCATCCTTTTTTACTGCCCCGGGATACATTCAATGCTCGTCGTTACGCTCCTTGCTACTGTTGTGACGCGGTTAGGCGGGATCTTAACCAAAACTTTTATTATATACCTATACGATATCGCGACCAAGGATCATGTTACTTTATCGTGATAAATCCACGAGGAATTGCTTGGGCTTCTGAGAAGTTTACAAAGTAATTATATCGATGTCTCCTGAACAAAAAGAAATATTTGTTGCTGAAGTGAATTACGGTCTATCTTTCGACGTACAACCATTCAATCAGCAGTTCAATACAAATACCTAAAAGCGTTGTTTTTCTTCTTTCTAGAAATACCTTACTCATTATCTCACTATGAATCTTATTTGCTGCAGTCTTATCAACTTCTTGAACTCCGTCAGATTCGAATCAAGTGCCCGTTTATCGTCAAATATCTTCTCATAGTACTCTACCAATTCTTTCAGACACTCACGCGGAGATGAGCCGACAAAGGGTGGTGGTTGACCATAATCACTACACATGATGACAATAGTATTCCGAATCTGTACTCATTCAGTGAACATTTTAAAACGCGCACGGATACCGTGCATATCTCATCCCAAATAATGATCTTAGGAATACATTCTCACCCATTCGTTCAGCTGTCTATACGTCCCCCTTCCACCGAAAGAAATTCTGATAAGTATGAGCCTTAACCCCTCTTTCATTCTACTCTCTGTTGAGTCTGTGAGTCGGAGTTAGCACAACCATGTCAATATTCCGAAATAATTCAATTGCACGTGCGCTTTTACTAGAACAGCTATGTCCATTGAGATAAACGATTTTATGTCTAACCATATGATCATATACCGATGATGCTGATGATGTTTGAGATATTTGACTATTTTTGTGATATATTTCAACAGGCTTGTAATCAGCAGATTTAAAATAACTGAGCAATTTTTATTTTTTGTACTCTTCACTAACCATATGGTGTAATTAATTTGACAGTTCTGAGTACTTTTATTGGGAACTCAAACCGCAGTATCAGGAAATCTGTTCATCATTGTCATTAAGTTTGTCGAAACATACGATTTCATCGAATTACTTAAATGGATAAGCTGTGGCAAATCACCATCAATGTAGATCACAATTTGGATACTATGTCACATATTGGTGCATGAATATGTTAACTGCCTATTCGAAAAGCTTTTGTGGAAACGGTCAAAAACGTGATAATTATTTGAATATTCTTCAGGCTATTGAACAGTCAGAAATCTCCACGGTGAAATAATGGACATAATATAAAGCATCCAAGACTAGTCAAGTATACTGACAGGTGAAATAATAATATGTTCATCAAATAACAATGCTGGAAACTTGTGATATTTGCCGGCGTGCGGTAAACTGTGTCGCAGATATTATAACCAACTCAGCATTTTAACACAAATACAAACAAAAAATAATTGTTCAGTATCTCATTCTGGAAACCATCAGAGTGGGTAAAGGGAGATAACTACGAGCAGATGTGCCTGAAGATTAAACAGAATCATCCGGTAACCTCGCTTTTATCCTTGACAGAGTATAGGAGGAACAATTGATCACAATAGGGTTTCACCACGAAGTAATTTTTTAGAGTATTCTATTTTGTAATGGGTCTGCCACAAACACTATTGCTTCTGTCTGAATCTTTGAAGGTCAATTGGGGTTACCGGTAATTGGTTCATTATGTATGTCATTAATATTCTAGGTAGGTGGTATGTTGACGACGAAATCAGTTCACCAATAGAACAACACGTCGAGGCCTTTTCCTTCGGGTTCTAAAACTAATGTTACCTCGCCGTTTTTTCCAATATCACTAATACAGATACAGAAGATCCACTACCCTGATAACGCCAGGAAATTGTGGTTGATAATGTAATTGTTGAAACACCGAGTATTGAATAACCTGTACATACCGGTAACTTCAGCGGTATGTTTGATGGATTTATAAAATGATGTCCATTATACCGATCCAGACATTGTAAAAGTATATTCTGGTAGGGGAAATAAAGATGATTATTTCTTGTTTCTCTTTCCTGTAATGATCAAATGTTCTTTGAAAGTCTGAAAATGAAAGTAAGATCTAAAAATATATGTTACTCTATTAGGAAAACAAAAGATTAACGGTGGAAAATGCGAGGGTCTCTTTACAACTAATGAAATAAGTATGTCTGTAAAATGGATGGAAAATGCAAAATTCCTGGCAAGATGGACTCATTGTAGAGTTCTATGAATTATTTTGGACGACTCTTAGCTGTTTTTCATGCAGATTAATAACTTCCGGATATTATGAATGAAAACTTTCTTATTTACAGACTCAATAGGTTTTAACATTTTTACCAATGACAGAAAAACACAGAAGATTTTTTGAAACCTAGAGACCAATATCATTTTTAAATATTGGATATAAGTTTGCTTCACGAACCATTGCAGCTAGAATTGAAAAGGTTCTTCCATCACTAATCAGTTATACCCAAAAGAGGATATATTAAAGGTAGATTCAGTGAAGAATACACCGTACGATATTATTGATTAATTTGATATTGAAAATAGATTTTGTTTAATATTGTTAACATACTTTTAAAAAGGCTTTGACTCGATTAACTCGATCTTTGTGGAAGAAGCTATACAATCTTTTAACTTTGGTGATTCCGTTTGTAAGTGGTTGAACTGTTATGCAATGACTCTTTGAAATGTGTTATACATAATGTGCATATGTCATCCTTATAATCAACTTGAAAGAAGATGTTGTCAAGGAGATCTCCTTGCACCATATTTATTTATCATTGGTGTTGAGAGTTTAGCTATAATTGTAAAGCAAAACGTCGATGTATGTGGATTGATCTATGACGTCAGTGCATATAAATTGGGTCAGTAAATTCAAATTGTGTGCTCCTCTTGTCTTAATCATGTAGGAACAGTTTTCAAATTTGAGCAACATAATTTTGATTGGATGATGTGGCTTACTACAGCATCCAATGAAATTCGCGATCAGATGCACATATCATCTGCTCGATTTAGCAAGGGTTAAATATGGTTAAAATATCGGAATCTTGTCTAACAAAGATGCGTTTCGCTTGAAATCAAAAACATGTTTCAAAGGAACCTATAGCAAAGTAAACTTGTTCTAACATGGAATAGTCATAGACGTACATGCCATGGCCATGTAAATTCAAAAATTGAAGTGGGTAAAGGTTGAACGTTTGCTTAAACAGATCTATTTTAGAGTGAACTCCTGCAAACATTTGACAACTGAGTCAATGCATGCATTTAACATACACAGTAAAGAAGTGCAAATTACTTTCGTCTCTGAATTGATATGTTGCATTAAACAGATAGCTTTCGTTACTGATTAATTTCATACCAATACAAACATTACATTTCTTATTTTTGTTCAGCATTCATTTAAAAGATTATGATACCTGATTCACCTATTCCAAAAACAGTTTTACAAAATTGAAAGTATAATTATTACTTATAAAGCGAGGATCGTTTTGGTATTAATGAGTAAGTATTACACATTGAGAATCAAAATTAAATACTTGTTTTTTTCTTTAACGGGGATTGCTATCAATATTTAATTGATATCCCAATCACGCAAACGTATACTCATAGAAAATTGTCATTCCAAAGACTCTGTACAATCTCAGCTATTCTTATCTTCTAGCTTAATGACACGGCCAAACCAGGATGGAATAGGCCCTTTAACATAATACATAGATGTAAAGAGGAAGATGTCATTGAACAGTTAGTCAACGTTTTGCGTATTAACTTTGATCAGGAAATGAGAAACTCTACAAGGTCCATCTTTAACTGGATTGAAGATTACTTATTGCGTTGAGAATATATCACGTTAGGAGCTGACCCTCACGCACAGATTTTACAAGTGTAAAAACCAATGATCTTGTTGTCTTTTTGTATTTGTTTATTTTTCTATCACATGGACTTGAAAGCTTCATAATAATTATTTAATCCCAAAAGTGACTTTGCTACAGTCTAAACACTGCAGTGGCAGATTCTCTATCTGTTCGGGAAATGGACGAACCCTCCCATACACGAGTTTCCTGCTGCCTTGGAGGATGGCTTTGGTTAGCCAAAAGCTAAGGGAGTAAACCCTAAAAGAAAATCAGGAGTGGAGACCATAAGGCAGTTGGACGATGTACTACATCCCCTTCTGGCAACTCTTTGGTCTGGAGAGGGATGGGCTCCGCCAGACGACTTTTGACCAAGACACACTGATAATGCTGGACAAATCTGAAAAAAAAACCTAATGCAGCTGTACGATGACAGCTCCTTGTAAGGGAGAGGTATGGGTTCCGCCAGACGACTTTTGCCGAAGACAGACTGATAATGCTGGACAAAACTGAAGTTACTATACCGGATTCGTCGTCTCCCGGGTCAACAAGGTGACAAGTATGCTACTTGTACGTTGCTAAAAATCAGAGCGAGAAACACCAAAGCTAACGCCACGTGGAACATTAGAACTCTAGCGCAAATTTGAAGACTTCAAGAGTTAAGACATGAGCTGGAACACTAGACATGCCGTTTTCCACCAGGACGGAGGTGACACGTATGCTACTGTTACTTTGCATAAAATCAGAGCTAGAGACAACATTGCCATCGCCACTTGGAACATTAGAACTCTTGCGCAAACTGGAAGACTCCAAGAGTTGACACATGAGATGGAACACTACACATGGCACATACTGGTACTCTGTGAAGTAAGATGGAAAGCCCTAGGAGAACAACAAACTGAAGATGGGCATATATTATACTATAGTGGAGAGTTGGACAAGTCCATAAATGGAGTAGGCTTCCTTGTAAACAATGCCATCAAGGGATCTGTTCTTGAATGTTGCCCCATTCTCTAGCAAAATCATCTCCATTCGTCTGAAAGCATCCCCCTTTAACATCACAATTATCCAAGTCTATGCTCCAACTACTGATCATGATGATGAAGAAATAGAGGAGTTCTACAACAAACTTCAAGGTATAATAAACATGGTAAGTAAAAATGACATCCTTATTATCCAAGGAGACTGGAATGCCAAAGTTGGCAAAGATGCTCTAAAAGACTGGGATGATCATTATGGACTTTCTTACAATGAGCTTACCAATGAAAGAGGGAGACGTCTGCTCGAGTTCGCAAGCTACACCAACTTGGTACTAGCCGACACCCTGGGTCAACATAAAGCTTCCGATGCTGGACATGGCATGCACCAAATGGAACTCATCATAACCAGATCAACTACATAATAGTTCAAAACCGGTACCTAAAAACAAGAACGTTTCCAGGTGCTGATGTTGGGAGTGATCACGAAATCGTCATTATGAACTTCCGAGTGAGGTTGAAGAAAATTAACGAGCCAAAGAAAATCAGGCTCAAATTCAACCTTGAACAACAGAAGGACCCTGACATCTGCAAGTCATTCCAAGCCAAAATTGGAGGAAAATTTGCCCCACTCCTTGTGATGAATGTTGATGTTAAGGTGATGACAGACACTTTCAACACAGTTATGACAACAGCTGCCAAGGATATCAATGGCCTCCATCGCCCAAAAAAAACCCTGGGTTACAGAAGAGATTCTGAATTTGTTTGATGCCCGAAGAGAGCTAAAAAACACCAGACACACAACAGGGGCAGTGCAATATCGAGAAATAAACAAGAATGTCAGAAAAAGTTGAAGAAAGCAAAAGAAGATTGGATTGGACAACAGTGCACAGAAATAGAGAACAGTCTGATAAAGAATAACAGCAAAAAGGCATTCCAAATTGTGAAAGAACTCACCAGAAAGAAGCAACCAAGAGTGAGTACCATTCAAGATTAAAATGGAAACGCCTCACAGAAGCAAGTGACATTGCAGAAAGATGGACTGAGTGTTGTAAAGAACTCTACAACCATCCGTCCGCAGGAGACCCAGAGGTGCTTGAAGTTCCAAACTCCACAAATAATGATGATTTCCCCATTCTCAAAGAAGAGGTGGAGTCAGCAATAAAGAGCAATGAAGAATGGAAAGGCAGCTGGAGCAGACAACATCCCAGCTGAACTTATTAAGAATGGTTGGGAATCAGTGATAGAACTACTAACAAAAATCTGCAACAAGATCTGGCAGACAGGCGAATGGCCAACATAGTGGACCCAGTCACTAATTATAACACTTCCCAAAAACGGCAATCTCCAGTTGTGCCAAAATTACAGAACTATCAGTTTGGTCAGCCATGTTAGTAAGGTGATGCTGAAGATCATCTTGAACAGATGGAACCCACAATCAGAAGCAATAATCGCTGAAGAACAGGCAGGGTTCGGTAGTGGAAGAAGCACATCAGAACAAATTTTCAATCTTAGGGTTCTGTGTCAAAAGTACTCACAACATCAACAAGACATCTATCATGTGTTCATAGATTTCAAAAAGGCTTTTGATAGAGTATGGCATGAGGCATTGTGGGCCACAATGAAGAAGTACAACATGGGTCAAAAGTTGACCAATACCATTAAGCAGCCATACGCCAAGGCTACCAGTGCAGTAATTGCTCAAGTTTCTGTGGGGGACTGGTTCAAGACTACAGTTGGAGTACTGCAAGTATGTCTCCTGTCACCCACGCTTTTCAACATCTACTTAGAGCGCATCTTCAGCGATACCATGGAAAACCACTGTCGGACAGTAAGCATTGGAGGGCGTAACATCACCAACCTCCACTCTGCAGACGACATTGATGGGCTGGCAGGCAGTGAAGATGAACTTGCCACCTTTAGTGAAGAACCTGGATAAAACCTCTTCCAGATTTGACATGGAGATAAGTGCCGAGAAGACAAAACTTATGACAAACAGTTGTAAACAAATCTCAACCAAGATTAAAGTCAGTGGACAGGAACTGGAAACAGTGGGCTAATTCAAATATCTTGGATCCATAATCAAGGAAGAGGGATCAAGAGCAGAAATGTTGTCACGAGCAGCAGAAAAATCGGCAGCTATGTCAAAGCTAAGACCCATCTGGAGAGACAAAAACATCTGTCTGAAAACTAAAATCAGACTATTGAGAGCACTAGTCATCTCAATCTTTCGGTGTTCATGTGAGACCTGGACCCTGACAGCAGAATTACAACAAAAAATTCAGGCACTTGAAATGAGATGCTACAGAACCATCCTTGGCATCTCTTACATGGACCACATCAGAAATGAAGAAGTGCGTAACACCATCAGGCACAAAGTAGGCCATTATGAAGACCTCCTCACCATTGTCAAAAAGAGAAAGCTGAAATGGTATGGCCAATGTCACTAGAGCCAACAGTCTATCCAAAATAGTACTGCAGGGTAGTGTCCAAGGTGGTAAAAGGAGAGGTAGACAGATATAAAAGTGGAGTGACAACATCACAGAATGGACCAGGAAAAGTTTTGCACAGTCACATGCCATGGCACATGATCGAGTCAAGTGGAGGGAACTGGTAAGATGTTCAGCAGCACAGTGCCTCAACAACCACACTAGGTCAAGAGACGGATGATGATGATGAAACACTGTTATGTACATTTGATTACAGTCTAGACACTCTTTAATTTAAATACATTCAATACACTATTATCTGTATTTAATTCTAGTCTAGACACTGTGTAGTATAATTATAGTCTAAACACTTATGTCTATTTTAGTACAGACTAGATATTATTTTATTTAATTGCACTCTAGACACTGTTTAATTTAATTAAATTATATACACTGTTCTGCATATTTGATGAGTAGTGTTTATTAGCTTTTCCTCCATGATTATATTATATGCATATTTGTATTTTGTTCGTGACCATTGTCCAAAATAACGTTAATGCTATACTTGACGAGTGACATTGATGTTTTAAACAATATAATTTATAGCTAATATTTTTCTATGAACATTTAAAAGTAAATTAATTATCAGGGAAAGAAATTTTGTCTTATATCAGGAAATAGAGCATCAGGTTTCTACACAAAAGTCCTAAACGTATCGTCAAGTTTAAATGATTAAGAGAAGAAACGCACATGCATCCTGGCTCAAACATTATATCTTTTCAATTTATATTATTATAGTGTTTACCTATAACATTGTTCCTTCTTGCCTTAGAATCTGACGCGGGATCAGTTTTGCAATGTGTTCAATATTATTCCTGGTGACGTGTGACAAAGACATTTTGGACTAAATATCTGACAAACATCAAACGAATATTAACTTATGAATCTTGCCGTACATAGTTTGACAGATGCACCTCTAGTCAGATATTTCATTTTTGCAACAATCATTATATTTGCATTACATTCAATCTTTTTACTGAAAGGACCTACCCTGGCAGATTATTATATTATAATGTGTTAAATTCTCTTCCGTCTCTCATGTCTTACTATAAAACAGACATGTATTGTAAAACACTTGGAATCATGGTTTTTGTTAATTCATTGGCATTTATACTACTTGTGGAGTGTTCAAATCTTGCTCTACAACGTTTGTATTATATCTTTTTAATACTTGATGAGGTATCATGTCGTCTTGTAGACACGTATTGTTATGATAAACACAATCTATCACAAGTTAACACTAGAGCCAACCGTCTCTACACAACAGTACTGCAGGGTAGTGTCCAAGGTGGTAGAAGGAGAGGTAGAGAGCGAAGAAAGTGGAATGACAGCATCACAGAATGGACCAGGAAAAGTTTTGCGGAGAGACAGGCATTGGCACATGATCGAGGCAAGTGGAGGGAACTGGTCAGATTTTCAGCAGCACAGTGCCTCAACGACCACACTAGGTCAAGAGACTGATGATGATGATGATGATGATGATGATGATGATGATGATGATGATGATGATAATAATGATGATGATAATGATGATGATGATAATGATGTATAATTGTGATGACGATAATAATAACGATAACAATAATAATAATAATAATAATAATAATAAGAAGAAGAAGAAGAAGAAGAAGAAGAAGAAGAAGAAGAAGAAGAAGAAGAAGGAGAAGATGATGATGATGATGATGATGATGATGATGATGATGATGATGATGAAGAATGTATGGGGGTGGGGGTGATTTGGATTTAGTAATGTTGCTTTAATAATTTCTCCGTCATATCGCTACGATTTCTGCATTGTAACAGTTTATAGTAATGCCTAGCACTGGGTCATCATGCCGCAGACATGTAGTATGATGTGCCACCCAGTCACATTATCCTGACCTCATACCGACCATTCCTAACACTAACCTATCGATGATGAGCGCCTAGTAAGTCAGCTTTTAGTACCAGTTTTGAAAGTCTTCGATATGACTCGGCCGGTGATCAAAGCATCTAAGGCTGACGCTCTAACCACAGGACCAGAAGAGCGGTCCAGTACTAATACTAATACTACTACTACTACTACTACTACTACTACTACTACTACTACTATTAATAATAATAACAATAATAAAAATAATAATAATAATGTACTAAATAATAAAAGTGATAATTGATAACGCCTTTTAATTGTTTTTGATTTGGTGGTTATATCACAATACTGTCACAGCTATATAATAAAGAGCAAAAATATACGAAACATTCAATCTTCCGAGGACCATTTATTAAAAGGTGTCCTAAACACAATTATGTATATGTAAGGTATTGATATCAAGGAAGATCCAACAGAGGTAAATGTTAATTACAATCCTTGAATCAATATGTGAGGTGAGTGTGTAAACCTTCACGTGAAATATAGCACCGTTTCCTTTTCCTATTCTTCAAAGTTAATTCACCTATGCTGTAACTTACCATTACACGTTGATGTTATCATGCATTATGACTATCTACATTTTTACAGTATGTTATGTACGTGAAAAGTGTAATAGATGTTCTGGCGCATTGTAAAATTTGATTTTTGTGTTTCTTCATATATAGATTACGCACGGAGGAAAACAGGCTTTTAAGGAAAGCAATATTTACGATTTGCCTAGAACCAATATATCTGAAATAAATGAGGAAAGAATGTTTTCTACAAGCGATCAGAAAAAAAATATCACAAACAGAAGTGCGAAAAAATAACCGGCAAATAGATATGTGTTTGTAATATGTCAAACAGATTGACCAGTTTTGTCAGATTCATCTACGTACTCTAATAATGATATAATAGTTATGTCATAACAAAACATGCATTTATTGTGTTGCTTCTCTTATATCCATTATTGATTATACGATTCCTAGATTTAAATTATTTTTTAATGGTGGCATTTTGTATTCTACGTCGTTTCCAGGTAGCGAATGGTATCTTCTCTTTGATGCTAGTAATGAATCATATGCAACATTAATGAACATCCAAGGAACAAATGAAGGCCTGCAGTGTCTAAACTTTTGGTATATATTCAGAGGATATAGCGAGTCACAAGTTCAAGTCTTTGTGCAGGGTATAGGTGGAGAGAATGCTTCTGCGATTTGGGAAACATCTATGTCGAATACTGGCTGGCGTCGCGCCACCGTTGAAATTGATGTTCAGTACAGCAGTATGGTAACAATTATCATACGAGGAAGAACTGGAAGATCGTATAGCAAAATCGGAATAGATGACATTGTCCTCAAACTAGCCTCTTGCCTAGGTAAACTTGACACAAATGGAAATACTTATTTTAAACTAACCAGTTATATCAATGATAGAGTGTCGATGGTTTATCCTCTTTTCCCAGGTTAGTTACGAATATAACTCATTTTCGTGCGCAAACATATATTATTCAAGAGTGTATATACGGCGAGTGAAATAAATCAGTTTCGTTTTCTGTGGAATATTAAATATATCCGAACTTAAACCAGACAAACACCGAATTTTCGTTAGCAGTGCGTTTGTTTTTAAATGATTGTAATCTCATTAGAATTCTTCTGGTCTCATTTTCCTGCTAGTTCGTAATTTATCAAAAATATTACGAGAGATCTCAATGTGTAAAGACACTTTCAAAAATGTCCTTGAAGTCAACACAAGAGAAATGTAATTTCGAAATGATTAAATTATTATATGCAACAATACAGTTTGCTAAGTTGTGCCGTTATAACAATAAACGGTATTATATGAATGCATCATAAACATGAATAAATACAGTTGCAAAGTCATATGAATTCATGTTTTAAAAAATACAATATTAGTGTAATAATTAATATCCATTGCACCTGCACATTTAAAGTTTACTTCCATCGATACATTTTAGCATTTTGATAACGTTGCAACAAACAATAGCTTAGAGTCATCCCGTACACAATATATACTGTTGTTTTGTAGGAAACATGTGATTGTAGATAATTAACATTGTCAACTAAAAATATGTTTATCCTCAAACACATGGTTCCTTCTTTTGTCACTGGTATCACAATTTTTACATCTTCGTTCTGCTTATTTTGTTTTGGGGTGGGGGTGGGTAAGTGTAGCATACGAGTTCTGATATAAAACAAACATTATAAGTAATGTATATCCTTCTCATAGTAGGTTTATGTGATAAATTTATCCTATCAACTTTCAGATTGTAACTTTTTGGACGGACTTTGCAGCTGGGAAGGAGAGGAATGGCACGTTCCCACAAGTAGAAAATAATACTTGTTCTCTTTAATCTTTCCATCTCTGTGGAAACATAACTTGTAGACATCTGAAAATGATTTGGTCTCTGAGTACCTGATAGCCATACCTTCGTTTATAAATAGTTCACATGTATAATGTCCTTTTCCCCGTGTTTGCTACTTCTTAAACGTATTGATGTCCTGGATCAGTTTTCCATTTTTCCATTTTGATAACCGTACAGCTGCTGGTGTAATGCTCTCAACTTCGTATTTGTTACAGCATGTATTTTTTCTTAGAATATTTCGGCCAGTGTGGGTACGTGAAAAAGCTTGCCAGTAGCTTCCCTTCCTGGGAGGGTTTTCCCCAGTTTTATTCCAGGCTCTTCCTCCACTAAACAAATATTTAATTATCAAAGTTATATGAAGTGAATGAATCTAAACTGATCTTGATAAAGCTCAATAAATGTTAAAATGGACGAAACGTTCCGTAGAAATTTCAATGTACTGGCCCGCCATGAATCGTGTTGTTGTCATAATGGCAGTTTCAATCCCTGTTTGCATTAATTAACATTAGTTTCAGAATAATATTATAGTTCATTTAATGACCACTTTCTAATCCCACAGAACCTTTCCAAACCAACGTTTCTCCGTTCGAAACCTATCTAATTGAAAGATAAAACACGTCTGTAAACTTATAACAGGAACACAAGAAATGAGAATGACTCCAAAATAGGAATACATCTGATTTTTAATACTCTTGCTTATATACACCTTATATCACGACTCCATATCACAACATACACCATGTGACGGATATTACTACTCAATTCGTCACGAGCTTGCATTTTCATGTGACCTAGCCCAAGCAATGGGAAGTTACTAAATTCGTCTAACCGTTCAAGCTGTTAAGCTAATGATAATTTACGCCATTAGTACTAGTATTACTACTAGTCAAAACATAAGTAATACATCTATTAATAGATCCTATGCAACTGTAAGCTCTTTAATACTTCTTTTTAAAAAAATACCTTTAACTGAAGATATTGAGAAATTACTGCAGAAAATAGAAAATCGCAAAAATTAGATAAACCATTTACCAGGAGTTACATGTCATGTTTCATGCATTTTTTCCTTATGATTTTATAGTCAACGTAAATTCCCATGTTATGCATATGTTAATTGTTTAAGTTCAATATATCGTCTTTTTTTCCTGATCTATCTCATTCTGCAACTCATTATCTTTTTTAAACTCAGACGTTTGCATGCCAATCAACTGGCAAATAAATGTAATGTTAATCGATGTTAGTCATTTATGCGCACCTTCGGATTTCGTCGCCAATATTGAAGCACAACGCATACCAAATTCGACAGTTTAACGAACAAATGTTAATGATTGCTTACCATTTGAAGAGAAGCAATTGTCACCAAAATATTCTGTTCAAAATAATATTAATTTTGGACACACCGTATACCACCCCTGTGTTTTCGTGACTCGCAATATGTCGGTCTAATCTGCGTATAGATTAGATAATATATAATGTTTAGTTATTGGGCTATGGAAATGAAATACATTACTTTGGACTGTTTCTGTCAGCATGTCGGTCTAGTAATTAGGTCAGGGTTATGGCTGGTGTTGCAAAATTCAACGTAATAATGCCAATAAATGGCATGATATATTAAGCTAACAAGATTGATCGTGTACAAATATTAGTAAAGTTCAGCATTTTATGAAGAAATAAGTTATTGAAGTGTTCTAACAATGAGTAGGATGTAATATGTTTTCAACTTCTCGTTTATGGAGAAAGAATATTTACAAAAACATTTAGAAACAGACTATACGAAGGGCAAATTCGTAAGAATTCAGTTCAACCGGCAAGCTGACATATTGAATAGCAGACGATACAACTAAGTGTGGGAAAACTGCTTGCAAAATTAGATACTTCAATTAGAATACAGTATTGTTTTAAGGTATTCATTTCCATCTTTCATATAATGTATTTGCTATACTATTCTAAAAGATATATACTAATTAGGAGTTTCGGCGTTACAAGTTGTAGACCGTCATGGAGTGGGTCTGCGTGTTGATTTATAGCGATCACATTTTCATGCGTAATTACGGAAAGTATGTGTGGATCAAGAATGTGGGATATTTTTGTACACTTTCTTGACATAAATTGGATATTCAACCAAAAACAACATGTGTTCCAACGTTTCCATAATGTCGTATCGCTGCGCAGAATTACCCGACTCGCAGAATTAGCCGAATTATATTACATACATACATACATACATACATACATACATACATACATACATACATACATACATACATACATACATGCATACATATTTAAATATATCCACTTCATTAATGTTTACTCTGACGTTGCCTCGTGCAGTCATAAACTCTGTTTTAACAAAACTTTACGCAACATATGCATTTGTATTTCAGAGGTCAACTATGCTGTCACGGTGATAAAATCAAAGAAACTATCAGTTCTGACTTCTGGGTTAGATATATATCCAGGAGAAAAATGTCTTTCATTTAAATACCAAAAGAAAGATTTCAAAAGAGAGTGTATCGTTATTGACGTGTATTCCAATGACGGAATCTCTTCGTCCCTAGTTTGGTGGAGCCAAAGTCAAAATCAATCCGAAGGATGGAATGAGATTAATGTAACTATTAATGTAGCAGATAAATCCAAGATTAAAATCAGATTTGGAAACGTCAATTGTTACGATGTGACATGCTATATACGCAGCATTTCGCTCAAGAAGCAATCCTGCACAGGTATTATATTGACTGACCCGATGATTAAGAAATGACTATAATAATCTGTAATCATTATATATATCAATGGCCAAAAACACACAACCATAATGAAAATGTTGGGAACAAGTTTGTAAATACAGTACAATTGCCTTGTATTTGCGATTTCTCCAATTGTTAAGAACGTAGGAATTTTCTAAGGTTTGTATCATGTAGTCGGACCATTTGTAACTATGTGAGATGGTAAAATGAGAATCTCGTCATAAAAGTTCCCTTTTTTAAACCTTTCATAATATTTCGATATATTTTACTTTTTAATTGATACACTTACTTTTGCTTAATTGATACACACTAACGTTAAAAATGTATTTATGATTGTTTTCTTTAGTATTAGAAGGAATACTCACAGTCTCTGTCTATCTCCCTATCTCTGTGTCTCTCTGTCTTTCTTTCTCTCTATCTCTCTCTCTCTCTCTCTCTCTCTCTCTCTCTCTCTCTCTCTCTCTCTCTCTCTCATACCATCTCTAATTAAGACCGACAGCGGTTGTTGCTAACACATTTTATTTTTGAAAGTTTAGTAGGATTAACAATACCTGTTTTAAAGAAGCTTTCAATTAAATTTATAAAAGCATTTTTACCATTCCTTCAAAGTATACTTTATAAAGGACACCGGTTGTCAAATCATTGAATTGTCTTTTTCTCGCCTTTTGTAATAACAAATTCAAAAGAATAAACAATTGCAGTTTGCAGGTTTTACATAAATAAGTTACATCTACTTAAATTAATGATTTTAGAGCTTCATTTCGGGATTTATGCAGGAGTACAATTTCACAAGAGTTACTATTTAAAGATTTTTTCATATCTGATATCTCAAAATAACTTCAATGCACTAATGAGGATATATATATATATATATATATATATATATATATATATATATATATATATATATATATATATATATATATATATATATACATATATACATATATACATATATATATATATATATATATATATATATATATATATATATATATATATATATATATATATATTATGCTTTAGAATCAACGACAACATTGAGAACATCATCTTTCACTGCATTTCCAATGAATTCCAGCAGAGAGACTATGATGCCAAAAATAACTACCAAAAATCGCATTAACACTATCGCCAAACTCAGTTCAACTGACATCGATACCACAACTGCAGCTACGTCCGTGAATACCTCTTTGGATTACGCAAACGGTAAAAATTCTCGCATCTTCCTCCTCTCAACACCCTCTCTCTCTTTATTTGTATATTGATGTTAAGAGCAACTATTAGTATATAAAATAAAGTTTTTCAATCGTCGAACTAGGATTAACGAATACGGCCGCAATTAGAGCTGAACACCTTCGTTTATCTGATGCACATCTCTCCTGGTGTCCCAAGGTTCACCTTTGCTCCTCCATCGCCTTCTCTTCTGCCCTGCTTCATGTCTATTTGGGTCTGCCTCTCTTTCTTCTGTCAACGGGAGTTTATCGGAGGGAAAATATGTGCAGTGATGGGGGAGCATTCGGAGCACGTTTCTGATCTGTGTATCTATAATTATTAGATGATGGGTTTAGTTTAATTTATTCATAATCCAGTCAATGCCAAATATACAAAAAGGGGAGACAAAATGCATTCCCGCTTCACTACAGATCCCACCTGACTTCCTCATGCAGTTTCGTATTGCAAAGTACTCGCTATACATCATCCTTATTATGATTACAGTTTTTCTGTATCGTTTCCACAAGTAACCCGGATGTCTGTTATCAAAAACGTTCACAACGTTAATAACGTTGGCTTATAAAGGTGCATTGAACGTCTGACTTTGTTCCAGGATCTGTCTCAGTACAAATTTGAGGTCAAAAGCAAGCCTGATTTGTTTGATGTACTTGTCCAATCGATGCATCCACCATTCTTTTGCGGACGATCTTGCTAAGCACCTTGCTGGTGAGAGAAAACAGAGTGATACCTATCCATTTGTTACAGTTTGACAACTCGGCTTTCTTGGGTAGTTTAATAATTCTCCTAGACATGATTAGTTATTCCGTCTTTAAAGATGTTTGTCAACAGTCACAATATTCCTTTCTCATCAGCTTTTAACATTGGTGCGCTCACTTCATCCAAAGCTAGCGCCTTGTACCTCGTCGTTGACTTGGCTGCTGTTTGGACAGTAACGTTTCGCTCCCTATTCATTCATTTATTATTTATGTATTTACTTATTTATTTATGTTCAGAGCAACGATCATTATATAAAAGTGACGTAAAACAAAGAGGCTTTTCTCGATGTATAACATCGGCTATATCATTACTATGTTGGTAACTGTATAGTTCGAACATTATTGGGTTAAAAGAATAACGTTCGAAGTTGAAAACAAATAATAAACGTTCCATGAATGTATTCTGCAGCATGAAAGTTTAAATAAAAGTGTATGTGGTTAAATTAGTGTATATGTGTTCTTCAAATGCAAAGGTTGGCGGATTGAAAATAATATGAAGACATGTAAATACAAGGCTTTCAGTAAAAGTACAGCACTTTGTAGTTCTTGCTCATTTTTCTAATTGGGTTACTTTGCATTTCCGCAAATAAAACAGCATGTAATTTTTATTTTAAGCCTCGAACATTTTGCCTAATATGAAAATGTGTACAAAAATATATTTCAATCACATAAAGATTCATATTTTAACGCAGTGTTTATTTGTGTGTGTGTGCGTGTGTGTATGTGTATGATTGATGAATATATCTGTTTCATTTTTCCTGCATTTCAGACGGAGTAATAATCGGTATTGTCGTTGGTGGTCTTGCTTTTACCGTAGCCGTGTTACTGATTGCTGCATACCTATACAGGTACTCAATACACAATATCTGTCAATAATATATACACTCCAGAAAAAAAGCACGAGCTAGAGTTTATATGCGTTAATTGAATCACTTACAAGAACAGCTAGCAAACATGATCAATAATTAGATTTCTAAAATACGACAGCTGTTTAAGCAGATACCATGTAAAGCATCAACATAAAACGAAAGGAATCATTGCGATAAAGTAGCTAATGTAAGATTATGACTTATTGGTCATAAATACATTGCTAGTGTTCTCTTGACGTAACTCGTGTTCTTGTTTCTTTACCTGTCAATGTCGGTCAATATTTGTGTTAACCGAGCCTGAATAATGATATGAGACACTTACGATTACATGTTATGCCAATAAAATACTTTCTATGTGAGTAGTTTACTGCAATCAAACACAAACATGCTTAAGTATGTCCAACTTGAGCTGATATATCTTTATGGAACAATATAATGTTTCCTATCCTTTCCGCAACTGTCAAAAATTGTGATTTTGTAATGTGTATCATGGACTTTGTAATGACTTCATGTGTTTCTTCTCAGAAGACGTGCTACCAGCCCTAACGCAAACATATCTAAGCATAGACCAGTCTCAAGTGTTACATATAGTGGAGCAACAAGGCCAAATACTGATAATGGAGATACCAGCCATTCAACAGAAAGACTCAATCAAATGTCAGAAACTGTGTCTTTTAATGCACAAGCGGAATATTCAACTGTCCTAAAGACGCAACCTCGACAAAGTAAAACACAACAGAGATGCATTACAGGAATTTTAAATATCTATCCATGTCAAGTTCAATTGCAGAACAACGATGGGAACAATGTGACAAATCCAGAACAAACCCACAACCAAGATCATCAAAGTGCCGATAAAGACGGCACTAGCTCTTATAATGCAGTGCATAACACGGATAACCACACGACCGAATTTCGTGATGACACTTATGATTGCACTATTATACATCCTACGACAATTCCCGATCCCACATACGATCATTTAAATTTTAAACAAAATTTCGATAACATATATGTTCACTCAAACTCTGGCACACTCAACAAGGATATGGGATATTTGGATCATTCATGTGATACTACCCTTCAACGTTCTATGCATGATGTTGATGCAACATATGATCATATATAAAACGACAATGGGGAAACATTACTTAAACCAATGCATGCTCTGGAGAAAAAGCATATAACATATGATCTCTCTCACCAAATAGGCAGGCTATCTATCCCATAACCCAGCCCTGCCACAACGGATGAATCAAACAACATACATAGGTTTCGCTATTGACACAAAATTAAATGAAATTACGAATAGCGAGCAATCAATTTAAATGTTACTATGTCTAGAATGTACAGCTTAAGGAAGTACTTTAAACCGTCTCAAACTTAAACTATTTGTATTTGATCATGCAATACGTTCGCCAAATAGAAGAAAACAAACAAAATATAATTGCGACATTGTTAAATCTTAATGCTAAATTTATATGTATCATATTTTCATGTACATAATGTAACTAAAAATGGGGGTTTCAACGTAATCAAATATGAATTTAAGATTTTCAGAAAAATGTTGTTTTTAGACAATATTAGTAAATTTCTTAATTTTAAAATAGGGTGGCAAAGTCTTCTCCCTAGAATAAAAAAGCTATCATCATTATGACTCTTTAAAATTAAGACAAGGCAAACTCCTGACTATTCCGTTGAATGTTTTTGTGTGTATTGTGCCATATATAGTCAGCAAAAAACTGAGGTGAGGTGAAAATCATTATAATTATTCAAAGACCCATATGCAGCAATTAAAATTCAGTGATTGGTTTCGGGCAGACGGCAGTGCAAATGAAACAAAATAAAGAAATATATATTTTGCATGAAGATATAAAACTGCTATCAGGGCCTGAGCTTCCTCTGGCAAACTAGGCAATGGGTTTATTTCATGATGGGCAGGTGGGGGTGGGCGTGAGTGGAAAGGGGCGACAGATCTCGCCTAGGGCGCCAAAACGCCTTACATTGGCCCTGACTGCTATTAGGTTATTTCCATCACCATTGTAAATAGCGAAGGTAATACTTCTGCCCTCTTGCGTTCTTCTCTCTCTCTCTCTCTCTGTCTCTATGTCTCTCTGTCTGTCTGTCTGTCTGTCTCTCTCTCTCTCTCTCTCTCTCTCTCTCTCTCTCTCTCTTTCTCTCTCTCCTTACTACATTGACTTATTAAAATGTTAACAATATAACAATATCTAATAATTTGTGAAGAAACAATCCTCGAAATACACAGGGTTTAACTATTTTACGACATAGTCTTTGTTATATGCATAAAGCTTGTAATACTATATATATATATATATATATATATATATATATATATATATATATATATATATATATATATATATATATATGCTTCTGGTAAAATGTAATTATCACTAGGAGCAAGAACTTGATTGTACAAAACCAATATGTGAAGAAAATATGCACATTAATTACCAAAGCAATATCTTTAGGAGTAAACAGTTCAATATTTCTTAATAATGACAAACTTTGTTAATACAAACATTTGTGTCATGTTAGTGTAAGTTCTGTTTTCAATTTCCGTTCTTACTGTTCCTTTCTGAAACGTGCTAATTTTCCTTGACATAGTTAACCTTACCGCACTGTTTATTTCATTCGTATTGTGCGTTGACCCTTCTCAGTGATTATATATATATATATATATATATATATATATATATATATATATATAAATATATATATATATATATATATATATTTATATATATATATATATATATATATATATATATATATATATATATATATATATATATATATATATATATATGGTCTATCTGACATTGGACAGTAAATGAGTATAGGACCTTCGTGACAAAACCATATTTTCTCAGCTAATATTTCTCGATGATTTTAGATAAGGTTTTACGATCATGATTACTCAAAATTAACATATTTATTTGTATCTGAGTTTAGGCCGTTAATTTGTTTCGCTCGGAATTTTCTGACCTTGTTGACTCATTGTTCTAGAAATGAATATTGGACTCTCATCTTAAGGTGACTGACAACCTTATATAAGGAAGTGCACATTCCTTTTTTTAGCAGAAGTCTTAAGAGAATAAAAGTTTACTTGTGTTTCAGTTAATTTATGAGTGGATTTATTTCTGTACAAGATGCTATTTCAGATTACTTTGGAACTAGATCCCTATTTTGGATTTTTATGAATTCATTCAAGAACATTTTGGATTATATGATTGTGATGTATCAAGAATGTAGACACATTATCATATTCCATGCTACAGTATGTTCAATAATGGACTTCATTGAAAATAATCTTTAAGGCTTTTTGCATTACTTATACCACTATATGGAATTTAATTTATCATACTGTTATTATTTTAAAATCTTCACTTCATATTCTAAGGCAGAAATTATTGGTTGAATTTTATAAAAGTGGTTAGTATTCTCTATTTTCTGTTTCTTTGTTTAAGCACATAAAATCGTAACACTACACATTCATAGAATTGGAAGATATTGTTATAATTTCCATAAAAGCGGATGTATGAAATTTAGTCTCAACGCGTATAGTTTAAGTGAACTCCCAAAATTATATTGCAACAAAACTGCTAAATGTTTAGATCAAGAGTGTAGAACCAATTGAAAGTTTTAATTGTGCCGGAGGCATGCAATCCGATAGACTTTAATCTTTGAGGCATATGAAACCCGACAGTAGATCTCTCTATATATCAACACACACACATACACGTGTACACACACACACACACACACACACACACACACACACACACACACACATATATATATATATATATATATATATATATATATATATATATATATATAGCATAGTTAACAATATTTGTCCATTAAGTATATTCTCACCCTCAGTAACCTAAAATCTTTAAGTATATTTAATCCATTACATCCCAAAACAATGTAAATTTGAAATTAGAGTTGTACTTTAATAATTTACAATGGTTGTCACTGACCCATGTCCCTGTATATTCCTGTCAAACCAATGTACTAATGTTTATTCCACTGCGAGACTTGTTGGAAAAATAATTACTATATGTTTGAGGTGATGCTAGTAGGTAATAAGTGTTGAATCATAAGCTACGCAGGAATCTTTTTGATTTTAGCAGTATGAACAATGACATTTGGAATGAATAGTAAACGTTTCATTATGGTGAATACAAGCGATTGTAATATGGATCCCAGTGAGGGTGATTGCAATTTTAAAACGACATGATACATTATGATAATCCTGCATTTGAAGACGATGATGTATAACCAGTACAATTTTCTAATCTGTAAATGTATTGGTTTGCAAATTAAATATGTGTTGACGGCAAACTCGAAGCGTATTCCACAAAAAATTCTTAATCTGTACAAAGCGAACATAAAGGATGGACTTGGCATGAAGCAAACACATTATCAATTTGAACTTAACTAGCATATAATCGAAAACAAATCATACCATTATGAAAAACGTATAATCTCTTTAAACGAAATCTGAAATAGGTTTAAATGTCAGCTTGATCGCATGAACATTAATGTAACATCTATCGCCTTTTGATCGTACTCTCGTGGAGCAGTTTACTGTCTATTTAAGTGTAATTATTATCAGCGTTATCGCAATATAGTTGGAATAAACTTCATATTTTTATTGTTGTCTCTTTTTATTTATTCTGTACTGCGATTTATTTTCACGCTAGTATATTGCATGCCTTGCAGTCGACTTATCATGTTTTTGTGTAAGTACTACCTTTTGGAATGTACAAACATTCTTCCATCTGGAATTGAGATCAATATAAATGTGCATAAAAGTCAAGCTTCACTGGTGTATTCTCAAGTGCGATGTCTGTTACACATTTCTTGTATTCTTGCAACACATACTGTCTTTTAAAAACATATTTTTTTCATTATTATTATTAATGCAGTCTTCTGTTCTGCTGTTTACAAGGTCTTTAGTAACCAGAACCTTTCAATAGAAGCGTATGTTGCTGTAAAAATATGATGTATATTTTAATGGCTTCTCAGTAAGTTTTGAATAAGCATTAAAGGTTTTGTATTGCTTTTGTTTTAATCAATGTAGAAACGATACATTGAATAATGTAACAACAATAATTACCTACTAATTAATGACCTAACGTGTTTATAGCTGTTCAACATTGTGTTATCGAAAATAGTATTTTCCTGAGCTGCGCATTTTGCTTCTGACCATGTGATGGACCATGTCTAAAATCTACAGAAAGGGTGAGCCCAAGTCGATTTATAAAAGATCATATTTACTAAACTACTATGTCCTACGAAACCGAAACAAAAATAACGTCAAAAACGCAAATTTAAGCTTCTAAATAACCATAAGTTTCACTCCAAGAGTCACTCTTACGGGTTACTATTTTTATTATGATGCGTGTGTGTTTAACACCGAGGTTGCATTATCTCTGCTGCTATGAATTAAATCATATCATATTACAAATCATATGGCTGGCGAATCGTTAACAACTAGATGGGCACGAGAAAGACTATCGGCGATTTAGAAAGTTATACCTGTCCGTGATTCTGTCAGACGAAAATTACAAGAAAGACAATAATTTTAAATTTATTTTCTATAAGCTTCTCAACAATTATTTAAACGTATTACTGAAACAACTAAATCGTTTTTTCCTGAACTTGAACAAATAGAAAAAGAATTAAACAAACAAAAAAATATGTTTCGAGCATGTAACATTTACAAAGCACCATAATCTCACTGTGTTTGTGAAAAAATTCATTCATAGTTCGAAGGGGCAGTTATAAGAACACACAAACGGGCTTGACGTACTGAAGGATGAACACGGGAAGAGTTTTATAGATTATCCATGACAATTTTGTATATCAAAATCTATTTTATAGGGATGAGTTGGTGGGTGTACGACATAGCATTAAAGACAACTAACGCAACTTTTATCTACCTAAACGTTTTTGATTTGTGCATAACAAAATCTGAACTGCTTGCTATCATACATGTATAATCATTAGATATAAACCTTACTCTTGGAGAATAACATATTCCCCTTGATATTTAACAGCAACTAATTTTACACCAATCGCTCATACATTTTTGTATCCATCATCCCTCAAATGTTTCAGAGAACTAAAGCATTTTTTCTTCTGAGATCAACCCTGAACAAACACTGACTTGATATCCAGACAAAGATATTCGTTTGAAAACATGATCTTGTTTAACCACTAAAATATATCTAAGAATAAAGATGGAACTAGCATTAATGCTAGAATATCGGTATCTCGTCGATAGCGCTTAGGTCAAAAGCCCGCCGAAAATGCGCGCCGCAAAAGCGTGCAAGGCAACAAGTTTAAAAGTCAATATGTCAAATAAAATAGATTCATACGTATAAATAATTCATACAATAGAAAATAATCGGGTATTTAAATAAGGTTTACTATTATTAAAATGAGTAACAGTTTATTATGTCTATCACTGTTCAAATTGAAACGTATATCAATCAGTTGTTAAATCCTCTTTCTCCTTCTGTGACTCAGTCTTTTCCATGGTCAGATAATATTTTCAAATTTTCACAATATACATTTGGTATTTATAGTTGTCTAGGCTTATACTGCCTGCTCACTGAAAACAGTTATTCAAACTATTAATTTAAATCTACTCAATACTAAGAGGGTACACACTTTGATGTCTGCTCAAACTGATTCAAATGTTTAGCTTATTTCTACTAAATATAAAGATTCTACACTCTTTGATGTGTTCTTACTAGAAAATGGGATATGGAGTTTATGATGCGCCTTGTCGACGGCGCGCCTTTGACGGGCTTATTTCGCTGCGCCCTATTGTCGGCACGATGTTGTCGGTGCGCATTTGTCGGCGCGCTTTTGACCTGCGCGCTAACGACGGGGTGCCCGTGTCTACCAAAATTGTTCAATATGTATCGTCTCGTACATTTTCATTCTGGAAATATTTACATGTAATGAATCGGCGTGCAATCGGGAATTCGTTGGAAAAATGACGGATTAAATGACTTAAACGATAATGTACGCAGGACGCAATACAACTTGTCAGATGTAGTATGATAAATTTATGAAATTAATTGCACTAGTTTACTGACAAATAGTTTTCTAGTCAGTTCCCACTATGCACACGGAAACTTCGTTGTGTTTGGATAATAATAAGTCACCTTAGTAGGACATACTTAAAGGACGCGGTGAGTGTGTGATTTGTACACATTAAGTTCTGATCTTAATAGATATTCATCTTGAAACAGGATCTTGTTTAACCACGAAAATATATCTAAGAATAAATATGGATCTAGACTTAAAACTGAACAGCTCGTGTCTATCAATTTTTTTAATATATATTGTCCCGTGCATTTTAATTCTGGAAATATTTCCATGTAGTGATTCAGCGTACAGTGGGGAATTCGTCGGAAAATGACGGACTCTATGACTTAAGTGATAATGTACTCAGGACGTAATACAACCTGTCAAAAGTAGTATGATAAGTTGGACACGGAAACTTCGTTGTGTTTGGAAAATAATAGTCACCTCAGTAGCATATGCTTAATGGACGCCATGAGTGTGTGATTCGTACACATTACACATTACGTTCTGATGTAAAATATGTTGTATATATGCAAATAATACCTACTAAAGTATTTCCAATGGGACTTTGCCATCATTTGCGGAAAGGACCGAGTGTTCCGAGTATATTTTATGCTAAATACTGTGTGATTACGAGCTATTCTAGATTAAGTGTCAGAAAGATGAGTAGAGAAATTTAATAAGAAAGCTTCAAAACAGGTCAGTTATTATTTGCTCGATTGTTGAGAAATATCAAAGCAAAGTAAGTGTACTCTAATTATTGCTGTATACCTATATATTTGAGTATATAGAAAATCACCATTGTAGCTTGATTCATTCGTAGTGTTTGCTATATATGCGTACTTTTAAGATATCAGCAACGTGATGTGTATTGTAATTTGTTATTGGATTAATTCGTAGTAACCTCATTCATGTATTTATTTGATATTAAAGATTTGAAAATGTTGAATTGAATTATAAACTTGGTATAATGTTGCGGTGTGCCAAATCATATGTATGAATATATCAGAGCATGGACGTTCATATCTGTGTACACTTGTTTAAGTGTAATGTACAGATATGCGTCTGATTATGATATTGTTTTGCTTATAATAAGATTGATAATTTATATGTATACCGTGTACACTTAACAGGGAGAATGTGTATTTCGATGGGCACGAATGCGTCACCAAAAACCGGTAATAGTCTACCTGATGATATTAATTTTAGTGTGAGTTACGTAGTAAAAGGAATATGTTTTGTAATGTCCGTATATGTATTCTTTAGAAGCTTTTAGGGACCAAAGTGAAGTACTAAATGCAGTGGTCCAAGTCTCTGGGAGACAAAAGGGAAGACGTTTTAGGGGCCAGAGCAAGGCAGAGGGAAGTACTCAGTGCTATGGAACGAGTTTCTGGGAGACAAAAGGGAAGTTAAAAGGAAGTTCAAGGACCAGAAGGAATTACCCCAGCTGTGGTCCGAGTATCTGTGAGGCAAAAAAGACAAGGAAGGACAGATGGAGAAGTTGGAGGGATAAAGGAGAGAGACAAAGGAAAAGAGAAGAAACATATAGATGAGTAGGACTCAGGATTGAACGGAAAATTTCACACACTAATTCAAAGGATGAACTAGTCCGTCACTTGGTGGAGTGATATGATATTAGCTGGGAAGTATTTGAGAGATTAATGATTGAATTATATTAAATTGTTGTTATTTAAATTTCAATTTGTATATTGATTAATTTAACTGTCGGCACCGCTGACTCGAGGCTCAGAGCATTGCATCTCTCTATCACTACTTCAATTTCTGACAAAAGCGAGCCAGGGCGGGCTTCTATCTTAATTTAAATCAATTGGAAGCACCCCACCCCAAAAAGGGAAGCAAGCTAACCCTTTACAGACACATTGAAGGAATCAATAGAAATCAACCGTTTTCGCATATCGTTTCGTGTAAATCTCAAACACATTTCCATTTCAGAGTTAAATATTGCCTTGCAATCAACCAAAACACATAGATATGTCACATATAGAGAAGGCAAGAAATCCATTTCATTTAGATGGAAAAACTGTAAACTACACATTGATTATTAAAACAAATAGTGATTATATATATATATATATATATATATATATATATATATATATATATATATATATATATATATATATATATATATATATATATATATATATATATAGTAAGTACGCTGTCCCAATGCATATTGATAAGTTGATTGTTTTCCGTTTTAGTTTCTGTTTTTATTCACATTGGTTCTCTCTCTCTCTCTCTCTCTCTCTCTCTCTCTCTCTCTCTCTTATTTTTGCTTCGTTGATACAAACTAACCTTAAAACATGTATTTATGATTGTTTTCATTAGTATTACAAGAGAGGCTAACAGTCTCTGTATATCTCTCTCTGTCTCTCTCTGTCTCTCTGTCTCTCTCTCTCTCTCTCTCTCTCTCTCTCTCTCTGCTCGGATTGACTAAACATTTACCATCATTCATAAGACCAGAGATGTTATGGCATGAAATTAATGAATATCCTCATTTTATAGATTTTAACACATACCTTGCTACAATGGTCCATAGATAAGGGGACATATGCATTGTTTCGTATTTAGTTAATAATACACGATTTTAGAACATTATAGTATGTTTAATAAACAACAACAAAAACGAAAACATTAAATAAATACGTCACAGTATGTGTAACCAAGAAACACAGGAGTTGACAGCATTATATCGGCTTAGCAACTTTGTACCATTGCTAAACACTGTAGATAAATGCCAGGAAAGTGCACACGTATCGGTGCGACGAAACATATTCGTATAGATTACTTGGTGTAATTTCTATTTCTAGGTCTTTTACCAGTTCAAATTCCTTTGCTTTCTCACATTTCTGAGTAGTTTATCCGTTATGCATGAGAGGGGAGTGGGGAACAGAAATCGGAAACGATTCTGTTGAAAATGTGCACCATATTAAATTCATTTAGAAATCTATATTAATACTTGCTGACGTTATTTTCATACGTCACTAATGATTAATGTGTGGAAACTCATCATTGGTCTAGAATCAACTGCAGAGGGTCACTAGAATGTTTTTATAGGCGTATTATTTCGCCATGTGCTGATCACAATTTGATATGATAATAGTATTGGTGAATCAAATTACTATATACCAACCCTTTAAAAATGCCATGTTCATTTAAAATGTAAGTGATATATATATATATATATATATATATATATATATATATATATATATATATATATATATATATATATATATATATATATATATATATATATATATATATATATAATGGAGTCGGGGCAGCTAGACACCGAAGATATTGGCAGACAGCCTATATGAACAATTATTTGAATGGTTCGATGTCAAAAAATGTAGAAAACATAATATTTAGGCTGCGTGGGTAATGCAATGCTGAACGCCTGATACTTTCTTCTTCACCACAGTAACGATGACGAGGCGTATTTATTTTATTTCGAGAGGGTTGTGTCTGTTGCAGGCATTTACTTAAAGTTTGGAATAACTTTTGTGGGTCAGTGCTTAGAATTCGGGACTCTCTACAATACTGGTCAGTGGTTATATGATATTGTACATGACCAATAGTTTACTGGCTCGCATAATGCCCAAATTAAATCATTTAGGCCTTAATAGACAAGGTCATTGCTTTATTTGCAGCGGCCATGATAATAACATCCCATTGTTCACGTACTACAAAACAGCCAGCAAAGAAATGATTTGGTTAGTGATAATCCTCAGCGTTGAATTTCTCCATTAGAGCTTTGTCTCTTGTATTCTACAATGACAAATTATCATAGGTATATGTTTCAGGATTGAATTCATTACAAGCGTAATTACGGCATAAATGCGACCCGCATGAACCAAATCATCTATCTCGTAATTGTAAGACAATGAGATTTGCGAAAACATTTTCACACGAGTGCCTTTCCTAAAATCAATTTATACAATTATATAGCCAAGTATTTCGAGAAAGATGATGCAATCTTGCAACTAGGAAATTTAAATTTCCCATTCGCATACTGATATGCGCATTGCATACTGCACGTGCAATATACGGCTGGTCATGTCACGAATCACTATTCCAGACTTTTCTTAGGTGATTGGAATAAAAGTAATTGAGTCTTTTGGATCATTTGTCACACCCTCAATTGAGACATTGCCCCATACGCAAGTGTATGTTTGTATATACGTATGTACGTACGTACATGTGTGCGTGCGTGTGTGTATGTATGTCCACGTAACTCACAAATAAGAAATCATGCATTTAGATCGTACATGCTAGCAGCAAATCTAAGAATCATTAATAGATGTAGATGTTTAAGAACAATAATCAATGTGAACAGTCTGTTTACTGTATGATTTGTTCTCTTATGAGGAGTCTATTACATAACAACAACAGTTTTAAAATCATAGCGTGCCGATGCAGGAAGAATAACCTACACTACAACACGCTCGATTTCTCCTCCCCCCCCCCAAGCCCACAATGGCACCCTAGCGTTTTCCAAAATTATGTTAAATGTGTAACAAACGATTGAAAGTTGAATTTATGTCATAGAATTTTAAACACACATATGTTTTCAAACTTGAATAGCATTGTATGAAAATGACTCTCAAGCTTGGGACAAATATACTATTTAGATATATTTCCTTACTAGGTGAAGGTTACATTAAATGATACAATAAATGACAACGTGACGCGATTTCGATTACTGCATTGGACGAAATATTACTATATGATATGAGTGACTCCCGGCTAGAGGCAGGCAAGAAATGCATCACGGGTTTAATATTCATTTGGAATTTATCAGTGTTTTGGAATAAGCTGTTTGAACGGTGTGGGTGCCATTACTTGCATCTTGATATTTAATATCCTCTGTCCTGCTTGGTATGGCATGAGCGTCATTATTGGTAGCGCAAAGTTCTGGTTCGATTCCTTCTAGAAACAAATGAGTACTATGCAAATTGTCTGATAGGTGATTGGTGCCGCTATTGTAAGTTTCAATTCCTGCTGAAATGGAACTTACATTTCTGCCATTCAAACTGCAGGTAGTTTATATAATAATTTGTCCTATACAAATCTTAGAAAAATATATTCCAACCCAAGTTGTATATCATCTTAATTCAAGCAGTCTCTTGTTTTAGCAAAATATATTATGCATATCGCACTTACGACAGTATTGGAACTATTCTACTAAAAGTTGTTTATGACATTCTCTCTGCGTCGGATATCGGAACGATTACATTCCTTACCCTCATTAATTTGTCTGCAGCATTTGACACAATAGACCATGATATATTACTTCACCGTCTCCAGTTCGTATTTAGCATTCACAATACAGCCTTACTATTGTTCAAGCCCTACTTAGTCGACAGGACATACATTGTATCTACAAATGAAATAAACTTCAGTCTAGATGATATATGTTGTGGTTTTCCACAGGGGTTCTGGGCCCTGTTGTCTTCATTATATACACTCAGCCGCTTTCAAGTGTTATAGATCATCATCCAGTGTCACGCTAATTGTACGCTTATGACACACAAATACACAAATCTAGCCACCCAATTGATGATGCTACCATCCGAGGAGAGAGAGGTGAATTTATGATGTGAAATCATGGGTGACATGTAACAAGTTGCAGATGAATGATGATACAACTGAAGCCATTCTGATCAAAACACTGACTTCTAGCTCGATAAGCAGTCTGGCGGACTAAACGAGGTGGAAGGTAGCCGCCGTGTCTTCAACCCCCGGTGAGTTAGGCTATGTCTACCTAGCATGTGAAGACTGGAGTCGGTCGGGTGCCTGTGCGGAAGAACCACCAGCCGTTCAACGAGCTGAAAGACGATTCCCAGCAAAGCGCCTTGAAGCGCTATGAGCATAACGAGACACGTAGGACGTCCTGGTGATCCATTGCACAAAGCTCTGTATCTGGTCATCTCGACGTTGTCGTGCTTTTGAACCCAGATGGTTTTGGGCGAGAGTGTGAAGTCGACAAACTGCGTAACTCTTTATCATTTAAAGCAAAGTGACCGCGCAAGTCATTCTTGTCATCTTCCCATCCCATTGCATCAGCCACTAAAGTCCTGTGGCAACAGGCAAGCGACAAAGCTGCTAATATCAAAAGGGTCGTTAACCACTGATATAGATCAGCAATGATGTCCTGCAACTCTCTGATCGACTGAGCAGCAGTGATCAGAAATGCACTGCTCACCTCATTGCTCATTATTATTATTATTATTATTATTATTATTATTATTATTATTATTATTATCATGATGATGATGATGATGAAGTATAATTGTGATGACGACAATAATAATAATAATAATAATAATAAGAAGAAGAAGAAGAAGAAGAAGAAGAAGAAGAAGAAGACGAATGTGTGGGGGTGGGGTGGGGGTGATTTGAATTTGGTAACGTATCTTTAACAATTTCTCAGTCATATCGCTAATATTTCTGCATTGTTACAGTTTATAGTGATGCCTAGCACTGGGCCATCATGTCTCAGACATGTAGCATGATGTCCCACCCAGTCACATTATCCTGACCCCATACCGAATATTCCTAACACTCACCTCTTAATATGAGCGCCGAGCAAGGCAGCTATTAGTACCAAACTCACAACCTCTCGCATCTAAGGCTTACGACCTAACCACTAGGCAACCAGAGCGGTCCAATAATAATAATAATAATAATAATAATAATAATAATAATGTACTAAATAATAATAATGATAATTTATAATGCCTTTTAATTGTGTTTGATATGGTGGTTATATCACAATAGTGTCACAGCTACTTCACAAAGAGTAGCAACAGTAGCAGTAGTAGGAGGAGAAGGTTGAAGTGTTGTTTTAATATTGACGCATTGTAAAATTTGATTTTTGTGTTTCTCCATTTATAGATTACACACAGATGAAAACACGCTTTTAAGGAAATAAATATTTACTAATTGCCTAGAACCAATATATCTGAAATGAATGAGAAAAGTATGTTTTCTACATCATCATCATCATCAGTCTCTTGACCTAGTGTGGTCGTTGAGGCACTGTGCTGCTGAACATCTGACCAGTTTCCTCCACTTGACTCGATCATGTGCCAATGCCTGCGTCTATGCAAAACTTTTATTGGTCCATTCTGTGATGTTGTCACTCCACTTTTTTCTCTGTCTACCTCTACTTCTACCACCTTGGACACTATCCTGCAGTACCGTTGTGGATAGACTGCTGGCTCTAGTGACATGGTCATACCATTTCAGCTTTCTCTTTTTGACAATGGTGAGGAGGTCTTCATAATGGCCAACTGTGTGCCTGATGGTGTTGCGCACTTCTTCATTTCTAATGTGGTCCATGTAAAAGATGCCAAGGATGGTTCTGTAGCATCTCATTTCAAGTGCCTGAATTCTTCGTTGTAATTCTGCTGTCAGGGTCCAGGCCTCACATGAATACAGAAAGATTGAGATGACTAGTGCTTTCAATAGTCTGATCTTAGTTTTCAGACAGATGTTCTTGTCTCTCCAGATGGGTCTTAGCTTTGACATAGCTGCCGTTGTTTGTGCTGCTCGTGACAAAATTTCTGCTCTTGATCCCTCTTCCATGATTATGGAACCAAGATATTTGAATTGGCCCACTGTTTCCAGTTCCTGTTCTCTGACTTTAATCTTGATTTAGATTTGTTTGCCACTGTTTGTCATCAGCTTTGTCTTCTCGGCACTTATCTCCATGCCAAATCTGGAAGATGTTTTATCCAGGTTCTTCACTAAGGTGGCAAGCTCATCATCACTGCCTGCAAGTCCATTAATGTCGTCTGCAAAGCGGAGATTGGTGATGTTACGCCCTCCAATGCTGACTGTCCCACATGTTTTCTACAAGCAATCAGAAAATAAATATCACTAACAAAAGTGCGAACAAATAACAGGCAAATAGATATGTGTTTGTAATATGCCAAACAGATTGACCAGTTTTGTCAGAATAATCTACGTACTGTAATAATATTATAATAACTATGTCATAATAAAAACATCCATTTATTTTGTTGCTTGACTTATATCAATTATTCATTCTACGATTTTTAGATTTACATTTTTTTAATGATGGCAGGTATATTCGAGATGATTAAATTCTCATATGTAAAAATACAGTTTGCCATGTTGTGCCGTTGTAACAATAGACGGTATTATATGCATAAAAACAGAACAGGATAAAATACAGTTGCAACGTCATATAAATTCCTGTTTTAAAAATTCCATCTAAGTGTGATCATTAATGTCCACTGCACCTGCAAATTTAAAGTTCACTTTCATCTATAATCTTTAGCACCTTGATAAAGTTGCATCGAAGAAAAATATTTTTGTCCTCAAACACATGGTTCCTGCTTATGTCACTGGTATCACAATTTTTACATCTTTGCTGTGCTTGTTTTGTTTGGGGGTTGGGGTGGGTACGTGTAGAATATGAGTTCTGATACAAAACAAACATTATATTTAAATGTATGTTCTTCTCATTGTAGGTTTATGTGATAAATTTATCCTATCAACTTTCAGATTATAACTTTCTGGACGGACTTTGCAGCTGGGAAGGAATGGAATCGAACGTTGCCACAAGTACTAAACAATACTTATTCTCTCTAATATTTTCATCTCAGTGGAAATATAACTTGTAGACATCTGAAACTGGTTTCGTCTCTGAGTACCTGATAGACTGTCCTTCTTTGATAACTATTTCACATATATAATGTCCTTTTCCGCGTATTTGCTATTTCTTAAACGTATTGATTTCCTGGTTCCTTTTCCATATCGATCATCGTACAGCTGCTGATGTAACGCCCTTCACTTCGTATTTATTATAGGATGTATTTTTGCTCAGAATATTTCTTTATTGTATTTATATTATTCCGATATTATGGTCAACCCCTGGTCGATTTTTTCCACTATCTTATTTTCAAAATTGGAATAATGTACTTTAAAATATTGTTTATAAATTTGAATTAAATAATACTAAAAATGAAGCGGTTGAAGAGTCACATGTGTCATATTGAAAATGAATTCGATGCGATGCAAAATCGCATTTTTTAATTTAAACATTGCAACTGTTGTGCTTGTCCTTGTAAATATAGATTTTTTCAAGATTTTAGTGAAGAACTGTGAAATAAAACACGACATTACCATCATTCTACGGGTCAAGAAAGCCTATATGTCTAAAGCGCTCACCGCTACTGACCACTGCCGTTTCACCTCCGTCTGCGTGGGTTTGAGTGTCGGGCTGGGCCAGTGTGGGTACGTGAAATGCTTGACAGTAGTTTCCAGTTCTGGGCTCTTCCTCGAATAAACAAATATTTAATTATTAAAGTTATATATTAAAATATGAGAGGAACATACAGCTAATGAATCAAAACTGATCTTGATAAAGTTCAATAAATGTTAGAATGAATGAAAACTTCCGTATAAATTTCAATACCGGAAATGTACTGACCTACCAAGAATCGTGTTGTTGTCATGATGGCAGTGTCAAACACTCCTTCCAATAATTCACAATAGTTCCCAAAAATTTGTATAGTTCAGATAATGAGCACTTTCTAATCCCACCAAACCTTTCCAAACAAATGTTTTGTCCGTTCGAAACCTATCAAAATGCAAAGGAACACAAGAAATGAGGATGACTCCAAAAAAGGAATACATCTGATTGCTGAATTCTCTTGTTTATATGCACCTTCTATCACGACTCCATATCACAACATACACCATGTGACGGTTCTTAGTACTGAATTTGTCTCGAGCTTGCATTTTCATGTGATCTAGCCCAATCAATGGGAATTTACTAAATCGTCTAACCATTCAAGCTGTTAACCTAATGATAATTTACGCCATTAGTACTATTATTACTACTAGTCAAAACATAAGTAAAAATCTATTCATAGATCCTATGCAACTGTAAGCTCTTCAATATTTCTTTAAACAAAACACACATAACGAAAGATATTGAGAAATTACTACAGAAAATAGAAAATCGCAAAAATTAGATAAACCATTTACCAGGAGTTACATTTTATGTTTCATGCACTTCTTAAATCTGATTTTGTAGTCAACGTAAATTCCTATATTATGCATATTTTAGATGTTCAAGTTCAAATATATCAGGTTTTTTCCTTTCTGATCTGTCTCATTCTACAAGCTCATTATCTTTTTTTTAAACTCATACGTTTGCATGCCAATAAACTTATAAATAAACTAAATGTTAATCGATGTCAGTCATTTATGCGCACCTATTGATTTCGTCGCCAGTAGTAAAGCACAACGCATACCAATTTCGACCGATTGATGAAAATAGTTCTGGAATGTTTACTATTTGAAGAGAGGCAAATGTCACCAGAAGATTCTGTTCAAAATAGTATTACCTTTGGACACACTGGATACCACCCATGTGTTCTCGTGACTCACAATATGTCAACCTAATATGCGCATAGCTTAGATAAGATGTAATGCTTATTATTAGGGGTATGGAAATGAAATACATTACTTTGCACTGTTTCCGTCAGCATGTCGGTCGAGAAATTAGGTTAGGATTATGGCTGATGTTACAAAATTCAACTTAATAACGCCAATAAATGGCACGAGATATTAAGCACACTAGACTGATCGTGTACAACAATTAGTAGCATTTTATAAACAAAAAAGTTATAATATTGAAGAGAAAAAACAATGAACAGGATGTAAAGTGTTTGCAACTTCTCGTTTATGGAGAAACAAAATTACTAAATAATTTAGAAACAGACTGTACGACAGGCAAATTCTTAAGAATCCAGTTCAACCGTATAGCAGGCAATACAACTACCTTTGGGAAACCTTGCAAAATTAGATACTTCAATTACAATACAGTAATGTTTTAAGGTATAAATTTCCATTTTTCATATAATGTACTTGCTTTATTATGGAGTGGGTCTTCGTGTAGATTTTTAGCAATCACAATTTCATATGTAATTGGAGTAGAAATGTGTGGATCAGGAATGTGGGATATTTTTGTACACTTTCTTGACACTACATGCGTACATAATGTCGTTTCGTTGCGCATACGTAGCAGGCATCTTGGATGGATATATATATATATATATATATATATATATATATACATATATATATATATATATATACATATATATATATATATATATATATATATATATATATATATATATATATATATATATATATATCGTACATAGATATATCGTACATGGTTAGTGCTCTCAATAGTCTGATTTTAGTTTTCAGACAGATGTTCTTGTCTCTCCAGATGGGTCTTAGCTTTGACATATCTGCCGTTGTTTGTGCTGCTCGTGACAAAATTTCTGCTCTTGATCCCTCTTCCGTGATTATGGAACCAAGATATTTGAACAGGCACACTGTTTCCAGTTCCTGTCCTCTGACTTTAATCTTGGTTGAGATTTGTTTGCTACTGTTTGTCATCAGCTTTGTCTTCTCGGCACTTATCTCCATGCCAAATCTGGAAGATGTTTTATCCAGGTTCTCCACTAAGGAGGCAATCTCATCTTCACTGCCTGCCAGCCCATCAATGTCGTCTGCAAAGCGGAGCTTGGTGATTTTACGCCCTCCAATGTGTCCCACAGTGATATTCCAGGGCTTCGCTCATGATGCGCTCTAAGTAGATGTTGAAAAGCGTGGGTGACAGGAGACAGCCTTGCCGTACTCCAACTGTAGTATTGAACCAGTCCCCCACAGAACCTTGAGCAATTACTGCACTGGTAGCCTTGATGGTGTTGGTCAACTTTTGACCCATTTTGTACTTCATTGTGGCCCGCAATGCCTCATCCCTCACTCTATCTAAAGCCTTTTTGAAACCTATGAACACATGATAGATGTCTTGTTGATGTGAGTACTTTTCACACAGAACCCTAAGATTAAAAATTTGTTTTGTTGTACTTCTTCCACTACGGAAGCCTGCCTGTTCTTCAGCGATTATTTCTTCTGCTTGTGGGTTCAGTCTGTTCAAGATGATCTTCAGCATCACCTTACTAGCATGGTTGATCAAACTGATAGTTCTGTAATTTTGGCACAGCTGGAGATTGACTTTTTGGGGGAGTGTTATAATTAGTGACTGGGTCCACTGTGTTGGCCATTCGCCTCTCTGCCAGATCTTGTTGCAAATTTTTGTTAATAGTTCTATCACCGATTCCCCACCATTCTTGAGAAGTTGAGATGGGATGTTGTCTGCTCCAGCTGCCTGATTAAGATATGACTAATAATCTTTAATCAATATAGATGTCAATGGCCAAAATCACACACCCATAATGAAAATGTTTGGAAGAAGTTTGTAAATACAGTACGATTGAATTCCATTTGATCGATCTCCGATTGTTAAGAACATAGGAATACATACATTTTATAAGGTTTGCATCATCTAGTCGGAAACATTGTAGGTATGTGAGATGGTAAATAAGAGAATCTCGTCATAAAAGTTCCCTTTATCAAACCTTTCATAATATTTAGATATATTTTAAGTTTTTATTTCATACACATACTTTTGCTTAGTTTATACAAATTAACGTTAGAAAATGTATTTATGATTGTTTTCTTTAATATTAGAAAGGAGGCTCACAGCGTCTCTCTCTCTCTCTCTCTCTCTCTCTCTCTCTCTCTCTCTCTAACTCTCTCTCTCTCTCTCTCTCTCTCGCACAAGGATTAACTAATAAGGCCGCAATTAGAACTGAACACCGTTGAATTTCTGATGCACATCTTTCCGGGTATCCGAACGTTCACCTTTGCTCCTCCATCTCTTTCTCTTCTGTCCTCGTTCATGTATATTTGGGTCTGCCTCTCTTTCGTTGGTCGTCTAGGGTTTATCTGAGAGACAATATGTGAAGTTATGGGGGACCATTCGGAGCATGGATCCGATCCACCTCCGTCTGTGCATCTATAATTACTGGATGATGGGTTTGGTTTAATTTATTCATAATACTGTCAATGCCAAATATGAACAAAAGGGGAGAAAAAAATGCATCCCTGCTTCACTTGGATCCCTCCTGACTTCCTCAGGCAGTTTAGTATTGCAAAGTACTCGCTATACATCATGTTAACTATGCTTAAAATCTTCTGGGAACTTCGTAATATCTAGAATTTGTCCGCAAGTAATCCCGTTGTATCCTATCAAAATCTTTCACATCGTTAATAACGTTGGCTTATAAAGTTGCATTGAGCTTCTGACTTTGTTCCAAGATCTATATCAGTACAAATTTATGGTCAAAAGCAGGCCTGTTTGGTTTTTTGTATATATCCAATCAGTGCATCCACCATTCTTCTGTGGACAATATTGCTAAACACCTTGCTGGTGAGAGAAAACAGAGTGATCCCCATCCATTTGTTATAGTTTGGTAGTTCAATAATTTTCCTCGAGATGATTTGTTATTCCGTCTTTAAAGATTTTTGTCAACAGTCATAATATTCCTCTCTCATCTGCTTTTGACATTTGTGCGCTCACTTCATCCAAACCTGGCGCCTGGTCTCTTCGCCTAGCCTAGACTGCTGTTTGGACAATAAAGTTTCTCTTTCTACGTATTAATTTATTCATTTCTTTATTTACTTATGTATTTATGTTAAAAGCAACGATCATTATATAAAAGTGACGTAAAAGAAAGAGGCTTGTATCGATATATAGCATGAGTCAAATCATTATTATGCTGCTAACTTTATAGTTCGAACATTAATGGGTAACAAGAAGAAAGTTCGAAATTGAAAACAAATAATAAACGTTCTTTGAATGAATTCTCTGTAGTTCCATGAGTGATTTCAAAGTGACAATCCACAATTTTTTCATATTAATAAACCATTCCTGCCAAATGTAAAATAGGGAAAATGGGCATCTGAGCAATTCTCCATTATACAAACATTTCTGCAGCATGAAAGTTTAAATAAGTGTGTATGTGCTTAAATTAGTTTATCTGTGTTCTTGAAATGCAAAGATTGGCGTAATGAAAATAATATAAAGAGATGAAAATACAACAATTTCACTAAAAGCGCAAAACTTTGCAGTTCTTACTTACCCATCATTATTCTAATTCGGTTGCTTTGCCTAAACGCTTACCCTCAACAATTTTGCTTATTTTGAAAATGTGTACAAAAATATATTTCAATCAGATAAAGATTCGTATTTTAATTCAGTGTTACATATATATATATATATATATATATATATATATATATATATATATATATATATATATATATATATATATATATATATATATATATATATATATATATATGTGTGTGTGTGTGTGTGTGTGTGTGTGATTGATGAATATATCTGTTCCATTTTTTTCCTGAATTTCAGACGGAGTCATTATCGGTATTGTCATCGGTGGTCTTGCTTTTACCGTAGCCGTGTTACTGATTGCTACATACCTATACAAGTACTCAATATACAATATTTATCAATACTAAATACACTTAAGAAAACAAAGCACGAGCTAGAGTTTCTATACGTTAATTATATCACTTACAGTAACAGCTAGCAAACATTACCAATATTTAGATTTCTAAAATGCTACATCAGCAGTGTAAGTATATACCATTTATAGGACCAGCATAAAAAGAAAGGAATCATTGAGATAAAGTAACTAATGTAAGATTATGACTTATTGGTCATAAGTCAATTACTGAAGTATGTCACATTTGAGTTGTTATATTTGTCTATGGCAATATGTTTCCTATCCTTTCAGCAACTGTCAGAAATTGTGATATTGTAACGTTTAGCATGGCCTTGTAATGACTTCTTGAGTTTCTTCTCAGAAGACGTGCTACTAGCCCTAACGCAAACATATCTAAGTATAGCACAGTCTCTAGTGTTACATATGGTGGAGCAATGAGGCCAAACACTGATAACGGAGAGACAAACCATTCAACAGAAAGACTCAATCAGACGTCAGAAACTGTGCTGTATAATGTACAAGCGGAATATTCAACTGTCATAAAGACGCAACCTCGACAAAGTAAACCACAACAGAGATTTATGACAGGATTTCTAAATATCTATCCATGTCAAGTTCAATTTCTGAACAACGACAGAAACAATGTGACAAATCCAGATCAAACCCACAAGCAAATATCATCAAAGTGCCGATGAAGACGGCACTAACTCGAATGATACAGTGCATAACAAGGATAACCACATGAATTAATTTAGTGATGACACTTATGATTGCACGATTATGTATCCTACGACAATTCCCGATCCCATATACGATCATTCAAATTTTAAACAAAATATCGATAACGTATATGATAACTCAAAATCTGGCACACTCAACAAGGATATGGGATATATGGACCGTTCATTTGATAATACCCTTCAACGGTCTATGCAAGATGTTGATCCAACTTATGACCATATATAAAACGACAATGGGGAAACCTTACTCAAACTAATGGATGTTCTGGGGAATAAGCATATAACATATGATCTCTCACACAAAATCGACAAGATAAATATCCCGTAATGCAGCCCTGCCACAACGGATGAATAAAACAACATAAATAGGTTTCGCTATTGATACAAAATAAAATAAATTTAAGAATGGCGAACAATCAATTTAAATGTTACTATGTCCAAAAAGTACAGCTTAAGAAAGTATTTGAACCGTCTCAAACTTAAACTATTTCTATTTGCTCATGCAAAACGCTCGCCAAATAAAACAAAACAAAGAAAAAATGCCGACATTGTTAAATCTTAATGCTACACTTCAATGTATAATATTTTCATGTACAGAATGCAACTAAAAATAGGCTTTCAACATAATGAATTATGAATTGACGATTTTCAGAAAAAAATGTTGTATTTAGACAAAATACACGGTTAGTAAATTTCCTAATTTTGATATAGGCTTGAAAAGTCAGCTCCCTAGACAAAAAAGCAATCATTATTATCACTCATTAAGTTTAAAACAAGGCAAACTCCTGACTATTCCGTTGAATGATTTTGTGTGTGCATTGTGCCATATATTGTCAGCAACGAACTGAGGTGAGATGGAAATCATTATAATTATTCAAAGTACCATATTCAGCAATTAAATTTGATTGACTGGTTTGTGCAGACGTCAGTGTCAATAAAACAAAAGAATTATATGTAGATCGCAGGAAGGCATATAACTGATAGTATGTTATTTCCATAACCATTGTAATTCGCGAAGTTCATACTTGTACCCTCTTATGTTGTTTCTCTCTCTCTCTCTCTCTCTCTCTCTCTCTCTCTCTCTCTCTCTCAGCCCTCGGAATACAGAGGGTTTAGATGTTTTACGACGTAGTCTTTGTTATAAACATAAAGCTTGTACATGCTATATATATATGTATATATATATATATATATATATATATATATATATATATATATATATATATATATATATATATATATATATATATATATATATATATATATATATACATACATTTGTGTGTGTGTGTATGTGTGTGTGTATTTCTGGTAAAATGTAAATATCACAAGGAACAAGAACGTTATTGTACAAAACCAATATATGAAGAAAATATACACCTTAACTAAGAATCAATTTCCTTGACATAATTATCCCTACCGCTCTGTATATTTCAATCGTATTCTGCAATGACCTGACATTGGACATTAATTGAGTGTAGGACCTTCCTGAAAAAATGATATTTTACACAGCTAATATTTCTCTATGATTTTAGATTATGTTTTACGATCATGATTACTGAAAATTAACATATTTATTTGTATCTGAGTTTAGGCCGTTTATTTGTTTCACTCGGAAATTCCTGACCTTGTTGACTCATTGTTCTAGAAATGAATACTGGACCTTTATCTTGATCCTCAGGTGGTGACATTATGCAAGGAAGTACGCATTCATTTTTTAGCATAAGTCTTTAGAGAAGTAAAGTTTACTTGTGTTTCAGTTAATATATTTATTTCTGTACATTTTTCGCTAAAAAAACAAGATGTTCTTTCAGCGTAATTTGGAACTAGATCACATTTTTAGGATTAGTATGAATTCATTCAAGAACATTTTGGATTATATGATTGTGATACATCAAGAATGTAGACACATCAGCATATTAAAGGCTACATTATGTTCAATAATGGACTTCATTCGAAAACATTTTTAATGCTTGTGGCATTACCTTTAGGACTATTTGTAATTTAATTCATCATTCTGTAGTTATTTTAAAATATTCACTTTATATTCTAAGGCAGAAATTATTTGTTGAATTTTATAAAAATTGTTGGTATACACTATTTTCTGTTTCTTTGCTGAAGGACATAAAATCATAACACTACACATTCATAGAATTGGAAGATTTTGTTATAAATTCCGTGCAAGCGAATGTACGAATTTAGTCTGAACGTGAACAGTTTAAATGAGCTCCCAATATTATATTGGAACAAAACTGGTAAATGTTTAGATCAAGAGTATAGAATCAAATGAATGTTTTAATTGTGCAGGAGCCATAAAATCCGATAGACTTTAATCTTTGAGACATATGAAACCCGACAGTAGATCTATATATATTTCTATCTTTCTATCAACACACTCACACACGCAGACACACACACACACACAAGCACACACACACACGCACACACACACAAGTCTTTAAGTATATATTTCAGCCATTACAGCCCAAAACAATGTAAAGGTAAATTTAGAGTTGTACCATAATAATTGACAATGGTTTTTACTGGCCTTTGTGTCCGGGGTGCAAATAGAAAACCATCGATATTCAGGTCAAACGAATCTACTTATGTTTATTCCATTGCGAGACTTGTTGGAAAAATAGTTATTATATATTTGAGGTGATTCCAATAGGTAATAAGTGTTGAATTCAAATCTAAGCCGGAATCTGTTTGATTTTAGCACTTTGAACAAGGACATTTAGAATGAATAGTAACAGTTTTAGTATGGTGAGTAAAAGCGATTTTAATATTAGAACCCCCTGATGGTGATCGCAATTTTGAAACGACATCATACATTATGACAATCCTACATATGAAGTCGATGATCTTTCATTTATACACCAATACAATTTGCTAATCGGTCAATGTATTGGTTTGCATATTAAGGTATAAATTCCAAGCTTATGTACTAGTATTCAACGAAAACGTCTTATTCTTTACAAAGCGAACATAAAGGAAGGACATGGCATGAAGCTATCACATTATCAATTGGAACTGAACTAGCATATAATTGAAAACAAATCATACTATTATGAGAAAGATATGATCTCTTTAAATGAAATCTGAAATAGGTTTAAAAGTCCTCTTGATCGCATCAACATTAATGTAATCTCCGTTGCCTTTTGATCGTACTCTCGTGGAGCAGTTTACTGTCTGTTTCAGTGTAATTGTTATCAGCGTTATCGCAATATAGTTTGAATAAACTTCATATTTGTAATGTTGTCTCTTTTTATTTATTCTGTACTGCCATTTATTTTCATGCTAGTATATTGTCTGCCTTGCGGTAGACTCATGTTTTTGTGTGGATCACTTTTTTGTTTAAGTACTACCTTTGGAATGTACAAGCTTTATTCCATCTGGAACTTAGATCAATATAAATGTGCATGAAGGGCACGCTTAACTAGTTTATTCCCAAGTGCGGAGTCTGTTATACATCTGTTATATTCTAGCAAAAATTATCATCTTTTAAAAACATACATTTTTATTATTATTAATATTGCAGTATTTAGATCTGCTGTTAACAAGGTTTTTAGTAGCCAGAACGTTTCCAGAGAAGAGTATGTTGCTGTAAAAATATGCAGTATATTTGAACGGTTTTCTCAAGTTCTGAATAACCATTAAAGGTTTTAGATTGTATTTGTTTTAATCAATGTAGAACAGATGCCTTGAATAATATAACAACATTAATGATCTAATAGTGAAACACCTAATGTGTTTATAGCTGTTCAACATTTTGTTATCGAAAATACTATTTTCCTGAGCGGCGCATTTTGCTTCTGACCATGTGATGGACCATGCATAAAATCAGCAGAAAAGGTGAGCCGACCTGGATTTATAAATTCCTATTGACTTAACTAACACTTGACAAAATAGCAAAAGAATTAAACAAACAAAATAGATTTTACTAGATCTTCCTGGTCAAAACAATCAGCAAGCAGAACCTCAACCGGCAAGACCCCAATCTGGACCGAAAAAAAAAACTGATGAAGAAATAGTCGCAGAATTCGTAATGAATTTACTGAAGATGTTTTAACAGCATTCGATAAAACGTGTCCAAAAGAATTCCCAGCTCTTGCTGTTATGACTTATGAAAATAGAAAAAGAATATTGAAACCGGAACATGAAAAATATATTTAAAATATACAACTGATGCATTTTATAAAATTAAAAATAACACGAGTGGAATCGACGGAAAAAGTATATCGTATATAGGATATCTCAATGCAGTTAGTATATTACACGATGAATATGAAGCACGAAAACAGCAAGAAACGGAAAAACAAAACCTGCGATAAAAAGAACACGAACAGCAAAGAAAAAATCAAAATCTTCTAGGAAAGGAAAGGAAGAATTTTTCGATGCGTCTGGTGCTACTGGAATTTTTTTTCTACAGGAAGTGTTCCTGTTACCTCTCCTAATAATATTCTTTCTGATAAATCACGTTTAGAAGTTCTAATAGGAGAAGCGCAGGCTGGAAATAACTCACCAGAAATAATTAATTAAGCTGCTGATATTTGTCGACTATTATGTCAAAGCCGTATGATGGATATAGGCGTATACCGGGAATTTATCGCTGAACTCGTTCATAGTTATCACAGTTACTAGCGACATGTTCTCTGATTAGATATAACGATACTAAATAAGATGATCATACATCTACACCATCGTAAGCCGGTCATGGTCAGAGTTGTAAACTCGCAATTACACGTTTATAGAACAATTTATAGAGATGGTCCTGGAAATGTTATTCAAGTGTCATTTGCAAGAATGGCTCCCAAAATAGCACCAATCGCAAAACAATTATTAATGATAGCTATTAATGTATTTGTTGAAAAGCTCCTGATGGTATTGATATTGTCGGTAAGGGGTTTTTCTGCAGCCAAGAAAAGACTAACACGATTAATACGACGAAAACCGCAGGCAATGAAACTGGCATCTACGGAAATTATGCCCGCTAATGTCAGTAAATAATAAACCAACCCGCAGATAAAAAATATTAGTAGGGTTAATGAATCAAGGAATTGATGAAGTACAAAGAAATATTACTGAAATGTTAACAGCAGGAAGTGGTTTGACAATGGCAGTGACATCGCGATTTAGATAGAAATATATATTATAAAATGTTCAAATATTCACCCCGACACAGCATGTGATATAGACGCACCGGTTCTTAAACATGAATCCGTACGTGATTATCAATTTTATTCTTATTACGTAAATCAACCAAATCAAAGAACAAGAATTGAACTTCAGGTTCATGATTCAGGTAAATGTTTCCTACCAGCTGAAGCATGTATTGACGTAAAAAGAGAACTTGTAATAAATGCCGATGATAATACGCCATATGCAGTGAATGCGCGAGTTGGATCTGTTACCAATGTGATTAAGGCACTGGTTAGTAACACTACATATATTAATGATGGAAGAGAGATTGAATCTATCAATAATGATGTTGACGTTGCCACAACAATACCGGGTTTAGCAAGATATTCTGATGATTATACAAGATTAGCAGGTCCATCAATGTTGATGTTTGCAAACGATATTACATATAATGCTGATCATATGCATCTGATCCACAGCCAGCTGATTTTTAACATAAAGCTAGACCAGCTGCTGCTTTTGATATTTTAAAAGGTTTTAGTGCTACTTACAAGGATTTGCATCACGTGCAGCATTGTTGCAAGGACCACGTAGAAGATTTCCATGTGCAATTCCACTGTCTCATATATTTGGTTTTCGTAGAAATGTTAGAAAGGTGATCTTTGGAGCTTAACATTCAGTAGCCCTTACACGAAATGATGATGGTAATTATGCAATCTGGCGAGGTGCTGGTGTTGCCGATGGTAAGGTAAATATAACAAAACTTTTATTGTGGATGCCAGTAATGACTGCAACGATTGCTGCCGAGGATAAATAATTGTCATTTATGGAGACAGTTTGTAAATCATTACTATCATGGCTAACATGAACGACAGGTAGTATGCTGATTATTATTTACGGTATATTTGCATGGCATATGGCATCAGAACCGGGTGTTTCTGCGCCACGACATATATTTAATGCGCTACAAATGCTAAAAAGACAGGATCTCAAGAGCGGAGTCATATCATATTTGACAAACTTGGCGTTACCGAGGTCTCGTTAGGGATGAACGACCAACAAGAACCATGTGAAGATATTTTACTTGATTTTGGACAAAACCAAATAGCACGCGCATATCATCGTTTGCTGACATTTATGGAACATGATCTGAATGTAGATACTGGTCTGCAAATATCACAATTAGATTTTAAAAATCTGTATCCGATTTATTACTTTTCGTTGGAATGTCTTGATTTAACCAGACAGACTATTGTTGCTATACACTTTCGAGCTCGTGTAACTCTTCCAGTTGCTCCAGAACCGTTAAAACCTAATTACAGAACAATCGCTGTTATACACAGTGATAAATCGATGTTATCTGAAGGTATTGGTAGACGAAGGAAAGTCGTTGATGCACCAGTGGAAAATGTATAACCCAATTAGATCACTCGTAATATTATAAATGTCGTATAATCATGTAATTGTTACTCTGACTCATGGTCGGATAAGAAAGCTACAATCATATTCAGCTAAACGTGTGGAACTACAATAACATTAAAACATAATCAGATCACGGGTGGTCAGAATAAACTGTCACTGACAACACATCAGCTTCAAAATTTAAATTATGTATTTAAAGATAAAACCGGAATGCGACTTAAGTTATTAAATCAGGTGGTATATTTTCACTTCTAGAAGCTATACCAGCATTGATCCCTGCGGCCTCCCCTGCTGTCACAAAAGCTGCGGTTTTGTTTCCACCGGTAAGATTAAACCCGTAGTCTTTTTCCAACGATATTAGATATCCGGTGATACAATGACAGGCGAACTCAACATGAACTCGAATAAAATAACGACACTTGGTGATTCAACATTTGACAAAGGATTATGTAGATACCGTAGACAATAAACTATCAACGTTGCCGGCCGAATGTGATGTTCATGTAGGCGCGTTTGCAAATCTCCGTAGAAAATATTTGTATTAAATAAATTGTTTAATAAATTGTTTATTAAGTTTTTACAAGCTTGTTACATTCTCTCTTTCTATGTTACTGTTTATTCGAGCCTAAGCACGTAACAGTATCATCAAGTACAGCTACTGGTGCTCATAATACAAGTGCAATAATAGAAAATGGATCCACTGAAACATTTAGAATAGCCCCCATCAGTAGTGGTTTATAATCAGCGTCGCTCACATGGCATGTATAATTTGTAATTAATTTAAGTAAATAATATAATGAAGTCCAATGGTATAGATACAATCAAGTACGTGAATTACAAACTAACCTACACAAAAATCTCCTTCACGAGTACACAATAAAAATGTCACAGACATGTTGTCGTAGCTGACATAATTGTGCATTCGGTTATATCTGTTATTGCGTCCGCTGGTGTATCGCTATCAATAGTAACGTTGACATCATCTGCAGTTTAACAATTTGTGTATCAACGCCATCAACAATAGCCGGTGTTCTTAACATAATTGCTAAAGAAATATATACATGTTGTCAGAATAAACTACACGGGTATATAATTACATTCCATACCTCGACTGCTGCATTTTCCCAATTATCATCATTATTATCAAACTGCCATAACGACGAAATAATATCGAGTTCTCAGCGATGATTAAGATTTGCGACAAGGCAACTACGTCTAATTTCGAAAATAATAATAATAATGTCGCTAGAACTACTGCAACAAATCGTTATGAATACAAACCGGGCAAGAACAGCGATGATCTCAATAACGTCCACCAACCCTGAATTTAATATCAACCTTCCAACTGCATTTCCTGTAAAAGATATTGCACTTGCTCAATTATGAGTATATTACAGTTGAACAAATATCTGGTCAAAAATCATTCGTGGGTCAACAGTCAAATAATTCACTGTTATTTGCAACTAAAAATAAATAGGATGCAACTCCCGATTGAAAGGTTGTTTCTGTTTCAAAAGGAAGTTATGAATCGAACAAATCAATAATGAATTCCAGTGTAGAATTATAACCATTACAGGAAAATAATCAAAAATCGCTAAAACTGTCTATGAAACAACATTATGTCGTGGATATTTATCAATCATTGATACGAACAGTGCTAGGATGGCCTGAAGTTGCTCCTCAGGCACCACCACCACCACCAATACCAGAACAAAACAAATCTGATTCATCACGGATAGACAATTACATCATGACATTACCTCATCATGTAAAGATCACTTACTTGCTCGAAAACTGTAAGATTGGGTAGTTATTTTTTCATCAGTGATGACTCTATGTGGTGGAAGTTTAGGCGTTGGGAGATTGATGGAGGCAAAACTAAAGATGTGATTCTTCATCTAAGTAAATTTATTGAATATATTAAAATTATTAATCAAGAGCATAAGCGACTACTAGAAAAACTGCAGTTTCCAAAGTTTCCAAGAACATCTTTTTGATATAGCAAGTTCACGCAGCGAAATCATTAAACAAATATAAATATTAAACCAGGTTGTATCTGATGTGGAATATATCAACCCACGAGTAATTCAGATAATAATTAATCAGGGAAGAGTAGACGATGATAAACAAAGTGTTTTAGACACATACAAGATACCAGAAGCTGAACTACGAAATTTTTAATTTCCTGGGTATAACGCAGATGAACTAAAGAAATCCACCAATGATATTATTAACGAGAACTTTCCTCGAATATTTACCGCATAGAGAAAAATGAATCATTTGGATAATATCTTTAGATACAACAATGATTGGTGGTGGTTGACACATATCACCGGGAACAGTAAATATAACATCTGTAATCGCGGCTAATTTTGTATGTGATGCAATTTATGGAAGTTATCGGATAAACACAGAAATATCAAATCAGGCACAGCAGGTATATATTCTTTATACATTCACCCCTCGAGTATCCCCTGGAAGTTTGATCGTGCAAGAGATTGTTAATCCGGTAAATATCCGATTTCATAATTCACTAGTAACACGAATGAATCTCAAACTTACGGACCAGAACTTCAACTTAATTGATTTATCGAGAGAGAATTTACAACTGAGTCTTTATATAAAATCTTAATGATCTGACAAAAAAAATAGTATTATTATATTTTTTCTGTTTTTGATAGGAATTTCATTATTTTTAGTAGTAAATACTCTATCAGAACTTGTTAATCGATTTTTATTAATTTTACTGCCAAATACTCTATCAGAATTTGCAATTCGGACGATTTTCATTAATGTTAGTAGTAAATACCCTATCAAAATTTACAAATCGGACGATATTCATTATTTTTACTAGTAGATACCCTATCAGGATTTGCAATAAAAAATATTTCTGATTCGGACGATTTTCATTACTCAGAAGTTACAATTTGGACAATTTTCATTATTTCTACTAGTAAATACCTATACAGAATTTGCGAATCGGACAAAATACCCTATCTGAATTTGCACCGCGGACGATTTTCATTATTTTCACTAGTAAAAACCCCATAAGATTTTTCTTCTGATAGAACAAATGTTTCTGATTCAGAATAATAATAAAATATATCTGATTCAGAATAATAATAAAATGTATCTATCATCCTTTGTAACTCTCGTTCACGTGTATTAATAATTTTTCTTGTTTCATATTCTTTTGATAATTCTGATCTTATTTTTTCTGCTGTGTTAAAGAATTTTTTTAATTCTATATCATCCGCTAACGATACGTAGACGGCTTGCTGAAGTTCTCTGAACGAATTTATACTCTGATGGTAGAGTATATCTATCTCAAGATTTAAGCTCTTGTAAATATTCGAAATCAGAATGAATGTTTCAGGATTTAGTTTATCAGATAATTGTATAACTTCATTTTTCAAATTTTGGATTAGCCGAAATTACATAGTTAATATTTTCATATATGTTAATATTCACCGGTCGGGTCTCTTTATTGGCCTTTGTGTCTTTGATAGAGTCTATCTGTGTCTTTTTTAGACTTCTGTGAGACTTTTGTCTTTTTGAGACTTTTGTCTTTTTCGACCCTATGACCGTTTCTTTTGGCTGGCCATTCTTTCTGAATGTCCCTGTGGGGTTAACCTTCAGTGATTTAGGGCTGATACACTCACGATACTGTTTATTTGGGGGCGTCACAAATTCCTTTCAATGTCATGTATACCCCCCCACACACACACATACACAAACACACGCACAGATCAAACCCCGGGATCGTGCAAAACGCACTCATCACGTTGTCTGAACGTGATGGGAGTGGTATACATGAAACGCTTTTGGGCTGGCGCCCCTACTTTATATAGTAAAAACCCTATTATAGGTACTGCCAGTAACATACATGTTACGAGATTCGAACACACCACAAGAATCAGCCACACTACGTATGCGCTATGGTTCTAACCTAACAAGCAGATATTTAAAAAATTATTATATTGTTACTTTTGAATAAATTTTTTTTTTTTGATTACCAAGAAAATAATATTGTTACTTTTGAATAATACAGTTATTTTCGGATTACAAAAAAATAATACAACTTGAATTTAGTTCTACTTAACAAGTAAGATTTTAAAATAAATAAATTTTCTGGATAATATATGTCAAGGGAGGGAACTTCATTTACTTTTACACATCCACGGCAGAGTTATCTCCATTGTGGCAATTATATCATATCACGCGCAGACTGAAGTTTGGTTACCACAACCTGATCTTAGATTTGATAAGATTATTAACAATTACAAAGATTTTCCTGATCTTTTTGAAGATTATATTATTAAACAATCAAAGGAGATCTTTGGATGCAGACGTAAAACACCGCAAAAGATCTCGGTAGAAGAATAATCGGTAAATATACTCAGGGTGGTGCTTATATGATCATAAGCAACATTATTCACAACTAATTTTAGATGATGCTGAATACGATTTTATAATCGCAGATGCAACAGCGAGAAATATATTTGTAAGTAGAAAGAATGCTTACTTGTCTGACGGGGAAAAGTTAAGAATAACTGTTGCTTATATCGATGTCGTCTCTCCTCAGTACACACATCTAAGAATCTAAGATCATCTATGCTCGCTTGTGTTTCTATAAACTTGCTATCAATGATATATAGATTCGATGACGCCACAGTTACAGTTGCAACGGATTCATTTTATCTCGACAGCAAGTATACAGAATAATTTTCCCGTTTTACAAACGCTGGTGCTCCGTGGTGATCATGGATAATAAACAAGAAACGTTATAATCCGCAGATGTTTAAATCGCGGATATGTATTGATCAGATATATCGACTCGACAAATGCCAACGGCGCCATCTTATTCCGATCCAGCATGTAGATATAAGACTGTTTATTTAAAAAGACCAGGCGGATGCCGAAAGACAGCTTGTGTTATTTAATTATTTAGACAGAATTCAGATTTAGTTGTCTTAATTCCTACACATAGACTTGCACGAGAAATGAAAGAGAGAATTGTGAAATAATATACTTATCATAGCTTCATTCGGTATAAAGATGACGCATGGACTCATTCGAGGATGGGTCAGAAATATATACCCAGAATAATAATTTGGGATGAGATATGCAGAGTATTGTTGGATATTATAAATTTTTCTTGATTGGATATAATTCAAACATACAGCTCTGAAAATGTATGACGATCATGGTCAACTTCTGCTATTTGTTGGAAAATTTCCCCACGATTGGTTAAAGTTTTTTGCAGATTATTATGAAGAAATTAATACTGATCATAGAGTGCACGATCCGGAATTAAGCGAGTTCAATAAATTAATCAGATTACAGTCATATAAAATTTAGTGTGCAATAATGAATGAAAAAATTTCAGAAACTTCCATAAGTAATTATTTTGATAAATGGAGACCAACGATTTGATAGTTGCAAATAGAAAGATAGTTCGTGATAACCTTCAACATCAATCAATTGAAATACATAAGGAAAAGTTTTCCGAATTACCCGTAACATTATGTTATAGACCAGCTGATACACGACGACATAAAATTAACGTTGATAGACCGGAAAATCAAAGAAACAGATGTTGTTTTAGTTGATATCAGCTCTGTAAATCTCCATGGTCGCAAGGATACGCAAAGACGATACATTCATCTCAGGGGTTAACTATCTCTGAGACAGTTGTTTGGATTATTGATGATCGTATCGAGTGGTCAACTACAGAGGGTTATTTCAAATTTTGCTGACCAGCAACGAAATTGTTATCGATGATATAGTTAGAAAACAAAACTTCTATTTATAAACAAAGTGACAAAACAATAATCGCAACTTTGATATAAATGCTGAATTTATAATGATGCTGAAACAACAGCAGAATAATCACTATGCGAGATGTAATTGTATACTAATATGTCAGTATTCAGATAAACATCCAAGACAATTTACCATAGATAGGAAGGATATTAGTCTTGGTCATACACGAGACAATGTGATGCTGACCTGTCTTGAGTGTAAGAGACGTCGAGGTGCTAAGTAAGTGATCGTGGTGGTAATTTTGTATCCTCGGGTATTACGTGCATATGGTAAGAATAAAATATCCGCCAGATGAACTTCATTTGGAACATGAACATCAAAATGTGCGAATTGAATTCGTTTAGGCTGTATCAGATAAATTTGCTATATTGCTTGTCGTGATAACCAATCTGCTGCAGTAGAACGTATGACACCTGCAGACTGGGCTAATTTATTAATTACTGATTTTCCTCTACAGTATCTTCTTGGACTATAATAAAGGATTCTATAATAATACTAATTACCAGAACATAATATCAGCTTACCCTTCATCTCAGATCTCATTAACCAGTTTCCTAATGAATCCTTGAAAGATATTTTTTTAAAAAGAATTTAGCGCATGAATTAAGTTCACATCTGCAATATGTCTATGCTGCAGATTGTTAACTTTATAAGACACATCATGAGCGTGACAAGTTGGATCAATTGTATTTATCGGATACTCGCCGGGTTTTGGTTGATTCTGATTTTTAAGTCTAATATCAAGTCGAGTTGCAGGACCGCAGTAATTATATCCTGGAAGATGTTTTTCTCCTGGATATTTAGTCCACAGATTTCCTGGTAATTGTATTCCTTTTGCTACAATATCACCTCCTAGTTTTTTCTTCTTTTCAATATCGATTTAGTACCTGAGATAAATTTACAATTCTTTGTACCGTATTTTTCACACTCACCTGTAACCGCTGACCTATCATGTTTTGTTATAACTGTTGTTAGATCACCTGTAGGGGTACGCGATCTACATTTAACACAATATAGATCCATATTGTTTTAATTTTGTATCATTTATGTAACTGACTTTTCGTCAACAAGAGCGCGAGAATCTGTTAAACACCATGCAGCTCTACCAAATTCTATCAGAATGATTAGCAAAGGTCCATCTGGAAGTAGAAAGACAAAACTGTTACTCAATCTGATAATGAGGTGGTTAAAATGGGATATATTATATCTGACAGCTGTCACAGAATTAGGCGAAAATTGAACTGATTTCTGTTCTTGAATTGCAAACGAAACTCACCATTTTCTTGATTTCGTCGTACACGCATTACCTGGGGTGATTAAGTGGCGTGTAACGATTTGCATGTGCCAATTTGTAATTTACATGAAATCCGAAATACTCGTTGTACGTGGTGCACGTCAAGCTCTATGTGATTTATGTTCACCTATAGAGAGTATATAAGGCGATGGATTTCTCATTATTATTGACGGGAACCTAAAATATCTAATCAAAGGATAGATAACCTCGTCTTGCAAATCTCCAGCCAAAGGGTTGATTCCGGAGATCTAATAACATCGTTGATTCCGTCTGATTCCATCGTTGATTCCGGAGATCTAATAACATCGTTGATTCCGTAGATCTGATAACATCTGACAATCACTGATTCAGTCTGATTCAGTCTGATTCCGTCTGATTCCGTCGTTGATTCAGTCTGATTCCAGCTGATTCCGTCGTTGATACCGTAGAAGTACATCACTGATAGCGCATCTAATAACATCGTTGATACCGTCTCTGATACCGTAGCTGCTAACGTAGTTGTTACATTGTTTCTGATACCGTAGCTGCTAATAACATCGTTGATACCGTAGCTGCTAATAACATCGTTGATACCGTAGCTGCTAATAACATCGTTGATACCGTAGCTGTTAACACATCTGATACCATCTTTTGATAAACGTCTTTGATATCGTCTGATTTGTTGTGGGACATCTATTGTTTGTTCTGGAACATCTCTGTATAAATATCTGAATGTGCTTGTGCCGTTAATTTGTGCAAACGGAATTGAAGTATCTGTCTGTGTGTCGAACTGTCTGTTCGTCAACATCTGTGTAACGTGTAAATATCCGGAAAGCTAGAAGTCCGAGTGTCGGAGCTGTCTTAGAGTTGTAAAACGTCCGGGTAGACATCTAGGGGAGTGAGGAACCGTTGGTTCGGGTAGATGTTGTATGCTGTCTGAACGTATAACTGTGGTGGATCCGTGAAGGGTAACGTCCGATAATAGTATTGGTCAACCCTCGGTTCTCGGGGAAACTGGGAGACGATTCAACTGTTGCTGAATCGTGCGGTTATACAGGGGAGACACATAGGTGTATTGAAATTATAATATAATTTAATACATTGTTGTATTTGCATGCTTATGTCAGATCGCAATAATATTTCAAGTGATCACATAGATATCAATAAAAGCTAGCAACTTGATTCAATACAAGTATATGATCGTGCTAGTTATCGCAATCCATCGTGCGATAGATAGTTTGTCGTTTGTGTTTATTTTTTTTTCGTAAATCATTCTTGCATTTATTTAACTTTCGTAAAGGATTCTTGGATCTGTGTATAATCCAAGAGATCCCTTTACATCTGAGATTCCTTTTGTATTGTTATTTAATTTGTTCATGTATTGTGAATGGTTGTGAGTGTAATTGTGGGTTGAGTGCATGAATTATTGTGTTGTTACATCTGTATTTTTTTCATTTATAATTTATTACATAAATTTATATTTTCTTTCACAAATTGTGTTTGTATTGTTCATTTGATCCACCCTCCTCTCGGTAACAATTCTGTTACAATGGTGTCAGAAGTGGGATCGTTGGATTAAGTGAACTGTCAATCATTTTTGTGAAGGTAAACATTGAATGTTTATATTTGAGCGTGACCTTCTGTTAAGATAATACTCTAGTTGGAGTTTATTTTTGTTTAGTTTACCTAGGTCCGTGTGTCCAGTATAAACGTGTTTAAAGTATTGGTTTGGTTATATATCTATATTCATATTACAATTGTCATGTCATCCCTTAAGGACTTGGTTGCCTTAGGCAAAGAATTTGGGTATGAAGGTGAAAGCTTAAGGAAATTTATTCAGGAAGAACAAGCCCGGGAAAGGGAAGAAAGGGCAAGGGCAAGGGAATTAGAAAAGGAAGAAAGGGCAAGGGCAAGGGAATTAGAAAGGGAATCCGATGAAAGGAAGCGGGAATTAGATAGGGAATTCGAAAAGGAAAAAAGGGAATCTGATGAAAGAAAAAGGGAATTAGAAAGGGAATCCGAAGATAGGAAATGGGCCTTTGAGAGGGAAAAGATAGAATTTGAGAAAGATAAAATAGAATTAGAGAAGCAGGCCCAAAGGGAAAAGATAGAATTAGAGAAGCAGGCCGAGAGGGAAAAGATAGAATTAGAGAAGCAGGCCGAAAAAGACAGGATAGAATGGGAAAGGGAAGTGGAGGGAAGGCGAATAGAGTTAGAAAAACTAGCAAAACTAGAAATGTTCGAGTTAGAAGAATCAGCAAAGCAACGGGATCATGAGCGTAAGGTAGAATTAGCGACATCTGGAAGAGAACACGATTCTGCCACTAACAAATTAAGGGGCCCCAAATTACCTCCCTTTGACGATGAAAAAGATAACATAGATAGTTATCTTCATCGATTTGAGCGGTATGCCGAAAACCAGAAGTGGAGTCAAAATGACTGGGCGCTGCATCTGAGTGCTTTATTAAAAGGTAAAGCACTGGATGTATACTCGCGACTTCCTAGGGACGATGTGTTTAAGTACGACGTCCTAAAGGAAGCACTTCTCAAAAGGTACGAGATTACTGAACAAGGTTTTCGAAAAAAGTTCAGGTATAGCAAGCCCGATAAGGGAGAAACCTTTGGTCAGTTCACCGTCAGAATTGCGAACTATTTTGAGCGGTGGATTGAATGCGGCAAAGCGGTGAAAACGTTTGAAGGGTTGACTGATTTCTTGCTCAGAGATCAATTATTTAATACAGTTGGGCGAGAATTAGATCAATTTCTGAAGGAGAAAGTCTTCACGAACGTAAAAGATATGGCTAAGCAAGCCGATTTATTTGCCGAAGCTCATGGGGGAACCCAGAACGTGGTTTTGAAAGATTTTAAGTCTGGAAACCAGTCTGTAAGACCTATGCCTAGGGAGCCTGTAAAATCAGCTGAGGTAAAAAGGTCAGTTGGGAATCCAGTTTTTCAGCGTGTGCGGTGTTTCTTGTGTAATGCATTGGGTCATGTTCAAAAAGACTGTCCTAAAAGAAAGGCACTTATACATAAGGTAGCAGTGGCTATACAAAGTAAAGGTATAACTGATAACATCGTACAGGTAGAACCTTGTATTCATTCGTTTGGCACGTGTTTATTTCCTGAAGCGCGTGTACCAACCGCGAGAGGGTTTGTCAACGGTCGAGAAGTCGTGGTATTGCGTGACACTGGTTGTACGGGCGTAGTGATCAAACGTAGTCTCGTGCAGGATAACCAAATGCTCGGGTGGGAATCCCCATGTATGTTACTTGATCAGACGATGGGTCGCATTCCCGTAGCAAGGATCACAGTGAAAACACCTTTCTTAACGGGAACTGTTGATGCCCTTTGTATGGACAATCCTATTTACGATCTGACGATCGGTAATGTTGAAGGTTCCCGTCTTCCAACCATGGCCGATTTTAAAATACCTTTGGCCCAGGCAGTCGAAACGCGAGCGCAAACACGGCGAGAGAAAACAGCGTTTCGTAAATTAATAGTCCCTGAATCGATCTCAGGAATTTCGCGTGATGATTTCAAACAAGAGCAAGAACATGATGAATCCATCAGAACAATTGTTGAGAAAATCACGTCCGGCGCGATTAAACATTGCAAGCGTGGGGGTAGCTCTAGATTCGTACGCAAGAACGGATTAATTCATAGGGAGTTTAGCGCTCGGGAGGGTAAGAAGTATTGGCAAGTGGTCGTACCCCAGAGATATAGATCTCAAGTACTTAGGGTGGCGCATGAGTCAAGCATGGCAGGACACCTAGGTAAGGCTAAGACCACTAGCAGGGTAGTCGCTGAATTCTACTGGCCAGGTGTTAATGGCGATGTCACACGGTTCTGTAGGTCGTGCGACGTATGTCAGAAAACCGTCTGTAAGGGAAGGGTCACAAGGGTGCCCTTGGGACAGATGCCATTAATAGATACACCGTTTAAAAGAGTGGCAGTAGATATTGTAGGACCAATACACCCGGTTACCGAAAGAAAGAATCGGTATATACTTACTCTGGTTGACTACGCAACCAGATACCCTGAAGCCGTAGCGTTACCAACTATTGAAACGGAAAGGGTAGCTGAAGCATTAGTTGATATCTTCAGTAGGGTAGGGGTGCCAGAGGAAATCCTCACTGATTGTGGTGCCCAATTCACCTCTGACCTCATGGGTGAAATAAGTAGGCTGTTATCCATCAAACAGCTAAACACTACCCCATACCATCCGATGTGCAATGGACTGGTAGAGAAGTTTAATGGTACCCTGAAAAGCATGCTGAGAAAGATGTGCGCGGAACGTCCGCAAGACTGGGACCGTTATTTAAACGCTGTTCTGTTCGCGTACCGTGAAGTACCGCAGGAAAGTTTAGGGTTTTCACCCTTCGAACTGTTGTACGGTAGGACAGTTCGAGGCCCGATGCGGATACTACGCGAACTATGGACTGGTGATGTCGCGAACGAGGAAATAAAAACGACTTACCAGTACGTGTTAGATCTAAGAAATAAACTTGAGAGTACATGCCAGATGGCACGTGACGAATTGATTAAATCGGGGCGCAGATATGCCAAGTATTACAACCGCAGAGCGCGTAATAGGAAATTTCTTGTGGGAGATCAGGTGCTATTGCTTCTTCCAACGAGTTCGAATAAGTTATTAGTCCAGTGGAAAGGTCCATATGAAGTTAAAGAAGTAAAAGGTGACATGGACTATAAAATTGACATGGACGGTAATGTAAAGACATTCCATGCGAACATGCTCAAGTTATACATCAAGAGACAGAGCGACAATTTCAATAAGGGGAGTTGAAAATATAGGCGCAGACTACTTGAGTAGGGCATGATGGGAAATTTGTATGAATTTGCCCAGTAATAAAATCCAGTTTGTAGTATAACCAGTGTAAATGTTGTAAGATATCATCAATAGTTATTTTTCTTCTATTCTGTGTTAGTTTTAAAAATGTGTACATTTTTATTCTTAGGGGGGAGGTATTGTCACAGAATTAGGCGAAAATTGAACTGATTTCTGTTCTTGAATTGCAAACGAAACTCACCATTTTCTTGATTTCGTCGTACACGCATTACCTGGGGTGATTAAGTGGCGTGTAACGATTTGCATGTGCCAATTTGTAATTTACATGAAATCCGAAATACTCGTTGTACGTGGTGCACGTCAAGCTCGATGTGATTTATGTTCACCTATAGAGAGTATATAAGGCGATGGATTTCTCATTATTATTGACGGGAACCTAAAATATCTAATCAAAGGATAGATAACCTCGTCTTGCAAATCTCCAGCCAAAGGGTTGATTCCGGAGATCTAATAACATCGTTGATTCCGTCTGATTCCATCGTTGATTCCGGAGATCTAATAACATCGTTGATTCCGTAGATCTGATAACATCTGACAATCACTGATTCAGTCTGATTCAGTCTGATTCCGTCTGATTCCGTCGTTGATTCAGTCTGATTCCAGCTGATTCCGTCGTTGATACCGTAGAAGTACATCACTGATAGCGCATCTAATAACATCGTTGATACCGTCTCTGATACCGTAGCTGCTAACGTAGTTGTTACATTGTTTCTGATACCGTAGCTGCTAATAACATCGTTGATACCGTAGCTGCTAATAACATCGTTGATACCGTAGCTGCTAATAACATCGTTGATACCGTAGCTGTTAACACATCTGATACCATCTTTTGATAAACGTCTTTGATATCGTCTGATTTGTTGTGGGACATCTATTGTTTGTTCTGGAACATCTCTGTATAAATATCTGAATGTGCTTGTGCCGTTAATTTGTGCAAACGGAATTGAAGTATCTGTCTGTGTGTCGAACTGTCTGTTCGTCAACATCTGTGTAACGTGTAAATATCCGGAAAGCTAGAAGTCCGAGTGTCGGAGCTGTCTTAGAGTTGTAAAACGTCCGGGTAGACATCTAGGGGAGTGAGGAACCGTTGGTTCGGGTAGATGTTGTATGCTGTCTGAACGTATAACTGTGGTGGATCCGTGAAGGGTAACGTCCGATAATAGTATTGGTCAACCCTCGGTTCTCGGGGAAACTGGGAGACGATTCAACTGTTGCTGAATCGTGCGGTTATACAGGGGAGACACATAGGTGTATTGAAATTATAATATAATTTAATACATTGTTGTATTTGCATGCTTATGTCAGATCGCAATAATATTTCAAGTGATCACATAGATATCAATAAAAGCTAGCAACTTGATTCAATACAAGTATATGATCGTGCTAGTTATCGCAATCCATCGTGCGATAGATAGTTTGTCGTTTGTGTTTATTTTTTTTTCGTAAATCATTCTTGCATTTATTTAACTTTCGTAAAGGATTCTTGGATCTGTGTATAATCCAAGAGATCCCTTTACATCTGAGATTCCTTTTGTATTGTTATTTAATTTGTTCATGTATTGTGAATGGTTGTGAGTGTAATTGTGGGTTGAGTGCATGAATTATTGTGTTGTTACATCTGTATTTTTTTCATTTATAATTTATTACATAAATTTATATTTTCTTTCACAAATTGTGTTTGTATTGTTCATTTGATCCACCCTCCTCTCGGTAACAATTCTGTTACAACAGCACCATCTGCAGATGATCAACGATGGTACGATGTGCTAAAAGATTTTAATAAAAATGCATCGACTATAAATGAAGACGGTGATGAAATTATTAATTTTATCACTGATATTGATGAAGCACCGAATGTTGATGATATTGATGGAAGTATTAACAATTTAGTAGTATATGATGATGTGCTGCTGCATAAAGAACAATCAAATCCAGCTAGAATATTTTCACGCGGTATTCATCAGACCTGGTGTAGCGTAGATAAGGATTATAATCTTTTCAGAAATTTCTTTAAGTGTGCTATTTGGTCCAATGATGTATATCAGGTCATATCAATCCCGAATTTAGATATACCTGTTTATAATGGAGAGAGGGTCTATGTTCAATATCGACGTGTACATTTCATCGTAATTTGCATTTGCCCTTTAACTAGATATCTTATAGTCTAGTCCCCATGAAACATGTTCGGAAGAAACCGGGTATATCCATGGCTACCCCTTTGGGGTTGAGCTCTAAATCTTCGAGTTCTGACTCGGATTTCGACCGATACGATATACTACAAAGACGACCAGGTTTTACCAGAAAGGATAATGTTCGTTCCGTAGACACTCGACACGAACGGCCCACTCAAAGCGTAACCTTTCAAACCAGTAAGTCTAGGGAAACTAGGACTGAACAGCCCTCTTCAGGAATGCACTGTTCACCTACCTGGTGTGAGGAAAGGACACGAAAAGGTGTCCTAAACATTGCCTGCTCTAAGCTTACCAAGCCAGCATACATCCGCTGGCGGGGACCATACTTCAGCGGTCAAAATACAAACACGAACATGAGGATGCACGCATCTTAATGTACAGAGACGATGCGGAAGGGCCCCAGTAGAGAACCGTCCTAATATGAACGGAAATCGCCAGATACAACATGGAAATTGCTTGAGCGTGACCCGGCTTGTAGGAGAAAGAGAACTCTGTGACACGGGCTCCGGATACACTTACTTCTGGAGCAAATGCTCAAAGTTGAACGAATCTAGTAGGACAGCAGCTGCAGAGCTGATCAAGGAAGATAGAAAAACACGTACCATAAACTCTCCTGGAAATGCCACACTAATCCTTTGTCACTTATGCAAAAGAACATTCCGTGCTAGGGTTAGCTTCAATAGCCACGTGCGCATACACAGATCAAAACCAAACCATTACTCCTCGGATGACTAGACAGATACTCAGGTACTCATCGAATCGACGGAAGACCACCCCCCACACAGAGACATATATATATATATATATATATATATATATATATATATATATATATATATATATATATATATATATATATATATATATGTGTGTGTGTGTGTATGTGTGTGTGTGTGTGTGTGTGTGCTGTCTGTGTGGTCCGCCACCTCGCTGTGCATTTTGTAACGACATTTAGTTTCCATTTTAGCGGCATATTGTATTCGCTAATATGCAGAACGTGATGTTAACAGACGCCAATTAACAACAGAATAAAAACGATGCATAAAGCATATGTTCATAACGTTTATGAACATATTAGAAAAATAGTTCCTTTTGCTTGTTGTGAGACCTATCCAATTTGGAGGTAAGTTCCCCGTCCTAAAACAGTACTCCTTTCAGCCCATCCAACCTGAATAAAACCCAACAGCAGCGCACACGTGTAAGTTCTATAGTAACGAGACACCATCATTCACGGTTATACTTTCTTTCCAAAGTGTTCACCAGGTTCTGATCAAGTTTTAGCAGCTAATTTTCATGAACATGATATTCAAGGATCTAAAACGTTTATAAGTGCTAACTTTGATCAGACTTTTCTATTTGACAGAATGAGAGGTGCACGCTTTTAAAGGCATGTGAGATACTGCTACATTCAATACAGTTATTAGTTTCAGATAATCCGTACAAGATTTTCTTTAAAACATGATATTGTTATAAACTTAGAGGATGTTATATTTATATTTGCGTATCGGTTTATAGTGTTGTTAGATTTTTGTAATTATTTCTTGATCATGGGCGATGGAAGCATTTATTTTATCCCGAATAATTAAAAAATGTCCAGTAGCAGTTTTCATAAATTATTCAATCGTTTGACTCTATGAGTAGTGCGGGTATGAACAGACCACGCATACAGAGGCGTCCGTGTTTGAAATCTGATTTTACGTTAATGTGTTATCATTACATTGATGCCTGCGTTGGCATGTTGCGTCCGAATAAAGATCAGATTATTCTACACTGTTACCAGTCGTTGTCGTGGTATTGTAACAATATTTGGAGACCCTTGACCACCACTGTTCCTGCTCTCTGCTACTGACGGTATACCTCAGACATCACGTTTTGGATTTTGTGCCTGCCGTTTTGAAAATATTCGGGCTGGATTTGTATTTGCATTGACTATAGCACTTCAAGGTTGTTAATGCTGCCATCACGATCGTCAACCGACGGTTTCTCATAGAAGTCGCTTATAAAGTCAATAATGCCATTGTGGTTCAGGTTCATTTTTGTTGAAGTCTTTATGAACAACGTTATAGCAACTCGGTTCATCTACAGATTGTGTACCATATACAGTTTATCCCATTTGGGCCATCTCATTATCATGCAGCAGCTGGATTTGTCAGAGACAGACAAACCGATGATAGTTGCTCAACTTAAGTTTAGCATTTCAGAAATATGTTTAGTTGGCACAGGATCCAGCGCTGCAGAAAATGAATGACATCCATGATGTACTAATATGATAATTATATCGATTTTTATTGCGTTCATGCAAATGCAAATATGCGCTGATGGTTGACGACGTTGTCAGCATATAAAAGGGCGCAGAGTTGCTATCAACTAAATCAGCAACTGAGATTGCAGCTGTGTTTGAACAAATGTATCAGCGTGGTGGCATGTGATGGCCACATGTGCTACAGGATAATCCAGGCAAAGAATGTCTTAATGCAGTAGCATTGTCATTCATTCATTCTATTTTTATTCATTCGAAATTTATTAAAGAAAAATATATCCACGAACTCCATATATATATATATATATATATATATATATATATATATATATATATATATATATATATATATATATATATATATATATATATATATATATATATATATATATAACAAACGCCAGATATCGTCGGCATCATTACTGAAGTGTGAGTCACATATGTCAGATAACAAAATCGCAAATGAGACCGGAATATCACTCAACTACTTGAAGCGACCTCCCATTCACGTATGATACGTTATAAAGTGTCAAATAACTAATATTGTTTTGTATCAAGGTAAACTATACGGCGGTATCTCGCAAATAAAGGTCATTATTTGAAAATACATTAATTGTAAGTGCAAATGATAATCCTTTCGCGTGTATGTGTTACACATGTATTATTAAAGTAAGTTATTTATGTTTATACTACTTACCCTTAGCACATCAATGAGCGTTTGTAGCAATCATGATTGCAACATATAGCAAAGAAAGAGACGCCTGGGTGTGGAATAAACAAAACCGATATAGGGAAGCCAGCATTGATTACATTTTACCTGTACTAACGGAAATTTTGAAAATAAATTGAAACAATGAAACAGTTTTGTAATCGACACAATCTAGCGTGTCGTTCACGCATATTGATATAAGGCTGAACAGTAAATTAACATATATGATAGTGTTATCTAAATATTCCCTATTCAAATATTAGTTTTATTTTTCGACAGCAAGAAATATGTGTTTCGTTTTTTGGTGATGAATGTACGTCATTTCCGGATGTCGTCCTTTCTAGGTGTGAAATCGTAGCTAAGGGAAAGTAAAAACGTAAACTTCTATTTTGATTAATTAAATTAGTACTATTTTACACTTGCCAATGTTTTGGGGTTTTTTTTTCATGACAAATTTAAATCATATAATGGAAAATGTGATTTAAAATAAAACAATTTCGAGTATGATCGATGACATCGAAGCATATATGTTATGAAACGGAGTTATCGACCTTTGATTGGACCATGTTATGGGCAGTAACAGATCATTTATCTGCTTGGGAAATGGACGCACTAACCTATACACGAGTCTCCTACCGCCTTGCAGGATGGCTTTGGATAATGAAAGGCTAAGGGAGTAAACCCTAAAAGAAAATCCAAAGTAGAAACCATAATGCAGCTGTACGATGACAGCTCCTTGTATTGGAGAGGTATGGGCTCCGCCAGATGTCTTTTGCCGAAGACAGACTGATAATGCTGGACAAAACCGAAGTTACTATACCGGATTCGTCGTCTCCTGGGTCAACAAGATGACAAGTATGCTACTTGTACGTTGCAAAAAATCAAGAGCGAGAAACACCAAAGCTAACGCCACGTGGCGCAAATTGGAAGACTCCAAGAGTTGACAGATGTGATGGAACACTAGACATGGCATATTCTGGGATACTTTGAAGTCAGATGTAAACCACTAATATAACACGAAACTGAAGATGGGCATATATTATACTTTAGTGGAGAGTTTGACAAGTCCATACATGGAGTTGGCTTCCTTGGAAACAAAACCATCAAGTGATCTGTGCTTGAATGCCGCCACATATCTAGCGGAACAATCCCCATTGGCCTGAAAGCATCTTTTTTTTACATCACAATTATCCAAGTTTATGCTCCAATTCCCGATCATGATGATGAAAAAATAAAGAAGTCTTACAACAAAATCCAAAGTATTTTAAACATACTCAGTTGAAATGACCATCCAAGGAGACTGGAATGCCAAAGTTGGCAAAGATGCTGTTAAAGACAGGGATGCTCACTGTGAACCTCCTTGCAATGAGTTTACCAATTAAAGAGGAAGACGGCTGCTCGAGTTCGCAAGCTGCAATATCTGGGTACTCGCCAACATTCTGGGTCAACATAAAGCTTCACGATGCTGCACATGGCACGCACCAAATGTAACCCATCATAACCAGATCGAATTCTTACTGGTTCAACCGTTACCGATCAGGCACCAAAAGAGCACACACAAGAACGTTTACAGGTGCTGATGTTGAAAGTGATCATGATTATGAACTTCCGAGTGAGGCTTAGTAAAATTAACAATCCAAAGAACATCAGGCTCAGATTCAACCTTTAATAACTGAAGGACCGCAACATCTGCAAGTCATTCCAAGCCACAACACGAATGTTAGACAAAAAACGTAAAGAAAGCAAACGAAGATTGGATTTGACAAAAGTGCACATAAATTGGGGGCAGTCGCATGAAGTATAACATCAAACCGTCATTCCAAGTTGTAAAAGACCTCACCAGACAGAAGCAACCAAGAGTCAGTACCATTCAATACAAAAATGCCTCACAGAAGCGAGTGACATTGACTGAATAGTGCAAAGATCTCTACAAACATCAAACTCTACAAAGGATGATTTTTTTCCCCATTCTCAAAGAAGAGATAGAGTTAGCGATAAGAGCACTGACTAATTTGAAGGCAGCTATACCAGACAACTTTCCAGCTGAACGTATCAAGAATTGGGGGGCGGGATCAGTGATAGAGCTACAAACAAAAATCTGCAACAAGATCTGACAGACAGGTGAATGCGCAACACAGTGGACATAGTCACTGATTATAACAATCCCCATAAAGGCAATATCCAGCTGTGCCACAATTACATAAATATCAGTTTGATCAGCCATTCCAGTAAGGTGATGCTGAAAATCATATTGAATTGACTAAAATCACAAGCAGCAGCATTAATTGCTGAAGAACAGGCAGGGTTCTGGAGTGGAAGAAATACAACATTACAAATATTCAATCTCATGGTTCTGTGTGAAAACTACTCGCAACATCAACAAGACATTTATCATAGATTTCACAAAGGCCTTAACACAGTGTGGCATTAAGCATTGTGGGCCACAATGACGAAGTATAACATAGGTTCAAATTTGACCAATACCATCAAGCAGATGTACGCCAATGATACCATTGCAGTGATTGCTCAATGTTAGGTGGGGTAGTTGTTGTATATCATCTACTACGAGTGCATCATGAAAGAAGCCCTGGAAAACCAGCATTGGAGGGTGTAACATCACCAACCTTAGCCTTCCGGATGACATAAATAGGCTGTCAGGCATTGGAGACGTGCTTTCCATCTTAGTGAAGAACCTGAATGAAACGTCTTCTAGATTAGACATGGAGATAAGCGCTGAGATGACAAAGCTGATGACAATCAGTGGCAAAGAATTCTCAGCCAAACCTAAAGTCAGAGGACAGGGTCTGGAAATAGTGAATCAGTTCAAATATCTTGGTTCTATGAACACCGAAGAGGGATCAAAAGCAGATATTTTGTCACGAGCAGCACCACCAACAGCAGCTATGTTAAATATAAGACCTATCTGTTGAGAGAATATATGTCTGAAAACTAAATTCAGGCTACTGAGTGCACTAGTCATCTCAATCGTTTTGTATTCATGTGAGGCGTGGACCCTGACGGCAGAATTCACCACCGTCTGAAAGATAAAGCTGAAATGATATGGCCATGTCATTAAAGCCAACAGTCTATCAACATCAGCACTACATGGCAGCGTTCAGGGTGGAATAAGGAGAGGTAGACAGAAAAAAATGTGTACTGCCAATATCATAGAATGGACCAGGAAGGTTTGGAGGAGACACAGGCATTGACACATGATCGAGACAACTGGAGGGAGCTGGTCAGATGTTCAGCATCACAGTGCCTCGACGATTACACTAGGTCAATAGACTGATGATGATGGTGAATGTGACCAGGCGGTCGACTGTTAATGGGTCTGGACGGTCAAATTGCAAATTTGCTAGAAAAGGGCCTAAATATCATAAGGCCTTCTAACGTACCTGGTCGATCACGATTTATTGCCACAAAGAGTCCGACAGTAATATATTAAAAATACATCTCTCGAAATCTCAAAACGATTACTATGAACGTTTGAAGAACGTCTTGGCATTAGAGAAAGTAAATACTTCGCTAATCAAATAACAATTTAAGTGACATGGATGAAACTATTTGTATTTCGTTCAATCGAAATCTATTTCGTTATTTCGAAATGTTATTTCGTAATTTCGAAATACGATTTCGTTTAAGCGAAATACTATTTCGATATTTCGAAATAGTATTTCGTTATTACTAAATACTATTTCGTGATTTCAAAATGCTATTTCGTTGAAACGAAATACTAATTCAAAATAACGAAATACTATTTCGAAATAACGAACTACTATTTCGAAATAACGAAATGCTATTTCGAAAAAACGAAATAGTTCTTTGATTAAACGAAACAATCTTTTTATCCATGTCCCTTAAGGGGCTCCGTAGAATCTTAAACTCGAACCAACGCAGACAGAGGTGAGATGGAAGTGATCCGTAACGGAAAGCGCTTTAGACCACTCGGCCACTCGGGGCCCCTGATAAATGTGTAACAAACGATTTAACAAACGATTTAACGTTAAATCTTTGTCATAGATCAATGGTTCATAATTTTTCAAATAAAGGGCCATAACTACTATTTTCGGTAATTAAGCGGGCCGTAGCGTTATAAAATGAAAAATGTTTATCAATGTCTATAACATTATAAAGTCTTGCAATATATTCTTAAATTGAATAACTTTCAGCAACCAAATTCTCAAATTATAAAAGCAGAAAATGTCAGACCTACACTAAATTCATTTTCGTTCTTAAATCAAATGTACTTCTTTACAAAATATTAAATTAGATTCGAAAACCGATATTAATATAATTAATTTACGGTTGCAACTGTTCTTCACAACCAGTTACTGAAAGTTCAGATGTCGTTTCCAAAGTCAAAAGAGCAGCTAGGTTACTGTCAGTGAGTCTAGAACGATGCTTTTTTAAATAACTGTCATTGCGGAAAATGACTGCTCGCATCTATAAGTCGAACCAAAACGACAAATATATCTCTGTGCAAATGAGTGCAAGTGTTCAAATTGTTCGACAGACAATAGTCACCCGAATGAGGTCGTATGAGCAGCTCAGGCTAAAGCAGCAGCTTCAGGAAGTTCCATCTCAGTGCATATTTGTATTTCAAATCAATTAAATCGTGCTCATGGTTTTGTTATAATTGGCATATCTTGGCATTCGGAAATACGAACGGATTTATAAACAGGGCAAAATTATCCGCTTCTGTTGTGAACTCTTGAAATCTCGACTGAAATATATTTAGAAGACTTTCCACTTTAACCTTGTACTGTAACAGGTCACATTTCGTTTCCACCACAAGTGTCGTGAGAGTTGGAAACGTCTCTTAAGTCCATTCTTTCAGCTCTCTGAAAAACAGGTGCAGTTTCATTTTAAATGCAAAAATGTCCTCGCACAAATATTTTTGTGAACAGTTTGTCATTTCCCTGAAGCCACGCACTATAAATGTTTAAATGAGATAGGATGTCCACCAAATATTCAAGATCATTAAGCCAGTCATAATTATGCAGACATTCCTGTTCTGTAGGTAATTTATCTATTTCAAACAAAAACAGATAAACACTGGTTTTCAGTGCCCAGAAACGTAACAGTACTTTCCATTTAGACAGCCATTTGACTTAGCCGTGTATCAGTAGCCTACCGTATTCCCCTTTCAGGTCTGATATAAACCAACCGAACTAACGCCTGATCAGCGCCTTGCTTCCAATTTTCTTTACACATCTTTAGTTATTATTTAGTTATGTGAACGTCAATACATTTTTTGAAATTATTAAAATACATTATAGTAAATATAGAGTCCTCGCGAGGCACTTTCTGAGAGCTGACGGGCCACAAGTTGCCCGCGGCTCGTGGTTTGGGTACCTCTGTCATTAAACACTCATATATTTGCAGAATTTGATAGCATTGTATGAACATGACTCTCTAAAGCTTGGGACAAATCAAATATTTAGATATATTTCGTTACTGGGTGAAGGTTACCTTAAATAATACAATCAGTGATGCAAAGAAAATTAAGCCTTGAACAACTTCACAACATTGATGTATGTCCTGCATGATTATGTGAACAAAAGGATTTAGTTAATGTATCGAAGTGGCAGCGTCACTTATAAAGTTATAAAGCCGTTCAAATGAAATAAATGTAAATGTATTCAACTTTCACAAAACATATAAGGTGGAAGAAGAATATTAGTGTAGCCCTTTTTCTATGGAACCTGTCAGAGATTGAACAACACCAGTTATACATGAGCAGCTTCAAACCGGTCTAAACGAGTTATTGAATATGATGATATATCAAACAAATATTTTGTATCAGATTTAAACGCAGTTGAAACGGACACACCCTTGTTTATCAGTTTATGACAGATGTTGAACACATTATTATCTGATGATAGCAAGGTGTGACTTCCGACCACTGTCGGAATATAGTCATGTCTGGTTTCCCTGCCAGCATGCTATCGGAAAAAGAACGTCTTATCTCAATAAGCAAAATACTTGCTTTCCTATATCATTTCCTAGTTTTTCCATACACATCATTTTTGTGTGCTGATTGTTAATATTTAAATGGATAATAGGTCTTACTCATCAGCTATTAAAACAAATATCTTTATTGTTACATAACAACGTATAAAATTCGGCAGTTGCAACATTAATTAACAACAACTATTGATGTTAACTATACACTCATTAGAGGCATTGTACTGTTGGCAATTCTTTCTGCAATAAAGTATACATTATCTACACTATTGTGGATGAAAGAATATTGTTTCATGGGTCACCAGTGTCATTACGTGTGGCCCAGGTACATTTACCTCTGTTAACAAATTAGTACAGTCGTGGTTGTTTCATTGGTCTCGATTGCCCTCTACGTGACGCCAATTCGATTACTGTTTGGGAAGAAATATTACTATATGAAATGATTGACACGCAGGCAAGAAATGCAACACGGGTTTAATATTCACTTGGAATTGATCAGTGCTTTGTAATAAGCTGTTTGATCGGTGTTGGCTGCCATTACACGCATCCGAGGTTTGATATTTAATATCCTCTGTCCTGCTTGGTATGGGGTAAGAGTCATTAATGGTAGCGCAAGGTTCTGGTTTGACAATTTCATTTCACTCGTCGTCATCATAAAGCTGCGATACGGAATTTAAGCGACAACAATCGTTAGCAGAATTTCAACCTTTATCTATAAATGTAGTATGTACAATCAGTAAGAAGAGTGCACCAAAGTCATGTGAACTTGGTTCATTTCCAACAACAAAGTCATGTGAAATTGATCCAAGAATTCCTTCACTATCTTATGTTATTAATATCTCTCTCATCGGGAGAATTTCCATCATTTTTCAATACTGCTATTGTAAAATCTCTGCTGAAGAAACCAACACTCGACCATAAAGATTTAAAGAACTGCCGGAAATATTCAAAAATCCCGTTCATATAAAAAAATATTAGAAAATGTTGTTCTAACCCATCTTGTATCTCATCTGAATTTTAAGCAATGTACAGTCTGCATATCGCCCATGCCACAGTACTGAAATTACTCTTCTAAAAGTAGTTAATGACCTTTTCTCTGCGTTGGATTGCGGAACGATTACAGTCCTCACCCTCATTGATTTGTCTTCAGCATTTGACACAATAGACCATGATATACTACTTCACCCTCTCCAGCACGTATTAAGCATTCACAGTACAGCTTTACTATGGTTCAAGTCCTACTTAGTCAACAGGACACAAAATGTATCTACACATTAAATAGACTCCAGCCTAGATGATATATGTTGTGCTTTACCACAGGTGTCTGATCAGGGCCCTGTTTTCTTCAATTATATACACTCAGCCGCTCTCAAGTGTCATAGATCATCACCCAGTGTCTCGCCAATTGTACGTTGATGACACACAAATACACAAATCTTGCAACCCAACTGATGTTGCTGCTGCCATCCGAGTAGTAGAGAGGTGCATTATGATGTGAAATCATGGGTGACATGTAACATTCTGCAGATGAATGATGATACAACTGAAGTCATTCTGATCAAAACACTAACTTCTGACTGGCTAAGCAGTCCTTCTGGTGTAGCTCGCCAACCTTTGTTCCCCACATGGTACTGAGATCTCACATGTGCCCACATAGGATTTCAGGCATGCACATCGACCACGTCCTGGAAAATGGCCTCGACTGGCCGACTAAACCAGGTTCAGGGTAGCCGACGCGTCTTCAACCCACGGTGACCTAGGCTCTGTCTACCTAGCGTGTGAAGACTGGAGTCGGCAGCCTGTGCGGAGGAACCACCAGCTGGTCATCGGGCTTAAAGACGATTCCAAGCAAAGAAACGTGTAGCGCTATGAGCACGACTAGACGCGTATGACTTCCTTGTCATCCACTGCATCCAACTCTGTCTCTGACCGTCTCGACGTTGTAGTGCTGCTGAAACCATATGGTTTTGGGCGAGAGAGTGAAGTAGACGAGCTAAGTAACTCTTTATCACTTAAAACAAAGTCACCTCGCAAGTCATTGTTGTCATCTACCCATCCCATTGGATCAGCCACTAATGTCCTGTCGCGACAGGCAAGCGACGAAGCGGCATGTGTGGGTACACTGTCAGACGTAGCAACAAACCTGCACAAAGGCGGATCAGGTCATTAGGGTCGTTCACCACTAACATAGATCAGCAGTGGAGTCCGGCAGCCCCCTGACCGACTGAGTAGCTCTCTTCAGGAATGTACTGTTCACCTCCTTGGCTCGAGAAAGGGGCGGGAAAAGGCGCCTAAACATTGCCTGCTAAAAACTTTTCTTTCCAATATACCGAAGCTGGCGTGGACCCCTCTTCAACGGTCAAAATACAAAAAGTAAAATGAGGATTGCTCCTCTAATACTTGTCTCATTGAATTATCCGCACCGTACTGGACAGAGGAAACATTTACCTGAATCATGAACCTGAAGTTCAATTCTTGTTCTTTGATTTGGTTGATTTGCGTAATAAGAATACAATTGATAATCACGTACGGATTCATGTTTAAGAACCGGTGCGTCTATATCACATGCTGTGTCGGGGTGAATATTTGAACATTTTATAATATATATTTCGTTCTAGATCGCGATGTCACTGCCTTAGTCAAACCACTTCCTGCTGTTAATATTTCAGTAATATTTCTTTGTACTTCATCAATTCCTTGATTCATTAACCCTACTAATATTTTTTTATCTGCGGGTTGGTTTATTATTTACTGACATTAGCGGGCATAATTTCCGTAGATGCCAGTTTCATTGCCTGCGGTTTTCGTCGTATTAATCGTGTTAGTCTTTTCTTGGCTGCAGAAAAACCCCTTACCGACAATATCAATACCATCAGGAGCTTTTCACCAAATACATTAATAGCTATCATTAATAATTGTTTTGCGATTGGTGCTATTTTGGGAGCCATTCTTGCAAATGACACTTGAATAACATTACCAGGACCATCTCTATAAATTGTTCTATAAACGTGTAATTGCGAGTTTACAACTCTGACCATGACCGGCTTACGATGGTGTAGATGTATGATCATCTTATTTAGTATCGTTGTATCTAATCAGAGAACATGTCGCTAGTAACTGTGATAACTATGAACGAGTTCAGCGATAAATTCCCGGTATACGCCTATATCCATTATACGGCTTTGACATAATAGTCGACAAATATCAGCAGCTTAATTAATTATTTCTGGTGAGTTATTTCCTTCCTGCGCTTCTCCTATTAGAACTTCTAAACGTGCTTTATCAGAAAGAATATTATTAGGAGAGGTAACAGGAACACTTCCTGTAGAAAAAAACTTCCAGTAGCACCAGGCGCATCAAAAAATTCTTCCTTTCCTTTCCTAGAAGATTTTGATTTTTTCTTTGTTGTTCGTGTTCTTTTTATCGCAGGTTTTGTTTTTCAGTTTCTTGCTGTTTTGGTACTTCATATTCATCGTGTAATATGCTAACTGCATTGAGATATCCTATATACGATATACTTTTTCCGTCGATTCCACTCGTGTTATTTTTAATTTTATAAAATGCATCAGTTGTATATTTTGAATATATTTTTGATGTTCCGGTTTCAATATTCTTTTTCTATTTTCATGCGTCGTAACAACAAAAGCTTGAATTTCTTTTGAATACGTTTTATCAAATGCTGTTAAAACATCTTCAGTAAATTCATTACGAATTCTGCGACTATCACTTCATCAGTTTTTTTTTCGGTAAAGATTGGGGTCTTGCCGGTTGAGGTTCTGCTGGCTGATTGTTTTGACCAGGAAGATCTAGTAAAATCTATTTTGTTGGTTTAATTCTTTTGCTATTTTGTCAAGTGTTAGTTAAGTAAATAGAAATTTATAAATCCAGGTCGGCTCACCTTTTCTGCTGATTTTATGCATGGTCCATCACATGGTCAGAAGCAAAATGCGCCGCTCAGGAAAATAGTATTTTCGATAACAAAATGTTGAACAGCTAGCTATAAACACATTAGGTGTTTCACTATTAGATCATTAATGTTGTTATATTATTCAAGGCATCTGTTCTACATTGATTAAAACAAATACAATCTAAAACCTTTAATGGTTATTCAGAACTTGAGAAAACCGTTCAAATATACTGCATATTTTTACAGCAACATACTCTTCTCTGGAAACGTTCTGGCTACTAAAAACCTTGTTAACAGCAGATCTAAATACTGCAGTATTAATAATAATAAAAATGTATGTTTTTAAAAGATGATAATTTTTGCTAGAATATAACAGATGTATAACAGACTCCGCACTTGGGAATAAACTAGTTAAGCGTGCCATTCATGCACATTTATATTGATCTAAGTTCCAGATGGAATAAAGCTTGTACATTCCAAAGGTAGTACTTAAACCAAAAAGTGATCCACACAAAAACATGAGTCTACCGCAAGGCAGACAATATACTAGCATGAAAATAAATGGCAGTACAGAATAAATAAAAAGAGACAACATTACAAATATGAAGTTTATTCAAACTATATTGCGATAACGCTGATAACAATTACACTGAAACAGTAAACTGCTCCACGAGAGTACGATCAAAAGGCAACGGAGATTACATTAATGTTGATGCGATCAAGAGGACTTTTAAACCTATTTCAGATTTCATTTAAAAAGATCATATCTTTCTCATAATAGTATGATTTGTTTTCAATTATATGTTAGTTAAGTTCCAAGTGATAATGTAATATCTTTATGTCAAGTCATTCCTTTATGTTCTGTAAAGAATAAGACGTTTTCGTGGAATACTATTACATACGCTTGGAATTTGCCGTCAATATATACCTTAATATGCAAACCAATACATTGACCGATTAGCAAATTGTATTGGTGTATAAATGAAAGATCATCGACTTCATATGTAGGATTGTCATAATGTTTGATGTCGTTTCAAAATTGCGATCACCATCAGGTGGTTCCATATTAAAATCGCTTTTACTCACCATACTAAAACTGTTACTATTCATTCTAAATGTCCTTGTTCAAAGTGCTAAAATCAAACAGATTCCGGCTTAGATTTGAATTCAACACTTATTACCTATTGGAATCACCTCAAATATATAACTATTTTTCAAACAAGTCTCGCAATGGAATAAACATAAGTACATTCGTTTGACCTGAATATCGATGGTTTTCTATTTGCACCCCGGCGACAAAGGCCAGTAAAAACCATTGTGAATTATTATGGTACAACTCTAAATTTACCTTTACATTGTTTTGGGCTGTAATCGCTGAAATATATACTTAAAGACTTGTGTGTGTGCATGTGTGTGTGTTTGTGTGTGTGTGTGTGTCTGCGTGCGTGAGTGTGTTGATAGAGAGACAGAAATATATAGAGATCTATTGTCGGGTTTCATATGTCTCCTAGATTAAAGTCTATCATATTTCATGGCTCCTGCACAATTAAAACATTCATTTGATTCTACCCTCTTGATCTAAACATTTAGCAGTTTTGTTCCAATATAATATTGGGAGCTCATTTAAACTATACACGTTCAGACTAAATTCGTATATTCGCTTGCACGGAATTTATAACAAAATCTTCCAATTCTATGAATGTGTAGTGTTATGATGTTATGTCCTTCAAAAAAGAAACAGGAAATAGTGTATACCAACGATTTTTATAAACTTCAACAAATAATTTCTGCCTTAGAATATAAAGTGAATATTTTAAAATAACTACAGAATGATAAATTAAATTACAAATAGTCCTAAAGGTAATGCCACAAGCGTTAAAGATGTTTTCGAATGAAGTCCATTATTGAACATAATGTAGCCTTGAATATGCTGATGTGTCTACATTCTTGCTGTATCACAATCATATAATCCAAAATGTTCTTGAATGAATTCATACTAATCCTAAAAAAGTGATCTAGTTCCAAAGTACGCTGAAAGAACACCTTGTTTTATTAGCGAAAAATGTACAGAAATAAATATATTAACTGAAACACAAGTAAACTTTACTTCTCTAAAGACTTATGCTAAAAAATGAATGCGTACTTCCTTGCATAATGTCACCACCTGAGGATCAAGATAAAGGTCCAGTATTCATTTCTAGAACAATGAATCAACAAGGTCAGGAATTTCCGAGTGAAACAAATAAACGGCCTAAACTCAGATACAAATAAATATGTTAATTTTCAGTAATCATGATCGTAAAACATAATCTAAAATCATAGAGAAATATTAGCTGTGTAAAATATCATTTTGTCAGGAAGGTCCTACACTCAATTAATGTCCAATGTCAGGTCATTGCCGAATACGATTGAAATATACAGAGCGGTAGGGATAATTATGTCAAGGAAAATTGCCACGTTTTAAAAAGGAACAGTAAGTACAGAAATTGAAAACAGAACTTACACTAACATGACACAAATGTTTGTACTGGTAAAGTTTGTCGTTATTAGCAAATATTAAACTGTTGACTCCTAAAGAAATTGATTCTTAATTAAGGTGTATATTTTCTTCATATATTGGTTTTGTACAATAACGTTCTTGTTCCTTGTGATATTTACATTTTACCAGAAATACACACACACACACACACACACACACACATATATATATATATATATATATATATATATATATATATATATATATATACATATACATATACATATATATATATATATATATATATATATATATATATATATATATATATATGTATAGTATGTACAAGCTTGATGTTTATAACAAATACTACGTCGTAAAACATCTAAACCCTCTGTATTCAGAGGGTTAAGAGAGAGAGAGAGAGAGAGAGAGAGAGAGAGAGAGAGAGAGAGAGAGAGAGAGCAACATAAGAGGGTACAAGTATGAACTTCGCGAATTAAAATGGTTATGGAAATAACATACTATCAGTTATATGCCTTCCTGCGATCTACATATAATTCTTTTGTTTCATTGACACTGACGTCTGCACAAACCAATCAATGAATTTTAATTGCTGAATATGGTACATTGAATAATTATAATGATTTTCAACTCACCTCAGTTCTTTGCTGACTATATATGGCACAATACACACACAAAATCATTCAACGGAATAGTCAGGAGTTTGCCTTGTTTTAAATTTAATGAGTGATAATAATGATTGCTTATTTGTCTAGGGAGCCGACTTTTCAAGCCTATATCAAAATTAGGAAATTTACTTACCTTGTATTTTGTCTAAATACAACATTTTTTTTGAAAATCTTCAATTCATAATTCATTATGTTGAAAGCCTATTTTTAGTTGCATTCTGTACATGAAAATATGATACATTGAAGTGTAGCATTAAGATTTAACAATGTCTGCATTTATTCTTTGTTTTGTTTTATTTGGCGAGCGTTTTGCATGAGCAAATACAAATAGTTTAAGTTTGAGACGGTTCAAATACTTCCTTAAGCTGTACATTTTTTACATAGTAACATTTAAATTGATTGTTCGCCATTCTTAAATTTATGTTATTTTGTATCAATAGAGAAACCTATTTATATTGTTTTATTCATCGGTTGTGGCAGGGCTGCATTACGGGATATTTATCTTGTCGATTTTGTGTGAGAGATCATATGTTATATGCTTATTCCCCAGAACATCCATTGGTTTGAGTAAGGTTTCCCCATTGTCGTTTTATATATGGTCATAAGTTGGATCAAAATCTTGCATAGACCGTTGAAGGGTATTATCAAATGAACGGTCCATATATCCCATATCCTTGTTGAGTGTGCCAGATTTTGAGTCATCATATACGTTATCGAAATTTTGTTTAAAATTTGAATGATCGTATGTGGGATCGGGAATTGTCGTAGGATACATAATCGTGCAATCATAAGTGTCATCACTAAATTCATTCATGTGGTTATCCTTGTTATGCACTGTATCATACGAGTTAGTGCCGTCTTCATCGGCACTTTGATGATATTTGCTTGTGGGTTTGATCTGGATTTGTCACATTGTTTCTGTCGTTGTTCACAAATTGAACTTGACATGGATAGATATTTAGAAATCCTGTCATAAATCTCTGTTGTGGTTTACTTTGTCGAGTTTGCGTCTTTATGACAGTTGAATATTCCGCTTGTACATTATACAGCACAGTTTCTGCCGTCTGATTGAGTCTTTATGTTGAATGGTTTGTCTCTCCGTTATCAGTGTTTGGCCTCATTGCTCCACCATATGTAACACTAGAGACTGTGCTATACTTAGATATGTTTGCGTTAGGGCTAGTAGCACTTCTTCTGAGAAGAAACTCAAGAAGTCATTACAAGGCCATGATAAACGTTACAATATCACAATTTCTGACAGTTGCTGAAAGGATAGGAAACATATTGCGAAAGACAAATATAACAACTCAAATGTGACATACTTCAGTAATTGACTTATGACCAATAAGTCATAATCTTACATTAGTTACTTTATCTCAATGATTCCTTTCTTTTTATGCTGGTCCTATATATGATATATACTTACACTGCTGATGTAGCATTTTAGAAATCTAAATATTGGTAATGTTTGCTAGCTGTTACTGTAAGTGATATAATTAACGGATAGAAACTCTAGCTCGTGCTTTTTTTTACTTAAGTGTATTTAGTATTGATAAATATTGTATATTGAGTACTTGTATAGGTATGTAGCAATCAGTAACACGGCTACGATAAAAGCAAGACCACCGATGACAATACCGATAATGACTCCGTCTGAAATTCAGGAAAAAAATGGAACATATATTCATCACACACACACATACACAGATATATATTGAAATAAATTTTTGTACACATTTTCAAAATAAGCAAAATTGTTGAGGGTAAGCGTTTAGGCAAAGCAACCGAATTAGAATAATGATGGGTAAGTAAGAACTGCAAAGTTTTGCGCTTTTAGTGAAATTGTTGTATTTTCATCTCTTTATATTATTTTCATTACGCCAATCTTTGCATTTCAAGAACACAGATACACTAATTTAAACACATACACACTTATTTAAACTTTCATGCTGCAGAAATGTTTGTATAATGGAGAATTGCTCAGATGCCCCTTTTCCCTATTTTACATTTGGCAGGAATGATTTGTTAATATGAAAAAATTGTGGATTGTCACTTTTAAATCACTCATGGAACTACAGAGAATTCATTCAAAGAACGTTATTATTTGTTTTCAATTTCGAACTTTCTTCTTGTTACCCATTTATGTTCGAACTATAAAGTTAGCAGCATAATAATGATTTGACTCATGCTATATATCGATACAAGCCTCTTTCTTTTAAGTCACTTTTATATAATGATCGTTGCTTTTAACATAAATACATAAGTAAATAAAGAAATGAATAAATTAATACGTAGAAAGAGAAAATTTATTGTCCAAACAGCAGTCTAGGCTAGGCGAAGAGACCAGGCGCCAGGTTTGGATGAAGTGAGCGCACAAATGTCAAAAGCAGATGAGAGAGGAATATTATGACTGTTGATAAAAATCTTTAAAGACGGAATAACAAATCATCTCGAGGAAAATTATTGAACTACCAAACTATAACAAATGGATGGGGATCACTCTGTTTTCTCTCACCAGCAAGGTGTTTAGCAATATTGTCCACATAAGAATGGTGGATGCACTGATTGGATATATACAACAAACCAAACAGGCCTGCTTTTGACCACAAATTTGTACTGATATAGATCTTGGAACAAAGTCAGAAGCTCAATGCAACTTTATAAGCCAACGTTATTAACGATGTGAAAGATTTTGATAGGATACAACGGGATTACTTGTGGAAAAATTCTAGATATTACGAAGTTCCCAGAAGATTTTAAGCATAGTTAACATGATGTATAGCGAGTACTTTGCAATACTAAACTGCCTGAGGAAGTCAGGAGGGATCCAAGTGAAGCAGGGATGCATTTTTTCTCCCCTTTTGTTCATATTTGGCATTGACAGTATTATGAATAAATTAAACCAAACCCATCATCCAGTAATTATAGATGCACAGACGGAGGTGGATCGGATACATGCTCCGAATTGTCCCCCATAACTTCACATATTGTCTCTCAGATAAACCCTAGACGACCAACGAAAGAGAGGCAGACCCAAATATACATGAACGAGGACAGAAGAGAAAGAGATGGAGGAGCAAAGGTGAACGTTCGGATACCCGGAAAGATGTGCATCAGAAATTCAACGGTGTTCAGTTCTAATTGCGGCCTTATTAGTTAATCCTTGTGCGAGAGAGAGAGAGAGAGAGAGAGAGAGAGAGAGAGAGAGAGAGAGAGAGGGAGTCAAATGGGTCTAACTAAAGCTGATATCTTTTCACTTTAAGTTTGTTACTTGTATTATACTGTATTTCAGGAAATATACCTAGTATATTCATTTCAGCCGACAAAGTATCATAACATTTCTTTCTAACGTGAATCAAAGATGAAACGATTAAATATACAGTAAACTCCATAGTCACTTACCACGTTCGACCTTGTAGAATTAATAATTAACCTATACCTTACAAGTACAACAACGATATCCATTACTATAGTTACTTTAACAAAATCAAATATTATGGCATAATGTGCCTTGCTTCTTTTCTTTATTTACTGATTGACTTGACAAATAAGATCTAGACTCAATGCGTTAATTGCGTTTCCAAACTAAAAATTAGGTGAAGTATTTTAGTACCTACAAACACTCTTATCTCTTTCAAATAAGTGTTGTTTCCTCTCTCTCTCTCTCTCTCTCTCTCTCTCTCTCTCTCTCTCTCTCACACACACACACAATTTTATGTTAAAACATGTCATGGCGAAGATCATTGACATACCTGTTATGAATGTTGCGAATGTGCCCTTTGTGCCATAGATTTCAATATGTGTAATGTGTTTTGTTGAGACGTTTGTAATTTTTCTAAGTAATGATAATTGTGATATTTGATGCTTATAATAAAAATGTCCTTATTCAATATTATATATTATTTTTCAGTCGATTGTGACTTCGAAAAAGATTCATGTAACTGGTCAATAGGCGGATTTAGAAGGATTTCAGGCAATGAGTTCAATAGTACTGATGGATGGAATGATAAGATGCACCGAAACGGTAAGTCTTTGTTTTAATGGTCTAATAGTGTATACAGACATATTTCGTTTACGTACCAAACTGAAGTTACGGTATTCGAAACGTGTGCTTTTCGCAAATATAGCAAAATTTTGAAACGTGCGTACTCATTTGACAACTGTTGAAAAGAGCTACTTGTACAATGTTTGCGAATCTACGATACATTACTTCTTTAATTACAATACAATGGTAGATGGAAAAGTAAGTTTTGACTTACCATTAACTCGATTCAACTTTAGGAATCCTGTTCCATGGAATAATTAGACATTGCCTTCTTCACTACACACTCATTCCTTACAAGCGACTCTCATTTTCAAAACATGTACACTGTGGTGCCCACATGTCAATGGCGAAATATTTGCATACACTTGTCCCAAGATTCAACTTTCGCGAAATGTGCACGTTTCAAAGCTCGTAACTTAAGTTACAAAGTAGAAAGTAGAAAAGGCCGGGATGGCTTCATGGATCGAAAAATGAATCAGGAGTAGCACAAGCCATATAGTATGGTCGTGTAAATTTCAAGACGGAAATAGCAGAAGGAAATCGAGGATCATAGCTGGAACCAAGTACTTGGAAGTTATTTACCTTCACTTTTATACAGTATGATACTGAGGGTCCTATGTCAGAATGGGTGATGGGGGTAATCTAAGGTATTTATGTCATTCTGTATGTTTTCCTTCCCTTCAGATTATTGTTTGTTTTTTTTCTTCTTCAAAACATCAAGCTCGCATCGAGCACCTGTATATTACTCTCGTTGTTAGTTGCATTCAGTAGCTGGTAATATAAGTTATCCGACCAGTGGCAAGCGAGATAGTCTCCAGTGATCATTTGAAAGACGACGATTTCGATAAAATCAAAGAGTCACTTGGTATTACGACTATTAGACGACTTCTGCCATATGCAGTACCAAGTGTTTTCTCACCAGTCAAATGAGTCCATGAACACCAGATCCACAACCACCATGGGTTACGACATGGCTAACAATATGTACACTTTCAGAAGATTTTACAGAAGCTGAGACTATCAAGGGTAAAATATTTATTGATCTTTATATTGCTATATTATTATTGCCCCTAACGATAAATCGAAGTGGGTGAATAACCCAACCCTTACCCACCAAAATAAAGGATCATGCTTTACTATGACGAGAACACGTATGCGTGTGGTTTTTGCATGTGTGTGTGTGTGTTACTTGGAGTTTGGTTTTTCCCACTCCTCCATTGTTATTTGTGCCTTCCACAGAAAACAATTCATGTGCATACCCATACGTATTTCATGCTCTATCAACAATTCTAATAATGAGAAAACAAAATTTCTGCCAAAGCCAGAATGGTTTGATTACTTGATGCATTAATTATGTTTGATTTAAAGGCTAACTACCGCGTCGAGCTGAGGCACTGGGAATATATAAGTATATAACCTTGTTTGAATAAACTCCACTGTGTTAGTGTATGACGGTCTAAAAGACGAACAGACAAGCGTTAATAACAGTAAACTAAGACCTCTAATCGGGTTGCACTAAACCGATGCATCTACATAGTTAGCGCATATCGTTGTTGTTGTTTATTTTCTTCTCTTTTCGATTGCATCCATGTTTCATGCCTCGAGACACACTCAATGCTGGTCGTCACTCTCCTTGCTGCTGATGTGGTGCGGTTAGGCGGCAGGGATCTTAACCAAATCATGTAGTAGATACCTATACGATATCTCGACCAAGGGCCATGTAACTTTATCGTGATAAATCCACGAGGAATTACCTGGGCTTCTGAGAAGTTTTCAAACTAATTATATCGATGTCCCCTGAACAACAAGAAATTGTTGTTGCTGAAGTGAATCTCGGTCATTCTTCTGACGAACAACCATCAAATCAGTAGGTCAATACAAATACCTTAAAGCGTCGTTTGATGTTTCTAGAATTACGTTACTCATTATTTCACACTGAATCTTATTTGATGCAGTCTTAACAACTTCTTGAACTCCGTTAGATTTGAATCAAGTGCTCGTTGATCGTCAAATATCTTCTCATAGTAATCGACTAGTTCTTTCCGACACTCGTGCGGAGATGAGTCGACAAAGGGTGGTGGTTGACCATAATCACTACACATGATAACAACAGTATTCCGAGTCAGTACTCATTCAAGTAACATTTTAACACGTCCACGGATACCATGCATATAAAGATCTTAAGAATACATTCTCACCCATTCGTCCATGGATCCCCCTTCCACCAAAATAAATTCTGATAAGTATGAGCCTTAACCCCTCTCTTTCTTTCCACTCTCTGTTGAGTCTGTGAGTCGGAGTTAGCACAACCATGTCAATATTCCGAAATAATGTAATTCCACGAATTCTTTTTACCAGAACAGCCAGGTCCGTTGAAATAAACGAGTCACCTCGTGTGTTTGATGTCCAAATCTTTTAAAATACTTATCAATGCTCCCATTCCATGAAGACTTCCAGGATATCATGCAACCATATAAACTGGGATAGCATCCTCATAATCGTTTTTAACATTCCACAATCCACCGTATGAGTATTCGACTGAAATGAATTGTATATCTTCACAAACTTCCAACTGTGCTGGCTTTCATGAATTTCGCTAATGAATTGCGCTCGTGAGCAGTAACTTACAGAACGGTGAACCAATTACTGAGCAATCGTTTAATAACATCAGTATCGTTCGTGTATTTCAACGCAATATTCATTGTCTCTAAATAAAATATTATGTACGATATATATCTAAATTAAACAAACCGATCATAATTTGTACATTCGGAACTTTGAAACAACTACAGGGTCACTCTTACTGATATTTCTAACCAAATCACCTTCATAAAAAAACAGTTGAATAGCATAGCGTGGAATCTCCTATGAAAACACACTGGACAATATCTCGCTAGATTTTCGGATATTAGCTTTCAACATATTTTTCCTAGTAATAAAAAAAGTTTAGACAAGTGATGTATACTGTAAAAATGGAGAAAGGAAACGTCTTGGACAAGTTTGTAACGCATCTCATGATCAAGAGTTATGAAGCGTCTTGTGCTGCTGCGATTAGAAACTGCTGACTCAAACGAAGAGTCGATTTTTATCATTAATGTTGATTATCTCATGCTCGGTGATGGAAAAAAAAGCATCCCTGTCACACATTGGTGTTTGAATATGTTATTTGCCTACTCGAAGAAGGTTTTGTGGTTGATCACAGAAACGGCCATAAACTTGATAATTATTTGAATATTCTTCAGGCTATTGAACAGAGTCAGAATTCTGTACTGGAAAATACTGGAAATAATACGAAGCATCCAAGACTAGTGTCCATCAAAGAACAATGCTGGAAACTTGTGCTATTTGCCAGCGTGAGGTAAACCGTGTCGCAGTTATTATAACAACTCAGCATTTTAAAAGAAATACAAACAAAAAATAATTGTTCAGGATCTCACTCTGGAAAACAGCAGAGTGGGTGAAGGGAGATAATTCCGGGCAGATGTGCCTGAAGGTTATACAGTAACCTCGTTTGTATCTCTCCTTGGCAGTGTATAGGAGGAACTATTGATCACAATAGGGTTACATCACGAAGTAATTTAACAGAGTATACTATTTTGTAATGGGTCTGCCACAAACACTTTTGCTTCCGTCTGAAACTTTGAAGGTCAATTGGGATTACCGGTAATTGGTTCATTATGTATATTCCTAATATTCTAAGTAGGTGGTATGTTCACGACGAAATCAGTTCACCAAAAGAACAAAACGTCGAGGCCTTTACATTCGGGTTCCAAAAGTAATGTTACCTCGCCGTTTTTTTCAGTATCACTAATACAGATACAGAAGATCCATTAACCTGATAACGCGGGGAAGTTGTGGTTGATAATGTAAATGTTGAAACGCCGAGTATTGAATAACCTGTACATACCGATAACTTCAGCGGTATGTTTGATGGATTTATAGAGTGATGTCCATTATACTGATCCAGACATTGTAAAAGTATATTCTGTTAGGGGAAATAAAGATGATTATTTCCTGTTTCTTTTTCCTGTAATGATCAAATGTTCTTTGAAAGTCTTCAAATGAAAGTAAAATCTGAAAATATATGTTACCCTATTAGGAAACCAAAAGTTTAATGGTCGAAAATTAAAAAAAGTGAGCTGGCGAAATTCTTGAAAATTTACAGAAAAAAGAACAGAGTTAGAATGATCAGGGAATAATATATTGAAGGTGTTATATTAAGATCTAAAGCTAGATGGGGAGAATAATAAAGTTTGAAAATAGAAACTACGTCAATGAGTAATACAGGAAATCATTTTAGATTATGGGACAAATATATGTGACCAAATAGATATCTTAGAAGCTCATAAACCGTTTTATATGGAATAGTACAAAAGTTGAATTGCTAAGCTTTTTGACAAGGCGACTCAAATAACTCAAAATAAAATTGTTTAATCATAAGATTAAATTTCGTCAAGAGGAAAATAATTCATGCGAGGGTCTGCTTACAACTAATGAATTAGGTATGTCTGTAAAATGGATGGCAAATGCAAAATTCCTGGCAAGATGGACTCATTGTAGGGTTCTATGAATTATTTTGGACGACTCTTAGTTGTTTTTCATGCAGATTAATAACTCCCGGATATTATGAAAGAAAACTTTCATATTTACAGACTCAAGAGGTTTAAACATGTTTACCAATAAAAGAAAAACACAGAATATATTTTAAAACCTGGAGACCAATATCGTTTTTAAATATTGGATATAAGTTTCCTTCACGACCAATTGCAGCTAGTTCTTCCAGCACTAATCAGTTATACCCAAAAGCGGATATATTAAGGGTAGATTCAGTGAAGAAATTACCGTACGATATTGTTGATTAATTTGATATTAAAGTTAGATTTGGTTTAATATTGTTAATATACTTTTAAAAAGCCTTTGACTCGATTATCTCGATCCTTTTGGAAGAAGCTTTACAATCTTTCAACTTTGGTTCTTCCGTTTGTAAGTGGTTGAACTGTTATGCAATGACTCTTTGAAATGTGTTATAAATGATGGGCATATGTCATCTTTTCAACAACTTTAAAGAAGATGTTGTCAAGGAGATCTCCTTGCCCCACATTTATTTATCACTGGGGTTGAGCATTTAGCTATAATTGTAAAGCAAAATGTGGATGTACGTGGACTGATCTTTGCCGTCAGTGCATATAAATTGGGTCAGTAAATTCAAATTGTGTACTCCTCTTGTCTTAATCATGTAGGAACAGTTTTCAAATTTGAACAACATAATTTTGATTGGATGATATGGCTTACAACAGCACCCAGTGAAATTCGCGATCCGATGCACACATTATCTGTTCGATTTAACAAGGGTTAAATATGGTTAAAATATCGGAATCTTGGTTAACAAAGATGCGTTTCGCTTCAAAGCAAAAACATGTTTCAAATGAACCTATAGCAAAGTAAACTTGTCCTAACATGGAATAGTCATAGACGTACATGGATGGTCATGTAAATTCAACAATTGAAGTGGGTAAAGGTTGAACGTTTGCTTAAACAGATTTATTTTAGAGTGAACTCCTGCAAATGATTGACATCTGAGTCAATGTATGCATTTAACATACACAGTAAAGAAGTGCAAATTACTTTCGTCTCTGAATTGATATGTTGCATTCAACAGATAGCTTTCATTACTGCTCAATTTCATACTAATACAAACATTACAATTCTTATTTTTGTTCAGCATTCAATTAAAAGATTATGTTACCTGATTCACTTATTCCAAAAACAGTTTTACAAAATTGAAAGTATAATTATTACTTATAAAGCGAGGATCGTTCTGATATTAATGAGTAAGAATTACGCAATGAGAATCAAATTAAATACTTTTTTTTTCTTTAACGGTGATACCAATCAATATTTAATTGATTTCGCTATCACACAAACGTATACTCATAGAAAATTGTCATTCCAAAGACTCGGAAATTTCATTCTGTACAAACTCAGCTATTTTTATTTTCTAGTTTTATGAAAAGGCCAACCCAGGATGGAAAAGGCCCTGTAACATATTACAGAGATGTAAAGAGGAAGATGTCATTGAATAGTTAGTTAACGTTTCGCGTATTAACTTTGATCAGCAAATAAGAGACTCTACAAGGTCCTTCTTTAACTGGATTGAAGATTCCTCATTGCATTGAGAATATATCACGTTAGTAGCTGACCCTCACGCATAGATTTAACTAGTGTAAAAACCAATGATCTTGTTGTCTTTTTGTATTAAGTTTTTTTTCTATCACTTTGACTTGAATACTTCGTAATAATTTTTTCATCCCAAAAGTGAATTTCCTAGAGTCTAAACACTGTCGTGTATATTTAATTACATTCTGAACAATGATTAATTTAATTAGATTCAATACACTATTATATGTATTTAATTATAGTCTAGACACTGTGTAATATAATTCCAATCTAAACACTATTGTCTGTTTTAGTACAGGCTAGATATTAGTTTATTTAATTACACACTAGACACTGATAAATTTAATTACAGTATGTACCCTGTTCTGCATATTTGATGAGTAGTGTTTATTGGTTTTTCCTCCATGATTATATTATATGCATATTTGTATTTTATTCGTGACCATTGTCCAAAATGACGTTAATGATGTACTTGACGAGTGACATTTATTTTGTAAACAACATAATTTATAGCTTATATTTTTTATGAATATTTAAAAGTAGATCAATTATCAGGGAAAATTTTTGTCTTATAACAGGAAATAGAGCATCAGGTTTCTACACAGAAAGTCCTAAACGTATCGTCAAGTTTAAATTATTTAGATAAGAAACGCACATGCATCCTGGCTCAAACATTATATCTTTGCATTTCATATTATAGTGTTTACCTATAACATTGTTCCTTCTTGCCTTAGAATCTGAAGCGGGATCAGTCTTGCAATGTGCTCACTATTATACATGGTGACTTCTGACAAAGACATTTTGGACTAAATATTTGACAAACATCAAACGAATATTAACTTATGAATGTTGCCGTACATAGTTTGATAGATGTACCTTTAGTCAGATATTTCATTTTTGCAACGATCATTATATTTGCATTACATTCAAGCTTTTTACTGAAAGGACCTACCATGGCACATTATTATATTATAATGTGTTAAATTCTCTTTTGTCACCCATGTCTTACTATAGATAAAGCAGACATGTCTTGAAAAAACACTTGGAATCATGGTTTTTGTTAATTCATTGGCATTTATACTACTTGTGGGGTGTTTACAACTTGCTCTAGAACGTTTTTATTATATCTTGTTTAATACTTGATGAGGTATCATGTCGTCTTGTAGACATGTATTGTTAAGAGAAACACAATCTATCACAAGTTAACATGCCACGACTAATATTTTAGTACGTGTATCTATGGAGCGATTATTGACGATCTCTCTCTCTCTCTCTCTCTCTCTCTCTCTCTCTCTCTCTCTCTCTCTCTCTCTCTAGCGTGCGCGCAATTTCAATATGGTATTAAACCTCAGAATAATAAACGTTAATTAACGTTGCTTCATTGTACACTTTTGTGCTTCGCATTATATTTGAAAACGCACGCAAATCGTTCTTTCGTTTCTTAAAATTAGCATGAGTGAAATGTTTACATAAGGTTTGCATTCACAAGAGGAGAATGAAAAAATAAACATTATTGATTCCAGTGTTACCTTTCTATTTTAAAAATGAGAACATATAGGAAATATGTGTTACCAGTTTCAGCTTTATTTCGTTTGTATTGGGTTAGAATATAGACGAGCAATTAATAATTAGACATACCTAGTTGGTGTAACTACATACAGTCATTGCAGTAATTGTGTGCAGAACACATTTACGGCTCTCAAAATATAGCTTGTACTTTCTTATACATTCGGTTGGTCTCATATTAAGTCTCATTTAAACTGGCATTCTTATAATATACAGGATGTTTCTATTGTAAATTAAGAGTGAAAACGTGACTTTGTGTTATATACACACATAATTTTAGTCTCCAAATGTTGTTTGTTCAGCCAATTAGAAACTGTTTTTCAGTTATATTTTTCATTTAAAAAAAACAATTGTACAAATATGTTTATCTAAGTCTTCAAACTGTTTATTGATTTTGTGTGAAATGCATTATCTACTATTGAATTAGTACACTTAAATGCAATTTATAGTTACAATGATGGATGCGTGTATCTAAGGATTAATGATAGAACAAATGACGTTGGAGATATTATGATTATTGTTCTGTTAAGTATAATTTGACTTATGACAGAGTGTGGCATGAGGCATTGTGGGCCATACTGAAGACGTACAACATGGGTCAAAAGTTTACCAACACCATCAAGCAGCTGTACGCCAAGGCTACCAGTGCAGGAACTGCTCATGGTTCTGTGGGGGACTGGTTCAAAACAACAGTTGGAGTACGGCAATAATGTCTCCTGTCACCCACGCTTTTCAACATCTGCATGGAGCACATCATGAGTGAAGCCCTGGAAAACCACTGTGGGACAGTAAGCGTTGGATGGTGTAACATCACCAACCTAAAACTAAAAGCAGAGTATTGAGAGCACTAGTCATCTCAGTTTTTCTGTATTCATGCGAGGCCTGGACCATGACAGCAGACTTACAACGAAGAATCCAGGCACATGAAATGAGATGCTACAAAACCATCCTCGGCATATCTTACATGGATCACATCACAAATGAAGCAGTTCGTTACACCATCAGGGATAAAGTATGACAATATGAAGACCTCCTAACCACCGTCAAAAAGAGAAAGCTGAAATGGTATGGCCATGTCACTAGAGCCAACAGTCTGTACACAACAGTACTGCAGGGTAGTGTCCAAGGTGGTAGAAGGAGAGGAGACAGAGAGAAAGTGGAATGACAGCATCACAGAATGGACCAGAAAATGTTTTGCGGAGAGACTGGCATTGGCACATGATCGAGACAAGTGGAGGGAACTGGTCAGATGTTCAGCAGCACAGTGCCTCAACAACCACACTAGGTCTAGAGACTGAAGATGATGATGATGATGATGATGATGATGATGATGATGATGATGATGATGATGATGATGATGATGATGATGAAGTATCATTGTGATGACGATAATAATAATAATAATAATAATAATAATAATAATAATAATAATAAGAAGAAGAAGAAGAAGAAGAAGAAGAAGAAGAAGAAGAAGACGACGACGAAGGAGTGAGGGTGGGGGTGATTTGGATTTGGTAATGAAGCTTTAACAAATTCTCAGTCATATCGTTAGGATTTCTGCATTGTTACTGTTTATAGTGATGACTACCACTGGGCCATTATGCTGCAGACATGTAGCATGATGTCCCACCCAGTCACATTATATTTACCCGATACCGACCATTCCTAACACTAACCTCCCGATGATTAGCGCCTAGTAAAGCAGCTATTAGTATCAGTTTTGAAAGTCTTCGGTATGACTCGGCCGGGGATCAAACTCACAGCCTCTTGCATCTAAGGCTGACACTCTAACCAGTAGACCAGCAGAGCGGTCCAATAATAATACTAATAATACTAATAATAAAAATAGTAATAATAATAATAATGTACTAAATAATAATAGTAATAATTGATAACGCCTTTTAATTGTTTTTGATATGGTGGTTATATCACAATACCGTCACAGCTATATAATAAAGAGCAGCCACAGCAGCTGTAGTAGGAGGAGAAGAGTGAAGTGTTTTATTATTATTATTATTATTATTATTATTATTATTATTATTATTATTATTATTATTGTTGTTGTTGTTGTTATCCCCGATCTTCTGGGTTATTATGCTAATATTCATGACAATTTTCATGCATTTATTAATTATTATCATATGTTCAATATACTTTCGCCGTCGATTCTATGGGACAAAAGAACATCGAAAGAGAAAGTATTCGTCTCGAGAATGCACTTAAGTATTTGAAAGACAATGCACATAAGTATTGGAAAGACAATTCACATATGTATTGGAAAAAGATATAGTCTGATCACCCGCATGAAATTTAAATGGTAAAATATCAAAAAAACATTCAATCTTCCGAAGACCATTTATTAAAAGGTGTCCTAAATACAATTATGTATATGTAAGGTATTGATATCAAGGAATAACCAAAAGAATGTTCATTACAATCCTTGAATCAATATGTGAGGTGAGCGTGTAAACCTTTACGTAAAATATAGCACCGTTTCCTATTCTTCAAAGTTAATTCACCTATGCTGTAACTTACCATTACACATTGATGTTATCATGCATTATGACTATCTACATTCCCTTTTACTGTATGTTATGTACGTGAAAAGTGTAATAGATGTTCTGGCGCATTGTACAATTTGATTTTTGTGTTTCTCCATATATAGATTACGCACAGAGGAAAACAGGCTTTTAAGGAAATCAATATTTACGGATTGCCTAGAACCAATATATCTGAAATAAATGAGGACATAATGTTTTCTACAAGCGATCAGAAAATAAATATCACAAACAAAAGTGCGAAAAAATAACCGGCAAATAGATATGTGTTTGTAATATGTCAAACAGATTGACCAGTTTTGTCAGATTCATCTACGTAATATAATAATGATATAATAGTTATGTCATTATGAAACCATGCATTTATTGTGTTACTTCTCTTATATCCATTATTGATTATACGATTCCTAGATTTAAATTATTTTTTAATGGTGGCATTTTGTATTCTACGTCGTTTCCAGGTAGCGAATGGTATCTTCTCTTTGATGCTACTAATGAATCATATGCAACACTAACGAACCTACAAGGAACAAATGAAGGCCTGCAGTGTCTAAACTTTTGGTATATATTCAGAGGATCTAGGGAGTCACAAATTCAAGTCTTAGTGCAGGGTGAAGATGGAGGCAATGTTTCTGCGATTTTGCAAACATCTATGTCGAATACTGGCTGGCGTCGCGCCACGGTTGAAATTGATGTTCAGTACAGCAATATGGTAACAATTATCATACGAGGAAGAACTGGAAGATCGTATAGCAAAATCGGAATAGATGACATTGTCCTCAAACTAGCCTCTTGCCTAGGTAAACTTGACACAAATGGCAATACTTATTTTAAACTAACCAGTCATAACAATGATAGTGTGTCGATGGTTTATCCTCTTTTCCCGCGTTAGTTACGAATATAACTCATTTTCTTGCGCAAACATATATTATTCAAGAGTGGATATACGGGATATACGGGGATTGAAATAAAACAGTTTCGTTTCCTCTGGAAGATTAAAAATATCCGAACGTAAACCAAACAAACACCGTATTTTCGTTAGCAGTGCGTTTTTTTTTAAATGATTGTAATCTCATTAGAACTCTTCTAGTTTTATTTTCCTGCAACTTCTTAATTTATCAAACCTATTACGAGATATCTCAATGTGTAAAGACACTTACAAAAATGTTCCTGAAGTCAAGAGAAATGTATTAAATTATCATATGCAACAGTACAGTTTGCTAAGTTGTGCCGTTATAACAATAAAAGGTATTATATGAATGCAACATAATATGAATAAATACAGTTGCAACGTCATATGAATTCATGTTTTAAAAAATACAATATTAATGTAATCATTAATATCCAGTGCACCTGCACATTTAAAGTTCACTTCCATCAATACATTTTAGTAGTTTGATAACGTTGCAACAAACAATAGCTTAGAGTCATCTCGTACACAAAAGACACTGCTGTATGGTAGGAAACATATGATTGTAGATAATTAACATTGTCAGCTCAAAAAACATGTTCATCCTCAAACACATGGTTCTTTCTTTTGCCACTGGTATCACAATATTTACATCTTCCTTCTGCTGATTTTGTTTTGGGGTGGGGGTGGGTACGTGTAACATACGAGTTCTGATATAAAACAAACATTATAAAGAAAATGTATATCCTTCTCATAGTAGGTTTATGTGATAAATTTATCCTATCAACTTTCAGATTGTAACTTTTTGGACGGACTTTGCAGCTGGGAAGGAGACGAATGGCACGTTCCCACAAGTAGAAAATAATACTTGTTCTCTTTAATATTTACATCTCTGTGGAAACATAACTTGTAGACATCTGAAAATGGTTTGGTCTCTGAGTACCTGATAGCTTTTCCATGTTTTATAAATATTTCACATATATAATGTCCTTTTGCTATTTCTTAAACGTATTGATGTCCTGGACCAATTTTCCATTTTGATGACCGTACAGCTGCTGGTGTAATGCCCTCAACTTCGTATTTGTTACAGCATGTATTTTTTCTTAGAATATTTCGTTATTATATATGATAGTATTTATTCTGATATTCTGGTCAACCTCTGGTCGCTTTTCTCCACTACCCTATTTTCAAAATTGGAATAGTATATTTTAAGCGCTCGCAGATACTGATCATTGCTGCTTCACCTCCGTCTGCGTAGGTTCGAGTCTCAGGCTCGGCCAGCGTGAGTACGTGAAAAAGTTTGCCAGTATCTTCCCTTCCCGGGTTGTTTTCCCCGGTTTTATTCCAGGCTCTTCCTCCACTAAACAAATATTTCATTATCAAAGTTATATGAAGTGAATGAATCAAAACTGATAAAGTTCAATAAATGTTAAAATGGATGAAACGTTCCTTATACATTTTAATGTACTGGCCCGCCAGGAATCGTGTTGTTGTCCTGATGGCAGTTTCAATCACTTGTTGCAAAAATTAACATTAGTTACAGAATAAAATTATAGTTCATTTAATGAGCACTTTCTAATCCCACAGAACCTTTCCAAATCAACGTTTATCCGTTCGAAACCTATATAATTGAAAGATAAAACACGTCTGTAGACTTATAACAGGAATACAAGAAATGAGAATGACTCCAAAATAGGAATAAATCTGATTTTTAATCCTCTTGCTTATATACACCTTATATCACGACTCCATATCACAACATACACCATGTGACGGATATTACTAATCAATTCGTCACGAGCTTGCATTTTCATGTGACCTAGCCCAAGCAATGGGAAGTTACTAAATTCGTCTAACCGTTCAAGCTGTTAAGCTAATGATAATTTACGCCATTAGTACTAGTATTACTACTAGTCAAAACATAAGTAATACATCTATTAATAGATCCTATGCAACTGTAAGCGTTTTAATAGTTCTTTTGAAAAAAAAGACACTTAACTGAAGATATTAAGAAATTTCTACAGAAAAGACAAAAATTAAAAAAAAGAGACAAACCATTTACCAGGAGTTACATGTCATGTTTCATGCATTTTTTCCTTCTGATTTTATAGTCAACGTAAATTCCAATGTTATGCATATGTTAGTTGTTTAAGTTCAATATATCGTCTTTTTTTCTTGATCTATCACATTCTGCAACTCATTATCTTTTTTAAACTCAGACGTTTGCATGCCAATCAACTTGCAGATAAATGTAATATTAATCGATGTTAGTCATTTATGCGCACCTTCGGATTTCGTCGCCAATATTGAAGCACAACGCATACCAAATTCGACAGATTAACGAACAAAAGTTAATGATTGCTTACCATTTGAAGAGAAGCAATCGTCACCAAAATATTCTATTCAAAATAATATTAATTTTGGCCACACCGTATACCACCCCTGTGTTTTCGTGACTCGCAATATGTCGGTCTAATCTGCACATAGATTAGATAATATATAATGTTTAGTTATCGGGCTATGGAAATGAAATACATTACCTTGGACTGTTTCTGTCAGCATGTAGGTCGAGTAATTAGGTCATGGTTATGGCTGGTGTTACAAAATTCAACGTAAAAATGCCAATAAATGTCATGAGATGTTAGGCAAACTAGACTGATCATGTAAAAACATGAGTAACGTTCAGCATTTTATGAAGAAATAAGTTATAATATTGAAGTGTTCTAACAACGAACAGGATGTGATATGTTTTCAACATCTCGTTTATGGAGAAAAATTCTTTATAAAAACATTTAGAAACAGACTAAACGCCGGGCAAATTCTTAAGAATTCAGTTCAACCGGCAAGCTGACATATTGAATAGCAGACGATACAACTACGTGTGCGAAAACTTCTTGCAAAATTAGATACTTCAATTATAATACAGTATTGTTTTAAAGTATTCATTTCCATCTTTCATATAATGTATTTGCTATATTATTCTAAAAGATACATACTAATTTAGGATTTTCTGCGTTACAAGTTGTAGACTGTCACGGAGTGGGTCTTCGTGTTGACTTTTAGCAATCACATTTTCATGTGTAATTGCGGTAAGTATGTGTGGATCAGGAATGTGGGATATTTTTGTACACTTTCTTGACATAAATTGGATATTCAACGAAAAACAACATGTGTTCCAACCTTTCCATAATGTCGTATCGTTGCGCACAATCACCCGTCTCGCATAATTAGCCGAGATGGTCGATATATCTATATCTATATCTATCTATCTATCTATCTATCTATCTATCTATCTATATATATATATATATATATATATATATATATATATATATATATATATATATATATATATAAATATATCCACTTCATTAATGTTTATTCTGACCTTGCCTCGTGCAGTCCTAAACTCTGTTTTAACAAAACTTTACGCAACATATGCATTCGTATTTCAGAGGTCAACTTTGCTGTCACGGTGTTAAAATCAACGAGGGAACCATCAGTTTTGACTTCCGGTTAGATATATATCCAGGAGAAAAATGTCTTTCATTTAAATACCAAATGAAAGATTTCAAAAGAGAGTGTATCGTTATTGACGTCTATTCCAAGGATGGAATCTCTTCGACCCTAGTTTGGTGGAGCCAAAGTCAAAATCAATCCCACGGATGGAATGATATTAATGTATCTATTAATGTAGGAAATCAATCCAAGATTAAAATCAGATTTGGAAACGTCAAGTGTTACAATGTGACATACTACATCAGCAGCATTTCGGTCAAGAAGCAGTCATGCACAGGTATTATATTGACTGACCCAATGATTAAGAAATGACAATAATAATCTTTAATCATTATATATATATATATATATATCAATGGCCAAAAACACACCACCATAACGAAAATGTTGGGAAGAAGATTGTCAATACAGTACAATTGCCTTGTATTTCCGCAGTCCGATTATTAAGTACGTAGGAATATATACTTTTTCTAAGGTTTGTATCATGTAGTCGGACCAATTGTAACTATGTGAGATGGTAGAATGTGAATCTCGTTATAAAAGTTCCCTTATTCAAACTTTTCATAATATTTCGATATATTTTACTTTTTAATTGATAAACTTACTTTTGCTTTGTTAATTGATACAAACTAACGTTAAATATTTTTATGATTGTTTTCTTTAGTATTAGAAGGAAGGCTCACAGTCTCTCTCTCTCTCTCTCTCTCTCTCTCTCTCTCTCTGTCTCTCTGTTTCTTTCTCACTCTCATACAATCTCTAATTAAGACCGACAGCAGGTGTTGCTAATACATTTTATTTTTGAAAGTTTAGGAGGATTAACAATATCTGTTTTAAAGACACTTTCAATTAAATTTATAAAAGCATTTTTACCATTCCTTCAAAGTTTACTTTATAAAGGACACCGGTTGTCAAATCAATGAATTGTCTCTTTCTCGCCTTTTGTAATAACAAATTCAAAAGAATAAACAATTGTAGTTTGTAGGTTTTACATAAATAAGTTACATCTACTTAAATTAATGATTTTAGAGCTTCATTTCGGGATTTATGCAGGAGTACAATTTCACAAGAGTTTATAATGCTACTATTTAAAGATTTTCTCATATCTGACATCTCAAAATAACTTCAATGCACTGATGAGGATATATATATATATATATATATATATATATATATATATATATATATATATATATATATATATATATATATAATGCTTTAGAATCAACGACAACTACCAAAAAACGCATTAACACTATCGTCAAACTCAGTTCAACTGACATCGCTTCCACAACTGCAGCTACGTCCGTGAATACCTCTTCGCATTACGCAAACGGTAAACATTCTCGCTTCTTCTTCCTCTCAAGACTCTCTCTCTCTCTCTATTTGCATATTGATGTTAAGAGCAACCATTAGTATATAAAATTAAGTTATTCAAAATCCTCGCACTCGGATTAACGAATACGGCCGCAATTAGAGCTGAACACCTTTGTTTTTCTGATGCACATTTCTCCTGGTGTCCAAAGGTTCACTTTTGCTCCTCCATCGCCTTCTCTTCTGACCCGCTTCATGTGTATTTGGGTCTGCCTCTCTTTCTTCTGTCAACGGAAGTTTATCGGACGGAAAATATGTACAGTGATGGGGGAGCATTCGGAGCACGTATCGGATCTGTGTATCTACAATTATTGGATGATGGGTTTGGTCTAATTTATTCATAATCCAGTAAATGCCAAATATACAAAAAGGGGAGACAAAATGCATTCCTGCTTCACTACAGATCCCAGCTGACTTCCTCATGCAGTTTCGTATTGCAAAGTACTCACTATACATCATCCTTATTATGCTTACAGTTTTTCTGTATAGTTTCCACAAGTAATCCGGATGTCTGTTATCAAAAAAGTTCACAAATTTAATAACGTTGGCTTATAAAGGTGCATTGAACGTCTGACGTTGTTCCAAGATCTGTCTCAGTACAAATTTGAGGTCAAAAGCAAGCCTGATTTGTTTGATGTACTTGTCCAATCGATGCATCCACCATTCGTCTGCATACGATCTTGCTAAACACCTTGCTGGTGAGAGAAAACAGAGTGATAGCTATCCATTTGTTACAGCTTGACAACTCGGCTTTCTTTGGTAGTTTAATAATTCTCCTAGACATTATTTGTTATTCCGTCTTTAAAGATGTTTGTCAACAGTCATAATATTCCTTTCTCATCAGCTTTTATCATTTGTGCGCTCACATCATCCAAAGCTAACGTGTTGTCTCTCGTCGTTGACTTGGCTGCTGTTTGAACAGTAACGTTTCGCTCTCTACTCATTCATTTATTATTTATTTATTTATTTATTTATTTATTGATGTTCAGAGCGACGATCATTATATAAAAGAGACGTAAAACAAAGAGGCTTTTCACGATGTATAACATGGGATATATCATTATTATGTTGTTAACTTTATAGTTCGAACATTATTGGGAAACAAGAATAACGTTCGAGGTTGAAAACAAATAATAAACTTTCCATGAATGAATTCTGTGTAGTTCCATGAGTGATTTTGAAATTTACAATCCTCAATTGTATAATATTAACAAACCTGCCTAATGTAAAATAGGGAAACGGAGCGTCTGAGCAATTCTCTATTATAAAAAACATTTTTGCAGCATGAAAGTTTAAATAAAAGTGTATATGCTTAAACTAGTGTATATGTGTTCTTCAAATGCAAAGTTTGGCGGAGTGAAAATGATATGAAGAGATGTAAATACAAGGCTTTCAGTAAATGCACAGCACTGTGTTGTTCTTACTCATTTTTCTAATTGGGTTACTTTGCCTTTCCGCAAATAAAACATGTAATTTTTGTTTTACCCTCGAACATTTTGCCTAATATGAAAATGTGTACAAAAATATATTTCAATCACATAAAGATTCATATTTTAACGCAGTGTTTATTTGTGTGTGTGTGTGTGTGTGTGTGTGTGTGTGTGTGATTTATGAATATATCTGTTTCATTTTTCCTGCATTTCAGACGGAGTAATAATCGGTATTGTCATCGGTGGTCTTGCTTTTACCGTAGCCGTGTTACTGATTGCTACATACCTATACAGGTACTCAATACACAATATTTGTCAATAATATATACACTCCATAAAGGAGCACGAGCTAGAGTTTATATGCGTTAATTAAATCACTTACAGGAACAGCTAGCAAACATTATCAATAATTAGATTTCTAAAATACGACAGCTGTTTAAGCAGATACCATGTAAAGCACCAATATAAAGCTAAAGGAATCATTGGAATAAAGTAACTAATGTAAGAATGTTACTTATTGGTCATAAATACATTACTAGTGTTCTTTTGACGTAACTGCTGTTCATGTTTCTTTACCTATTAATGTCGGTCAATATTTGTGTTAACCGAGCCTGAATAATGATATGAGACACTTACGATTACATGCTATGCCAATAAAATCCTTTCTCTGTGACTAGTTTACTGCAATCAAACACAAACATGCTGAAGTTTGTCAAAGTTGAGCTGATATATCTGGATGGAACAATATAATGTTTCCTATCATTTCCGCAACTGTCAGAAATTGTGATTTTGTACAGTTTATAAGGCCTTGTACTGATTTATTGTGTTTCTTCACAGAAGACGTGCTACCAGCCCTAACGCAAACATATCTAAGCATAGTACAGGCTCTAGTGTTACATATAGTGGAGCAACAAGGCCAAACACTGATAACGGAGATACCAGCCATTCAACAGAAAGACTCAATCAGACGTCAGAAACTGTGCCTTTTGATGCACAAGCGGAATATTCAACTGTCCTAAAGACGCAACCTCGACAAAGTAAAACACAACAGGGATGCATTACAGGAATTTTAAATATCTATCCATGTCAAGTTCAATTGCTGAACAACGATGTAAACAATGTGACAAATCCAGAACAATCCCACAACAAATATCATCAAAGTGCTGATAAAGACGGCACTAACTCTTATGATACAGTGCATAACACGGATATCCACACGACTGAATTTCGTGATGACACTTATGATTGCACGACTATACATCGTACGACAATTCCCGATCTCACATACGATCATTCAAATTTTAAACAAAATTTCGATAACATATATGATCACTCAAACTTTGGCACACTCAACAAGGATATGGGATATATTGACCATTCATGCGATACTACATTTCAACGGTCTATGCAAGATGTTGATCCAACTTATGACCATATATAAAACGACATCGGGGAAACATTATTTAAGCCAATGCATCCTCTGGAGAAAAGCATATTACATATGATCTCTCACAAAAAATAGAAAAGATATATATCCCATAACGCAACCCTGCCATAACGAATGAATCAAACAACATACATAGGTTTCGCTATTGATATAATATAAAATGAATTTAAGAATGGCGAGCAATCAATTTAAATGTTACTATGTCCAAAAGGTACAGGTTAAGAAAGTATTTTAAAGCGCCTCAAACTTAATCTAGTTGTTTATGCTCATGCAAAATGCTCGCCAAATAGAAGAAAACGAACAAGAAAAATTGGCAACATTGTTAAATCTTAACGCTACATTTAAATGTATAATATTTTCAAGTACAGAATGTTGCTAAGAAACAGATTGAACATGATCAATTATGAATTGAAGAGTTTCAGAAAAAATGTAAATGTTGTATTTAGACAAAATACAGGGTTAGAAAATTTCCTAATTTTGAAATTGGTTGGAAAGGTCTGCTCCATAAAAGAAAACGCAATTATTAGTATCACTCTTTAAAATTTAAAGGAGGCAAACTCCTGACTATTCCGTTGAATGATTTTGTGTTTTATTGTGCCATATATAGTTAGCAACGAACTGAGGTGAGGTTGAAATCATTATAATTATTCAAAGTACCTTATGCAGCAATTCAATTTCATTGATTGGTTTGTGCAGACGTCAGTGTCAATGAAACAAAAGAATTATTTATGTATCGCATGAAGATATAAAGATGGTATTAGGTTGTTTCCATCACCATTGTAAATATAGCAAAGGTAATATTTGTGCTCTCTCTCTCTCTCTCTCTCTCTCTCTCTCTCTCTCTCTCTCTCTCTCTCTCTCTCTCCATGTCTCTCTCTCTGCTTACTTGATTGACCTATTAAAATGTCAACAATATCCAAAAATTCATGCAGAAACAATCCTAGAAATACAGAGGGTTTAGATGTTTTACGGAATAGTCTTTATTATGTACCTAAAGCTTGTACATACTATATATAGATTTGTATTTCTGGTGAAATGTAAATATGACAAGGTACAAGAACTTTTTTGTGAATATGTGAAGACAATATACACATTAATTACCAATCAATTTCTTTATGAGTCAACAGTTCAATATATCTTAAAAACTATACCACTACATACATTTGTATCCTTCCTTTATATGTTATTGTAAGTTTTATTTTTCTTCTTCAATCCTGTTCTTAGTGTTCCCTTTTTATAAAATGTGATAATTTTCCTTGACATATTTATCCATACTGCACTGTCTATTTCATTCGAATTTTGCAATGACCATTCTCCATGACTATATATATATATATATATATATATATATATATATATATATATATATATATATATATATATATATATATATATATATATACTTATATATATTGTATATTAAACATTGGACAATAATAGAGTGTAGGACCTTCCTAACAAAACAATATTTTCAACAGCTAATATTTCTTTTTGATTTTAAATTCTGTTCTACGATCATGGTTACTCAAAATTAACATATTTATTTTGTATCTGAGTTTAGGCCGTTAATTTATTTCACTCGGAAATTCCTGACTTTGTTGACTCATTGTTCTAGAAATGAATATTGGACTTTCATCTTGATCCTCAGGTGGTGACTTACGACCTTTTGTAAGGAAGTAAGCATTCCTTTTTTTAACATAAACCTTTAGAGAAATAAAGTTTTTTGTGTTTCAATTAATTTATGAGAGGATTTATTTCTGTACATTTTTCTCTAAAATTACAAGATGTTCTTTCAGCATACTTTGGAACTAGATCACTATTTTGGAATTATTATGAATTCATTCAAGAACATTTTGGATTATATTATCGTTATACATCAAGAATGTAGACACATTATAATAATTGACTTCATTCGAAATAATCTTTAGGGCTTGTGGCATTACTTTTATGACTATTTAGAATTTCATTCATCATATTGTAATTACTTTAAAACATTTCACTTTAAAATCTAAGGCAGAGTTAACAATTGTTTCCACTAAGTATCTTCTCACCCTCAGTAACCTAAAATCTTTAAGTATATATTTCAGTCATTATATCCCAAAACAATATAAATGTGAAATTGGAGTTGCACGATAATAATGCACAATCGTTGTCACTGACCTTTGTCCCTGGGGTGCAAAAAGAAAACCACTAATATTCCGGTCAAACGTATGTACTCATGTTTATTCCACTGCGAGACTTGTTGAAAAACTAGTTACTTTAAATTTGAGGTGATGTCACTAGGTAATAAGTGTTGAATCATAATATAAATCTGTTTGATTTTAGCACTTTGAACAATGACATTTAGAATGAATAGTAAACATTTTATTATGGTGATCCCGTGATGGTGATCGCAATGTTGAAACGACATCATAAATTATGACAATCCTGCATATTAAGACGATGATCTTTCGTTTATACACCAATACAATTTGATAATCTGTTGGTCTGCTAATTGAGGTATATGTTCATGGAAATCTACAAGTGTATGTTCTAGTATTCCACGAAAAAGGTCTTAATCTTTACAAAGCGACCATAAAGGAAGGACATGGCATGAAGCTATTACATTATCAATAGGAACTTAACTAACATATAATCGAACAGAAATCATACTATTATGAAACGTATGATTTCTTGAAATGAAATCTGAATTAGGTTTAAATGTCCCCTTCATCGCATCAACATGAATGTAATCACCGTTGCCTATTGATCGGACTCTCGTGGAGCAGTTTATTATCTGTTTCAGATGAATTATTATTAGCGTTATCGCAATATACTTGGAATAAACTTCATATTTTCAATGTTGTCTCTTTTCATTTAGTCTGTACTGTAATATTTTTTCACTCTAGTATATTGTATGCATTGATGTCGACTTATCATGTTTTTCTCTAAGTACTACCCTTTGGAATGTACAATATTTCTTCCATCTGGAATTAAGATCAATATAAATGTGCATGAAGGGCGAGTTTAACTAGTTTCTTCTCAAGTGCGATGTCTGTTACCCATCCGTAATATTCTAGCAAAAAATATTATATTTTACAAACATTCGTTTTCATTAATATTATTATTGGTTCTGTTGTTTACAAGGTCTTTAGTAAACAGAACGTTTCCAGAGACGAGTATGTTGCTGTAAAAATATATACTATATTTTAACGGTTTTCTCAGTACGTTCTGAATAAGCGTTAAAGGTTTTAGATTGTTTTGTGTTAATCGATGTAGAAACGATTCCTTGAATAATGTAACACCATTGATGACCTAATAATGAAATACCTAAGGTATTTATAGCTGTTCAACATTTTGTTAACAAAAACTACTTTCCTGAGCGGCGCATTTTGCTTCTGATCATGACTAAAAGCAGCAGAAGGGTTGAGTCCACCTCGATTTATAAGGTACTATTTACTAAACTTACACTTCCTACGAAACCGAAAAAAAATAGCGTCAAAAAACGCAAATCAAAGCTTCTAAATAACCACCAAGAGTTTCTCTCTAAGGATCATTCTTACTTGTCACTATTTGTTTGTATTATGCGCGTGTGTTTATCACCGAGGTCGAATTCTCTCTGCTGCTATGAAGTCAATCATATCATATTAAAAATAATATGGCTGGCGAATCGTTAACAACTAGATGGGCACGAGAAAGACTAGCGGTGATTAAGAAATTTATACCTGTCCATGATTCTGTCAAACGAAAATTTTATTTTACAGAAGCTTCTCAACAATTATTTAAACCTATTACTGAAACTAAACTGCATCTTCCTGAACTTGAACAAGAGGAAAAAGAACTGCACAAACAAAAAATATTTTACTAGATCTTCTTGATCAAATAAATAAACCGGCTGAACTTCAACCTGCAAGACCTCAATCTGGTCCGAAAACAACTGATGAAGAAATTGTCAAAGAATTACGTAAGAAATTTACTGAACATAATTCAAAATTATTCGATAAAACTTATCCAAAAGAATTCCCAGCTCTTGTTGTTACGACGTATGAAAATAGAAAAAGAAAGTTGAAACCGGAACATGAAAAATATATTAAAAGTACACAAAACTGCGCTGATGTATTTTATAAAATTCAAACTAACACGATTCTTATCGACAAAAAAGAGGGACTATTGTTGATATACACGTACGAGCTCGTGTAGCTCTTCGAGTTGCTCCAAAACCCTTAATCCCTAATTACAGAGCAATCGCTGTTATACTCAGTGATAAATCGATGCTATTTGAAGGTAGTGGAAGACGAATGAAAGTCGTTGATGCACCAGTGGAAAATTTATAACGCAATTTGATCAGTCGTAATATTATAAATTTCCCATAATCATGTGAATGTGACTCTGACTCCTGGTGAGATTAAAAAGCTACAATCTGATTCAGTTAAAAATGTTGAACTACAATAACATTTAAAACATAATCAGATCACGGGTGGTCAGAAAAAACTGTCACTGACAACACGTAAGCTTAAAAAATCAATGATGCATTTAAAGATAAAACCAGAATCAGACCTAAGTTATCCTCGGGTGCTATTTCCGATATAATTAAATCAAGTGGTATATTTCCACTTCTCGCAGCTATACCAGCATTAATCACCGCAGCATTCCCTGCTGTCGCAAGAGCTGCGGCTTTGGGAGCTGTCGGTACAGCGGCATAAACGTGATTAAAGAACGCAACAGGACAAGGATACAAGAAAGGGAAGGGGTCTAAGGTTAGCAGGGAGTCGCTTCACTATTGGAAGCGGCCTGAGATTCCTCGGGAGTCTAAACTCCAAAAGAAAACGTCTGACGATTTAATAGCATCGATTACAATTTAAGAATAAAATACATCAGACGATTTTTTTTATGCGAGACCAGTTACTTTCCAGACCAAACAGCGTTGAAACCGGTATCATTAATCTCGATACTTCCACCGGACCTGGAACTCACTGGACCACATACGCCATTGATCCAAGCGTAATTATTTATTTCGATTGGTATGTGTTAGCCCCGCCAAAAGAATATCTAAAATATATCAGCAAAATTCAAACATCTTGCTGTGAGAATCTGGTACTCAACGCTACCAATACAGACAATAACTGACCCACCAATATGCTGCAGAGAAGTAATTACTGTACTCGAGTCTGTATCAAAATCAACCAAACCGCCTCATAAAGCTGTAAACGATTATACAAGTCATGGTTGGAAATGTATGATTTATAAAAAAACCAATTAATTGTAGATATTTACGGGAGATATATCTTGACATAAAAACCTACGGAAGGAATATCTAAAGAAAAGAGAATGTGAGAAACAAATCATTAACGAAGATTTATCCTAATTACTAAATCTTGCAAATGTGGACCCAAACGAAATATTTATATTTCAGGATAAGTAGGGAAAATTAAAAACGAGTAATCTTTCAATGAACTATAATATTGTTAGAATTAATGGAGTAACCGAAAATTCTATAGCAGTATTTGATTCCACCGGTAAGATTAAACCCGGAGTTTTTTCCAACAATATTAGATATCTGGTGATACAATGACAGGCGCACTCAACATGAACTAACGACACTTGGTGATCCAACATCTGACAAAGAATTATGTAGATACCGTAGACAATAAACTATCAACGCTGCCTGCCGAATGTGATGCTAATGTAGGCGCGATCTGTAGAAATTTTAGAAAATTGGATGAAATCGCAGATAATTCCTTTGGTACTCCGCTGACTGTTGTCATGAAAATTTCTGATATCAAAACAAGTATTAAGACGATTAATTTTGTGATTTTCCTGCTATCGCTGATGCGATTAAAATATCGCATAAACAAAATATCATACGGTGAACTCGATACAGTGTGGTCTTTCACCTGGACACTTATTAGTAACACCGTTCAAGCTACCACATCTGTTAGAGGTAGCTATATATTACCGGTGACTTCGCCGTTACAATGTATCATCAAGTACATCTACTGGTGTTAATAATACAAGTGCAATAATAGAAAATGGATCCACTGAAACATTTAAAATAGCTCCCATCAGTGGTGGTTTACCATCAGCGTCGCTCACAAGGCATGTATAATTTGTAATTAATTTAAGTAAATAATATAAATAATATAATGACTGTCCAAAAGCATAGATACAATCTATTACGTGAATTACAAACTAACCTAAAAAAATCTCCTTCACGAGTACACAATAAAAATATAAATATATCACAGGAATGTTGTCGTGGTTCACATAATTTGTATTCGGTTTCATTTGTTATTGCATCCGCTGGTGTATTGCTATCAATGGTAACAATGACATCACCTGCAGTTTAACAATTTGTGTTTCAGCGACAACAACAATAGCTGGTGTTCTTAATATAATTGCCAAAAAATATATACATGTTGTCAGAATAAACCAAACGAGTATATAATTACATTCCATACCTCGACTGCATATTCCCAATTATCATGATTATTATCAAAGAGCCATAATGACAAAATAATATCGAGTTCTCAGCGATGATTAATATTTGCGTCGATGCAACGACGTCTAATTTCGAGGAAAAATAATAATGTCGCTAGAATTACTGCAACATATCGCTACGAATACAAACTGGGCAAAAACAACGATAATCTCAATGACTTCCAGCAACCCTGAATTTAATATCAACTTTCCAACTGCAATTCCTGTAAAAGATATTGCACTTGCTCAATTATGAGTATATTACACACGAGTCAACAGTCAAATAATTCACTGGTATTTGCAACTTAAAATAAATAAGTTGCAACTCCCGATTGGAAATTTGTTTCTATTTTAAAAGGAAGTCATGAATCCAACAAATCAATAACAGATTCCAGTATAGAATTAAAACCATTACAGGAAAAGAATAAAAAATCGCGATAACAGTCCATGAAAGAACATTATCATATGCAATAGATATTCAGTCGTTAGAACTATGTCGTGGATATGTATCAATCATTGATAAGAACAGTTGTAGGATGGCCTGACGTTGCTACTCAGTCACCACCACAAATACGAGAACACAAAATCTGATTTCATCACGAATAGATAATTATATCATGACATTAATACATCATACAAAGATCACGTACTTGCTATAAAACTATACGATTGGGTAGATATTTTCTATCAGTGATGACTGTATGGTGGAATGTTAGGCATAAAGGGCTCGATGGAGGAATAACTAAAGATGTGATTCTTCACCTAAGTGAAATTATTGAATATTTTAAAATTGTTAACTAAGAACATTTGCGATAACTTGTGATCCTGGATAATAAAACAAGAAACGTTATATGATTATTCTAAATCCGCAGATGTTAAAATCGCGGATATGTATCGATCAGATATATCGACTCAACAAATGCCAACGGCGCCATCTATATCCAATCCAGTAGGTAGATATAAGACTGTTTTATTTAAAAGGACCAGGCGGATCCGCTTCGACAACCCGTGTTATTTATTTCTTTAGACATAATTCAGATTTAGTTGTCTTAACTCCAACACATAGACTCGCACGAGAAACGAAAGAGAGAGGTGTGATCTAATGTACTTATCATAGCTTCTTTTGATATAAAGGAGACGCATGGACTCCTTCGATAATGGGTGAGAAATATATACCCGGAATAATACTTTGGGATGAGATATGCACATTATTGCTGGATATTATAAATATTTCTTGATTGGCTATTATTGAAAAATACAGCTGTGATAATTTATGATGATCATGGTCAACCTCTGCCATTTGTTGGAAAATCTTCCCACGATTGGTTAAAAAATTATGTAGATTAATATGAAGAAATTAATACTGATCATAGAGCTCATGATACAGAATTAAGCGAGTTCAAGAAATTGATCAGATTACAGTCAGATAAAATTCAGTGAAATAATGCGTGAAATAATTTCAGAAACTTCCATAAGTGATTATCGGGATAAATGAAGACCAAACGATTTGATAGTTTGTGATAAATTTCAACATCAATTAATTGTTATACATAATGAAAAGTTTTCCGAATTACCCGTAACATTATGTTATAGACCAGCTGATACACGACGATATAAAATTAAAGTTGATATATCAAGAGAATCAAAGAAACGGAATCTCGGATTAAATGATGTTGTTCTAGGTGATATCAGCTCTTGTAAATCCCCATGGACGCAAGGATACGAAAAGACGACACATTCATCCCAGGGGATAACTATCACTGAGACATTTTTTTTGGATTATTGATGATCGTATCGAGTGGTCAACAACGGAGGGTTATTTTAAATTTTGCTGACCAGCAGCGAAATTGTTATCGATGATATAGTTAGAAAAAAACTCGCTAGTTATAAACAAAGTGACAAAATAATAATCGCAACTTTTATATAAATGCTGAATTTGTAATGATGCTGAAGCAACAGCAGAATAATCAATGTGCGAAGTGTAATTGTATAATGATATGGCAGTATTCAGATAAACATCCATGCCAATTTACCATTGATAGGAAGGATATAAGTCTTGGTCATACACGAGACAATGTGATGCTGACCTGTCTTGAATGTAATAGACGTCGAAGTGATCATTGTGGTAATTGTGCATCTCGTGTATTACTTGCATGTAGTAAGAATAAAATATCCGCCGGATGAACTTCATTTGAAACATGAACATCAAAATGCGCGGATTGAATTATTTTAGGATATGGTAGTTACATTTGCCATATTGCTTGTCGTGATTACCAATCTGCTGCAGTAGAACGTATGACACCTGCAGATTGGGATAGTTTATTAATTGCTGATTTCCCTCTGCAGTATCCTCTTGGACTATAATAAAGGATTCTATAATAATACTAACTACCATCACCTAATAACAGCTTACCCTTCATTTCAGATCTTATTAACCAGTTTCCTAATGAATCCTTGAAAGATATTTTTTAAAAAGAATTTAGCGCATGAATCAAGTTCTATGCTGCACATTGTTACTTTTATAAGACACATCATGAGCGTGACAAGTTGGATAAATTGTATTTATCGGATACTAACCGGATTTTGGTTGATTCTGATTATCAAGTCGGATATCAAGCCGAGTTCCAGGACCGCAGTAATTATATCGAAGAAGATGTTTTTCTTCTGGATATTTAGCTCACAGATTTTCTGGTAATTGTATTAATTTTGCTACAATATAACCTCCTCGTTTTTTGTTAAATATCGATTTTTTGCCTTCGATAATTTACATTCCTTTGTACCGCATTTTTCACACTTTCCTATAACCGCTGACCAATAATTTTTTGTTGTAACTGTTGTTAGATCACCTGTAGGGGTATGCGATCTACATTTAACACAATATAGATCCATATTATTTTAACTTTGTATCATTTATGTAACTGATTTTTCGGCAACAAGAGCGCGAGAATCTGTTAACCACCATGGAGCTCTATAAATTCTATCAGAATGATTAGCAAAGGACCATCTGGAAGTAGAAAGACACAACTGTTACTTAATCTGATAATGAGGTGGTTAAAATGGGATACATTATATCTGATAGCACCATCTGCAGATGATCAACGATGTTACGATGTGCTAAAAGATTTTAATAAATATGCCTCGAAGATAAATGAATACGGTGATGATATTATTAATTTTATCACTGATATCGACTAAGCACCGAGTGTTGATGATTTGATGGAAGTATAATTAACTTAGTAGTATGTGATGATGTGATGATGGATAAACAATTAAATCCGGCTAGAATATTTTCACCCGGTATTCATCAGAACTGGTGTAGCAGAGACTTGGATTATAATCTTTTAAGAAATTTCTATAATTCTGCTAAGTTAGCCACACAAATTTATAACAATAAATTCACACACGATCGTAGATCAAGATATCGAACCGGTCTTGATAAAATATTTGGATAAAACAACATCAGCAGAGAGTGTGCGACCTCAATGAGACGTCATATGGGTAAACGCACGAGACTAATAATAAAAAAACAAATGGCAAAAAAACTGTAACATAATTAACTAACCCGTAAGAGAAACTATTTGTTGGTTAGAAACTTTGTTTAGCGTTTGTTTTGACGTTATGTTTGTCTGTTTCGTAGGAAGTGTTAGTTTAGTAAATAAGACATTATAAATCGAGGTGGACTCCCCCTTTCTGTAAACTCTAGACAAGCCACAACATGACGCGGGTGTAACTGATTGGACTCAATATAGGGTTTGTAAACCCATAAAAGTACTACAAAAATTGATCTGGAAGCCATGACAGCATCTGAAAATATAAGGTTTACATTTTAATTAATAATAAATTGTATTAACTTTATAATTAATTGAAAAGTCAGTCTAATCATAGAAATGACTGGTAGTTCGAATATATTGCGGTTTCTGTGAAGCAATTTCCGGCTATAAAAACTACGAATTACACATCCATGGCGGAAATAACTGATGTGATCCGAATCAAAGGTTAGAGATGTTACGGTTGAGTAAGCTTAATTTTACAATTGATCTAAAATCTTGTGGCGTTGAAATCTTGTTTGGTCAGACCACTATAATACACATCAAATTCAATTTTCCTTTTAATGATCGGTTGGAGTTTTATTCTAGCCTGCCTGGAGGTGTAAATCAGGTCCATATTCGATTCAGCACACGTACAGTGACGGTTCTAGAACCGGATACCGGGAAATTAAGCCATTGTTTATGGATGGAAGAAAAATGGAGAATCTGTGTTTGAAATCTAGCATAGCCTATATCTGTCATAATATCACGGTAAAGATTATGCGACAAATTTAGTTGAATACAAACTTGTGTATTTCTCCATAGCAAACACGTAATTTAATACATTTCATTTCGTACTAACAATCTCGTTAATGGGAATTAATCTTAATATTTACCTCTGTCCTATATCGCGGATTGCAGCCTACAGTTATTTATCTAAAACTATGAAGGGAATCTCTGGCTCTGATTCCCTAATCTATTCAACATGTGTCTTGTCATTAACTTTACCAGATAGTTGTAAACAAATATACGTTATATATTGATACCTTGTGTAATGACTTCATGGGATCCAAGAAAAAATGTTCAATCTGTGAAAAGTTAGACTTTGCTGTTTTGCTATATATATATATATATATATATATATATATATATATATATATATATATATATATATATATATATATATATATATATATATATATATATATATATATATATATATATATATATAGTGTGTGTATTTATATTTGCGTATCTGTTCATAGTGTTGTTAGATTTTTCTAATTATTTCTTGATCATGGGCGATGGAAGCATTTATTTTATCCCGAGTAATTAAGAAATGCCCAGTACCAGTTTTCATAAATTATTCAATCGTTTGACTCTATGAGTTATGGGGGTATGAACAGAACAAGCATACATATGCGTCCGTGTTTGAAATCTGACTTTACGTCAATGTGTTCTCATTACATTGATGCCTGCGTTGGCATGTTGCGGCCGAATAAAGATCAGATTATTCTTCACTGTTATCAGTTGTTGTCGTGGTAACAATATTTGAAGACCCTTGACCACCACTGTTCGTGTTCTCTGCTACTGCCTGTGCACCTCAGACATCACGTTTTGGATTTTGTGCCTACCTTTTTAAAAATAATCGGGCTCTATTTGTATGTGCGTTGACTATAGCACTTCAAGATTGTTAATGCTGCCATCAAGATCGTCAACCGACGGTTTATTATAGATGTCGGTTATAAAGTCAATAATGCCATTGTGGTTCAGGTTCATTTTCGTTGAAGTCTTTATGAACAACGTTATAGCAACGCGGTTCATCTTAAGATTGTGTACCATATACAGTTTATCCCATTTGGGCCATCTCATTATCATGCAGCAGCTGGATTTGTCAGAGGCAGACAGACCGATGATAATTGCTCAACTTAAGTTTGGCATTTCAGAAATAAGTTTAGTTGGCACAGGATCCCGCGCTGCAGAATGTACTAATATGATAATTATATCGATTTTTATTGCGTTCATGCAAATGCAAATATGCGCTGATGATCGACGACTTTGTCAGCATATAAAAGGACGCAGAGTTGCTATCAACTAAATCAGCAACTGAGATTGCAGCTGTATTTGAACAAATGTATCAGCGTGGCGGCATGTGATGGCCACATTTGCTACAGGATTATCCAGGCAAAGAATGTCTTAATGCAGTAGCATTGTCATTCATTCATTCTATTTTTATTCATTCGAAATTTGTTAAAGAAAAATATATCCACGAATTCCGTATATATAACAAACGCCAGATATCGTCGGCATCATTACTGAAGAGTGATTCACATATGTCAGATAACAAAATCGCAAATGAGACGGGAATATCACTCAACTGCTTGAAGGGACCTCCCATTCATGGTATGATACGTTATAAAGTGCAAATGACTAATATTGTTTTGTATCAAGGTAAACTATACGGCGGTATCTCGCAAATAAAAGTCATTATATTAAAATACATTAATTGTAAGTGCAAATGATAATCGTTTCGCGTGTATGTGTTACAAACGTATTATTAAAGTAAGTTAGTTATGTTTATACTACTTACCCGTAGCACATCAATGAGCGTTTGTAGCAATCATGATTACAACATATAGCATTGATCCCTTTTTACCTGTACTAACGGAAATTTTGAAAATAAATTGAAACAATAAGACATTTTTGTAATCGACACAATCTAGCGTGTCGTTCACGCATATCGATATAAGTCTGAACAGTAAATTAGCATATATGATAGTTTTATCTAAATGTTCCCTATTCAAATATTAGTTTTATTTTTCGACAGCATGAAATGTGTATTTCGTCTAGTGGTGATAAATGTACTTCATTTCAGGATGGCGTCCTTTCTAGGTGGGAAATCGTAGCTAAGTGAAAGTTAAAACGTCGTAAACTTCTACTTTGATTAATTAAATTAGTACATTTTTACATTTGCCAATGTTTTCGGTATATTTTTCATGACAAATTTAAATCACATAATGGCAAATGTGATTTAAAATAATTTTTTTCGAGTATAATATGTTATGAAACGGAGTTATTGACCTTTGATTGGACCATGTTATTGGCATCGACAGATCATTTTTCTGATCGGGAAATGGACGCGCTCGCCTATACATGAGTCTCCTACTGCCTTGCAGGATGGCTTTGGTTAATGAAAGGCTAAGGGAGTAAACCCTAAACGAAAATCCAAAGTATAAACCCTAATGCAGCTGTATGATTACAGCCCCTTGTAAGGGAGAGGTATGGGTTCCGCCAGACGACTTTATCCAAAGACAGACTGATAATGCTGGACAAAACTGAAGTTACTATACCGGATTCGTCGTCTCCCGGGTCAACAAGGTGACAAGTATGCTACTTGTACGTAGCAAAAAATCAGAGCGAGAAACACCAAAGCTAACGTAACGTGGAACATTAGAACTCTGGCGCAAATTGGAAGACTCCAAGAGTTGACACATGTCCTGGAACACTAGACATGGCACAGTCTGAGATTCTGTGAAGTCAGATGTAAACCACTAAGAGAACACCAAACTGAAGATGGGCATATATTATACTTTAGTGGAGAGTTTGACAAGTCCATAAATGGAGTTGGCTTCCTTGGAATCAAAGTCATCAAGTGATCTGTACTTGAATGCCGCCACATATCTAGCGGAACAATCCAAATTGGTCTGAAAGCATATCCCTTTAACATCAAAATTATCCAAGTTTATGCTTTAACTACCGATCATGATGATGAAATAAATAAAGAATTCTTACAACAAAATCCAAAGTATTCTAACCATGCTATGTTGGAAAGACCATCCAATGAGACTTGAATGCCAAAGTTATCAAAGATGCTATTAAAGACAGGGATGCTCACTGTGAACCTCTTTGCAATGAGCTTACCAATGAAAGAGGAAAACGGCTGCCCAAGTTCGCAAGCTGCAATATCTGGGTACTCGCCAACATCCTGGGCCAACATAAAGCTTCACGATGATGGACATGGCAAGCACCAAATGTAACCCATCATAACCAGATCGAATGCATACTGGTTCAAACCGTTACCGATCTGGCACCAAAAGAGCAAATACAAGGACGTTTACTGGTGCTGATGTTGAACGTGATCACGACCTCATGATTATGAACTTCCGAATGAAGCTGAGTAAATTTAACAATCCGAAGAACATTCATTCCTTTTCAGCATTTGACACAATAGACCATAATATACTACTTCACCCTCTCCAGCACGTATTAAGCATTCACAATATGTTTCAAGTTCTACTTAGTCAACAGGACACAAAATGTATCTACAGATTAAATAGACTCCAGCCGAAATGATATTATCACAGGGGTCGGATCTGAGCCCTGTTTTCTTCAATTATATACACTCAGCCTCTCTCAAGTGTCATAGATCGTCACCCAGTGTCTCGCCAATTGTACGCTGATGACACACAAATACACAAATCGAGCCACCCAACTGATGTTGTTGCTACCATCCGAGTAGTAGAGAGGTGCATTTATGATGTGAAATCATGGTTGACATGTAAAAACAAGCTGAAGATGAATGATTATACAACTGAAGCCATTCTGATCAAAACACTAACTTCTGGCTGGCTAAGCAGTCCTTCTGGTGTAGCTCGCCAACCTTTGTTCCCCATATGGTACTCAGATCTCACATGTGCTCACACAGGATTTAAGGCATGCACATCGATCGCGTCCTGGAAAATGTCTACCTAGCGTGTGAAGACTGGAGTCGGCAGCCTGTGCGGAGAAACCACCAGCTGGTCATCGGGCAGAAAGAGGATTCCCAGCAAAAAACAGTGTAGCGCTATGAGCACGACGAGACGCGTATAACGTCCTGGTCATCCACTGCATCCAACTCGGTCTCTGAGTGAAGTAGACGAACTGCGTAACTCGTTAACACTTAAAATAAAGTCACCGCACAAGTCATTGTTGTCATCTACCCATCCCATTGGATCAGCCACTAAAGTCAGGTGTCGACAGGCAAGGGACGAAGCGGCATGTGTGGGTACACTGTCAGACGTATCAGCAAACCTGCACAAAGTCGGATCAGGTCATTAGGGTTGTTCACCACTAACATAGATCAGCAGTGGAGTCCGGCAGCCCCTTGAGCGACCGAGCAGCTCTCTTCAGGAACATACTGCTCACCTCCTTGGCTCGAGAAACGGGCGGGAAAATGCGCCTAAACATTGCTTGCTATAAACGTTTCTATTCAATATACCGAGTCTTGCGTGGACCCTTCTTCAACGGTCAAAATACAAAAAATAAAATGAGGATTGTTCCTCTAATACTTGTCTCATTGAATTATCTGCACCATACTGGACAGGGACGATGTGGTAAGACCTTAGAAGTAACCCGCGCTAATATGAAAGGAACTCGCAAGATACGATGTAGACATTGCTGCCTTGATTGAAACCCGGCTTGCCTGAGAAGGCACACTTTGTAAAAGGGGCATCGGATGCACATTCTTTTGGAGCGTCCAGGGAAGTAAAGATTTAATTGAGGCTGGCATCGGCACTGCAGTGAAGAGAGCACTCATTGGCAAACTGGATGGACCTCTTAAGTGAGTAAACGTAAGACTCGTGACCATGAAATTCTCCCTCTTGTCTGGTTGTAGTTGTAGTTGTTGCATGGTTTAACCCCATTTTTCAGCACACAATAGGCTATACATGGCGTCCAGTATTAATGATAGAGGAAAAACTCCAGAAAATCCCCGGGAAACACCATTGACCCACGAGAAGCTACTGGTAAGCTTTATCACAAAACAACATTACCCAAATCTGAGACTCGAACACACGCCGACAGTGGTGAGATGGCAGTGACGTCCACTCGCGACCCGCTCCCTATTGTCTGGAAGAAAGCACCTTGCCATCATTAACTGCTATGCTCCAACCTGATGAAGTGATGGTCACGTTATTTCCTTCGTCATTGCTGACGTTCCAATGGCAAATAACCCCCTCATTCTTAGCGATTTCTATGTAAGAAGAGGCTGTGATGATGTGACCTAGGATGGAGTGCTAGAAAAGCACAGAGTGGGTCACTGTAACAAATCTCATTTTTCTCCAGACCTGATTCGATCCTGATCCTGCATCATGATGGTGTGGATGCTGGAGACTCCTGAATTAGCGAGTACCTCAGTGTCTGGAACCTTGTGATGCAACTTGATGTTGAGGATTCTCTTGGATCCTGTGAATGTGGTTCATCGTCCAGGCACACTGTCCACGTTTATTATGCTTAGTATGTGGAGCACAACTGCCTTGTGGACCTTTTGTTTCGTATGGATGCGGATGTCTTTTCTGTTCCAGACGCTGGTATACAGTCTGCCGAAAGAAGTTTCGCTGGCTCTGGCAATGCGAAGGTTCACCGTGTCGTCAAAAACGAAGCTCTGCAACAGTGTGCTTCGAAGCGGTCCAATAATAATAATAATAATAATTATAATAATAGTGATAATTTATAACGCCTTTTAACTGTGTTTGAGCTGGTGGTTATATCACAATCCTGTCACAGCTATATAATAAAGAGTAGCAACAGTAGCAGTAGTAGGAGAAGGTTGAAGTGTTGTGTTATTATACATATTATAATTATTGTTATTATTATTATTATTAGTATTAGTATTAGTATTATTATTATTATTGTTTTTGTTGTTGTTCTTGTTATTATCCGCGATCTTCTGGGTTATTATGCTAATATTCATGACAAGTTTCATGCATTTATTAGTTATCATCATACGTTCAATATACTTTCGCCGTCGATTCTATGAGACAAAAGAACATCGAAAATGATAGTATTCGTCCCGAGAATGCACATATGTATTGGAAAAACAATGCACGTAAGTATTGGAAAGACAATGCACCTAGGTATTTTAAAGAAAATGCATATAAGTATTGGAAAGACAATGCACCTAGGTATGTTAAAGAAAATGCATACAAGTATTGGAAAGACAATGCACATAAGTATTGGAAAGAAAATTCACATAGGTATTGGAATGAAAATGTACATAAGTATTGAAAGGAGATAGAGTCTGATCACCTGCAAGAAATTTAAATGGTAAAATGTAAGAAACATTCAATCTTACGGAGACCATTTATTAAAAGGTGACGTAAACACAATAATGTATATGTAAGGTATTGATATCAAGGAAGAACCAACAGAGGTAAGTGTTCATTACAATCTTTGAATCAATATTTGAGGTGAGTGTGTAAACCTTCACCGTTTCCTATTCTTAAAAGTTAATTCACCTATGCTGTAACTTAAAATTACACGTTGATGTTATCATGCATTATGACTATCTACATTCCCTTTTACAGTATGCTATGTACGTGAAAAGTGTAATAGATGTTCTTGCGCATTATAAAATTTGTTTTATGTATCTCCATATATAGATTACACACGGAGGAAAACAGGCTTTTAAGGAATGCAATATTTACGAATTGCCTAGAACCAATATATCTGAAATAAATGAGGAAATACTGTTTTCTACAAGCGATCAGAACATAAATATCACAAAAAGTGCGAAAAAAAACCCGGTAAGTAGACATATGCTTGTAATATGTCAAACATATTAACCAGTTTTGTCAGATTCATCGACGTACTCTAGTAATGATATAATAGTTATGTCATAATAAAACATGCATTTATTGTGTTGCTTCTCTTACATCCATTATTGATTATACGATTCCTAGATTTACATTAGTTTTTAATGATGGCATTTTGTATTCAACGTCGTTTCCAGGAAGCGAATGGTATCTTCTCTTTGATGCTACTAATGAATCATATGCAACACTAACGAACATACAAGGAACAAACGAAGGCCTGCAGTTTCTAAACTTTTGTTATATATTCAGAGGATCTAGGGAGTCACAAATTCAAGTCTTGGTACAGGGTATAGATGGAGACAATGTTTCTGAGATTTGGGAAACATCTATGCTGGGTACTGGCTGGCGTCGCTCCACCATATGGTAACAATTCTCATACGAGGAAGAACTGGAAGATCGTATGGCCAAATCGGAATAGATGACATTGTCCTCAAACTAGTCTCCTGCCTAGATAAACTTGACACAAATAGCAATACTTATTTTAAACTAACCAGTCAAATCAATGATAGTGTGTCGATGGTTTATCCCATTTTCCCACGTTAGTTACGAATATAACTCATTTTATTAAGCAAACATATTATTCAAGAGTGTATCATATGAATGCAACATAACATGAATAAATACAGTTGCAACGTCATATGAATTCATGTTTTAAAAAATAAAATATTAGTGTAATTATTAATATCAATTGCACCTGCAAATTTAAAGTTCGCTTCCATCAATACATTTTAGCAGTTTGATAACGTTGCAACAAACACTAGCTTAGAGTCATCTCGTACACAATAGACACTGTTGAAAAGGTAAAGAACATATGATTGTACACAATTAACATTGTCAGCTCAAAAATATTTTTATCTTGAAACACATGGTTCTTGATTTTTTCACTGGTATCACAATATTTACATCTTTGTCTGCTTATTTTGTTTGGGGGTGGGGTTGGGTACTTGTAGCATACTAAATATATATCCTTCTCATTGTAGGTTTATGTGATAAATTTATCCTATGAACTTTCAAATTGTAACATTTTGGACGGACTTTACAGCTGAGAAGGAAAGGAATGGAACGTTCCCACAAGTAGAAAATAATTCTTGTTCTCCTTAATCTTTCCATCTCTGTGGAAACATAACTTGTCGACATCTGAAAATGGTTCGGTCTCTAAGTACCTGATAGCTTTTCCTTCTTTTAAAAATATTTCACATATATAATGTCCTTTTCCCAGTGTTTGCTATTTCTTAAACGTATTGATGTCCTGGATCCTTTTCCATTTTGATGATCGTACAGCTGCTAGTGTAATGTCCTCAGCTTTGTATTTGTTACAGAATGTATTTAGTCTTAGAATATTTCGTTATTATATATGATAGTAATTCTTATGATACTCTGGTCAACCTCTGGTCGCTTTTCTCCACTAACCTATTTTTAAAATTGGAATAGTATATTTTAAGCGCTCGCCGCTACTGATCATTGCCTATTCACCTCCGTCTGCGTGCGTTTGAGTCTCGGGCTCGGCCAGTGTGGGTACGTGAGAAAGCTTGCCAGTAGCTTCCCGTGCTGGGTGGTTTTCTCCGGTTTATTCCATGCTCTTCCTCCACTAAACAAATATTTAATTATCAAAGTTTTATATTAAAATATGAGAAGAACAAACAATATTATGAAGTGAATGAATCAAAACTGATCTTGATAAAGTTCAATAAATGTTAAAATGGATGAAACGTTCCGTATAAATTTCAATGTACTGGCCCGCCAGGAATCGTGTTGTTGTCATGATGGCAGTTTCAATCCCTGTTTGCAATAATTAACATTAGTTCCATAATAAAATTATAGTTCATTTAATGAGCACTTTCTAATCCCACATAACCTTTCCAAACCAACGTTTTTCCGTTAGAAACCTATGTAATTGAAACATAAAACACCTCTGTACACTTATAACAGGAACATAAGAAATGAGAATGACTCCAAAATAGGAATAAATCTGATTTTTAATCATCTTGCTTATATACACCTTATATCACGACTCCATATCACAACATACACCATGTGACGGATATTACTACTCAATTCGTCACGAGCTTGCATTTTCATGTGACCTAGCCCAAGCAATGGGAAGTTACTAAATTCGTCTAACCTTTGAAGCTGTTAAGCTAATGATAATTTACTCCATTAGTACTATTATTACTACTAGTCAAAACATAAGTAATACATCTATTAATAGATCCTATGCAACTCTAAGCTCTTTAATAGTTCTTTTGAAAAAAAAGACCCTTAACTGAAGATATTGAGAAATTACTACATCAAAGACAAAAATTTAAACAATTAGACAAACCATTTACCAAGAGTTACATATCATGTTTCATGCACTTGTTCCTTCTGATTTTATAGTCAACGTAAATTCCCATTGATGCATATGTTAGTGGATTAAGTTCAATATATCGTCATTTTTTCTTAATGATCTATCTTATTCTACAACTCATTATCTTTTTTAAACTCAAACGTTTGCATGCCAATCAACTTGCAAATAAATGTAGTGTTAAACGATGTTAGTCATTTATGCGCACTTTCGAATTTCGTCGCCAATATTGAAGCACAACGCATACCAAATTGGACAGATTAACAAACAAAAGTTAATGATTGCTTACCATTTGAAGAGAAGCAATTGTCACCAAAATATTCTGTTCAAAATAATATTAATTTTGGACACACCGTATACCACCCCTGTGTTTTGTGACTCGCAATATATCGGTCTAATCCGCGATTAGCTTAGATAATATGTAATGTTTAGTTATCGGGCTTTGGAAATGAAATACATTACTTTGGACTGTTTCTGTCAGCATGTCGGTCGCGTAATTATGTCAGGGTTATTGCTGGTGTTACAAAATGCAACGTACGAACGCCAATAAATGGCATGAGATATTAGGCAAACTAGACTGATCGTGTACAAACATTAGTAAAGTTCAGCATTTTCTGAAGAAATCAGTTATAATATTGAAGTGTTGTAATAATGAACAGGATGATGATATGTTTTCAACTTCTCGTTTATAGAGAAAAAATATTTACAAAAACATTTAGAAACAGCCTATACGCCGGGCAAATTCTTAAGAATTCAGTTCAACCGGCAAGTTGACATATTGGATAGCAGACGATACAACTATGTGTGGGAAAACTTCTTGCAAAATTACATACTTCAATTCGAATACAGTATTGTTTAAAGGTATTCGTTTCCATCTTTCATATAATGTATTTGCTATATTATTCTAAAAGATACATACTAATTAGGATTTTCTGCGTTACAAGTTGTAGACTGTCATGGAGTGGGTCTGCGTGTTGATTTTTAGCAATCACATTTTCATGTGTAATTGAGGAAAGTATGTGTAGATCAGGAATATGGGATATTTTTTTGTACACTCTCTTGACATAAATTGGATATTCGATCAAAAATAACATGTGTTCCAACGTTTCCACAATGTCGTATAGTTGCGGACAATTACCCAACTCGCAGAATGAGCCGATGGGGGAGCATTCGGAGCACGTGTCTGATCCACCTTCGTCTTTGTATCTATAATTATTAGATGATGGATTTGGTTTAATTTATTTATAATCCAGTAAATGCCAAATATACAAAAAGGGGGGACAAATGGCATTCCTGCTTCACTACAGATCCCACCTGACGTCCTCATGCAGTTTCGTATTGCAAAGTACTCGCTATACATCATCTCTATTAAGCTTACAGTTTTTCTGTATAGTTTCCACAAGTAATCCGGATGTCTGTTATCAAAAACGTTCACAACGTTAATAACGTTGGCTTAAAAAGGTGCATTGAACGTCTGACTTTGTTCCATGATCTGTTTCAGTACAAATTTGAGGTCAAAAGCAAGCCTGAGTTGTTTGATGTACTTGTCCAATGGATGCATCCACCATTCTTCTGCGGACGATCTTGCTAAACACCTTGCTGGTGGGAGAAAACAAAGTGATGCCAATTCATTTGTTACAGTTTGACAACTCTCCTTTCTTTGGTAGTTTGATTATTCTCCTAGATATGATTTGTTATTCCTTCTTTAAAGCTTTATGTCAACAGTCATAATATTCCTTTCTCATCAGCTTTTAGCATTTGTGCGCTCACTTCATCCAAAGCTAACGTGTTGTCTCTCGTCGTTGAATTGACTATTGTTTGGAAGTAACGTTTCTCTCTCTACTTATTCAGTTATTATTTATTTTATTTATTTTGTTTATGTTAAGATCAACGATCATTATATAAAAGTGACTTAAAACAATGATGCTTTTTCGATGTTTAACTGGGGTCATATTATTATGTTGTTAAATTATTAGTTCGAACATGATTGGGTAACAAGAATAATGTTCGAAGTTGAAAACAAATAATAAACCTTCAAAGAATGAATTCTTTGTAGTTCCATGAGTGATTTTGAAACTGAAAGTCCACAATTTTATAATATTAACAAACCTTTCCTGACAAATAAAACATGGCGAAAGAGGGCATCCAAGCAATTCTCCATTATAAAAACATTTCTGCAGCATGCAAGTTTAAATAAGAATGTATGTTCTTAAATTAGACTTAAAGTAAACTGTGCAGTTCTTACATACTCATCATTATTCCAATTGGAACGCTTTGCCTTCCTGCAAATATAACATGTAATTATTTCTACCCTCGAACATTTTGCCTAATATGAAAATGTGTGCAAAAATACATTTGAATCACATACAGACTACTATTTTATCTGGAATATATATATATATATATATATATATATATATATATATATATATATATATATATATATATATATATATATATATTCCAGATAAATAACAAAATCAATACTCTTGAATCCAAACGAATTGAAATAATTTCCAATACGAGGTATCTCAAAACGACACAACTTAATATTCTAACAGTCCAATTTCTACTCAATAGCTTGATCCAAAACATAATTTATATGCCTGATTTTATGACTGATTTTACGTAAACAAGAAAGGGGTCACGTGATCTTCTAGAATCTTTTAGAACAAATTTACGTTCAAAAGCTCACGTACTCACCGTATGACCCAACTAAAAACAGAAAGATGTTGATACAAAGCTCCATAATGTCCTTGGAACCAACCAATCATTTTGAACTCTTGTTTACAACTCTGAAGATAGGTCAAAAATGAGGTCAACACCTTGTGTTATTTTGTAAAGTACAGGTCACCCCACTTAATGAAAAAATCTTAAACTTAAAATGCCAAATTTGAATCTGACACGCAAACAAATTTTAAAATAATAATAAAATAAATGACTTAAATCAAATATGCGTAACACCTTCCCCCATAAAATAAAAGGAAAGGTTTATGTGATAAAACTTTCTTTTACCACAAACCGATTTTGCACCTAAGGTCAAAAATGAGGTCAACACCTAATGTTTTTTTTGTAAAGTACAGGTCACCCCACTTAATGAACAAATCTTAAACTTAAAATGTCAAATTTGAATCTGACAAACAAACAAATTTAAAAATAAATGACTTAAATTAAATATGCGTAACACCTTCCCCCATAAAATAAAAAGAAAGGTTTACATGATAAAACTTTCTTTTTACCACAAACCAATTTATACCTAGGTTAAAAGAACTCGTATAAATTACAATGTATATGATATAATATATTGTTATACACGGGAAAGAGCATTTATTGGTTTATCTTGTCCATGTCCCACAATATATCCTAAAAAAATCACACTAGCACGGCAGAACTCACGTTTTGATAAATTAACTGTCAAACATGCGTCAGTGAGTCTGTCAAAGAATTTTCGAATTGTTGCCAGATGTTCAATCCAACAGTCACTTTTTTCTAGACCAGAGGTGATCATATTCATAAGACGTTGAAATGTACTTGGTGACCCTTTCATCCCGAATGGCATTAGTTTATATTGGTAAAGTCCATCGGGAGTCACAAATGCCGAAATTTCCTTTGCTCTTTCCGTTAGTGGAATCTGCCAAAATCCGTTCAGAAGGTCAAATTTGGTGATATATTTGGCATTCCCTATTTTATCAATACAATCGTCATTTCTTGGGAATGGGAATGAATTTGTTTTTGTCACACTGTTCACCTTCCTATAATCAATATAATCAGTGCACATACGGAAATGTTCATCTGGTTTTGGAACACGTATGCATGGGGAACTCCAATAACTTTTACTGGGCTCTATAAAATCATTCTCCAGCAAATATTGAATTTCCTTTTTTAAGTATTCCTGTTTGAGTGGATTCATCCTGTATGGATGTTGTTTGACAGGTTTAGAATTTACAATTTCAACGTCATGAAAAATTTTGTTTGTTTTGTTACGTATGCTGACAGTAACTATACGTCCGAATAGAAAAGAGCCAACGAAAATCGGAACAACGCAGAGAACAATAATTCCTTTTCGAGCAGATAGGCCTATCCAAATAAATTGCCTGTAAGAAATGCAAAACTAGAAAACATCTTAACTGAAGTTTAAACTTGAAAGTGCACCCTCAAGCTGTACTTGGGCCTTTGGTGTTTCGAGGCCGCGATTTCCAAACATAATGAAACATATTTCGATGCCATTACCGGAATGAGTGGATTCCTCGAATGTGATTATTATTGTGAGGTAACAAATCATGGGTATGTTCGTCTAGAGCAAAACATTTAGTTCGGATGGAAATGTAAGTTCTGTGAAAACTCTAAAATCTGCCTTACCTAAGGACGAGAACGAATCCTTTGCTCCAATTGTCACCACATTTTTGTCAGTTCTACATGTTTCCAGCAGAATATCGTGCCACAAGGTTCACATCAGAAAACATTTGTCAACACCTGATCTTCTGCTATACTTGAGAACATCTTACAAGCTTTAATAGTCCCATGGCACAGCTTTGCGGATGAAAGAAACTATTTCGTGTGTGTGAGTATGAGTATGTGTGTATATATATATATGTGTGTATAAAATCAGATATCTACTATACTTCGAATGCTTTTGAGTAGTATTCTGGTTAGTTATTAATATATATATATATATATATATATATATATATATATATATATATATATATATATCTTTGAATCAATCACTTAATCAGATCTATCAAATAATCAATCTATACATGTGTATTTGCCAGTCTACATATTCTTCTACTGTTGCATAAATCTATGTAATCATAACTATCTCGGCTGATTTATTCATGACATTCTGTATATCAACAATTAGGATTATGAAACATTGCTCTCCGACCTAGACTTGTATTACTAGGAAATTTAACCGAACAGATGCAAACAAGAAATTTCCATTTAAAAAAATATTTCTCAACATTTATCAACCTGTACTGTTATATGCTGCTCACACACGGCTGTTGAAATGTTAATTTAATTTTTGCTCGTTTACAAAAGAAAGCGGTCAACTAAGGTTGGTTTTGATTGATAAAGTTCATGATTTCTACTGGTATGACATTCCTCATACATTTTGAAACTTTACAATGCAAGAACTTGTTCTCTTCTTAATTTCCTCGTCCTCTTCATTCTTTCTCGTTCGTTGTGTCTCTTGATGCAGCGTGCATATATGATGCTTCGTTACTAACTTTAACGTAACTCAGTTACGGCAGCAGAGGGGATGAACCCAACAACTTTTGGAAGCGTCGATTCGGCAAACTGAGGCTTCCTCCAAAAACGTAAAAATAGCGTCGATTCGGCTAACCAACGCTTCCTCGAAGACGCCAGCGTAGTTGTCACTCACCCCCTCTGCTGCTATGGGTTAACAATGAAAGTACTTAAGATTTCACAAACAGACTAATTTGTAAAACATCACCTCGTAAATCAGTTAGATTATTGGACTGATCAGTGAGTTTGAAATTAATTCTCGTTAACGAATCATTTTGACATCGCATATAGACTGGATTAGTTGAATCCTCCATAATTAGAAATCCTGGAGGAGCTGTTGGTGCAAATGAATATAAAATATATCCCTACTGAGCTTGATTTGATCGCTAGAGATTTATTTGATAGCTTTGTTCGATAACATCACATACTAAATTCAATGCAATCATCGAGGATATATTTACATTTAGCCGCGCGATATGCCGCCCGCCTCCGTCTGGGTCATTATTATATTTGAGAATTGTGGTTGTGGTGCTGTTTTTTTTCCATGCGTCATGGATGTTTTGGAAACCTTCATCGATGGCATCATTGAGAGACTTTTGTAGTTCTAAGGTAGTATATCCGTGTAGTTTGAGCGTGGGAATGTCTTCTACATATATTATACACTCTCGCAAACTCCGTTCTCGTTTTAGTATTACTGTCACTTATTACCTCTAGAATAATTTGCGAATTAAATGTTTCCATGTCATTGATGATTTTGTTACATATTTCTACGACGCTGATAAATTCATCTCGGGTGAGAGTACCGGATTGAAGAGATATTAACAACAGCGAAAAATAATTATTGATCGCTGTGAAATTTTCAGTGACTTTATCTCGTTGAGTTGTATAATATCTTCGGTTGCGGTCGTCTATCATTCCAGTGAAAAAATTCAACTTGGTGCAACCGCTATAGCTTTTTACTGGATTATCAGGTTTTATTCTGTCGGTAATATAATCATTTTTTTTAGGTTCGGGTATTTGATAAGATGCCTGAGGTGGATTTACAGGCCATCCCAGTATAGTTCTTATAGAACTCTAATAGATATCTACGACATAACTAGGCGAGTGTATCTGGATCGCACATGATAGCGTCGGCTCGTGGACCGTTATAGCGATTTTCGATTCTGTTCTAGTAAAGTATTTTATTCTACGCTGAAATTCAGCATTGATTTGTTCGATTTGGTATGACCCAGATGACAGCGAAACAACGTTCCTGTCTGGAGTTCCATCGGGTTTATTCTTATTCGCAAACACTAAGGAATTATTCGGTTGTTGACCGCCAAATGCTACCGACCTAATATTAGGCCAACTGTGATACATTCGTAGTTTTGCTAGCGATATTTCTTTCACGGAAATCGGAATAGGGAAATTCACACTGAATTCAGGATTCGTTGATGTTATTGATATCATGCAGGTCTTCACCGGTGTGGTATTTTCCGTTATTTGTTGAATTGGTTCGGTATTTTTTACTACTCGTTGAAGTAGTTCTTGCGGTGTTGTCATTGTTATTATATTCATGTTGTATTTCTAATTTTGACATCGCAGAATCATAAATACTTATCATCGCTGAGAACTCACTATCTGATATAAATGTATCATCGAGCAACGACGATATCAACGAGGACAATTGCAAGTACGCGGTTGATACAACATGAAATTTAACCGTGTAATCTTGCAGTTTACGCTGGCTACATGATGATATATTTTTTGTTATAATTGAAATATTCCCGCGATTGTTGTCGCTGCGGATATGCAAAATTGGAACAGATATCGAAGCAATCATTGTCATCGAGGATAGTATTATACCAGTTCCGGCGATTACACCACTCACCGAGTATACGGTAACGTCAATTGCATTGATTCTTCGTCGGTATTTCTTTATTTTTGTTTGATACTCCTCAGTGAGTGTTTTTAGTTTAGTCTGAAACTAACTGATCTGATCATAGCGATATTGAGATACCGAAGGTATTGTTGATGATGAAATAATCGGTGATGACATTTTATTTATTATAACAGATTTCAATTGAAACCGCTAGCGATTTAATTATTTGCTCAAATCCGCTACGAATTCCACATACCATGTTACTGAAACCCTAGCCAAAATTTTATCAGTAGATATTATCGTGAATTGTTCAGTTGTATTCTTGTCGATGATCGTTGATATCGTATTATTGACCCCAGATAAACTTGTTGACGAAATATTAAATTGAGTTGGCGTCACTAGTGTTAATCGATAAATACCTTTGACGGCTGCGGTGATACTAGCGTGTTAGTGGATGGTATCCAAGCAAATGATCCGTGTTGAATTGTGTATACTACGTTGTTGGTTCTCTCATGAGGAATATTTGCTTTTTCAAGTATTTTTATCATTTTCGGCATATCATCCTTGATAATATCATTGGTTGTTTTAATATCAGTGTTGACAGCTTCTATTTGCCGATTGATCACGGTTATTTCATCTAGAGAATTTTTTTTATATCTGCTAGTTTCATTGTGACCGTCGGTGGATTTCCAAAAACTTCTCTAACAACTCTATTTCGAAGTACATTAAAGGCATACAACCTAAGTAAAAACGAATGAAATTATATATTTATTTTTTCAGTTCACGATTACTTAATTAGATGAATAATTACGATTCAGGCTGTTTCTGAGGCCGAAATCAGGCTAGTATCGGAAATTTTGTGATAAAAAACGCGATTCTGAATTATTGTCTGCAGACAAAAATTCGCAGTTTGCCACGCCTATATTCATGTAACCTCTGTGTTGACCTCTCCCGAAGATTAAGAATTTTAGCCATGCGCAAACACGTGTTTACAAAAATAATGGCGTGTTCACAACTAGATCGAAAACCAAAACTTAGATTCTGAAAGGAGGGGGAAAAAAAAGCTCTTTGGGCAAATTATGGCAGCACACGCATAAGTATTGGTGACCAGCATGAACGATGGAATAAAAAGAAGTCCACTTTGAGCCTGGAAACTAATCCAGAGGTGGCCAAATTCTTGCTGGATACTGGTGTCATGGTGAGTCTCAATTTTGCTACGAACAGTCAAGTTTTTATACCGCTATTTTATATCTGTATTGTTAACTCTTTATCAAAACTCTTAAAATAACATATTTTATATAAACTGGCATTATTCCATTTAGCTTGAAATAAAATGTCACAGCCCTGCAACAATATCGCTGAAAACCGCATGTACGTACACCACTGCTGCTATTTTTGAAGCCATCAAAAGGGGTATTAATGATCATCATTTTCGCTCGCAACCATAAGACTTTATTTAGAGGCAAGCAGTCACTTCTGTTTTTTTTTGTTTTTTTTTAAATTAAAATTTTTTATATATAATGTAAATGGTGATGGCTGTAAATGAAAGTAATGCAATACAGTTAAGTATTTATTATGCTATTTGTAAAGTATATAATATTATTGTGTCTAATAAAACATTTATTTTCCCTTGCTATATTAGGTAATCAATTGAATGGCAGTGCAAGGAAAACATCAGAAAAATGTCACAGAAGACATCTCCACAACTTCTACACCTGGGCCAACAATTCATAGGATACAAATTCCTGCTGTGTCTGATATAACCACATCATAATCAGATATGGCATCTGTGTAAGTATTACTACATTTTTTAAAAAATTTTTATGTATATTTACTTGTTTACAAATATTTTGGTAGATGCACATCTAAGGATTTACCTGGAAATGTATCATTCTATATTAGTTTAATAGTTTGCAGTTGGTAAAGATTGTACATTTTGTTAAAATCTGGTTTGTTTTATTTAGAATAATATTTTTGTTGTAAATTGTTTGTTGGCATATGTCTATTTTTTGTTATTGATATGTTCCTCATCATGCTGTATGTATTTTAGTTAAAGGGCCTGAAGGGAGAATAGTCTTTGACTAAATTAGTCAACCCTTTAAATAAGTTATTATTATTATTTCTTGAAGCATTATCATTCAGGTCTTAATAACCAAGATGAATGATAATTTCTTTTGATACAAAACTAAAGATTCCCAAGTTCAACATTAGTATTTACACATTTCAAAATTTTATTTTAAGGGATTCAGTCTTGTCTGAAGTTGATGGAAAAGTCTAAAAGTTTTATCAACCCATTTGAGAAAGTATACTAACAAAAAAATTTATAATACATACATAAAAGGGAATATTTGAGTTAAGTATCCTAAAAAAACAACCATTATGATACATGCATGATATATGTAACTAAACTAAAAGTAATGTATAGTATTGTATTGGTATTTGTGGATGGTATTTGTGTATGAAACAGAAATTTGTTCCCAAAAAAGCTTTCTTTTCTGTGTATTATCAAAAAAGTAAAAATTGGGTATTTACAATTTATCTTAAATATAGTATCAATGCATAATTGAAATAATGAAGATATACTGGTTATCACAGAAAGAAAATGAATACATTGTATTATAAATACAAACCACACTGAGGCCATAGTTATGGTTTGTCCATTTAATACACGTGGAGAGGGCAAGGGGGGTTTACCCAAATGCATATGCTTGTGTATGGGGGTGGGTGGTCTACTGATAATATACGTACACATATACCTCGATAGTAATTTGTCTAATAAGTAACCTGCTTGACTGGGTTCAGTTGGTGTTTGAGTTTTAGTGGACAATAGACAAACCTTTTAAAGTTATGCTGCTTATTTCTTTGATGCAGCCACACATTCAACATTGGTGGACTATCTGTTACATTAAATACATATTATTGTTAATCCTTGATCTTTTCTGTGTGGATTAAATATTGGCTGTTCTACAGAATGGGGAGGGCAATCTCATGTATGCAGATGGTGTGTGTGTAAATAAAAAGTATGCATGTGCACAGGGAGGGAGGGGTCAGGCTTTGCCCGATTTTTGCACACATGTCCATAGTTGGAATCAGATTTTGTTTATGGACTTTTTACTTTTTTGCTTGCAATCTAATTCACACCGGTCTGAGCTATACACATACATTTGAACAATTGCAAATGTATGATAAATTGGGGATGGAAGTAAAAAGTGGCCAGGAGGAAAATGATGGGTCAGAAGAAGGAAAAACTCCCACTTTTACACTTATGCCGAATGATGTTTCTAGCACACCTAGGTGTATATCTAATCAAATCTCTTGGAAACAGATGTATTTCAATATATTCAAAATTAGTCCACAAATGCGCTCCCTAACCCCAGGTGACAAGGAAAAAAAAATAGTATGGGTGGAATGAGTTGATTATTCTCTGCCTGTATAATGCTACTGTACATTGGCATTTTCATCGAAACAGATTAATGGTGATTTATAAATATTAATAGTTCTCTGCATCTGAATCAATTTATTTATTTAGTCATTTTACTTTGTTTCAGAAGTACAGCAGAACTGGAGAATTTCCAGAAGTTTGATTTTATTGTATGCCTCCAAAAGACATTCATATAAGCCATCAGCTTTCAGAGCTAGGAATCTGTTGGCAGCTCTTGATTATAACAATCATATTGACAGATGTGATTGTAAACACAGATTTAACAATAAGGTAATAAACTTTAGTTTTGTTAACGTAATAATTCATCTTTGTTAAAATATTAATGCTTTACCTGAAAGTTGATAAACCATCTGTTTGTGGTACAATTTTATCTTTTACAGAAGACATTTTTTAAAATAAATTTCAAAAACCAATTTTGGTTAGAATTAGTCTAATGTAATTAGAAAATTCTGTAAAGAATCTAAACGTTTTTAAGATATATGGGTAAAATACAGCTTTGCTATTTTGACATTTTCATCTGTAGCAAAATGATTTGTTACATGTAATTGTATGCAGTTTTTATTTGGACTTTTGAGAATTAAAAAAATATAAAATGACATTGTCAGTGAAATGTTTGCATTTTCTTGTCAGATACCAAAGGTCATTCAACAAAAAAGTGAGAGATGGTCTGCATACCCAAAGAAAGCTGATCAACAGTACTATTCCAGAAATAAATATGAAAATATTGAAATGAGGTTAGATGATAGAGTTGGCATGAACCAGCCAGTTGTTTTGGACATAAATGATCCTAGGTGAATATCTGATGTACTTGCTGCAATACCACCACCACCTGCAGAAGAGATTGTTACAAAGCAGAAATCTCATTTTAAGTTAAAATGATTTAGGCCTTTTAGTCCAGTAATAACTGTTAATATCAAATTGTTATGGAGAGACTATTCTAGTGATTGTATGGTAAGAAATGTTCTCTACCATGGACCTATATAGACTTTGACTAAGTCTTTTTTGAAGTGCCTACCATGAGATGAAGTCCAGCATCTGTTTGATTTCCAAGTAGCAGTATATCTTCAGACCACTGTTGATTATGTTCTTAAAGCTTTTAAAAAAAACATGCATTTTAACAACAAGACGTAAAACCTTTTCTAACTTTTCATACCCATTGCATTTATACTTGTCTTATATGTATGTTTAGATTGAGGTAAATGCAGTGTATTTTGGCCATATGATGTATAAAAAGCACAGCAGAGGCCATACATTGTAATTCATTTAATCTTATAGAAGTAACAAGATTAAAATCATGTAATTACAAATCTGTATTATTGCATAATAAAGTACTTTTTAATAATTTTATTTTCTAAATGTTTTGTGTAAAATTGCAGTCAGAAAGATTTCTAGTATACTTTGAAAAATAAAAAAATGTACATTGGAGCAAATGACTTCAATCCATACTCATCTTGATTTAATTGCTCCCGCTAAACATGCCATTAAAGGTTCACATACAGTTTTAAACTGATTTTATAAAGAAAATAATGCTGTTAATTTCTGTCTTGTTTAATTAAAAAAATAAATAAATTAGAAATGATATTCACCGACTATATTTGTTAACAAATTACTATTTACATACTGGTGTTGACCGTTCCAGTGGCCTAGTGTTAAGAGCATCCACCTCATATGCAGGAGGTTGGGGTCCTTAATCCCTGGCCAAGTCGTACCAAACACATAAAAATCGTATTAACAGCTGCCTCATTTGGTGCTCAGCATTAAGAGGTTAGTGTATGGACTGGTCGTCCTACTGTCAGGATAATGTAACTGGGTGGGATGTCATGCTACAAGTCTGCCGCATGATGCCTTAGTGCTAGACATCACTATAAACTGCCACACTTCAAACATCATAGCAATATGACTCAAAAATTGTTCAAGGTATATTAAAAATCCAAATCACACACACTGTTACAATTTTGAAACAGAATTTGGCATATTTCCATCACTGTATAGTAGGCCCATTTCGTGAACTTGAGCAGTGATATATTGTTGCAAACAGGGTTAATGGCCAAATAGCAATTAAAACACCCCTGTGAATGTGTAAGAGTTTGTTTTTCTGTGTAGGCTAATTAGTATCAACACTGGTAGCATGACCCCTGCATTCCTGAATTTGATATGTATATCTGAGCCAGTTTTGCATTGTACTTCGTACATTATATATACTAATCAGTATATATGTGTGTGTGTGTGTGTGTGTGTGTGTGTGTGTGTGTGTGTGTGTGTGTGCCTAGCTACCCTAATTTTAAAAGAAATGCAATAGAAAACACACATGGGGGTGAGGGCATGGGCTTAATTTCAATATTTGTTTCTCTGCAGTAGTTTGTTTAGGTGATGTACTAAAGTTTGGCATTGAGTAAATGGTAATCACTTTTGTCAAAAGTATAAAAAACAAGCACAATATACTAAAACATCAATGTAATTTCTATAGAAGTGTCTAGTATTTTGGAATGGGATGTCTGTAATCAATCTGTTATAGTAATGGTACACTAGTTTCTCATATAAAATGTCTCTGAGAGACAAAGATAAAGGAAGAACGGAGGCAGACATTAGACAGACTGGAGGCAATTGGACTACCAGTCCAGAGAAAGATCATACAGATGAGTAGGAACACAGGACAGGAGGAAAATCAATTACGGTACAGTCAGATGATAAAATAGGCCATAACTTGGTCGAGTTAAAGACGAGTGATAGGTTTTTAATTTGAGTTTCATTTGAGAGATGACTGTTATTTAATGATATTAAATTGTTGTTTATTTGACTTTCACATTTTGTGTATTCATTAATTTAACTGTTGGCACCACTGACTGGGAGCTCTGAGCATTGCATCTCTCTATCACTACTTCAGTTCCTCATAAAAACAAGCCGGGTGGTCTTTTGTAATAATTTAAATAATATTGGGAGCACCCCTCCCAACCTAAATAGCACGGAAAATCTCTATATATTATAAGCCATAATTATTCTTAGATGATATCCTTCATTTTAATGCCTGACTGTACTCTTGAATTAAAGTTATGTCTGTACATGCACATTTGTACATATATAAGTTTAGTACATTACATAATATATAACAGTTTTACAGTGTATGCAGCTGTGTACATTCATCTGGGTATTTATATAAAGGGTATAATTATTTCTATGGTAAATTAACACATTTAAAAAACTGAAAATTTGATGCATTTAATTGGTGTCAAGTATATTTGATTTAGTTGTAATAAGAAGGCTGATGATGCACATATTATGTGATATAAGTATTCAATGTTGCTTTTGATGAACTAGTATTTATGTCTTAAATACCTTATTCTGTTTCCAGAGCCAATTTTTTTCACATGTAATTGAAATTAATGAGCAGTATCTGGATATAATAGTATCCTAGTGTTTGTAGTTCTGTTGATATTTACAAGCCAATCTTTATTCATGAAACACTGCAACAAGTTTTGCTTTCTCAACTCATGACTATGCGTTATTTATCATTTAACTTAATGTGTTACTGTATATGCACAATTAAAATCATGTTCACCAGTGTACTTTCGTTGTTTACATCCTTTGCATCCCATGACAATGCTAGTCAACTTCAATTCATGTTTTTAATAAGCAGTCTCCTCACAGTTGCTTTCAAAACAGCCATACATATAATCATTCTTTAGTGGGTAGGTAGCTAAAACAATTTTTAACAAAACTTGTTCATGCAAAATAAAAATTGCATACTACAAAAGAAATGCTTTATACAACTTAAAATAAACATAAATTTCATTATTCACACATCATATCATTGGATAGATCACCCAAGTCTTCCTTGAGTAAATCCAAAATGGTACTGGCCAAAATTATTTATCCATTATACGCCATACACAACAGCTTGGAATGACATGTCTGTTGCCAGCACTTAGGTATCCATTAAGTCCATAAAATAAATTGCCTATTAGCAGTATGCCATTTCCCCAAAAAAGTCCATAAAATAAATTGCCTATTAGCAGTATGCCATTTCCCCCCGGTGGTATTATCTTCTTCTGCTGCCTTTTAATAGTGGTTCTGATTAAAATGATACAAATTATCACATGTTTAGTTGGTTTATCTTACAACGTAACACAATCTCACAAACACGACAAGTAAACACTTTCAAGAATCGCCCCTTAAAGGAGCCTCTTATTGTCAGGATTTTCCATCGTATTGACGTTTTTGCCTACTTCTTGTAATTTATCATATATAATGAGAAATCTATAAGCAATACATATATTGTGGGTGACTATAATGAACTAAGGAGAAGGACAGACGAGGAATAGGGCAATAATTACTCAAAAGCGAAACTTATGCTTACTTCGACTTCATGTGACACTACGACTACGGAGAAGATCGGTAAATTCCGTTTCTGCATAATTAATTAGCAATCCGTACAGAAAATCGTTATATTTTCATTGATTAAACTTACAGATGTACATTTTTTTAAACTGAATGACCTGTAATTACTCATTATTTCTACTCTACTTTTCATAATATCATGCATTTGCAAGAACAAAAAAGTTGAAAAACTTAGGTTGTATGCCTTTAAAATCCTTTTCATGCTTCTCATACTTGTTTTCAAATTGATCAATTTTATAATTATGCTCAATTAATCTATCCATGGATTTTTTTATTGATGGTAAATTCGGTGGTATCACCGCTAGTTCGCCATAGAAAGACCATAATTGATTTTAATTCGTCATTGACAGTCCTTATATTGTCCAAAGAGATTTTTATTAATGATAAATTCGGAGATGTTGTCGCTGGATCACCAAACAAACTTAGTATTAATTTTAACTCATCGTTGAGAGTTTTTAATTTATCTGTAATCGTCCAAACGATTACACCGGGTTTGAGTTTACCCTGATCGGAAAATAACGCAACAGTGTTCTCGGTTACCCCGCTTTGTTTAACTAAAATATCATCCAGGGAAACACTACTAGTCTTCAATTTTCCCTGACGATCTTGAAATACAACTTTTTCATTGGGATCAACACTTGCTAAGTTCAATGTCTTAGCTATTTCATCTTCGATTATTTTTTTTATATCACCGGTTCTAGTGCCATCATTTTCGGGTCTCTTCGGCGCTGATAAAGATCTCCCCCAAATATCAATCATGTTATTATATATAATCTCTCTCTAAAATCTCTTCGAATTCCAGCGATTACTAGTGTATTAATTTACGACAACATGTGGTGGTTTTCCAGATGTTGAAATAGCATCAAGAACATTTAATACTTCGCTGCCACATATTGGTGGGTATTTCATTTGTTGTGTTGGTAGCGTGGGATACCAACGAGGAGTTTTTAAACGGTTTATATAACTCATAAATTCCTTCGGCGGCGCTAATCCATATGAATCGAAATAAACGATTACACTTGGATCAATCGCGTATGCAACCCAATGGGTTCCGGGTCCTGTGCTGTTATCGAGATTAATGATACCGGTTTCAACGTTGTTTAGTTGTGCCGGCAACTGATCTTTCATAAAGACGCCTCTGAAGTTTTTAATTGCTAGTTTTTTTTAGCGCATCAAGTAAATCAAAACTGGACATGGGAATCGAAGATTCCTCAACTAGTAAACAGTTCCTAGGATTCTCAGACCTTTCCCGCTGTACCATGAATGCGGGGTTCCTGGTAGTCTTAGACCCTTTCCCTTTTTTATATCCTTTTCCAGTTGCTTTCTTTAGTGCCATTCCAGCCGAGGTACCAACGGCTCCTACAGCTGCCGCTTTAGCTACCGCTGGGGCCGCTGTCTCAATCAACGCTGGAATCGCAGCTAACAACGGGAATATACCGCCGGTTTTAATCATGTTTTTGATCGCAGCTGCAGAGAGAGTGATCTGAACGCCTTTCTTTGAAAGCATCATTGAAGTGTTTAACTTGACGAGTCGTCAACGATAATTTATTCGCCCCGCCAGTCATCTGATTATGTTTCAGCGTTATTGTGGTTCCACATTTTTTAGCCGATTCTGATTGTAATTTCTTGATTTGACCGGGGGTTAACGCAACACTAATATGACTATATGCCATTATACATTAACAGATTGATCTAATTGTTACATGTTTTTTGGAAAATACTACTTGTTTTCTACTGAGAATGACAGCAACCGCTCTGTATTTTGGAATAGCATCAGCGCCAATAATAACGCGGTTTACAGTAGCTCTAAAGTGCATATCAACGACAGATTGTCTTGTTAAATTAAGATGTTCCAATGGAAAGTAATAGATCGGATATAAATTTTTAAAGTCCAACTGTGATATTTGCAAACCAGTATCAACATTTTGATCACGCGCCATATATGACAACAACCGATGATACACGCGGGCAATACGGTTATGAATGTAATCAAGTTGTATATCTTCGGATGGTTCTTGCTGGCCGTTTATTCTCAATGAGACGTCAGTAACACCTAATCGATCAAATATCATATGACTGCGTAATTGTGAACCAGTTTGTGCGATATCCTGTAACGCAATAAATATATGGCGTGGAGCTGAAACACCTTGTTTTGATGCCAGGTTCCACGTAAATAATCCATTAATAGTTGATTTAACGACATGTGTTGATGTTGTTAGCAGACTTAGTAATGATTTTCCTCCTTGGTCCATAAATGATAGTAATCGTTCTTCTGCGGTGATAGATGGAGTCAACACTGGCATCCACAGTGATAGTTTTGTTAAATTGACTTTACCGCCATCATCATATACATGATCTGGACGTAAATCTGCTGGAATCCTCCAAACTGCATCATTGTCGTCACCCTTTCGCACGAGTGCTACTGTGTGCTTTGCTCCATAAATAACTTTTCGAACATGTCTGCAGAATCCAAATATATGATGCAGTGGAATCACGCATGAAAATGATCTACGCGCTCCTCCCAACATTGACATACGTGTTGCAGGTCCTAAATTGAAATTGGGATCGTTGTTTATAATCATATTCTCGATATCAGCATCAGCATTACCAGCATTATTCTTTGGTCGTCTTATAATAAGTTGATTTCTCCAGCGGTATTTTTACCGTCCTTTGAAAACATCATAGAAGGGCCTGCATATCTTGTATAATCGTCGGAATATCTTGCTAGCCCTATTATTGTTGTGGCCACATCAATATCGCGATCTATTGACTAAATCTCTTTTCCATCGATGAGATATTTTGCACTCTCGAATAACGTCATGATCCCATTATTGACAAATCCAATTTGAGTGTCATTTGGATATGCTGTATCATCTCTTCGTATAAGTTCTCCTTCTACTTCGATAAACGCTTCACAAGGCAAAAAGTATTTACTGGTATTATGAACTTGAAGTTCGATTCTTGATCGACTATTTGGTTGCATTGCGTGATAGGCATATTATTGATAATCGCGTAGGGAATCATCCTTGCGCACTGTGGCGTCCATGTCAAAAGTTGGATCCGGTGACCGTTTGAACATTTTATTATATATTCACTTTGATTTATCAAAGTCTAAATCATCGTCGTTGACGACCTCGCCGTGGTTTGTTTAAGCCACTTCTCGCTATCATATTTGCGATGTTGCTTTGGTCGTTGGTCACCAGCGACGCTAATTTCTGATCTACTTCGTTATTTATTATTTTACTAACACTTACAGGCATCACTGTTGTAGATGGTAGTGTTCCCGGTTTCCTTCGCCGTCGAACTAGCGCTGTTAGTTTATCCTTTGCGGCTGTAAACGCTTTCATGGCAAGATCTCCAGCAGCGCTAATACCCTTATCACGAATAACGTCAAAGGCTTTCATTGATAATTGTTTTGCTAGCGGCGCTACTTTTGGAGCCATTCTTGCAAATAACCCTGCAATTGTATCACCGAGGCCATCACCATAGTACGCTCTATAAATAGGATGTCGCGAGTTTACTACATAGACGCTGGTTAGTTTATCATGGTTGTAGTGTATGATCATTCATATTTTTCCAATGCAATGACTTAATCACTGTCATAACCATTGACAGTGAAACCGTCCACTAACTCATCAATAAAATCTCGATAAACCTCAATATCCATAATACCACCTTGAAATAACCGCCTACAATTATCAGCTGCTTTAGTAATTATTTCCGGTGAATTATTTCCAGCTCGTTTCCCTCCGATGAGAACTTATAATCGTGATATATCACTGAGAATATTACCAGGACATTGAATCAGACCACTACCTGATATCCCACTGGAATATCTTCGTGATTTAGAATCAACTTCTGTCATTATTGGGGATACAAAGGGCGCATCTGGTATCGGTGGATTTTTTATTTGAGATATCAACTTTCCAAGTCTCTTAATTTTTTATCATTGTGTGGTGGTTGAGACTTACCGATTTTTGCCAAATACAGTTTTTTTCCCAAACATCCATATTAGTTATAGTGTCTTCATATCCTTCATTTATATACTGTTCTATTATACCCCTTGGAAATGAATCAACTATAAATTGAGCAAATTTTTTATCAGGTTTTTTTTTTAATATCATCTATCACATCATTTTTAAATATCTATTTAGGGTCAAGATCTCTTCGTTCTGTTTTACTCTTTTGTTCTTCGTTTCTTGCAATAGCACCCTCTTCTTGTTCTTCAATAATATCACCTAATCGTTCTATTTCTTCCTGACGTTGTCGTTCTTGTTGATCTTGTTGTCTTACAGCAGTTATTATATCACCAGGAAGTTTTCTTAAAGATTTTTTTTGTTTGTTTGGATCTTCTTGCTATTTTTTCAAGTTCAAGAAGAAGAGGTGTCTTTTTCTTTTTTTTTCCTCAGGGATATCTCCGTATATAGCTCGCTCAGTGGCTGATATTACCCTTTTCGTTGCCTTGGTAATTGGTCTAAACAATTGTTCCGTATCATCAAAAAAATCGGTCTGAAGACTCTGTCGAGATTGAAGTTTTTCCCGTACGGAATGGCGTACAGGTATATACTTTCTAACTGACGCTTATCTTTCCCTCGCTAATTTAGTCGTTAAAGCTTCGTTTACTATTATTAAAACAGTAAAGCAATTTCCAATTAATATACGATGTAGTGATTTTGTCATCATCAAATGATTTCTACGTTTTAACCCGACTCAGATAGACAAGCATCAATGAAAAATTACCCCAAAACAACTACTCATTAAAATATTTTTCAGTTTCACTACAGGCAATTTACTTCGTTGTTCATTGATCAAAGATGTTATTGATTACAGTTGAGCGCACATACCATCCATTGTATTTGCATCAATGCAGTGATGTATTTATAGCGAGAATTTTACTAACGCGCTATACATATCAAATCGTTAGTTATACAACTAGAGGTACCTAAAGGGGTTTTTCATTTTCTTGAATTAACGCTCGTATATCTATAATTTTCGAATTCATCTCCTTTTTCAATTCATAATCTCGACCCAGTTCTCTTCGTATTCCTTCCACGATAGTAAATAACGGGACAAACACTTTAAGATCATTAGATAATACAAGAGAGTCGCGAATAGAATTCTGAATTTATTTTATCAGCGCATTCTTCTTTGGCAGCATATATTTGTTAGTTATAATACCGTATTCTATAACTTGAAAGTCAGACATAATTTGGTCAGGGGTTAAATTATCTGATAATTTAATCTCCTGTTTTTTTAATTTTAAAATCTCGGATATAATCTTATCGATATTTTCAGATTTCGTATATAATATTACATATTTCTAATATAAAAAAATATATAGTTTTTCAAAAATGAACCCCGTTCGTGGTAAGTTATTTTAGCATTATACTCACGCCAAGGGATAGTATGCGATAATATATAAACCCCGTTCGTGGTAAGTTGTTTTATCATCTTACTCACGCCATGGGATATTATGCCAATATATATGATGGACAGCACAAAAACATTAAATGAATGATGTCAATGAATGACTATACAATTCCATTCGAGTCTTCTTTTGGCAATTGTATATGGACAGCACATTTACATATATATATAATTCCATTCGAGTCTTTTGGCAATTGTATAGGGACAGCTCAAGAACATTAAATGAATGTTGTCAATGAATGATGATACAATTCCATTCGAGTCTTTTGGCAATTGTATAGGGACAGCACATTTACATATATATACAATTCCATTCGAGTCTTTTGGCAATTGTATAGGGAAAGCACAAGAACATTAAATGAATGATGTCAATGAATGATTATACAATTCCATTCGAGTCTTTTGACAATTGTACAGGGACAGCACAAGAACATTAAATTAATGATGTCAATGAATGATTATACAATTCCATTCGAGTCTTTTGGCAATTGTATAGGGAAAGAACATTTACATATATATATACAATTCCATTCGAGTCTTTTGGCAATTGTATAGGGACAGCACAAGAACATTAAATGATTGATGTCAATGAATGATTATACAATTCCATTCGAGTCTTTTGACAATTGTATAGGGACAGCACATTTACATATATATACAATTCCATTCGAGTCTTTTGGCAATTGTATAGGGAAAGCACAAGAACATTAAATGAATGATGTCAATGAATGATTATACAATTCCATTCGAGTCTTTTGACAATTGTACAGGGACAGCACAAGAACATTAAATTAATGATGTCAATGAATGATTATACAATTCCATTCGAGTCTTTTGGCAATTGTATAGGGAAAGAACATTTACATATATATATACAATTCCATTCGAGTCTTTTGGCAATTGTATAGGGACAGCACAAGAACATTAAATGAATGATGTCAATGAATGATTATACAATTCCATTCGAGTCTTTTGACAATTGTATAGGGACAGCACATTTACATATATATACAATTCCATTCGAGTCTTTTGGCAATTGTATAGGGAAAGCACAAGAACATTAAATGAATGATGTCAATGAATGATTATACAATTCCATTCGAGTCTTTTGACAATTGTACAGGGACAGCACAAGAACATTAAATTAATGATGTCAATGAATGATTATACAATTCCATTCGAGTCTTTTGGCAATTGTATAGGGAAAGAACATTTACATATATATATATATATACAATTCCATTCGAGTCTTTTGGCAATTGTATAGGGACAGCACAAGAACATTAAATGAATGATGTCAATGAATGATTATACAATTCCATTCGAGTCTTTTGACAATTGTACAGGGACAGCACAAGAACATTAAATTAATGATGTCAATGAATGATTATACAATTCCATTCGAGTCTTTTGGCAATTGTATAGAGAAAGAACATTTACATATATATATATATACAATTCCATTCGAGTCTTTTGGCAATTGTATAGGGACAGCACAAGAACATTAAATGAATGATGTCAATGAATGATGACATTCCTACATTCAAATTGCAACCACATATACCCCCCACAAAATCACCCTAGGTTGAATGAAAAATCATTCACACCACGGTTCAGTGTGGTTGGTATAGTGATTGCAATTTGAATTTCGGGTGTTTACCCACCCCCAATTAAAACCATCTTTCGGTACCGTTGGTATTATGCCTATTACGGGGTTCGAACCAAAGACCTCTGGACGGAATCGCAACACGTTACGATTGAGCTAACGGTTCTTATGTAAGTATATGTTTTTGAATATAATATATATGTAAGCTAATACAGATGGGCGGAAGTCAATAGTGAACAGGTGTGATGTACAATGAATGACGTCAATGGCGTGTGAATTGTATAGGACAATGAATTATAGCTGCCGCAATCCGTTCCTGTAAGCGCATTACTTTACATCTATATACCCTGTACTTACTGACAACATTGGAGCAGAACCGAACATTTGTAAACACTGCATATTTGATTCGTTTTCAGATAATTACACTAACTGTTCTCATTACAGGTATAATGTGTAAATCAATAACGAAGAGGTGTTACGCGTGCCGGTAACTGTAGACCACCGATCAATACTAGCTCAGGCTTAAATTGTCTTTTACAATGAATGACGACAAACTCGGTAGTATTTATACACACAATGAATGAATTATAGAATAAACGTACCTTTTATGTATTTATTGACATCCAAATACTTGACAGAAAAATAAAGACAAAAAAAAAATACAGCCGTTTGTAAACATTTCGTATTTGATTCGTTTTTCTTACAAAAAACAGATAATTGATTACCTTGTTGAGAACTGTGATAATTATAATCAGCCAATCAGAAATCAGATGACACAACCAATTGAGGTTACCTCTCTTGCTAAGCAGACATACCCACACGAGTTATTTCCCTTAGTGTTATATAGAATAGTGCAAAATATGATTAGACATAAACGAACTGTATTTTTTGTCCAATCCTTTATGAAAAAGCCGAATTTTGTACTCGTTCTGCTACTCTTTGTACTGAGGGCATACAAATATCAAAATACCTACCGGCTTCATTCATATATTTGAATATTTTTTCTTCTTTAGTTGCTGTATTAAAAGATTGTACAGGTCTCTTCACAAATGATTTATAAGAACCAGTTCCTCCTTGTTTAGTATTCTTACTCTGTGTAACAACTCGTAAATTATTCAAAGAATTATCAGTCTTAATACTATTTATGTGATCAATAACAAAACCATCATTGATCAATCCATTATATACTTCATACACGAAACGATGATTATGATAAGTTTTCCCTCCAGCATTAAACACCAAATACCCCCGATTAGTTACAGTACCAACTGGTTTCTTCAGTTTGCGGTGTCTGATAATGCCATCATGGGATGCCTCACAGTTTGCAATCACTGGGTTGGGATGAAATTCTTGGTTCATTTATATATCATTTATATACTATACTATTACTTGTCTAATTCATGATTTGGTCTAATGATAACATTACTTTGGAATCTATCATTGTAGTCTTGGGGTGTTCTTATAATTTTGTCTTTGACAGAGTCAAGGACGCTGACACAGTCAGAGTCAGAGTCATTAATGGAGTTTTTAACTCTATTATCATAATAACGCTTCAACTCTCTATGCCGCTTACCACCACAACTCAGACACAACTGCGATTTTCCTCTCACTCCTACCGCACATCTTATACTAGCGACCGGGCCAAGGCTTCCGCCTCGAACGCTTTGCATATGATATCCATAGAACTTCTTTCTGCATGATTTGTTACACGGGGTTACTGATCCAATCATAAGCCATTTGCAATGATGCATTATATATAATTTTCATATTTAAATACTTGTTTAAATTATAGTATGAAGGATTTCGAGAGATTATCGAAAATTACGCCTTGGAAAAATGCTAAATTCAATCTCGATAGAGTCTCCATAGCACCAAAGAATCTAATAGGTGATAGAACCACGATAGGTCAAATCCGTGATTCTTTTAATGAATTCAAGCATGATGGAGCATCTCACTGTTGGTCAACATTTTGAATTGATGGTAGCGTTGATGCTAACATGAATGACGAAAAAGCAGCCAAGATAATTTCACATCTGGGGCGAAAAAGGTATTTTTTAGAGTGAAATTCATTATCCGTTCAGACAAGGGAGACTGGATTATCAGAGATAAATTTGAACCAATCTTGAAGGATAAAAGAACCTTCATTGTGAGTCGAGATTCCAAACCAGGAATTCTGACTGGAATTGCCAAACCATACTACGATTGATCTTATCCTGTGACAGCAGTTGTTAATGGGATATATCCGTTAAATGATAAACCGAGTATTGAAAAATTATAACCCATGAAGCTGTCATCGTTGAATTGTGTAGCAGAACGAATAATATAACACTTCACAAATGCGTTGCGTGGAAAGAAATTGACTGAGCTAAGACGCAAAAAGATAAATGAATGCGGGCTAACAGTGAAGGAAAATGGAACAACAATTCAGGATATATCAAATTAGAAAAATCATTAAGATTCCCAATAACCGTAGCGACGATAAACGGCGAGATATTATATGAACCTAAATATAAATCAAATGGAGCTCGAATCAAAATTATTGATCATAACGAACACGCATGGACATCTGCAGTAACAATATTTCCCCGGAGTAGAACAGTAAAATATATACCCGTGGAGTTTTCCGGAGAGTTCTCTCCAGAATTCTCTGAGAAAAAATTATTTGATTTTATTTACCAGCTGAGTAAAAACGATCCTGTGTCAGTGTGGTTACTTCATAGTTTTGAGCACGAAGAAGACAATTTCAATCAATTTGTAAGACCATGCCGCGAATTATACCGCACGGAAGCCCTCCATGACGCGATTAAAAAACTAGCTAATAGTTTTTCAAAAGTGAACTCGAAGAGTTTCGACGACGGACAATTATTAACAAACTGTTTTACAATTCCGTATCTTGCAGCTCACTTCGCGAGAAAGAAAAATATGTAAAAGCCAACAAGAAGTGAATTCCTGTCAGATATTAAACTAAGTTGTATTGAATATAACCATGGAGGGTTATGGAATACAAAATATGACCTCAAAACTAATATTTCGGTTGATATAGTCGCGTGTTATCCCGGGAGTTGTCTCGGGTACGGATAATGCGCTGAATACTTCAAACGATTTGGACATCCCACAAATTTTAGTTAATCCGGAAATCATTACAACTGCTGGTTTACCCAGAAAGGGGTCTTTGCTCATTTTCTTTCAACACATAACCTGATGCACAAGAAATTATCAGAGAATATGGAGCAGATACCACTATTTTGTAAGCAATACTAAAATATAATCATTGTGTACAAATATTTCTTCTTTCATGTCAACTTGTATCTGTAACTTCTTCAAAACTTAAAAAACAATGACTTGTTTTAAACATTACTAATGGTTTTTTAAAAAAAATTTGCTCAAAGCTCAATCTATATACTATCAATGTTTTAGTGAGATCTGTACCTACAATTTGATGTTTGTTATAATGTGTATTATTATTTGAGAATATTATATAAACAAATGTCAAGTTTAAATATTTTTTTTTAAGTTGTCTAATCTTTCTCATTCAAAATCAAATTTCAACACGTGGAAGAAAATGTTGCATTTATAAGTGCTTCATTGTTTTACAGTAAAGATCCTAATTATTCAAGCTTAGCACGGAAAATTTTATGCATTAAGGAAGATGTTTTGATGGAAGTACATTTTAAAAAAAATATCATTAAGTAGATGATGTAATGTTAAGAGTTCTTAAAATAAAATGGTTCTGTTAATATTTTAATATTTGACAAGCTGTATACAACAATTATATATATATATATATATATATATATATATATATATATATATATATATATATATATATATATATATATATATATATAGTTTGCATTTTTCCCCATAGTCAACCAAGCAACACTCCCGTACTTGGAAATGAAGGTATGTAATGTATAATGTGATGTGATTAAACTAATATTTTTTTTTATGGAGTGTATTTAGTTTAAACATTTTTGTATGCTAGTCAGTAAGAAGTTTATTGAATGGAATTGTGCTTCATTATAAGCTTGATATTTTTTTCTTCTTTTAAACTTCATATTCATATCGATATACAGCCACTGTCTTGCATGTGTATGGAACGAACCATATACATTCAGACTTAAACATGTTGCAACAGCTCTACAGGAGCAGTGAGAAAAGAAAGTGTGGACTCCCACTGTTTTGTTACCGTAAAAACTTAAACACATTTATTATGACGTAGCATTCAGTAAATGCAGTGCTTTTATTTGGGTTGTATTTAAGTTTGATATTGTATCCCTTTCTTGTGAGCCAATACAATTTCCCATAACCTTCTTTACACACAGGAGTAATGCCATGTCTGATGTATGTTGCAGCTAGATAATATATGAATGTGTTCCTCATAATGTATGTTCAGTTTTGGTAGTCTTAAAAATCAAACATTAAGGTCTGCTTTTGAATGTCATAACTAATTTATTTGAATATGAAGTGATTTTTTGAACAATTAAAAGTTGTTCAGTCTGCAAACCATATGATACATACTTTTAAAATTACAGGTAGGCCAACTCAAACTGAAACAGCTCAGCTTGAACAGTTGGAAAATGAAGCCATCATTCCTTCACTAAGTAAGTTTATTAGTGACTTGTGTTTCTGCGGCAAGATATCAATACAGACTTTTTTAAAATCAGAAACTATTGTGTTTATTATGCAGTAGCATTCATTAAATGCAAATGTAATTATTTTATTGGGTTCTTATAATGTGAGATTCTGTCTCATTTTGTCTAAACATGTTGGTAACCAGATACGATTTACCGTAAGCTTCTTTACACACAGGAGTAATGCCATAACTCGTGTATTCTACTACAAAATAATGTATTGATGTATTACTTGCAAACTAGTTTATACGTACTTTACAAATTACAGGTGGGAGAGCTGAAACAGTTCAACAGTCGGACAAGGAAGCCATGATTCTATCATTAAGTAAAGGTATTAATGGATTGTAAAGCTCATATTTTTGAAGTAAGATAACATTTTAGATTTTGTTTTGAAACCAATTGGCAATATGTTGATAACTTTAGAGTATCAGGATTTGTGTTGATACTAGGTATGTGTCCCAGAAGCATATGTTAAATAATTACTTATCACTGTATTCATTTAATTTTTTATATCAACCAGTTAAAGTTATTGTTAGCCATCTTTTTAGTAAAAGTACTGATATGCTCTATTGTGACAAAACATAATGTGGCGATTTTGAATAAAGCTTTTACTAGGAGATTGTTATAAGTGAATTTATAAATGAATATTAGTCTTGAAGTAACATTCATACAAAATTGAATTTCAGATGATGTTGACATTTTGTTCCATGCTGATGGGTTTAATGAAGTATCAGAATCCAATGAAGTGTCAGTCAAGCCTTCAGCATGTAAGCTAAAACAAATTCTCCAATATAATTTATTTATTCCTTCATTAAGTGTTTTCCACATCGATTATCAGAATCGCAGTTGTTAAGCTCACAACACACTGCCCATGCAATAACTTGTTGAGTTTTTGCACAATATGTGCAATCTTAGCCATTAGACTCTTCATTCATTCGTTTTCTGTTCATAAAACACAAAACATCTGGCTCTAGATGTGATTAGATGTGTATTTAATTAATTGACCTCAGGAAATAGTTGAACATATTATTAAACAAATATACGCAACTTAAAATAATCTTTTTAATCAGTGATTAAATAATCCAAAACTTCTGTGTTATTTATGTATGACAGTTGCAATCAATTTCATAAAGTGCAGGTTTGCTAAAAGGATTTCGATGAAATGTATGTATATTTAGAAATCCAGTTGAGTATATTTATGATTCATACTAAACCAGTAACATCCCATATATGTGCTCTGACAGTTACTGAGTTTACTCAATTATTTACTGAATGCTTACAGTTTTTATTGTAGCTAAAATCTATGAGGTTCAGCAGATTTTGCAGCGAAGAAAGAGGGGGAAAAGAAAAGAAGTACTTATCAAATGGTAAAAGTTTGATACGCCAACATGAGAACCTGAGGAAAATTTAGTTTCTTAACTGTAGAAGCATACATACATCAACTTGTGTCCAAAACATTTTGGAGATATGAAATAGAAATCAGGAAATAATATAAGTAGATTAGTTCATATTAAATTGAATGATCGTGTTTTCTTCACATCACCAGCTCTCAAATCTTTCCTTGTTAGAATTTCAAGAAAGATAAACCATAAATGATTGAACAATTTGTACGTGATTTGAATCATTTCATAAATTCTGTAATTTTCTCAGATGAAAATTACCCGTAAAATACAGACTTACAGCATACTAGCATAACTTAAAAAAAACATTATCGTTGGCAAAAACCCTTAATAATTGGTTTGTGTGTTTTATTTGGATCCATCTTAGAGTCAGTAAAAATAGGGAACCAGACTAAATTTCCAGCAACACCCCAGATGCTTTAAATTGCACCTATTTGTTCATGTGAAACATCTGCACGATCAAAATGTTGATCATAGCATTTTTTAAATGGTGTCCAGAAAGCGATGTGATGTTACAGATATGTACTATCTCAAGTGTTTTATGTATGTTACATACATTGTCATAGTTACCTGGTATAAAATTTGGAGTCAAAGCCGTTAAGTATTTGTAAGATGCTTGTGATCATTTGTGCAAAAGAGTGAGTTTGCTGTGAAGTTTGTATGTTGGAGATGTTAATTTCATATATCTTTACTTGTGTTGGGCAGTAAGCAAATTTGTGATGTGCAAATTTCCAGTGAAATGTATATGTATATTAAACATGCAAGTCTAATGTATGAGTTGTGTTTATAATGTAACCTTGTGAGGTGTTATTTTTAAATTAAAAATCCACCTGTTTTTGACATTATATATATATATATATATATATATATATATATATATATATATATATATATATATATATATATATATATATATATATATATATGTACAGTTGTACACACACACAAGTATCTTTGGGCATATTGTACTTTAAGATATAAGTTTACTACCATTTTAGATATAATTGTCATTAGACTAAACGTTTAGAGTTTACTTGTTTTATTTTATTTGTTTCCACTTTTAAAATGAGGTATAGTCCTTGACAAAGCAGTATGTCAGTAAATTATATGTTAGATGGAAATTTTATAATTAAGTAAACATTATTAGTGGATGTACATAAAATGTTGTTTACCATGAGCATGTATTACAACACTTGTTATTAAAAAAGATGTGGAACTTGTTACTTGAAGATTTTTATACTGATTATGTATGAATAAATAAATATGTCTTGTTTATATAACACCACCAATTTCCACATCACCAGACTTTTAGAACTAGGGTTTAACCTGAATTTCATTAGCTTTTGTTGCTCAATGGTTTTGGCTCAACTAGTACATAGCAGAAGACATGGGTATCATTTTCTAATGGCACTATTAGCATCAACAGTGTTAAAAGCTTTGAAAGTTGTAAAACTTTCATATCTGTCTCAGTATATATGCCTAACGTTTGCAACATTATTATGTTCTGGAGGAGAGTTTTCTGATTCAATCTTAATCAGCCTTGTAATATGGGTTTATATCACTCAGCTATCAAATGAGTATTATCACGAAATAAATCCATGCTTTCAAATGAGGTGATCATGAAACTCAGTAGCGCACATTGGTGATCCAATTTTGGTGAAACTTTCGATATAGGCATATATATTTGAAGAGTTAATTAATGATCGAGGGTAATACTTATGAATGTAGTGATCTTTAATCTGATATGCTTATTTTGTCGTAACTTTTAGAGAACAACGTTTACTTTTTTTCTTGATCCTGATAATAATATCCTTATAATTTTTCTTCAAATGATAACAGCATTGTAGATATGAAGTCTCTTTAAGCTTGTGTATTTTGACCCTTTCTTCTACATTGTTGGATTTCTAGTCAAGAAGGTTAATGGATACCATGATTGGGATGGATACTCCAATCACTATTTAAAACGTAGGTTATGATGACGTGCTTTTTACACTCCCATGATATGTATCCGATTCATTGCAGAGTGCACTGATTCATATATAGTGCAGCCGGACCGCTCTAGTGTCACAGTGCTTAGAGCATTCGTCTAGGTTGCTGAAGTTTACGGGTTCAAACCGCGGATAATGTGACGTGATGCCACATGTAACAGCATGATGCAACATTGATAGTGATCACAATTAACTGTTAAAATGCATACATGGTAAGGTTATGGTTCATATTATTAAAACAACATTACAAATAACACATAAAATGCGTTGTCAGTTATTTTGGTTCCTTTTTCGATTTCCGGTGATTTCTAACACTATTCTAAATTTCGGCCAATCTGGCAAGCATACACAAATAATTTGTTCGCCAGCCTGTAATTTATACAACATTCATGTGCAACAATAAGTTACTTTTGTCTTGTTTTCGGCTTTTTAACAAAATCTATATAGTGACTAGTAGTATGATTTTTTACTAAACGCTTTTTTGGCAGTTTGCTTATATGCCTCAAACCGTTCTCCTTTACATATAACTAAATCACCTTACTACGCTCGTGAGCTCCGAGTCTCAAATCAACAAACATCATTATCGGAGAAAGCTTGCCAAGACTGTGGACATGGCCAGAGGCGGCGTTAGGAGTACGCAAAGCCTAGGTCCGACCATGACCGCGCGGGACCAGAGTATCGGTATCTTGATTGGTATGCTACTGCAAACACTTGTCTAGTTTAGACTAGATCAACTTTAGCAATTTGGCCCTCGACTTTGACAAGAATTTGTTAAACTGCAAGTGTATTCTGAACGTCGACATCTTGGTAATAACTCGTTACAGCTTGACAAACTCATAAGGCAGACCCTAGGCCTGAAGCGCGGGGCCTGGGGCAGTCGTCCCACATGCCCCCCCCCCCAACGCCGTTCATGGACACGGCAGTACAAGTTGGGTGAAATTCAGGGGACCCAACGCCGAAGTGTTCATTTACAAATATGGGCCTACCTAGGACCCACTTATCCTGTCCGCGGCCCTGCCAGTAACTTTATGCTGGATGGTGGTTCTTCCCTGACCTTTCTATGGTTTTCATCCACCAAATATACTGACCACAGTTTATAACCTGTCAGGTGTAGAAAAATAGCATTATACCTCAATAAAACCAACAATAAACCCAGGCCCTAAGATAGGATGTTAATGGCCCAAGGCAGCGAGCGCGGGGCTCCAAGCAAAACAATTGGGTCGTTCACCTAGCACTAGGGCCTGGCCAGCATAAACCCTTCCCTCGGTCCATCCGCCTACCGACTACTTACATGCCATTTTTCTCAGTCATGTAGTGGAATCATTTATTAACTCATTTTCAATTCCGTTTAATACATATATCATTATTTGAGTTACAGAAAAAGGATACGATAACATTAAATTAACGAAATGAAGTTGTATTATCTCAATACAAACTTTTAGACATTTCGTTTCTTGAACAATGATTGTTAGATGAACATTATTTGAAGACAGAAAATAAGGAATACATGGATTAATTTTATTGTATAATGGAGGAGTATGATTATATCGAATTGGTGTTGAATCAACCCAGCCCGGAGATGGTCTCGGCGTTATTCGATGAAACTCCGGACGACAACGCGGTTGATTTCGCTCGACAGGGGTTGTCTTATTTACATGAATACTATCGCAGATATAACTCGCCGATATATTTCCATGACAAGAAATCTGTGATTGACGCTCTCACGGTGACCAATCACCGCGATGAGAAATATCTCTCACAAGGAATTATCATTCAACATCTGACGCGGTTTTATGTTTTTGTACGAGATGATGATGTTATTGATTCAGAAACATTGTTTCTAGGAGAGTCTGCAGTCAATGAGATCATACCACGGGGCAGAGATAGATACCCAGTAATTGATATTGATAGTAAGGTTCCAACGCTGGATGAAATCATCGGATATTTCGAACAGTTATGTAATTCCACTGATGATATTTATGTGTCAACGACGACTAGTAGATATCATGTCCTGATAAAATCAGAGATGATTGATTTCGAGACCCATAAGTCGTTGATAGACGGTATTCATAGTATAAAATTAAATGGCACGAAGTCGGTAAAGTTTTTCTCGGGTAAAGAAATTAATCTATCCACAAAGTTCATTATCTATTGTTGATTTATTGTTGTGTCCGTGTTTTATTCAACAAACATATCTAAGAATACCGGAAGAATCTGAAATAACATTATACACCGATGATATTTCCACGGATGACTTTGATAAAATATCTAGTGCGGTAACAGGAGAACTTGGTAATATCACAGGAATATCTGGCGGAAGCGGAAATATGACATCGCTACGAAGGAAACCTGGTGCGTTTTGTAATATTTGTCAGTGGCGACATGGTTATAATGAGATATATGATATTATATCGAGCAGGCTTGTATTGATTGTTATGTTATAACACACTCGGATTGTTACGCCATAGGATGCTTTAGAAAAGGTGGTAAAATAATAATTCAGAGAACTGATGATGATAGAAATTCTTTAACGTGCGAATATAATAAATATCTCAGGTCGTTTAAGTATCGCAGTGTTGATTATCCGGGGTTGTTTCCAAAGAAAACTCCGGATTACAATTATATTGAACCACCTGTACATGAATCAGGACAGGGTTGTAAAGTGATCCTCAACGAAGACTACTTAGATGGTTCTGCTTGTGGGATGGAAAAATCAGAATCAGCCTGGAAGTCAATACGCGAGGATAAATCCGTGTTGTATTCATCATACCGGAAGACTTTCACAGAGAAAACTCGTGCGGATTATAATCTTGAGACATATAATGATATTCGTGGTGAGATTATATTTGATGTAAAGAATCCTCGTAGAGTGATTACACAAATAGAATCCATAGTACGCGTGCGAGGAATCCCTGGTGTGATTATCATTGACGAATGGCACGGTATTCAAAGACAGATATTCTCACCATAAATGTAATCGAGTAATATATAAGCATCTTATATTACTAGTACATGCTACATTAGCTCACTTGGATATGATGTATATGAATCTAATCCTGAAAATCATGTAGATACCTTAAACTCGTCTAATTCCTTTACATGACTCTTTATAAAATGATAATTGTTGTACAGATTATATTATCTTTTTATTCAGACTAAATTGTTCATTTTTACATACAAAATTACATAATAAACGATAAACGAATTAAATTACATAATCAATATGTGCATGCTTACTTTGAGTATGGGCTTTCTGATCCAAAAGTATAAAACATAGTTTCTTAATATTTTATCAAGTGTTTATATTTTAATCATTGGAAGTCTTTTCAGAACAGGTTTCATCCTTTTGCAGTTTCGCATGAAGATCATCTTGAAAGATGATTTATATTAAACAAATAAGAACTAGATACACTTGCTAGTTATTTTCATCAACGGCAAATGCTATACTAAGGTAACCAAAAATGAATCTCAATCACTCACATAAAGATACAATCCATTTCACTAATTATCCTGTTTGGAATCAATAAAGATCTCATCAAAATCCGACGCAACTATTTCGATGACGTAACCCATGCTCGGCCTAAAACAGTCAGCTGCAACACTTGTGGTGACAATGAAGAAACAAATAAGATCCAAACTGTTTCTAATAATAGTTTACATGAATTCTAACGTTCAATGAGGAGCTTTTGAAAGTAATGTTTCAATATGTTCTTTGTTATTGTCCTTTAGGTGCATTTTAAAACTGAGTCAGAAGGGAATTCTGATGGGATTTTGTTATTATCTTAACATTTCATCAGTTTTTTATATACTAATATGATTATGCACTCAAGATGTGTTATGTTACGTTATGTTTTACGTACAAGAAATAAAAATAACAATAGCGAGGACTTTGTGTTGCACCATTCCTCTAGAGGCACTGAACGTTTTACAACAGCTATAATGATATATGACAATAAAAATAAAGCACAACGAAGCTGGGAAACATAGGAAATGCTAAATATATTTAAGGTAGGAAACATTATTAGGTCTTGAAGTTTGTTCTTGTAGTCGAAAAAGGTGAGTTTTAGGAGCACTCTTAAATGGGATCACTGTGATTTTGAGCCTAATTTCAATGGGCAATTCGTTAGTTGTTGTTCGGCTCTTTTATGCAAAAGGATGTCCATTTGATTTCAGTATACGATTCTCAGAAGACGAGAGTAAGTATCTGGCTGGTGTGTACACATGGATGAGGCAATGAAGGTATGTTGGAGTAACGTAGCGCAAAGAACAGATCTTGTGGGAACAATGTGTATTCGATTGTCAGAAAAGGAGCGTAATTATTTAGCTGGTGTATACACACTAATGAGGCTGGATAGGTATGTTGGACTAGAGTCCGTCAGTGAAACGTAGCACAAAGAGCACATTTTGTCTATGATTCCGGATTGAATGGATAACTAGTGTTGGATACTGAGCAGTGGGGAGGTGTGCTCTGATTGTGGTACTCTAAAGATGATCCGATCAGCTGTGTTTTGAATGTTGTGACGTTTTTGGAGTAGATATTGAGACAAACCAGGCAGAATTGAGTTACATTAGTAGAGTCTTGAAACTACTAATGAACATACAGATACATTAGTGGCATCAGCTTAAAGATATTTGCGAATGGAGCTGATACGTATCAGCTTAAGATATGCAACCATGCATATGGTCATACATGTTGGTGCAATGTGAAAATGCTGTCCAGAGTAACATCGAGGTTTCGTACTGACTGTGTGAATTTAATGTTGGTGTTGCTGATATTTATTGTTCTAGGTATTCCGTTTCATTTTCCTTGCCTGACCTGTTAAATTTATTTTGTTTAAAATAGCAAGAAAAAAAACATAGCAAAGCCAAACACACTTTGTGTACAATAAAGATATTTTTGCTCTGCTGCTTGCACATTCTCCCAAAAATATGTATGAAGGAAATGGATGAGAGAGAGAGAGAGAGAGAGAGAGAGAGAGAGAGAGAGAGAGAGAGAGAGATGTGAGGGACGGGAGGGAGACCATCTTTACTAACTCGTCTTTGACTGCAATGTGCCATTTGGCTTGGGAATCTAATAATTAAGACCTTCTAACGTTCTAATGCTGTATTTTCAACCTGATGGTATTTTCCTGCAGACAAATACGTTTGGTATTTGGTAAATGTATTTTCGGTTCCCGCATAGAAAGCCAAGTGTTTAATCAATAAATATGTCTCCCGCACTAAAATGGTTGCATTATCAAGATAAGTTCATTGTGAGAACTGGATAAAATCAAGTTGTCATGGATACAGGAACGATCAGCTTGGTTTGCACGAAAGTAACAAGCAACTGCATTATGACCATTTTTTTTTTACACGTTTATTCCAGTACGTCTTTCCATTTTGTCTTTCATGTCATTTCTACGTTGGAGAGTTTAATTTTAAGCCAGTAACATTGAGTTGCCAAAATATAAGCTGAAAAAATAGTTTAGTTTGTTTTTTAGATATGGTAATTCTTTCATGAGTACTGCCATGTCATCAAAACTACATACATAGTATTAAATTATCTTTTAATGCGCTTTTTGAATTATGATATTATGAGTATTATTAGTAGCATTTATTTTATCATTATTAGTTTTAATTTCAGTAGTAGTAGTAGTTGTTGTTGTTGTAGTATTAGCAGTAGTACTAGTAGCACTAATATTATTACATTGTATTTCGAGAATCATGATGACTGTATACATATTTGTTAGCATTGTCGTTCTTTTAATCAACACTATGGAAACCGTAGTTAAAGGTGAAAGTCCTCTTCACGTGGTTGTCTCTGGATTAACAAGTCTAAGATGTTTCATAAAATTCAATCCAACCGTGACTTTCGAAAACAAAATGTTGAACAGTTCAATTTTTTACACAAGTTGATCTTCCGTTTAATTTTTCGTAATTTTTGTACTTACTACTACAATTACATGTTTAATTCTGGCCAGTAACGATGATAATAATAACAATAATAATAATAATAATAATAATAATAATAATAATACAAATAATAATAATGAGGACTTTGTATAACGCCTAAGAATTAGAAGCTCTAAGCGCTTTACAACATCTATAAAGATATGAATACACTAGAGAAAGAAAAGAAAAATTGGAAAAGATAAAAACATGCTGAAAACATTTATGGTACGAAAAATTATTAGTTCTCTACTTTGTTCATGCTGTCGAAAAAGGTGAGCTTTAAGAGCACTCTTAAAATGAACAAATATTTCTTTGTATCAAATTTCAATCGGCAATTCGTTCCACATCGCCGGGCCCTGGTAAGCAAAATAAGGTTGTCATTTTGATAGTGCGAACAATGAGTGTACGATTGTCAGAAGAGGAGAATATGTATTTTCCTGATGTATACACATGGGAGTGACCGGATAGGTATATTGGACTGGAGTCCGTCAGTGAAACGAAGCACAGAGAAAAATATTTGTATTTGATTCTGTATCAAATGGATAGCCAGTGTAGGGTACAGAACAGTGGTGAATGCTTCTTGACCCTTGAACAGTCAGACGATTCATACTCTGATAAACCGCACCGTTTCACCGAGTCTATTGTCTTGGCCCAGACTTGTATTGTATATTTCAAAAGATCACCCTTCATGGATCCATCACATGTACAGTCATACGTGTACACAAGTACAGACATTATGGAGGACCTTTGAATTACCTACGTCTACAGTCCTGGCTCTAACACATGTACAGACATATGAACATACATAAATACAGCTGAGGATAGCTCTAAAGTCAGCTAAATTCGTCAGCAGCTAAACTCGTCAAATAAACCCATCAGCTACAGTCGTTGCACTCATTACACTCGTTAGCTATAATAAAACCAAACTGGTAATAATAATGAGTTCTGGAAACTGCTGATACATTAAACTCTTAATAGCAACATGTAATTTACAGTTCACAACCTTTGAAATCTGCTTTTTAATACATGAATTATTACAAGATGCGACAATTTAAAGTCAATAAACTTCGTATATCAATTTAAATATCAATTTAAATCTCACCCCTATGACTATAGAATACAACGGGGAAACGTGCACTTCTCGACCAAATCCAGAACGACCAGTGTGTCGGTAATAAATTGATCTTGCTTATATTCATATGACAGTGAGTAATAATCCGAGTAAAATACCCATGCATATCGTGATTATAATGGCCCTCGCCGCAAGTAGTTTCCGGCGAGACATATGTTAGTTTCGTCACGTACGGGTATAAACACTTGTTGATCGTAGATAAAGTTGTACGCATGCACAACGAAAAAAAGTCAAAAATTTCTCAGACATAACAAACATTTTTTAAAAATTCTGTAACAACGTTTTATTGTATGTATGTATGTATGCATGCATGCATGTATGTATGTATGTATGTATGTATGTATGTATGTATGTATGTATGTATGTATGTATGTATGTATGTATGTATGTATGTGTGTGTGTGTGTGTGTGTGTGTGTGTGTGTGTGTGTGTGTGTGTGTGTGTGTGTGTGTGTGTGTGTGTGTGTGTGTGTGTTGGTGTGTGTGTGTATGTATGTATGTATGTATGTATGTATGTATGTATGTATGTATGTATGTATGTATGTATGTATGTGTGTGTGTATCTATGTATCTCTGTCTGTCTGTCTGTTTGTTTGTCTGTATGTATGTGAGTATGTATGTATGTATGTATGCATGTTAGTAGATATGTTTGTGAGTATGTATGTAAGGACAAGTCGATAAATGGCGTAATCTTCATTGAAAACAAAGCCATCAAGGGATCTTTAATTGTATGTCGTTCCATATCTAGCCAAAGCATCTCCATTTAGTCTCAAAGTATTTTTAACATTTCAATTTATATGTCTATGCTCCAACTACTGATCATGATGATGGCGAAGTACAGCAAACTCCAGGGTATTTCAAACATGGTAAGTAAAAAAACATCCTCAACATCCAAGGAGACTGGAATACCAAAGTTGGCAAAGCTGCTCTAAAAGACTGGGATGATCCATGTTGACCTTCTTGAAATGGGCTTACCAATTAGAGAGGGAGACGATTGCTCGAGTTCGCAACTGCAACCACTTGCTACTAGCCAACACCCTGAGCCAATATAAAGCGTCATGATGCTGGACATGGCACGCACCAAATGGAACCAATCATAACCAGATTGACAACATACTGGTTCATAACTGTTACGGATCTAACACAAGAGAGCTAAAGGAAGCACTTTGCCATGGGAGCAATCTGACCAAGAATAGCAGCAAAAATGCATTCCAAATTGTTGAAGATCACTCCAGACAGAAGCAGCTAAGAGTCAGTACCATTCAAGACGAAAATGGACAATTCCTCACAAAAGCAAGTGACATTGCAAAAGGATGGATTGAATATTGTAAAGAACTCTACAACTATCCGTCTATAGAAGAACCAGAGGTGCATGAAGTTCCAAACTCCGAAAATGATGATGATTTCCCAATTCTCAAAGAAGAGGTGGACTCAGCAATTATAAAACTGAACAATGCGATGGTAGCTGAAGTAGACAATATCCTACCTGAACTTAACAAAAAGAATGGTGGGGAAACCGTGATGGAGCTTCTTTCAAAAATCTGCAGGCAGGCTAATGGCCGACACAGTTGATCCAGTCACTGAGTATAACACTCCCTAAACCAGGTAATCTCCATCTGTGCCAAAATTAAAGAACTATTAGTTTGATTAGCCAGTAAGGTGATGCTGAAAAAAATCAATGATGTGTTCATAGATTTCACAATGGCATTTGACAGTGTGTGGCATGTTCAAGACAACAGTTGCAGAACGGCAAGGTTGTATCCTGTCACACACAGATTTCATCATCTACTTAGAGCGCATCATGAGCGAATCCTGGCAAAACCAATGTGGGACAGTTAGCATTAGAGGGCGCAACATCACCAACCTCCGCTTTGCAGACGACATTGATGGACTGGAAGGCAGTTAAATGACCTTGCCACCTTATTCAAGAACCTGGATGAAACATATTCCAGATTTGGCATGAAGATAATTGTCGTTAAGACCAATCTGATGACAAATAGTGGCAAACAAATCTCAACCTAAATTAAAGTCACAGAACAGGAACTGCAAACAGTGGGCCAATTTAAATATCTTAGCTCCATAATCACGGAAGATGGATCAAGCAAATATTTTGTAACGAGCAGCGCAAACAAGGGCAACTATGTCAAAGCTAAGATCCGTCAGTAGAGAGAAACATATCAGTCTGAAAACTAAAATCAGACTATTGAAAGCAATAGTTATCTCCATATTTATGCATTCATGTTAGACATGGACATTGGCAGCAGAATTAAAGTGAAGAATCCAGGCACTTGAAATGAAATACTACATAACCATCATTGGCATCTCGTACATGGATCACATCACAAATTATGAAATGCGTAATACCATCATGCAGAGAGTAGGCCATGATGAAGACCTCCTCACCACTGTCAAAAGGAAAAAGCTGAAATGGTAAACCCTTGTCACTAGAGCCAACATTACATCCACAACAATACTGCTTAATTGGTCTAGTGGTCAAAACCATAAATCTCGGATATGGTAGTTCGCGAGTTCAAACCCCGGCGGAGTCATACTAAAGATATAAAATGGTTGTAATCCATCACTTTACAGATCATACAATCTGGCTGAAGCGGATCATTTATGGCAGCAAACTCGTCTTATCGGTAATGACGATTTTCCTTTTGACAAAATAGTGTATATATATTTGATGAATAATACACAAACGAATTCTCTCTCTCTCTCTCTCTCTCTCTCTCTCTCTCTCTCTCTCTGTGGCATTGGCATATTTAATGTTGAAAATAGTTACGTATGTAATGTTTGCGAATATATGTTTTCAATTTAAAGTAGACCTATTATGTTTCAAGCCACTTTCAATCTATAAATCGATTATGAATGCAACATGATTTACAATTCAATCTGTACGGTAGAATAATAACCTCAAAACTAAATGATAGTACAACACGCTAGCGGATCACCTTCCACAATAACTAAGTTTATTAACTTAAGCAGTTGTATTTATTCCATGTCGCCTTGCGAGTAAAACTAATTTAGTAAGACTATTACAATCGGTTGCAGCTATCAATAAATCTTTTTAAGATATCAATACAATTTGGGAAATTATGATATTATGAGCGTTTTAGCTATTATTAAAACCTTATTTAAATTTAGGAAAACGATCTACATATATGCCTTGTTTATACATTTGTGTGGTGTTTTAATAAGATTTCGTTTACAACGAAACTATGTATACAAACACAATTAATTATATTTATCAAATTCATTAAATCAACAACTTGACTCAAGTATATACAGTTAAAATATTAGTTAATGCATTCCACAGTTTATAATTTCTTGCACGTGTAGTCGGATGTCTTAAAACTCACATATTTCGAATCCAAAAGCAAACCCAAAGACCAAATAATTTGTCCCATATTAAATATTTTCAGCATGATTTAGGTTATATTAGTTTATGGTGTTTACTTTTGAATAATACTCGTTATATATTTTTATATGTTTACGGTGTTTTTCTTGCTGTAAAGAGTTAGAGCTCCTAAAGATTATGCGCTATACAAAGACTTCGACTACTACTACTACTACTACTACTACTAGTAGTAGTAGTAGTAGTAGTAGTAAAGTTAGTAGTAGTTAGAGTATCTTTATAGTATTATTATTAATCTTATCAACATCTGTACTGTTATTATCATCATCATTATCATAATTATTATTATTATTATTATTATTATTATTATTATTATTATTATTATTATTATTATTATTATTATTATCAATAGTAGTAGAAGCAGTAGTCGTAGTAGAAGGACTATTATTAAGGGCGCAATAATAAACATTGTACTCCTTTTTTATATATTTCATTTTCAGACTAGTCAACGTTATTTTAAACAGTTTTACATAATTTCTTACTAGACTGAGTAAAACATTTGTCTACAAGTCTTTAGAAACAATTTAAAATTTTAAACTAGTATTTTTATCACAGCTAAATATTGGTCCCCACAATAACAACAATTTGTTTCATGTCAGATAAAATCACCTGAAATGTGAATAGGCAAGGATAAAAGTGGTGACAGAAACAACTTGCACTTCTTAAACGTTTCACTTTACACAGTCTAACCTTACAAACTGATCACATTTACACAGTACATTTACATATAGGAGTTACGGTATGGTACGCCAAATCACAAAAACCAAAAACTGTTGTTCACTCACACTTATGCAGTCATATATATGTTTAATTTATGTCATGGAGCATATGTACATTTGGTAGAAACGACAAAACGATTTTGGGAGATAGATAGATAGATAGATAGATAGATAGATAGATAGATAGATAGATAGATAGATAGATAGATAGATAGATAGATAGATAGATAGATAGATAGATAGATAGATAGATAGATAGATAGATAGATAGATAGATAGATAGATAGATAGATAGATAGATCGATAGATAGATAGATAGATAGATAGATAGATAGATAGATAGAAATAACCTTTAAGAACAATGTATTTACTTCGGTTTCGTATATTTCAACTGTATTTGTTACTTTATTAAACTGTTATTTCATTCATCTTCTTTACAAGTAGCAAATTCGAAATCACCACTGCCTACTCCGAATTTCTCAATCTCATAACTGGTATAACACCACGAAGAGCTAAAACCATTTTTGGAACATACCGAATTCGGTCTACAACAATAGCCCCAGTTTTGATCCATATCTACATAGCACCAAAAATAGGCAGTTCCTCCGTCCTTTTCGTGCATGCCACATGGATGGCTTTCAAGACATGGTCTTCCTGAGACATCTTTTGTTTTAAAATCACTACATAACCGAGATTTATCTCCAGATGGACAAGAAAAGTACAGCTGATTGTCATATTTGCAATCATCAGTACAACAGTAATCCCAATAGTCGCTGTAGTCCGTGTAGCACCAACTATATTTGCTTCCCTGATGAAATCCGCACTTATTGTCAGGCCGACATTTGGTATTGCCAGCCGTAAAATCTGTTCGGAAATATGCTGCCGCAACAGGAATAAGTACTAGAAGTAACCAGCTTATCATGTTTCAGGGTTAGACCTATATAAAAAACAAATATATATATATATATATATATATATATATATATATATATATATGTGTGTGTGTGTGTGTGTGTGTGTGTGTGTGTGTGTGTGTGTATGTAAGCATTGCACATATTAACCTGAAAAACAGCATAACATTTTGATTATTGTCATCAGAGTTCTCAACTTGAAAGCTCAACTTACTGCTTTACTTGATAGTCCAATGCTGGACTGAGTCTGTAATCTTGATTACAGGTCAACTGGATCAGTTCAAGTTGTTATCTGCTGTCCCTGGCACTGTGTCTTTTATATCACCAGTAATGAATATCTAAACAAAGGGGTCATAACAAGGTGAAGACAAGAAAAGGATAAGAAAGGTTATCCTAGGGTCGATTGATTATTTAAATATTCTAAATAACAAACTATGTGAAGACTGGAATTTTCATCGCAAGTTAATAGATATGTATGTATGTACGTATGTAAGTATGTATGTATGTATGTATGTATGTATGTATGTATGTATGTATGTATGTATGTATGTATGTATGTATGTATGTATGTATGTATGTATGTATGTATGTATGTATGTATGCATGCATGCATGCATGCATGCATGCATGCATGCATGCATGCATGCATGTATGTATGTATGTAACGCTTATTTATGTAGTTCTATATCTGCGTTTGCACTTTTACACGTACGAATGTGTTTATGTGTATGTTTGCGTGCGCACATTATGTATATATTTTTGTGTATGTAAGTGCTTCGGCACATTCTTCTTTTGATACCTTTTTATATGAGATTATCTGCGTATGCAAAATTGCGTGCGTTCGTAACTTTGTGAGTGCGTGTGTGTGTGTGTGTCTGTGTTAGTGTGTGTGTGTGTGCACAATCATGTAGTAGTTATGATTGTCTGTACGAACATTTGAGCATTGAACGTACCAATCGCTATCTCATCAGCAAGATATATTTATCGATTAGTTTTCACTTTTCCTTACAAATGCTGCAAAGGAAATAGAGGGAGATTCGAGAAAATCATTCCATCCATGCATGTGTTCTAAAATGATTTATATACATATTATTCAGAGAAATAAAAATATCACCATATTGACCAAATTCTATATTATGATGTATGTATGCATGTTTTTTAGGGATATTTAAAAAAAAAAACTGAATCAGGCTTTGTTGATATGCACATATATATTTAGGTGATGTCAATAGCGGCCCAACTCCTCATATGTAATCATGTTGTTTATATAAAGATTAAAATATATTAAGTACTTTTAATATTAACATAAACCTGTTATATTCTCATTGCTTTAAAAGTCTCTTGTTATCAATGGATTAATGCCTTTCTTCTGTTTCGCCCAAACAATAGATTATTTTGAAAGAAAAGTTCAGGTAAAGTTTATATTATTTAGATTGTCGATATCGCTGTCAAAGGTTCAGGACATGAACTATAGTATATGAGGTATGCATATTTTATGGCAAACCTGTTTATTTCAACGTGAACATTAAACGGCTATGCGGGTTTTGTTGTTTCGGTTATTGCCTATAAATTATATGCAAATCCTTGGAGATTCTGTCTTTAGAAGCGCATTAAATACTCAAATATCTTTACGCCAATTTGTGCTCTCTCAAACTCATGTCTATATAATATATACTTTGTAACTTTTACAATAGCATTGTTCAGAAGCATACAAAACTACATACGCCATATATATGGATAAACGTTTTTGTTTAATCAGAAAAGTCAAGGATAAATAAAGTTGCATTCTTCATATATTCTATTTAGCAAAAGTATTAATTGTGGAGTACCACAAGGCTCTATCATTGGACCTATGTTATTCATCGCATTTATCAACGACTACCTATTACCATTTGAACTTATATGTCTACCACTGACCTCTATGCAGATGACTACACTGTCTGAGAACGGTAAAACCAAAATGGTACTTGAAAATAACTTGCAAGATGCTTTCAACAAACTTTAAGTATGGTGCAATAATAAATACAGAAAAAACGAAAGCCCTACTAGTAACAACACAACAAAAATGGGCAGGACTAGATAAATACAAACTCCATGTTTTATTTGACAATGTGAGCCTTAATATGACCTCTCAAGACAGAATCATTGGTGTATTCGTAGATAACAATCTTTCTTGGTCTATTCACATTAAACACATTTGAAAAAGGTTAATTATTATCTTTGGCTACTGAGGAAAATCAAATCATACATTCCTTTTCAGTATAGGGTCATATTGTATAAAGGTTTCAAATAGCTATATCTGGACTACTGTAATGTAATTTTGGGTAATACCTCTGTATCAAATATATCAAATATAACAACAATTTTAAGGCTCCAAAAGAAGGCCAGCCATTTAATTCTAGATCAATGTATATACACTTTTCAGGATGCAAAATATAATATAAAAGTTTTAACAATACATGAAATACATTATCTTAGAAAAGCCAATCTGATGTATACAGTATCCATAAAAGCCATTAACAGCTTCCGATTTTATTTGGACATTCCCATTTACTAAAATAAGGCCTCCGCTGTGGGTTAAACACTCAACCCAAAGTAGAAAAGGCACAGAATGAGACTCTTGGAAGATTATTTTTATCAATATACGGTCTATCATTTTTTAATAGCTTAGGATTCCTGTTGTCATGCTCAGTGAGACTGTTGCACAACTATTTTCCGTTTAGCAACATTTATCTAATTCCTACAAATTTGGTCTTCACACTCTTAGGTAGAAACCAAATCTTCGAAAAATGTATCTTTAGCCACAATTTGGTTAATGTCAACACTAGGTTTTAATACAAGTTACATGTGTGGCTTTTAGAGCTAAACATGTTAACAGCTGTATAATTAGCCACATTTGGCTATCCACCTCCGTCTATCATACCATAAGGTGCATATATGACCTCAAGGCACAAACCAAATTGTTGTATAAATATATATTCAGCAAATATTTGTTTCATTACTGCAAGAACTATTGTCATAAGCTGAAGGTGTGGATCAAATAAATAGAATATATTTTGGATAAGTTGATGACCAGCCGACAGATGGAAGAATTTAGTTAAAGGCTTGGAAAATAAAAAAACACAATGTTTCTGTATATCTGAACAAGTGTTTATACAGTATACTCCATGCTCTTTAGTACCCTTTTAATTGCAAGCAGAGTTAGGTATTAAGTAGTCAAAACCTGGTTTAGTGGCCACTAGTTTTTAAACCTTATCCTTTCCCCTCTCATTTTCTATCAAATTTGCCTACAGATTTTGACCACCTGACCAGTGACTACTGTTTTTCTCTCATGGATCCATGTGTACTGAGACCGTGATTATCTAAGCATGTTTATTTCCCCATCACTGAACTAATCAATCACACTTAATAAAACTTAGGTGCAATCTCAAATGCCTGATTTCAACAACTGTCTCTAATTTGATGTATTGCATATACAGCTTAGTTTATGTAAATACTGCAATGTGCTTTGTTTAACTTATCTATTATCAATCCTTCTACCTAACCATCTACTTATATGTACATGGCCAACTAGTATTTTCTTTCTCTATATCTGCTGCCTTCCTCCCACATTTCCTCTCTCTCTCTCTCATTATGTTGTGTCATGCTTTTCTCATAAATGCTTGCATATTACACTAGGCCATCTATACAGAGTACATGTGATCCTGTGTTGGACTCCTAATGTTGTATGCAATTTTAAAATGTATACACTTGAGCATATAACGTACTGTGTAACAATCAAATTTAATGAATGGGAGAATACTAAACCATCACATTGATTCAGCTAAGGTTAGTAATTTTATATAAATTTATTAGGTAAATTATTTAGGTTACCTCCAGCCACTACCATTCCATTCTAATGTGTGCCAGCCCTACTGTTAATAAATGTGTAATCAGAATACTCTCTAGTGAATAGACATTTTCTCAGCTGTACTCCAGAGGAAATTAATAGATAATAAGACTGATAATACCACATTGTTATTACATTGAATGATAATACCTAGTGCATGTTTATATAATGTAAATACCATCACTTTTTTCATCGTCTTTTCATCTTTCTTCATTAACATACACCATTTACGTCCCCCATTGATAAGAAAGCTCTAAATTTTACTGATACCCTCTTACCATTTTACTTTCAAATATTTGTCTTTTTATATCGCTATTTATAATACAAGTTTTACTTTTTGAATTTGTATTCATATAACAAATTGTATAGCGCTAAAAAGTCTCAATGTGCAGGATCACCATTAACATTCAATCAATTAATCAACCACATGGACTTTAGAAATCCTTTTTATAATTGTAAATTTAGAACGTTCTTAAAATGTTTTATTTCATGTAGTGCATTGTCATGTTTTGCCATAAAATGATGTCATTACATAACCTCTGCAACTTTAAATTTCAGTACACTTGACCAGTGTGTTTTGTTTATATATATATTTATATATATATATATATATATATATATATATATATATATATATATATATATATATATATATATATATATATATATATATATATATATATATATATATATATATATATATATATATATATATATATATATATCTTTGTAAGAAACAAGTTACTTGGCTTTTACCTTCAGAAAACTATAAAAAGTTAGCAGCACAGAAATAAAGTCCAGATAAAATCTATAATCTGTTCAACCAACAAATCTATGCGAACAAAATGTAGATGAATGAAGGAAAAGAAGAAGCATATTATCAAGTATGTACCATAGTAATCATTTTATTTTTTGACCTGACATCACATAAGAGAAGTGACTGAAGCTTTAAAAAGAGTAATAAATGCAAACATAATGTTTGCTTTTTTCAAGCTCAAATGTACATAATAATAATTATGCAAAACCTTGCTTTTATATGATGATATTTTTTAACATATTTAAATCTTTTCATAGTTGTAACAAGATAGATTTCATATATAAACATCATAAAACATTCCATTTTAAATAGTGCCTAAGGTTGATCTTTAGTAATTAATGGCAAATGGTCAAAAAACTTTGTATACGCTCTAAAAGACATGTCTTCCATTATAATTAAAAAATAATTGATGAGACCTTGTGGCTACATAGATGCTGTTATACCCATTAGGAACGGGTACGTTGTAGTATAATATATTTCTTTGATAATAATCACCGAAGCATAATAATTTAGGAGAACTATTACTACCATCGAAATCGAGTGCTCCCAGAGTACAACTCATTAGCTTGTGATGCTGTTGTACCCATTAAGAACCAGTAAATTGTAGTATAAGATGTTTCGTTGATAATAATCACCCAATCCTGATACTTTAGGAGAACTATTACTACCAGTCAAATCCAGTGCTCCCAGAGTAAAATTTATTAGCTACAAGGAGGGAGTATGCAGTAAGGAGACAAGTTTTTCTTAAGCGATCAACCAGTAATTCATATCTGAGCTTAACTTTAAATGTATATTGGAATCGCTTCCTTTATTTTCATTGTCCTCTTTAGTAACATATATTTAGTCGTTCACTATTACATAGTTTTCATGGATATCTTTCATGTTTAATGTTGTTTCTAAACTATACGCAAACTGAAACTGAAACTGAAATGTAAACTTTCCAGTCTCAAGTTTCCCTAATGGCTCTTTGCAGTAAATCCTATCTTGACCCTACATTATTCCCATGTAGATAGCACTAGCAATGTCGTACACCACCCCAATAATGTTTGGAGAGATTACCTACAACGAAAATCATAAATGACAAAACATTTATTTTCTTTCACACTGGGACTGAAGAAAAAAATTTATTTGCTAACAAATTATTCTTTAGTACATTATTATGCCTTGTGGAGTAATGTTACTTTAAACACACAACTATAAACGAATGCTGACTTGTATGTCCACATTTCTTTAACATGGTGTTGGTATCTGAAATGAATAGTTTTGAGGTCAATTACATTTATTGATTCATTTTGAATATATGTTGGTGTCATACTACTTTATCTTAGCATACCTTTACCGCCATGTCCACCTATAATAAATGTCTACTGTGCATACAATGTTGAATATTTCAAGCAAATAAATTATTTAATGAATCAAAGAAATCAATTTTGTATGTAGATTTTCAGGAAATGATATAAACTAAACTTGTAACAATATCTTTCAAGAAATGCAAATAAAGTATTTCATTCAATTTATCTATACATAATAACTGTATTTTAAAACACAAAAAATAAAATCATACCTCCTTCCACTGACATACCCTCCACAGAACATGGCAAAGTATAATTCTCATGTATTGAGAAATACTCATGAATTCTTGGAATCTGAAGTGAAAAGCAAAGCAAATTAAACATGTTATCATAAAGCCCATCTGTACAATTTTGTTCAAGTGAATTATTAATTTACTCACAATAAAGACTTTATTACAGAATGACATGGACACCTGTGTATCAACATTGGTTCAAAATTAGTATTGTGCTAATTTCATTTTCATAGTCTGTTACATATAATGTATCTCATTTTGGAATAGTTCATTTGCATATGGCTATAAATGCTCATCCAGCAGTTATCGTTTTTACAGTATGGTTTGAAAATGTTTTCAGCAGAGATTGCAACTGATTCATATGTAACTAGACCATAAATCACGTAATATAATTCTGTCATTATTGGATGTGAGGATACATATGTATTGTCATTTTGATAATTTTCTGCCATGGTAGACTTTAATCACAATTCCAGTTAAACTGCATTTTTAATGGCTACACATATCCATGGAAACACCGATTTCGTTCCACAAAATGTATTAAATGTACACAATATTGTGCCATGCTCTTAACTAGAATCTGGCAAAATCACCAGTTGGTAAGTTCTTCTGGTAAAATGTAGTAATATAAAAAATATACTTTCATCTTACTTTTACATAGGTATCAATATCTATATCATCAAGATTTATGCAAAAATTTATTTTCCACTGAGTTCAAGACCATATTCCGAAGGTAATCAGATCCCTTGCATATTTAAAACAGCTATCAGAACTTACAAAAGGAGATATTTTATGTCTCTTTTAATAAAGAATTAGGAATGTTCCTTTCCCTTTACATCAGAATTATTATTATTATTTGTATTATTATTATTATTTGTATTATTATTATTATTATTATTATTATTATTAATACTACTAACAATGATAATAATAATATTATTATTATTACCAGGAGAAAAAAACAACATGAAGACAAACACTTAAAACATTACCCTGGCAGGTACATGGTGAAAAAACTTTTACTAACATATTATGTATCTTGTATCAATTTAAAATGTATTTATTGAGCTGAAATGGCCCACTACAGTGCCAAGGGATATGTCTGGTTGTTTTTATTATTGCATTGTTACACTGTGTATCCATCCTGGAAAGTAGTAGAGTAGGGGAAGAGACCGAAACTATTTTAGAATAACTGATATATAACAGTTTCGATTTCATAAGATGTGTTTATTTGTCAATCAGAGAGTGGGGGAACAAACCAACATTACTTCAGATAAACTAACATATGACATGTGTCTATTTGTCAATCAAAGACCGAGTTTAAAGCATCTACACAGAGATAGAGATCGTCTATTTGGCAAACAAACCCAAACACAGACGTTTTTGTTGGCGCGGTTAATCGGTTGATATTAATTAAATAATTTGTCTAGTCCGATCCGATATCGCGTTCGAGGATCGTGTAAATTTATCGTCACAAATCCATGAGGGATCGCCTGAGCATTGCTAATGAAGTTTTTTAATTTATTATAATCCATATCATCACTGCATCAGGCCCAGTTACTATTTTGTATCGTGTTCGTACTAATAAAATTAAATACCGATAGAATATTACAATTGTCTCTGATTACATCAGATATTTGAGTGTATCGTTAGGTAACATAGATTACATCAATTTTTATGTGTCAACCGAGTGAAAATGTCCTAGCAGGGTTTGTTGTTTGTCTAGCATCAAATTGTTCTTCACAACTAGATTATCCTTACTCTTTTCAATATCATTAACGCTTGGAGCTTTTTCGATTTCGGTTATAAATTCAATAACATCTTCTTCTTGTTAAAATCTTATAAAATATCTCGTAATTATTTTTAATCGTCTGCGTCGCGGGTATCAAATATAGTTTATCCCATTTTATCCACTTCTTAATCAAATGAAGTAACAGGTGCATTTTACCGCTTCCAGACGGTCCAATTATAATTATTCGAACTAAAGTGGGTAACATCGCATGATGTTTAATAGGTTCTCGTTTTTTAATGCGGACAAGTCTGTAATGTCCATTAGATATAATATATATATATACATTATGGATTTATATTGTGTGAAATGTAAAGCTCCAACGAGTGATCTGACTCCTGTTGTAACCAAAAATAACAGAGATTCATTTGGTTGTAAGTGCATACAATGTGGTATAAAACGAATTAGATTCATTAGTAGAAAAGAGGATATATCGCAGCCAAGTTAACAAAACTCCCATGCACTCAATGGGCCAAATACCCAGGAGAAAAACATCTTCCAGGATACAATTAATGTGGCCCTGGAACCAGACCTGATATCCTACTTGAAAGCAAAGATCAACCAAGACAACGGGATTATCCGATAAACTCTATTGATAAGAAATGTCATGCTCATGATGTTCCGTATAAACGTTGTAATCTGCAACATAGACATATCACAGATGTGAAATTGATGAATGTGTTTAATTCTATTACGAATAAATCTTTCAAGAAATCATTAGCAAACTGGTTAGTAAGATCTGCGATAAAAGGTAAACTGGTATTACGTGCTGGTAATTTGATATTTATATATAACATATGTATAATTCCCTAAGAGGATACTGGAGAAGTAAATCAGCAATTAATAAACTCGCTAGCAAGGCAAAAGTCTAAAACGTTACTGAACCAGATTGGTTATCAAGACAAGCGATATGTCAGATTTATCTACCATCACCTAAACAAATTCACTTCGCACATTATGATGTCATTGTTCCAAATAAAGTTCATCAGGTTCATATAGTATTTGTCACACCTAATACTGTAAGTACACGTACATACGAGTATGCGTAATTTTAGTTGATGTTGCGAGTAGGTACAAAGAAGCTGAACCATTGTTGACCAAAGCGACATCAGAAGTAGTTTCTGCACTTGAACGAATAGATAGAATAGGATCTTTACAGTGGACAAATCTGATACAGACTGATCATGGCAAGGAATTGCGGCGTGCAGTGTTATTAATGATGAAGCATCATAATGTCACTATCCTACGGAGACATTTTGCAAATGACCGCTTTCATGCAATTGTGGAACGATTTAATCGAACTTGCTGAGCGGTTATTTTAACATCAATACGCGAATTTTATCGTGTATGACCAAGAGTGCTATTTTTTCAAGTGCTCTACGATCAGTATTAATTTCTTCATAGTAGTCTTCAAACTTCTTCAGCCAATTATGCGGAGACAAACCGACAAATGGTGGTAGTTGACCATGATCGCCACAGCTGTTTTTCGTTTTCAGTAACAACCAATCAAGAAATATTTTTAATATTGCTAACGACACTGTGCATATCTCATCCCAAATAATGATTTGTGTAATATATTTCTTACCCATTCAATCTGGAGTCCATGCGTCGTCCTTATACCGCAAAAACACTGTGATAGGTGCACGAATTAACTCTTCGTTGTTTCATCTCTCAACCAAGTCTTTGCGTTGGTGTTAGAACAATCATATTTGACTTTCATCGAAAACATTCGATAGCACGTCACCCGTTTAAGAAAATGGTTTGATCTCTACATATTGGATCGGATAGCGAAGGAGCACTCGATAAGTCTGATACTTGATTTTTGTATGTAATTATCTTCAATCGTAATATCTTTGATTTAGAATAATCGTGCAACATTTCTTGGTTTTTTCTCCATGACACCGAACACTCATCAGGATTTTTAAAATGAGCCATTGATTTTGTTTGATATCTATATAAAGTGAATCCGTGACGACTCTTAATGTGGTGTTAGGAAATATATTTATCGTCGATAGCAAATTGATAGAAACATAAGCCAACATTGACGCTCATAGTTGTGTTATTGAGGAGAGTCGCCATCAATGTAGCTAGCAATTGTAAAATTGTACAAAATTTTGTTTCCATCGGAAAAGTAGGCATTTACACAACTATAATATATATTCTTGGCTGTTGCATCCGCAATTATAAAATCGTATTCAGCATCATCTAGAATTAATCGTTAATAATGTCGCTTGTGATCATATACTGCACCCTGGGTGAATTTACCAATTATTCTTCTACCGAGATCCTTTGCGTGTTTATTTCCGACTTCAAAGATCTCCTTGGATGCTTTAACAAATTGTCTTCGTCGAGGGAAGGAAATTTTTCTTTGTAAATTTTAATTATACTATCTGCACTATCGAGTTAACAATGTCGCTTGTGATCACATAATCTACCCTCGGTAAATTTACCGATTATTCTTCTACCGAGATATTTTGCATTTTTTGTATTAACTTCAAAGATTTCCTTGGATTATTTAACAAATTAATCTTGGTCGACATCAGGAAATTTTTCCTGGTATTCGTTGATAATACTATCAAGACTATCGGGTTGTGGTAACAAGAACTCAGTCTGCGCTCGATATGATATAATTGCCTCACCGACAATCAGCGATATCAGTATTTTAGAATCGATCTTTTACCGTAATAACAATATTGGTACGCAGTAGTTTTCAGATATATGTCTACCAAACCGAACATAACAGCACGGATGAAGTCCTTTAGCGAATTTAAATGTTACCACACGAGCAATTCCGGTTAGATCGAAATCGGGTAGTGGTCCATTAAACGCAACTCGTGTCATCTCATAGGTGGGATGTCCAAATTATTTAAGATATCTAGCACTTTCACTATATCCGAGGAAACCTCATGGATAACAATCAACCATATCAACCGAAAAAAAAACGTTTTTGGAATCATATTTGGTATTGCATATTTCACCGTGTCCATATACTACAAAACTATCTTGAACATCTGAGAGAGCTCAAATCGTGTTGGGTTCCATAGATTTCTCTCTCTCGCGAAATAAGCTGCAACTGATGGGACTGTTAAACAGTATGTTAGTAATTGCTCGTTATTATCCGTTGCAAATTTCTCAACCAGTTTTTCCATCGCATTGTGAAGAGAATTTACCATCTTGCTCTTCAAAAATCTTAAATAACCACAATGACACAGGTTCGTGTTTACATTCACGTGAATAAACTCAAACAAATTTGCCCCAGAAAACTCTACAGGAAAGTATTTTATGGTTCTATTCCGTGGAAATAGTGTTACTACGTTAGTCCACGCGTGTGCATTTATTATGATCAATGATCTTGACTGGAGCTTCCATTTGATTTATATTTTGATTCGTATAATAATTCTCCTGGTAAAGTTGTTACGATTATTCGGAATTTTAATATATTTTCTAACTCAACCACATTTTGTATTGTAGTTCCAAAATCCTTGACTTTAGTGCCTATTTGTTTATCTTGCTACGTCTTTGATCTGTCAACCCATTTCCACGCCACTCATTTGTAAAATGTTCTATTACTCCTTCAGCTACCCAGTTTATTCCTGAGAGCTTCATAGGTTTCAATTTCTCAACACTTGGATTTTCATATATCGGTTAAATCCCATAAACACCCGCGGTCACATTAGTTCGCTCGTAATACGGTTTGTTCATTCCGGTCAATATTCCTGGTGTGGAATCCTGACTCACGAATAAAAAAATTTCTTTTAGGATTGTGTCGCATTTGTCAAGAATAATTCAGTTTTTTGTTTCTGATAATATAATGAATTTCGCTCTGAAAAAATACTTTCGGTGTTCAAGATGCGTTATTATACTCAATGCTCGTTTGGTCGTTTATGAAATCATCCACACTACCAGCCATTCGAAATGTTGACCTGCAATGAGATGCACCATCACTCTTAAATTCGTTAAATGCATAATGCATTTTAACAATTATGTATATATCGCACATTATACCATTATTTGGTGCATCTACAGAGATTCTATCGAGACTGAATTAAACATTTTTTGAGGGTTTGAATTTAGATAATCTCTCAAAATCCTTCATATTATAATTAAAACAAGTATTTAAATAAAAGTATTTTATATAATGAATCACTGTAAATGGCTCATGATAGGATAAGTAACCCCTTGTAGCAAATCGTGCAGAAACAGTGTGCGACGACGACGCTTAGGTCGAAACCTTGTATACGAATCGGTGTTCAAGTACGATGAAAAGCATCGTTGGGTCTCAGTTGCGGTGATAAGCGATACAGAGAGCTTAATTGTAATAATGATATAAGAAAAAATGACCCTGACAGCGCCAGCACAAAAGTCATAAGAACTCCAGAGAACTACTAAATTCTCAACAAATAATAATTAAAACAAATAAATCAAGTAGACAAATAAAAAACATATATATAAATTAGCAAAGAATTTCAACTTCATCCTACGAACAGCATCTTTTAAGCATCACGCGATGGTGTATTCAGACTTTGCAGGCTGAAAAAGTCAGTGGGAACTGTTGATAATCAGGTGATCCTAGATTTTCTGCTGGTGAAAAATATTATTGTCATAGGTTTGTCTTTGAAGTGTATATGGGAAAAATCCCAGATAGTTTTGTAATTGATCACATTGATTCAGATTTGTAAAAAAAAAATTGAATACTCTTCAGGCTATTACACAAAGAGAGAATACCAAACGGTTTCGCACAGGAGTGCATTAAAAAATTGGAAAACCTCTCAAATATGTCAACAGAGAGACTAACGTAGAAGTAATATTTCAATCGAGTTTGATATTTGTTTATCCTCGATTAGATGTTACTCAGAAAATGTATATAAATCGGCATTTTTAAAACAATTTTAGGAAATATTCGGCTTATATATTATATAGAATGTTAATCATTTCCATCGGGGGATAACTCTAACTAAAATATGTATAATCGTGTAAGGGAAATACTTGCGTATCATCAAAGTCGAAGATTATTGAATATGCCCTCCCTCCCAACTTTGTCTCTGACTGAATTGTTTGCAAAACAATATCCTACTTTTTACTTCAGTCAGGTTTCTTGCTTTATATTTTGTCAGTAATAATAATTAAGTAAAAGAACATATACGAATCACAAACTCTTCCTGCTGATTTCCGGGTATTAGTTTTTGATATAGCACATAGCCACTTTTATAACTGGGGCTCCAGCCTTCGATTATCGAAATTCAACTGAAAACCATACTCTCCCAACGCTGTCAACAAAGTGGATGTGATTTTGCAGTCTCTTGCGGTGATTGTATGGGGGGGGGGGGTTCAGTTGAACGTAGAGACGGTCCCCGTTTTTGTTTGTGCCGTAATACTATACATATCATCAAACCACATCATTAAATCACGCCTTATTGGGGTTCGCTAGACTGTTGTTGTTCACAGGGGCTAGGTTTTCTAATAGGTTGTATAGTCATTCATATTGGGCTCGCTAGACTGTTGTTGTTGAGAGGCTAGGTATTCTGATATGTCATCATCAAACCACGTGATCAAACCACATCCTCACCACGCCTCATTGGGATTCGCTAGACTGTTGATGTTGACAGTCTAGGTATTCTGATAGTTTTTATAGTCATTCATACTGGGTTTGTTAGACTGTCATTGCTGACAGGCTAGTTATTCTGATATGTCGTCATCAAACCACGCCTTATTGGGATTCGCTAGACTGTTGTTCTTGATAGGCTATGTATTCTGATAGGATGTGTAGTCATTCATATTGGGTTTGCTAGACTGTTATTGCTGACAGGCTAGGTATTCTGATATGTCATTCTTAATTAAGATTATATGATATACTGTTTCTATATACCTTTAGATTATATGATGTGCTGTCTCTATATACCTTAATTAAGTTTAGATGTTGTGCCGTCCTTAAAATACTGTAAATACAATGCTGTAAATTAAAAAAACAGGTAAAAAGATAACCCCATTATATTTTATTTTAAAGATATATTTATAATATATATTGAATTATGAAAATATCAAGGATATAATTTCTGCTATTACAAATTTTAAAATCAATGAATACTACTATCATGTCAATTAGATTTTGATAAAATCCTATATCTAGAAGACATAAACCTCGGAAACAGATATCTGTTATAAATTTATTAAGGAAATACAGCCAGCCATAACGCATTATTAGCAAATAACAACAAAATATATAAGTTCTTACCTTTGTTTACCGTAAAATGAAAAAGAGCTGATTTATCAAACAAATATGAAATTAGAAAGACTATTAACTTTTGTGTGAGGCAACTCAAACAACTTATTCGAAATAAATGTAATACAAACTTCCATGAAGCGAAGACGTTTTTAATGTACGAGGTAGAAGTATTTTTTTTGTTGTTGGCATCGTAGAGGACATTTACTAGTAAAATCCATATACGCTAATCATATTGTATATATTGTTACGTGCTTAGGCTCGAATAATCAGCAACACAGAAAGAGTGAAAACTAACAAGCTTGTAAAACTTTAACAATGATTTTATTAAGTACAATTATTTTCATAAAATAATTATACTTACGGTTTTAAAGAATCAAATCCAACAAATATAGAATTCACAAAATAATCCACTAATGGATTTTCAAGTCCTGATAAATAAATATTCTAATAGTTCCAGGTTCGAATCTTGTCGATGTAATCCAAAATGGCTGACAATGTCACATGGTACAGTTCTTGTTTCTAATCATCCAAATGAATATCATAAACATATGTCCTTTTCCAGATAATGAGAATAATTCTTCTTTTCCAACGAATTGACATAAAGTCCAGAATAAAATAATTAAACTCAAACAGAAAATAACACAACTCAACTTTACAATAAGCCCAAACATCTACTACAGTTAGCTTCTAAAACACAGCTATATATATTGCAATTCCCTCGTAAACAAGAGGAATCATGTGAGTCTGGAAGGTCATGGAAAAAGTACTTTCTTCAAGTCACGTATTAACAGAATGATCCAGAAGGAAAAACCAACCACTGATAAAATGTTGTCCCCGAAATTAACCAATGAAATTGAAGACCTGTTGACAATTTCCAAAGCAAGGTCAGGAACTAGACCAATGTAAGCCAAGGTCAGCCTGTTTATTAGTAAAGTACAAGTCAACTAAATTTTCTAGAAAAATTTCCCATTTAATGAATAATAAATCCTAAATGACAATTTTGGATTTAATAATTAAAAATAAATAAAATTAAATCCAATAACCGTAACACTTTCCCCCATAAACTAAAAAGAAAGGTTTATATGATAAAACTTTCTTTTTATCACAAACCAATTTACATCTGAATTTAAAAATTATACAATATAATGAATTATACACGGGAAAGAATGTCTACAATTATATTATCAAGAAATAGCCTCAAACTTTTAACTTGTCCATGTCCCACTAAATGTCCTAAAAAAAAACACTCTAGCAAGGCAGAACTCACTTTTATATAAATTAACAGTCAGACACGTATTAGTGAGTCTGTCAAAGAATTTTCTAATTGTTGCTAGATGTTCTCTCCAGGTGTCGTTGTAGATGATGACGTCACAAATCTCTAGACCAGAGATAATCATTTTTGTGAGACGTTGAAATGGACTTTCTTTATATTGGTAGAGTCCTTTTGGAGTCGCAATGTTGAGTTTTCCTTTGCTCTTTCCGTAGTGGAATCTGCCAAAATCCTTTCAGAAGGTCAGAATTTGGTGACGTACTTGGCATTCCCAATTTTATCAATAGAATAGTCAATTCTTGTTAATGGGAATGAATCTGTTTTTGTCACTCTGTTCACCTTCCTATAATCAATCAGTGCACATACGGAGAGTTTTTATCTGGTTTAGGAACAAGTATGCATAGTGAACACCAATCACTTTTACTGGGCTTGATAAAATCATTCTTCAGCAAATACAGAATTTCCTTTTTCAAGTATTCCTGTTTGAGTAGACTCATCCTGCATGGAATTCTCAATCTCAACGTCATGAAAATTTTGTTTTGTCCTTGTAAGAATATCTGGACATAAATGCTCATATAATAATAACTTTCAGTTCATTTCTTTCTTGCACTTGCAACTGTGAAAGTTTCTGGTCTAGATTTTTTATGATTTCTGAATTCCAACAATTCGTCGCTCGAATATCAGTCGAATTCTGATGATATTCCTTCACTAAGTAGGACTGGTACAACTAAATTAATTACATATTTAACATGGCTATTTCTTTCAATACACTGGTACTCCTATAATTAATTTAGATCCCAGGAGCACTAATACTATACTTTAACTAATTCATTTTCTTCTTAACTTTGTAAGGGCCGTAATATCTAATTTGAAGAAAAGTAAGAAGAATGAACAAGAGTAACACAACTCCATTATCAGACTCAAAAGTTCTCTCCCTTTCAATTCTTTTAAACCATAGTTTAATTTTTAACTTTAATTGATTACTTGACTTGATCTTAGGTAGGGAATCCACACAATCTACCATAATTTCACTGAATGTTTCATCAAACGTAGGAACAGGTTGTAGATGAGCCTTACGTATCTTCTGATTGGGGTTTCCTACCATTTGATAAGCATGACAAGATCTACAGTATTTGACAACATCACTTTTGATTTCTGGCCAATAGAAGCGAGTCAAGATCTTGTGATACATTTTATTAATCCCTAAATGACCAGCCAAAGGAGTTTCATGGGCCAGATTAAGTATTTCCTGTCTGTAAGGTTTTGGAACTACTATTTGATAGTTCACTGACCATTCATCACCAGCAGGTACCTCGGGAGGTCTCCACTTTCTCATAAGAATTCCATTTTTAATGAAATAACAGACAGGAACTTCAGTGGCTTCAGTCTCATTTATGGCCCTTTAAAACAAACAGGAGATCTCAGGATCTTTTTCCTGTTCGACGACAAGTGACTGTCGTTTATCACCCTGATTAAGAGAATGAGTTATTAAAAGATGATCACTATGTTAAATACACCTTCTGATTGATCTAAACCAAAAGTAAAAGTGATCTCATCAAAAACCTGACCTATACAAGCGCCAGTTGAAGGAATGCTGCCTCCTGTAACATCACTCTCAAAATCACCACCCTGATTAGAATAAAGAGAATGAGTTGTCAAAAGAGGATCACTATGATCAATACTTTCTGATTGATCTAAACCAAGAGTAAAAGTGACCTCATCACAAACCTGACCTTTACAAGCGTCAGTTGAAGGTATACTGGCTTTTTCAACATAAGCCTGACCCACGCATGTGTCAATGAAGGGAATACTGCCCTTTTCAACTTCATTCTCAAGAGCTTTCTTTACCATAGCTGTAGTAACTGTACAAGCTTGAAATATATCAGGGATTTCTTTTTCAATTTGATCAACTTTCTGATCCAAATTAGGCTTGTCAGTCACAAGTGGATTAACCACAACCTTGTCTCCAGCTAAGTCGTTGCCTAGCAATAAATCTATTCCCTCAACGGGTAAAACCGAGACTGTTCCGATTGTCACAGGTCCTGACACTAAGTCTGATGACAAATTTACACAATGGAGAGGAACATTACCAAAGCAGCACTCTAACCCCTGAATAAGAACACTTTCATTAGAAGAAGATTTCTCAGAAAAAGGCAAAGTACCTGATAATAAAAGACTCTGAGAAGCTCCTGTGTCCCTTAAAATTTTAATAGGGGTGGGATTGGCTGAATCACCCAAGAGTGATATAGAACCCTTCAATATGAATGGTTCATAATTCTCCATATCAAAATCAGACTGGGATTTATTAGACCCAACAAATGTATTGCTTTCAATACATGACTGTGACCTGACATCTTGTAAATAAGAGCATTTGGAACAGGCCTGTATTGATTCTGTTGCCTATTTTGTAATTTGTAGCAATCAGAAATAACGTGTCCTTTTTTCTTGCAAAAGTTACACGTCGGAAGAGACAAGGATCTAGAATCAAACTTCTCTGAAGTCTGATTTTTGAAAGTTGTGTTAGTTTGAGTTTTAGAAGGGCTTTAATTAGGCGGAAATACTTTTCTGCCATTAAATTGTTGAGTAGAGGTCTTGTTAACAAAAGGACCTTTATGTGTCAAAGCTCGAGCAGCATTTTCCAAGGTTTCAATCTGATGCTCATCAAGATAAGTTTTAACATCATTATGGACACAGTTTTTGAACTCTTCAATTAATATAATTTGCTTGAGATTTTGATAATCTTGCTCGACTTTCTTTGCCAAACACCAAGAGTAAAAGTGATCTCATCAAAAACCTGACCTATACAAGCGCCAGTTGAAGGAATGCTGCCTTCTATAACACCATTCTCAAGATAATCACCCTGATTAGAATAAAGAGAATGAGTTGTTAAAAGAGGATCACTATGATGAATACCTTCTGATTAATCTAAACCAAGAGTAAAAGTGACCTCATCAAAAACCTGACCTTTACAAGCGTCAGTTGAAGGAATACTGGCTTTTTCAACACAAGCCTGACCCACGCAGGTGTCAGGTAAGGGAATACTGGCCTCAATAACATAAACCTGACCCATGCATATGTCAGCGAAGGGAATACTGCCCTTTTCAACTTCATTCTCAAGAGCTTTCTTTACCATAGCTCTATTAACTGTACAAGCTTGAAATATATCAGGGATTTCTTTTTTAATTGGATCAACTTTCTGATCCAAATTAGGCTTGTCAGTTACAGGTGGATTAACAACAACCTTGTCCCCAATTAATTCGTTACCTAGCAATAAATCTATTCCCTCAACAGGTAAAACCGAGACCGTTCCGATTGTCACAGGTCCTGATACTAAGTCTGATGACAAATTTACACAATGGAGAAGAACATTAACAACGCCGCACTCTACTCCCTGAATAAGAACACTTTCATTAGAAGAAGACTTCTCAGAAAAAGGCAAAGTACCTGATAATAAAAGACTCTGAGAAGCTCCTGTGTCCCTTAAAATTTTAATAGGGGTGGGATTGGATGAATCACCCAAGAGTGATATAGAACCCTTCGATATGAATGGTTCATAATTCTCCATATCAAAATCAGACTGGGACTTATTAGACCCAACAAATGTATTGCTTTCAATACATGACTGTGACCTTGACCTTTTGTAAATAAGAGCATTTGGAACAGGCCTGTCTTGATTATGATGCCTATTTTTCAATTTGTAGCAAACAGAAATAACGTGTCCTTTTTTCTTGCAAAAGTTACACGTCGGAAGAGACAAGGATCTAGAATCAAACTTCTCTGAAGTCTGATTTTTGAAAGTTGTGTTAGTTTGAGTTTTAGAAGGGCTTTAATTAGGCGGAAATACTTTTCTGCCATTAAATTGTTGAGTAGAGGTCTTGTTAACAAAAGGACCTTTATGTGTCAAAGCTCGAGCAGCATTTTCCAAGGTTTCAATCTGATGCTCATCAAGATAAGTTTTAACATCATTATGGACACAGTTTTTGAACTCTTCAATTAATATAATTTGCTTGAGATTTTGATAATCTTGCTCGACTTTCTTTGCCAAACACCATCTATCAAACAACTGCTCTTTTTGTCTAGCAAATTCGACATGAGTTTGTACAACTTCATTTCTGTAACTTCTAAATTTTTGCCTATAAGCTTCAGGAACTAACTCATAACCTCTTAAAATGCATTCTTTAACTACATCATAGTCACTACTTTGATGAACAGACAGTGAAGTGTAAATCTCGCTAGCCTTACCAGTAATTACACATTGTAGTAACTGAGTCCAATTCTCTCTTGGCCACTTTAAATTTTCTGCAACTTTTTCAAAAGGAATGAAATATTTGTCTACTTTTCCTTTGAAAGGGGGCACTCATCTAATATTCCTTGCTAAATCAAAATTTTGATTTGAAGTATGATGGTGATTCTCACTTGCCAGCTCTAAATTCTTCCATTTTACACTGATATTCCTTTTCTTCCTTCTCTCTCTCTCGTTCAATTTGTTTTTCTTGTAACCTTTCCTGTCTCTCTCTCCTCTTTTTCAAATTGTAATTGTCTTTCTTTCTCCCTTACCTGTCTCTCTTTCTCCTGTTTTTAAATTGTAATTGTCTTTCTTTCTCCCTTTCCTGAAATTCCAGTTTCTTAAACTCTAATTCTCTCTCTCTCTCTCCTCTCTTTCAGATTGTAATTCTTTCTTTTTCCCGTTCTTGTCTTTCTCTTTCTTCTTTTTCATATTATAATTGTCTCTCTTACTCCTCTCTCTCTCTCTTTATCAATCCGCATCTGCTCTTTTTGTAATTCAATTTGTTTCTCTTTCTCCCTTTCCTGAAACTCCAGCTTCTTTAACTTTAAGTCCATCTGGAATTTTAATTCTAATTCCTTTAGTTTAATGTCAGAGTCTGATGCAGACTTACTGACTGGAATCAAAGCACTTTGTTCCAAAAGATCCTGTTCTACCAAATACTGGACCAAAATCTTTTTGATATCTTGTTTCGTTAAAGAAGCCTTCACTTCAGAAAGATCGTATTTTTTGGCAAGTTGAACCAACTCATCTTTTTAGAAAAGATCTAATTGCTCCTGGGTAGGATTAGAAAGAAATATTTCTACCTTAGATGTCATTTTGATACAAGCGTGTCAGTCTCACCAAAGATTTAAAATTTTCAAAAACTAGGGGAAATTCAAATTTTAATTCAAATTTATTTCAATCCCAGACGATAGCCACCAATTTCTATGTTACGTGCTTAGGCTCGAATAAGCAGCAACACAGAAAGAGTGAAAACTAACATGCTTGTATAAATTGAACAATGAATTTATTAAGTACAAATATTTTCATAAAGTAAATTAACTTACTGTTTTAGAGAATCAAATCCAACATTAATCCAATATAGAATTCACAAAAATAATCCACTAATGGAATTACAAGAGTCCTAATAAATAAATGTTCTAATAGTTCCAGGTTCGAATCTTGACGATTTAATCCAAAATGGCTGACAATGTCACGTGATGCAGTTCTTGTTTTCTTATCATCCAAATGAATTATGAGCACATGTTTTCTCCTCCAAATAGATAAATAAATCTTCTTTCTTCAATGAATTTACACAATGTCCAGAACAAAATAATTATAATTATAACTCAAACATAGATTACACAACTGTTAACTTAAAGTCCAGAGATTCTACTGAATTGTTCTATCCCAAACAACAGTTCTTATACTTGTTTTCTTAAGTAAACAAGTGACCGCGTGATTTTCTAGAAATAGAAGTTCATGGAAGTTCACAGAAAGATTCTGTCTTCATTAAATCACGTACGCTAGATATTTCCTAACTAAAAATGAAAAGTTGTCCTTGAAATTAACCAATAGTTTTAAAGGCCTGTTTATCAATCTGAAGCAAGGTCAGACAATGAGGTAAACAAGCCAAAGTCAGCCTATTTACAACTGAGTCTAGGTCAGCCTGAATTTTCTAGAAAAAATCTCCCAATTAATGAATATTAAACCTTATATGACAAATTTGGATTTAACAATTAAAAAAATAAATAATTTAAATCCAATAGCCGTAACAGCATGTATGTATGTATGTATGTATGTATGTATGTATGTATGTATGTATGTATGTATATGTGTAGATATGTGTGTAATTGATTTATATGTTTATAAGAACATGTATGTATGTATTTAAGTACATACATGTTGATGTATATTTGCGTCTGTGTCTGTCTGTAAGTACATATGTTCATGCGTATTATTACATGTGTGACTTGCTGTAAGTACATGTGCGTATTGTGTGAGTACATGTGTATTTCTGTATAAATATAAGTGCATGTGGGACACGCACCTACGTATAAATATGTTTGTGTCTTTGAGTCTTTGTTTCTATGTTTGCATGCGTATGTGTGTATTTCAATGCTCGTGTGCGCACATACCTATATATATATATATATATATATATATATATATATATATATATATATATATATGTGTGTGTGAGCTTGCGCACGTACACAGCTACCAGTTTGTTGATGTCCGTGTGTGCATGTACATATACATATGTTTTTGTTTGCGCTCGTCTACACATATTTGAGTATGTGTATATGTGAGTGTGCGTGTCCAGGTACGTGTGAATGTGGGTGTATGTGCGTCTGCACTGCTATGTATATATAGTGTGTTTATGAGTGCTTTCCCACGCTCGCGTATAGGTGCATGTTTGTCTCAGTTACTGTGTTCTAGCACGTAAGTATGTTGCAATCATTTTCTCATGCTTTAGATGTGTTTTTGTTAAATTTTCTATTTCACTTAAATAAAATCAATGCAGGTAGAATGTAGATCTTTTTGTACTGAAATGCATATTCGAGTTTCACATTAATGAAAACAAATATATTATTTCGAACAGTAAAATTTCTCTTTGAATGTCGTCAGAACTTATCTTTATCACAATCTCATCGCAATTATTCGAAGAACAGAAATCACCTGAAGTAATAATTCAGAGTAAAGAAGGTCATGATGACATAGCAGATGCAATTTCTACATTTAGTAATTTATGTCAAATATATATGACAGATTTCCAATGTCAGGCCCGCTGTCCAGTTACAACGTGAACAGTATAGAATATATAGTTTGCCAATTGAGGGGAACACACTATGGTAATTTCACAATATCCAGATTACAGCTCATACTCATCAACCATGGACAATGTTACCTTGTGACAATCTAATAAATCACTAAGTAAAAAATCTAAGACTGCCATTTCAACAGCTGACCCATACAGATTGGAGTTAGATCCAACTCTTAATAGGAAAACAAATTCATTTACTGGCATCACTAACAATGCAGTTAAATAACTGGGTCTGCTAAACTATTGACAATTCATAGATAACTGCATTCTATACAGCAAACAGTGAAATTAAATGTTAACTCACCTATATTTTCGGAAATAGCAGCGTTCCATTTCACACAAATATATGGAACTCGAATTATCCATATTATGCCTTGTAAAACCGTTAACTGGACTCAATCCAGATTGGAATGGCGTCCAATATTATCATGCTTAAACGTTAACAAATTTAAATTAGAAGTTACAAACAAAGCTCTTATTACACATATTTTTCATATTAATTTTAAGGAACATTGAATTATAATTTCTTCACAACAAAGTAGATGGAGAATGTGTACTTTTATAAAAAAAAGAAATATGCAGCAGTTTTGAGATATGACAATGCATAACCTAAATAGAAGTTTAGTATAATTTCCTTGTTACAGCCTATGTTTATTTGAAAATGTAAGGCAACATCTTATTAAACAACTTTCTGAAGAATCGTTTTCCAACTGGTGTGTTTGTGACATGTTTAGAACGTTAATCAATTCGATTATGTCACATCTATATTAGTTTCTTGTATTTTAACCCTTATTTTACACGTTTCCAAAGGCCGGCTTCCCACATCTCATTTTGATCTATATTTTGCACTATTGACACATAAGAGTGAAACATCTAATTTAAAGTTTAGAAGATATAATTTAAATTTATCTGAATAGATAATGATGCAAGTATTTGAAGTACTCAAATCATTTACACCTTAAACTACGTGATATCTTTTCTTTCGAATAATCTCAATGAGAACAAGGTTAAGATAATTTCTGACGACATACAAAACAGAAATGTTATTGCTAGAAACTAAATCATTAATGTGAAACAGGACAATTCAATGGAGGAAAAACGGGTCTAGATTCAAACTGTATTGCTTTTATTTAAGGGAAAATAAAACTCAACAAAACCACCAATTGAGCATGAGAAAATGATTGAAGCATACGTGCGTGTTCTTCAACAGTAATGGAGACAGACCTGTATTTATAGACAAAACTGCGAACGCACTCCTATGCGTTTATTATATATATATATATATATATATATATATATATATATATATATATATATATATATATATATATATATATATATATATATATATATATCAGCGCAGACGCACATAAACGTCCATTCACGCACGTACCTGGACACCCACACACACATATACACATATATACATATGTGTGACGCACGCAAACAAAAACATATATATATATATATATATATATATATATATATATATATATATATATACGTACATGTACACGCGGGCACACATACAGATGAACTTGAAAGAAATTAATCATAATATGCTTCTTCAGTAAATTAAGGAATTGGACACATTTTCATTTCTATCTAACAGAAAACTTATAAGTGAGTGAGAACATGATAATAAATTGAAATCGTTTCAGTTGAATGTAAATAATTTAATGAAAGTTACTTTATTTTTCTCTCTTAATCAGTGTTGCGTATATAACTCGTTTTCAATGAGTTCTCTCACGCATGTCTGTACGTTCTCTTTATTTTGGTTGCTATCTGGTGTACTGTAATTCCTTTAATGAGAAGATATGTTCCTTACTTTTCTGTATTTACGAGACATTAACTGAATGAAATCTGTTCTGAAGAGGAAATAAAGAAGAAAGTATGTATGTATGTATGTATGTATGTATGTATGTATGTATGTATGTATGTATGTATGTATGTATGTATGTATGTATGTATGTATGTATGTATGTATGTAGGTTACACATACACATGGTTTGTTATTTAGAATATTTTAACAATCAAACGTCCCTTGGATAACCTTTCTTATTCTTTCCTTTTATTCACTTTGGTATGACGCCCTTGTTTGGAAATATATTACTAGTTATATAAAAGATATAGTGACAGAGACAACATATGTCAACTTGAAACAAACCTGTTGACGTCGAGCTCAAGATTGCAGACACAGTCCATCGAACTTGTCAACATACTCGAGCAGATGACTATCAAATGAAGCAGGAAGGTGAACTTTCAAAATGACAACTGTAATAGCAAGAATCAAGAAATATGTTATGTCGTATTTAAAGTTCATTAATATGTGCAATGATATGCATATTCAAACAGCAATTACAAAGGGTACAAGTAGATCAATCGATCTATCTAAATATCTTTCTATTTATCTTTCCCTTTCTGTCTTTATTTCGCTCTCTCTGTATACATACATGCATACATACATACATACATACATACATACATACATACATACATACATACATATATATATATATATATATATATATATATATATATATATATATATATATATATATATATATATATATATATATATATATATATATATATATATATATATATATATATAGAAACAGTCGTCAAGAAACTCTGGTTTAATTTATAAATGGTGTTTCTTAATACTGATCTGTATGATGTATTAGTTTTAATTTCCAACCCGAAGACTCATACTCTACTAAGTGCATCAAATATCCTGAAACAGAAACCTAATGCAAAACGCTAGCTCGACGTAAAAAAAACTAAAACTTTCTAAATTACAATTACAGGACAATTTATTTTGGTAACGATCACTAATGGCATATGTGCACAATGTTATGATACAGTCTCATCTATAATTCAAATATAATGTATGCACATATAAATACAATAATTGGTTTGAGATATATATTCCACCAATATATTAGACATCAGAAGGCATATAATAATTAAATTTTTACATAACTATAATCGATTTGCAAACCATTTCGAAAATCTGATTGTCTGCTCTTTCTTCCTTAAACGTGTGTAATAATAATAATAAAAATCATGATACTACTACTACTACTATTACAATTACTACTATTAATAATAATATTAATAATAATAATAATATTAATAATAATAATAATAATAATAATAAAAATCATGATACTACTAATACTATTACAATTACTACTATTAATAACAATAATAATAATAATAATAATAATAATAATGATGATGATAATAATAATAAAAATCATGATACTACTACTACTATTACAATTAATACTATTAATAATAATAATAATAATAATAATAATAATAATAATAATAATGATGATGATGATAATAATAATAAAAATCATGATACTACTACTACTACTATTACAATTACTACTATTAATAATAATAATAATAATAATAATAATAATAATAATAATAATAATAATGATGATGATAATAATAATAAAAATCATGATACTACTACTACTATTAAAACTACTACTATTAATTATAATATTAATATTCATTATGATGATGACTTTGTATTGCGGCTAATCTCAAGGAGCAATCAACACTTTACAACATAAAACAACACCATAGACATAACAAAATATGTAACAATATGATTAAAAAGTAACACCATAGACATAACAAAATATGTAACAATATGATTAAAAAGTAACACCATAGACATAACAAAATATGTAACAATATGATTAAAAAGTAACACCATAGACATAACAAAATATCTAACAATATGATTAAAAAGTAACACCATAGACATAACAAAATATGTAACAATATGATTAAAAAGTAACACCATAGACATAACAAAATATGTAACAATATGATTAAAAGGTAAGCACCGTGAAATTATTGAACATATATCATGATGAAAATATTTAAAGTGGGAAAATTATTTGGTCTTTAAGTTTGTTCTTTCATCCGAAATACATGAGTTTTACTACATAAGACTACACGTATAAGCAATCATAAAATGCTAAATGCATTTAATAATATTTCAACTGTATATACTTGCATCATGTGTTGATTAGATGAATTTGATTAACAAATCACTACTTCCGTTGTAATCGAAATCGTATTAACACAACAACAAAATGTTAACAAAAGGCATCTATCTATATCGTTTTCAAAATTTAAATATGGTTTTAACAATAGCCAAAACGCTTAGAATGTTTAACTGTACAAACATGTTTTGATAACTTAAAAAGAAGATTTATTTATAGCTACATCAGATTGTAATATTCTTACTACTCTAGATTTAAGCGAAAGATTACATATAAAAAGTGCAACGGCTTAAAACTTCCACTCAACGATACAAAACACCTTTACGATGTACCTTGAATTAGCCACAGGGGCTCGTATCGTTGCTTACAATCGACCGGTCCTACATATACTATATAATAACTACAAGGGAGGACACTTCTCTCCTTTCTCGCACGACCTATTTAAGAATAAACGCTGTTATTTCAAGCCACATTTCGCCTAGAGTAATAAATTGGGTACCGATATTTAGCTCAGACATTTGACTATGTATCCCTGTCAGCAGTTTGACTAAATATCATACCTTTAAGGAATGCCAAATCATTTTCCCACGGTACCGCTTGACACGTACCTGATCGCGCCCGCTTAATATTCAAGAACAACGCGCTGACTGGAATACTGCACTCTCATTGGCCAACCGAAAATTACGCATGTTGGCTTAGAGTTTTAATCGTAATTTTTTGATTGGCTGAAATACATTGACATATGGCGGGTGTTTTCACTTGGATCGAAGTGTTGCTGATGCTGGCACGTGTTTGCATGATGGAGGATATCGTACACGCCGCAATGTCAGGTCACAATATCATGATATTAGGGCAGGCTAGTATGGTAAAAGCTTCCTAGTTAAGAATTTAAGCAAAAGACTGAAAGAAATAGGGAAAACAGTTTACTTAACAGCCAGTACAGGTATAGCTGCTTCTCAGTTGCACTGAATGACAATACACAAGTTTTCGGGCATTCAGGACGGTCGTTTCCCCGATGATATTTTGATAGATAAGAATAAAAATAATGATGATATGATAGATATTAAAAGAAGGATTATGAATGTTGACACTCTTTTTATCGATGAAATTTCCATGCTATCTCTGAAATTATTTCTGCAAATAGAGAAGGTGCTCAGAACAGTAAAGGAAAGCAATTTCCCATTTGGTGGCATTCAGATCATTGTTTCTGGTGATTTCTTTCAACTGAAGCCTGTGCCAAATGATGTGTACCATGACAGATTAGAAATCTTTATCAGTTATGAGAAGATTCACAGCCTGATTCCACATCATTATGTTTTGTCAGAAGTACATAGATGAACAGAAGGTAATTTGAACATTGTATTTTAATAACAGACCTCGTGTGATAAAAGAGGAAAAGATAAAGCACAATTTAAAAAATCTTCCTTCTCTTTGAATTTTTTTTTCCTGTTCTGTTTATCATTTTCACCAATATTTGGATGTATATGTGTAAAAACTTCAACACACACACACACACACACACATACTAAGTTCTCAGTAATACATGTAGTCCTGAAATTCCTAAATTTGTAACATTTTGCATCAATGAATAGCAATGATCACTCAGTTTTTATTTGAGATACCATCCATAGGAATGATATTATCAGTTTATCACCAGTGACAATATCATTTTTCTTTGAACTCGTTGTTAACAATAAACTATTACAAAAATTATATACACACTCCTGTTTAAGGATACTTGAAATAGACAACATATGTTTCAATCAGTAATTTCATCTTCATTTCATACCATATTTTTACTTTCTCTGATTTTCATACCTGTAATTCAGTGTCTTACACTATGTTATCCACAACAACTTGGACTCAGTTCAAAGGAGTACATGTGTGTGAGTGTGAGAGAGACAGAGAGATGGGATGGATGCAAAGTAATATATATGCATAAACATTCACACATATTATGATTTATGTATAGTTGGTTACAGATATGATCAAAATGGGTTAGTACAGATTTGCATAAGAGGTATTATATATAATGCTTATTATGCAAACCTCATTATAACAATGAAATCCACATCATATAACCATTTATAGAATTAATCGCCATTTAGAGACAAATAAAATCATGCAGATGACTTGTCCACATAGGTCAGTGTCTGTACGCAAGGGTCATATCCCTTTTGTCAGAACTTATAAACTATTGAGATTCACACTGTTACCATATATAAAATGACTGATCATTGAGAAAAAAATGTATGCATGTGAATGAAATTGACTTAAGGGGTATATTCTCAGAATGAAACATCAGGAACAAAACATTGACTTTATTTTATGCTGCAGTCACAAATTTTATCAGTACAGAAGAGTACAGAAATTATGTAACGCAGCTTTTTGTGTGCACAGATCTCAAACCGAACCATTATATAGATGCATTTGGGATATTAATGAAGCTGAGAGCAAAACTTGTGGCTGATATCTCTGACCCATTAAAAGCAAACGCAATAGAACTGTCTTTGAAGATACAAGCAGTGGAAGAGCAAAATTGAGATATATAGCCGGTTGGTGTGTTGCAACACTTAGACACAGAAAAAGAAGTGCTGTAAGAAAAAACTTGTACAGCAATAATTCCAGGGATTATGTGAACAAACTGTATTACCAAGCAATAATGTTAGATACACTCATCCAATATGAAAGTGACCTAATGGAAACATCAGAAGATAAGGTTTCCATGACTGAGATACAGAGATACAAAATGTAAGGAGTGGTCTGTGCTGTGTATGTGATAAAGCCTTTCATTTCTTCCAAGAGTTAGACAAGGTCATCAGAAAACTTGAAACTGTGGAAAATGTAAATTTATATGGCAAAAGCTTTTATGACTTTGTAACATCAAGGGTTCTTCTAAATGAGACACTGAACCAACAGTGGTCACAGATCTTTAACACTGAAGATGATGAATATTTCTCTCTACATGTTCAGAAGTTAAAAGAGGAGGTAGTGAGTAAGTATTTGTTAATGTCATCTGCAGTTTAGACGAGAATTCAAGCTAAAAGTTAAGGCTAGGAAAGAAGAAGCACACAGGAAGCAAATTCAAATGAGAAGAGACAGTAAAGTAAAATCTTCTTCCGAAGCACAAGTAAGCTCTAGTTCTAAGCAAAGTCAGTTGAGGAAAGACAGATCAGATTATTCTTCCACCTCCGTAAAGCAAGGAAGCCTGAATAAATTAGTAAAAAGAAAAGCAGTAAAGAAAAAGACAGGAAAGAGAAAAGGGAAACGATCAAAGACAACTAAGTGGCCATGTGGAAGATGTCAGGAGGACTGTGTAGTTGATAGTGTTTGTTGTGACATGTGTGATACATGGCATCATTATGAGTGCATTGGTTTGCTCGGAGATGAACATGAACTTCAGGAGGAGGAATGGATATGTCCAGACTATAGATTTTCGGGTAACATCATAAAGGAATAATATCGGCAATGTCATTATTTATTAGTTCAAGTACTACCAGTAAGTGCATTAGAATTTTCATTTTTTTCTCATAATTGCAAATCCCTGTGCTTCCCAGCTATGTCAATGGGAGTAACTTCATGCTATGGAAATATGTGTCTACAGTGTTTGGATCAGTATTATATTTATGACCTACATGCATTCAGTATATTATAATATGGAGTTAGTTAAAACTTGCAACATGCAAAATTTGTGTATACATTATTTATACATTTATCCTAAATTCCATTATAAAGGTAATATCATGGCTCTCAATTATGATACATACAAATTTGAAGATTCTGAAAAACAGTGTCTTATCCACTTTTCTCCACATAAGAGATAATATAAAATTCTAAAACTTGTATTTCTGATGAACATCAATCATATTCCATAATGTCATGTCATTATATTCAGCAGTATTAAAGGAGATTCTGTACATTTATTAATATAATTATGGATTGATAGAATGGTACATAGGCTGTGACAGTATCCCCTGTGTAATCTTTTTTAAAAAAATACTATAATAAAATATTCTCATCAAAATAGAGATTGAGATGTGATTCAAGACCCTGATGAAATGACTCAATGACAACTAAACTTTGGTAATCTAGTGTACTAAAGGAATACTTTATAAAGATATTATGCTTAAAATCTTAAAGTTTAAAAATGCAGTTAGTTGGATAGCACTTCTAACACTGCCCCAATATAGCTGGAATACCTATAGGAAATGTGAAATTTCTCAAACAGATTAACCACCCTTCATTTGGTACCAAATAATTACAACCTTAGAAATCTGTAAAATACATGTTGTAAATATAGTTATTTAATACTATACTGAAGCCCCACACTGAAGTATGTGTTTCAGCATTTATGGATATTTTTGTTGCATTCTGCAAACAAATGCAGAAAAGATTCACATAATTTATATTAGAAATGATTATGACTAAATTGAAAATATAAGAGGAAAGGAAGGGTATTCTTGAGATGAATTGTCATATACAATGATACATGTAACAATGCATACTTTAAATCTTAAATCTGAAATGGTGCTTTATGCAAGCTGCAGAGATTTTTCAGAAACGGAGAGGATCTCTTTTATTTACATTTTCTATTATTGACACATAGTAATGACAACAATCATATAATCATATACCATTTTCAGGAGTATATATATTTGCAAACAGTTGTGATCTTTATTGTTTAATAAATTTAAAACAAAAGATGGTCTTCACATTTTGATAATTCTTACCATGAAACAATGTGTGATTCCGTCATATTTTATTCTTATTTCGTCTGCTTCTTTTGGACAATCGAGCAATTTAAATTTCCCGGACTAACTTATAAATAGACGCGTACGTAATTTTCGGTTGGCCAATGAGAGTGCAGTATTCCATTCAGCGCGTTGTTCTTGAATATTAAGCGGGCGCGATCAGGTACGTGTCGAGCGGTACCGTGGGAAAATGATTTGGCATTCCTTAAAGGTATGATATTTAGTCAAACTGCTGACAGGGATACATAGTCAAATGTCTGAGCTAAATATCTATACCCAATTTATTACTCTAGGCGAAATGTGGCTTGAAATAACAGCGTTTATTCTTAAATGGGTCGTGCGAGAAAGGAGAGAAGTGTCCTCCCTTGTAGTTATTATATAGTATATGTAGGACCGGTCGATTGTAAGCAACGATACGAGCCCCTGTGGAATTAGCAAGTAAAATAAAGTAAAATAAAGTAGTAAAATAAAGTATTAGAAATTATTCCCATCCTCTAATACTATGCATGCATGTTTCTCTTATAGAACTATTTACTTCACGTCTGAAATTACTGTACTTTATTGTTAATAGGAACTTTTAGTGCAGTTAAAAAAGATAAGTTCCTGTAATTGTTATTGGTGTTGATGATTTGTGTATATAATCTTGTGTTGATGTGGGATTCTACGGTACAGATTGAAACATAAAGTGGCTTGAAAAATACAAGATCTCCATTAAATACAAAATACATTATCACAAATCAAACATACATAACTTTTTTCAATATTAAATATGCGGATGCCTCAGAGAGAGAGAGAGAGAGAGAGAGAGAGAGAGAGAGAGAGAGAGAGAGAGAGAGAGAGAGAATATTCGTACGTGTATTATCCATCAAAGATATATGCACTATTTTGTCAAAAGCGCATATTTATTACCGATAAGACGAGTTTGCTGCCATAAATGATCAACTTCAGCCAGATGGGAGGATCTCTAAAGTGGTGGATTAGTCCCAGGCGTGTTATGTCCCAATCAAGTCAAATTGAAGGACAATTAGTCAAAACATACATCGATAAGCCATTTAATAACAGCAAGATATATATTCATATAATACTGTTATTGCCCTAAAGAACAGTTGCAGACAAAACCGTTTTGGGGGATGTATATATATATATATATATATATATATATATATATATATATATATATATATATATATATATATATATATATATATATATATTCTTTTCCTAGGTTAATACCGGATATATTTCATCGTGTGGTACAAAAAACGTGATATTTTAACGAGTGGCAAAGCCACGAGTTTAAATATGTCGTTTTTTGTACCACAAGATGAAATATATCCGGTATTAACGTAGGAAAAGAAAATTTTCTTTTTATTATATACTTTTTTTTTGTTTGTTTTAGAACCCAACGAGTCACTTCTTAGTAGCGCCCTTAAAAAAAATGAAAAAAAAACATTAACTACTAGAAGTATAGTGCTGGGAGCGACGGCAAAGAGTTCTCAAGAAAGGAGACATGATTCATTTTCATTTGTCACATTTAATTTATTATTTGGTTTATCAATGAAATAAATACTTTAATGCCACTTATTACATACAAAACAAACCCCAACAAACCAGCAGAACATTTTCAATGTGTGAGTGTCAACGGTCGGTCTTGTACTGAAGTATATATATATATATATATATATATATATATATATATATATATATATATATATATATATATATATATATAGAGAGAGAGAGAGAGACAGAGAGAGAGAGAGAGAGAGAGAGAGAGAGAGAGATATTGGATTCGACTGTAACGTATCTTTAACGATATTTCAATAATATTATTGCGATATCTGCAGTGTGGCGATTTAAAGTGTTGATCAACACTGGAGCATCATGTCGCAGACACGTATCATATTGTGGAACCCAGTCACATTATCCTGATAACAGGCCGATCAATCCTATTTCTAACCTCTTAATGCTGTTAGCCTAGTGTGTCAACTGCTACAACCATTTTATAAGTCTTTGGTATGACTCCGCTGGGGTTCGAAATCGCGACCTACCACATTCGAGGCTCACGCTCTGACAACTAGACCACTGGAGCGATCAATACTAGTACGTATTATGAAGTGTCGGTATCTAACACTGTATTTCGTTTCGTTCATTTTCAATTACAAAGTTAATCATAAAGTTATCGTGCATGACACTCTTATTCAACCTGTTTCAGTATTCTAATAGAATTATTGAACAAAACATTGGGTGGATTCCTTTCCCATAATTAAACCTTTAGTTAAAACTTTTTCTAACTTTATGTTTAAATAAATTCCTGATATTCATGTAGAACGTAGGTGTCAGTTTGTATTTCAGATTTTGCCGAATACATTACAGTGCGTACAGCAAATTATGGGATTTCACGAAAAACAACACAAAAATGTGGTGGAAATCGCCCAGCTGTAAAAAAAAAAAAACATTGAGAGCGAGACCATGGTGAACGTGTATTGCTATTATTACACTACTAACTTCAATAGCTAACATCCGTTTTATATGTATTGCCGGTACAATGGAATTATGAGCGCAGTATATAACATGCATTTATGCCAATCTTGGTCATCACATATTTCTGAAGGAAGATACAACCCAGTTTAGTAATGTTTCCGTTTCCCTTTAACAATTTGCATTTTAAACAATAGTTTAATTTATCGTTGGCAAAATATCTCTAATCTATGGTAACTAAAAGAACGTATGGTTCTTATGAAAAACTTCGTCTTCATTTTCCTGTATAATTATTTGTATTCATGTGCAGATAACAATGTTTCTTATAATGATTGCCTCTTAGTTCCCAAAGAACTGAACTATTACATAAAAGAGCTTAAATTGTTGTATTTTTTTATTTTAATTTTAATTTAATTACGTTTTAATTTTAGTTATATATTTTCTGTCAGCCTAGCACATAATTACGACAATGAATCCGCACAATTAGCAAATTACGTATTCACAATGGCCAAGGATACTCTCAACACATTCAAAGTTGTAGCGTTGTTTTAAAACCTGACGTTATATTGACGAAGCATCATAATCAAAGATTTGGATAACTATCTTCAAAACGTATAAGCTCCCAAATATCGGTCCTTGTGTAACTACCAGTATAAACAGATCATTATATTTACACCTATAAGAGCTGTTGTTGGTTTTGTGTAACTACCAGTACATACACATCATTATATTTACACCTGTTAGTGCTGCTGTTTCTTTATGTAAGTCATTTGTAATTTACTACAATTTGAGTCTGATTTAACGTCTGGGAGGTTTTGACACAGTATTTACCTTTTTTCTTCATCAACTTGCACAATAACAATAAAACCTCGAACGCATTAGACGTTATTAGGTTTTATTTTTATATGTATAATGTAGCATTCCTGCCAATTGCAATGAAACCAAAAACCATATATATATATATATATATATATATATATATATATATATATATATATATATATATATATATATATATTGTTACGTGCTTAGGCTCGAATAAGCAGCAACACAGAAAGAGTGAAAACTAACAAGCTTGTATAAATTGAACAATGAATTTATTAAGTACAATTATTTTCATAAAATAAATAAACTTACAGTTTTAGAGAATCAAATCCAACATTAATCCAATATAGAATTCACAAAAATAATCCACTAATGGAATTGCAAATAAATAAATGTTCTAATAGTTCCAGGTTCGAATCTTGACGATGTAATCCAAAATGGCTGACAATGTCACGTGATGCAGTTCTTGTTTTTTAATCATCCAAATGAATTATGAGCACACGTTTTCTCCTCCAAATAGATAATAAATCCTCTTTCTTCAATGAATTGACACAAAGTCCAGAACAAGATAACTCAAAAAGAAAATACACAACTACTATCTTTAAAGCCCAAAATTATACTGATTTGTTCTATCCCAAACAACAGTTCTTATACTTGTTTTTTTCAGTAAACAAGTGACCGCGTGATTTTCTAGAAATAGATAGAAGTTCATGGAAGGTCACAGAAAGAATCTGCCTTTACTAAAGTCACCTACTAAAAGAATGATCCAGAAGAAAAACCATCCCCAATATCTAAAAATAAAAGTTATCCTTGAAATTAACCAATAGTATTTAAGACCTGTTTATCAATCTAAAGCAAGGTCAGATAAAGAGATAACCAAGCCAAGGTCAGCCTGTTTACAACTAGAGAACAGGTCAACCTGAATTTTCCAGAAAAATTTCCCATTCAATGAATATTAAACCCTAAATGACAAATTTGGATTTAATAATTAAAAATAAATAAATTAAATCCAATAGCCGTAACTATATATATATATATATATATATATATATATATATATATATATATATATATAAAGACTGTTTTTATAATAATACGGTTATAGTTTCTTTCATTTTTTTATTCTCTTAACTCTTTTAATTTTACTATGGAAAGGAAAAATGCATAAAATATCATTCTTAAAAATGAAAAATGAATATATTGCAGGAAACTTTACGTTTTCTATGTTAATATTTCGCATGTAAGTAATTAGATATAACTATTAAAGCAGGAACTTGCAACTTTAACCTCATTTTGTACAAGTGCTTTTTCTTCTCACTGTTATTGTACACTTCTCTAAGCTTTAAACAAAAAGATAAACGCCAGAACAAATAATATAACAATGGTGAGTTTAGCACTGATCCAAGCCCTAAACCCTGATCACGAGTGCTTGAAAGAACGTTACAATAGCTACGCCCAGACAAATGAATCTCTATGTACAGTTATTAAAAGGTGAAAGAGAAGTCAAAAATGTTTGCAGTTTACGGGTGATAATGGAAAAAAAGGCAACATTAAGTATTATTGGTGCAAACAAATATTTACGATACGGTGTGTTGAGGATGTTACACGCGTGTCAATGATAAATGTACATAATGTATTTAGTTATCAGGATTCTTAAGCCATTTGAAATATTGTTTTTGAAACTGGAGAGCACAGACGTCTGTTGAGGTCAGCAATGTTCAACCAATTTGGTTAAGGGACTAGAAAAGGTGTCCTAAAATTGCCTCTCCTATAAACTAACTGGCCGGCTAACTGTGGTTGACAGATGACCATTAATGCGGTCGACACCATAACTATAAACAAAACAACCTCATTTTCGGCACATGGAACATAAGCACGCTGAGGGATAAATCTTTGCAACCAGAATAAACCGAAATCTTGAATTCAAGTTCAATTACATTGCACTACTAATGTAGCATCCTGAATAGTTCTTCATCCGTCCATGATGACGCCATCAATATGAATAGTTTTACATATATGGCAATTATTTTTCTACATGAATGCATGCGTTTATGTGAAAGGTAATTGATTGTCAAGTGATGATATACACCTGCGATGACCTGGCCACCTCATCCTTTCGAGTTCCACTAAATCAATCTTAAGCTAGTAACCATGTTCGTTTATAAACGTGTATGTCATGTATTGCGCCTTTCATGTTGTTTGTGTATGCATCGTATCAGTAAAAGGAGGAAATCTGGAAGCACAAAATTGACATAATATTTCTTTTTTATTTTCTTTTCCTGGCGTGACCTGTTCAATTTATTTTGTTTAAAATAACAAACAAAAATAAAAACGAAAACCCAAAACTCTTCGAGTAGTATAAATCTACATTTGCTTTGCTCTTTTCACACCCTCTCAAATATAGTGTAGGAAGGAAATGGAGAGAGAGAGAGAGAGAGAGAGAGAGAGAGAGAGAGAGAGAGAGAGAGAGAGAGACAGAAAGACAGACACTCAGACAGACAGACAATCAAACATACAGTCAGACAAAGAAAGATAGAAAAAGACAGACACACAGAGAGGAAGGAGGAGGGAGACCATCTTCATTAACTTCTCTTTGACAGTAATGTGGCATGTGGCTTGGGAATCTAATCGTGCTAAAGATGTATTTTCGGCCTGTGGTATGGTCCTCTAAACAATTACATTTCTTATTTGGCAAACAAATATTCGGTTCCCGCATAGAAACCCAATATCACAAGTATGTCGCCCGTACTTCAGTGGTTGCATAATCATGATAAACTCACTGTGAGAACGGAAGAAAAGCAAGTTCTCTTGGTTGAAAGATCGAATCGCATGGATTGGATTAAAATAATAAGCAACTGCATACAGACTATGTTTGTTTCTTACAAGTTTATTTAAGTACTTTCTTGCAATCATTCGGGAGTTAATCGTCATCGGTCGAGAATCAACTGTATCCTTGTACACACTAAATCCACACTACAAAAGATGCGCACTAATCAAGCCGCAAAGGGCTTAAAATATAACACCTTAAGATAGCATCATATGTTCGCCATTATCACAAAATTACTTTTATTTTAAAAGGGGCTATCACCAGTTAGTATCTAATTTTGAAAAGGCGACCTATTTGGGGTGAAATTGTTGCATTTCAAACATTCATTGTGGATAGAATGCTAGTACACTTATATGCTAATTTAATGTTATGTGGCTGTCGTTTCCTTGGATATGTAATTTTGGAAATTATATAAGACCTAAGCACATTGCTGACAAAAGTACTGCTACGTTGTGCTTAAGAAACAATACCTGCTTCTGAAATTGCAATGAATGAATTACCAACGGTATTGCGTGTGAAAATGTTAACGTCTCCTTTTTAAACAATTAGCTTTAGAAGAATAAGGTGATACATATAATGCGATTGCAATGACTCAATCTCCTAGGACTTGCTTATAAATGTTAGGCAATTGCCTCCAAACAAACACCACCATAGTTCATAGTTCACGTGAAAATAGAGAGTCACTAGCATTACATACATACATACATACATACATACATACATACATACATACATACATACATACATACATACACTGGTTTCGATATGTCCTCTTTTACAACACATTCCATAATAAAACTCGTGTAGGATCTATGAAGAGCAACTATATTCTTTCTTAAACATTTGTAATAGGCAGAAACCTTCATGAGGAGATATGGCGTACTAGGAAATGCATTTCTGATCAGCGTTCTGTTCAAGTGTCACTGCATATGTTGTCAAGACATTTGAGCGAATATTGCCGGGAATTTGTTATCTAAGCATTGACAACAATTAAGGTGATTCATTTGTAAAGAATAAATATCATAGGCTTTGAATATAGGGGAAAAACAATAATATACACGTGCGTTTTGGGACATTCGACTACACGTGCAAGCACTCATAAACTGCTGAATGCATTCAATAAACATTTCAGCATGATTTATGTTCTATAATTTCATGGTGTTTACTTTTTAATCATATCGCTATAGTTACGTGCTTAGGCTCGAATAAGCAGCAACACAGAAAGAGTGAAAACTAACAAGCTTGTATAACTTTAACAATGATTTCATTAAGTACAATTATTTTCATAAAATAAATAAACTTACAGTTTTAGAGAATCAAATCAAACATTAATCCAATATAGAATTCACAAAAATAATATACTAATGGAATTGCAAGAGTCCTGATAAATAAATGTTCTAATAGTTCAAGGTTCAAATCTTGACGATGTAATCCAAAATGGCTGACAATGTCACGTGATGCAGTCCTTGTTTAATTTATCATCCAAATGAATTATGAGCACATGTTTACTCCTCCAAATAGATAATAAATCCTCTTTCTTCAATGAATTTACACAAAGTCCAGAACAAAATAATTAATATTAACACTCAAACATGAATTACACAACTAATATCTTAAAGCCCAAAATTCTACTACTGTTAGCTTCCAAAACACAGCTATATATATATGTAATTCCCTCGTAAACAAAAAGGAATCATGTGATTCTGGAAGGTCATAGAAAGAAGCTACCTTCTCCAAGTCACGTACTGAAAGAATGTACCAGAAGAAAAATCAGCCACTAATTACTAAAAATAAAAAGTTGCCCCCGAAATTAACCAATAGTTTTAGATGCTTGTTGACAATATCTAAAGCAGGGTCAGATAAAGAGGTAACCAAGCCAAGGTCAGCCTATTTACAACTAGAATCTAGGTCAACCTGAATTTTCTAGAAAAAATCTCCCAATTAATGAATAAATATTAAACACTAAATGACAAATTTGGATTTAACAATAAAAAATAAATAAATTAAATCCAATAGCCGTAACACCTTCCCCCATAAAATAAAAAGAAAGGTTTATAAGATGAAACTTTCTTTTTATCACAAACCAATTTACATCTAAGGTTATAAATTTCACAATATAATGAATTGTTATACACAGGAAAAACGTCTGCAATTATATTATCAAGAAATAGCCTCAACCTTTTAACTTGTCCATGTCCCACAAAATGTCCTAGGAAAGGCACACTAGCAAAGCAGAACTCACGTTTAGACAAATTAATTGTCAAACATACATTAGTGAGTCTGTCAAAGAATTTTCGAAGTGTTGCCAGATGTTCTCTCCAGGTGTCGCTGTAGATGATGACGTCACAATTTTCTAGACCAGAGATGATCATTTTTATGAGACGTTGAATTGGACTTTCTTTATATTGGTAGAGTCCATTTGGAGTCACAATGTTGAGTTTTCCTTTGCTCTTTCCATAGTGGAATCTGCCAAAATCCTTTCAGAAGGTCAAATTTTGGTGACATACTTGGCATTCCCAATTCTTTCAATACAATTGTCAATTCTTGGTAATGGGAATGAATCTGTTTTTTTCACTCTGTTCACCTTCCTTTAATCAGTGCACATACGGAAAGTTTTATCTGGTTTAGGAACAAGTATGCATAATGAACTCAAATCACTTTTACTGGGATTGATAAAATCATTCCTCAGCAAATATTGAATTTCCTTTTTCAAGTATTCCTGTTTGAGTGGACTCGTCCAGCATGGATGCTAATTGGAATTTTCAATTTCAACGTCATGAAAATTTTTGTTTGTCCTTGTAAGAATATCTGGACATAAATGCTCATATAATAATCACTTTCAGTTCATTTCTTTCTTGCACTTGCAACTGTGAAAGTTTCTGGTCTAGATTTTTTATAATTTTTGAATTCCATCAATTTGTCGCTCCAATGTCAGTAGAATCCGATGATATTTCTTCACTAAGTCGGACAGGCACAACTAAATTAATTACATATTTAACATGGCTATCTCTTTCAATATACTGGTACTCCTATAATTAATTTAGATCCCAGGAGCACTAAAACTATAATTTAACTAATTCATTTTCTTCTTAACTTTGTACGGGCCATAATATCTAATTTGAAGAAAAGTAAGAAGAATGAACAAGAGTAACACAACTCCATTATCAGACTCAAAAGTTCTCTCCCTTGTAGTTCTTTCAAACCATAGTTTCATTTTTAACTTTAACTGATTACTTGACTTGGTCTTAGGTAAGGGATCTACACAATCTGCCATAATTCTACCAAATGATTCGCCAAAGGCAGGAATAGGTTGCAGATGAGCCTTAGGTATCTTCTGATTGGTTTTTCCTACCATTTGACAAGTATGACAAGATCTACAGTATTTGGCAACATCACTTTTGATTTTTGGCCAATAGCAGTGAGTCAAGATATTGTGATACATTTTATTAATCCCTAAATGACCAGCCAAAAGAGTTTCATGGGCCAAATTAAGTGTTTCCTGTCTGTAAGGTTTTGGAACTACTATTTGATAGTTCACTGACCACTCATCACCAACAGGTACCTCGGGAGGTCTCCATTTTCTCATAAGAATTCCATTTTTAATGAAATAACAGACAGGAACTTCAGTGACTTCATTCTCATTTATGACCCATTGAAACAAACAGGAGATCTCAAGATCTTTTTCCTGTTCAACGACAAGTAACTGTCGTTTATCACCCTGATTAAGAGAATGAGTTATTAAAAGAGGATCACTATGATCAATACCTTCTGATTGATCTAAACCAAGAGTAAAAGTGATCTCATCAAAAACCTGACCTATACAAGCGCCAGTTGAAGGAATGCTTCCTTCTATAACACCATTCTCAAGATAATCACCCTGATTAGAATAAAGAGAATGAGTTGTTAAAAGAGGATCACTATGATGAATACCTTCTGATTAATCTAAACCAAGAGTAAAAGTGACCTCATCAAAAACCTGACCTTTACAAGCGTCAGTTGAAGGAATACTGGCTTTTTCAACACAAGCCTGACCCACGCAGGTGTCAGATAAGGGAATACTGGCCTCAATAACATAAACCTGACCCATGCATATGTCAGCGAAGGGAATACTGCCCTTTTCAACTTCATTCTCAAGAGCTTTCTTTACCATAGCTCTATTAACTGTACAAACTTGAAATATATCAGGGATTTCTTTTTTAATTGGATCAACTTTCTGATCCAAATTAGGCTTGTCAGTTACAGGTGGATTAACCACAACCTTGTCCCCAATTAAGTCGTTACCTAGCAATAAATCTATTCCCTCAACAGGTAAAACCGAGACCGTTCCGATTGTCACAGGTCCTGATACTAAGTCTGATGACAAATTTACACAATGGAGAAGAACATTAACAACGCCGCACTCTACTCCCTGAATAAGAACACTTTCATTAGAAGAAGACTTCAAAGAAAACGGCAAAGTACCTGATAATAAAAGACTCTGAGAAGCTCCTGTGTCCCTTAAAATTTTAATAGGGGTGGGATTGGCTGAATCACCCAAGAGTGATATAGAACCCTTCGATATGAATGGTTCATAATTCTCCATATCAAAATCAGACTGGGACTTATTAGACCCAACAAATGTATTGCTTTCAATACATGACTGTGACCTTGACCTCTTGTAAATAAGAGCATTTGGAACAGGCCTGTCTTGATTATGATGCCTATTTTTCAATTTGTAGCAAACAGAAATAACGTGTCCTTTTTTCTTGCAAAAGTTACACGTCGGAAGAGACAAGGATCTAGAATCAAACTTCTCTGAAGTCTGATTTTTGAAAGTTGTGTTAGTTTGAGTTTTAGAAGGGCTTGAATTAGGCGGAAATTCGTTTCTGCCATTAAATTGTTGAGTAGAAGTCTTGTTAACAAAAGGAACTTTCTGTGTCAAAGAATATTCGTCAGCAGCTCGAGCAGCATTTTCAAAGGTTTCAATCTGATGCTCCTCAAGATAAGTTTTAACATCACTATGGACACAGTTTTTGAACTCTTCAATTAATATAATTTGCTTGAGATTTTGATAATCTTGCTCAACTTTCTTGGCTAAACACCATCTATCAAACAACTGCTCATTTTGTCTAGCAAATTCGACATGAGTTTGTCCAGCTTCTTTTCTGTAATTTCTGATTTTTTGTCGATAAGCTTCAAGAACTAACTCATAACCTCTTAAAATGCATTCTTTAACTTCGTCATAATCACTGCTTTGCTGAACAGACAGTGCAGTGTAAATCTCACTAGCCTTACCAGTAATTACACATTGTAGTAAATGAGTCCAATTCTCTCTTGGCCACTTTAAATTTTCTGCAACTTTTTCAAAAGAATGAAATATTTATCTACTTCTTTATCTTTGAAAGGGGGCACTAATCTAATATTCCTTTCTCAATCAAAATTTTGATTTGAAGTATGATGGTGATTCTCACTTGCCAGCTCTAATTCTTTCATTTTACACTGATATTCCCTTTCTTCCTTCTCTCTCTCTCTCTCGTTTAATTTGTTTTTCTTGTAACCTTTCCTGTCACACTCTCTCCTCTTTTTCAAATTGTAATTGTCTTTCTTTCTCTCTTTCCTGAAATTCCAGTTTCTTAAACTCTAATTCAGATTGTAATTGTCTTTCTTTCTCCTTTTCTTGTCTCTCTTTTTCTTCTTTTTCATATTGTAATTGTCTCTCTTTCTCCTCTCTCTCTTTATCAATCCGCATTTGCTCTTTCTGTAATTCAATTTGTTTCTCTTTCTCCCTTTCCTGAAATTCCAGTTTTTTAACTCTAATTCACTCTCTCTCTCTCTCTCTCTGAAATTCCAGCTTCTTAAACTCTAATTCCATGTTGAATTTTAATTCTAATTCCTTCAATTTAATGTCAGAGTCTGGTGTAAACTTACTGACTGGAATCAAAGCACTTTGTTCCATAAGATCCTGTTCTACCAAATACTGGACCAAAATCTTTTTGATATCTTGTTTCGTTAAAGAAGCCTTGACTTCAGAAAGATCGTATTTTCTGGCAAGTTGAACCAACTCGTCTTTTTTGAAAAGATCTAATTGCTCCTGCGTAGGATTAGAAAGACATATTACTACCTTAGATGTCATTTTGATACAAGCGTGTCAGTCTCACTAAAGATTTAAAATCTTCAAAAACTAGGGGAAATTCAAATTTAAATTCTAATTTATCTCAAATCTCAATCCCGGACGATAGCCACCAATTCTATGTTACGTGCTTAGGCTCGAATAAGCAGCAACACAGAAAGAGTGAAAACTAACAAGCTTGTATAACTTTAACAATGATTTTAATAAGTACAATTATTTTCATAAAATAAATAAACTTACAGTTTTAGAGAATCAATTCCAACATTTATCCAATATAGATTTCACAAAAAAAATCCACTAATGGAATAGTAAGAGTCCTGATAAATAAATGTTCTAATAGTTCCAGGTTCGAATCTTGACGATGTAATCCAAAATGGCTGACAATGTCACGTGATGCAGTTCTTGTTTAATTTATCATCCAAATGAATTATGAGCACATGTTTACTCCTCCAAATAGATAATAAATCCTCTTTCTTCAATGAATTTACACAAAGTCCAGAACAAAATAATTAATATTAACACTCAAACATGAATTACCCCAAAATTCTACTACTGTTAGCTTCCAAAACACAGCTATATATATGTAATTCCCTCGTAAACAAAAAGGAATCATGTGATTCTGGAAGGTCATAGAAAGAAGCTACCTTCTCTAAGTCACGTACTGAAATAATGAACCAGAAGAAAAATCAGCCACTAATTACTAAAAATAAAAAGTTGCCCCCGAAATTAACCAATAGTTTTAGATGCTTGTTGACAATATCTAAAGCAGGGTCAGATAAAGAGGTAACCAAGCCAAGGTCAGCCTGTTTACAACTAGAATCTAGGTCAACCTGAATTTTCTAGAAAAAAATCTCCCAATTAATGAATAAATATTAAACCCTAAATGACAAATTTGGATTTAACAATAAAAAATAAATAAATTAAATCTAATAGCCGTAACACTATATATGTTTGATATGTTGATGTTGTTTTCTCATGTTGTAAAACCGTTTAGAGCTGATACAGATTAGGCGCTATACAAAGTCTTCAATATTATTTTTAGTAGTAGTAGTGGTAGTAGTAGTAGTTGTTGTAGTATGGTTCTTATTATCATTATAATAACTATTATTATTATTATTTTCATTATAATAAATATTATTATTATTATTATTATTATTATTATTATTATTATTATTATTATTATTATTATCATCATCAAAGGCACGATAATGTGCATTATATTGCTTTTAACAATTATTTCATGTTGAGACTAATTCTCTTGTTGTAAACGTTATCCTAAACACTGATTGAAATAATTATATATATATAGATATAGATATAGATATATATATATATATATATATATATATATATATATATATATATATATATATATATATATATATATGCGTGTGTGTGAGCGCGTGTGTGTGTGCATGGTGTTGTAGTTTTAAACACCATTTTTTGCACACGATAGACTATGCATGGCGGACATAAATAATGGTGGAGAGAGAACCCGGGAAAACTCCCGGCAGGAACCATGGACCCATGAGAAACTACCGAAAAGCTTTCTCCCATACCTATATATATATATATATATATATATATATATATATATATATATATATATATATATATATATATATATATATATATATATATATATATATTGCGTGAGACAGACAGAGGCAGACAGACATGTTTTGGGAAAGATAGATAGATAGATAGATAGATAGATAGATAGATAGATAGATAGATAGATAGATAGATAGATAGATATATCTCAACTTTAATAACAATGTATTTACTTCGGTTTCGAATGTTTTAGCGGTATTTGTCACTTTATTAAACTCTTCTCTCATTCATCTTTCTTACAATGCCGCCTATGTTGAAGCGATAAATGGCTATTGATATAACATCATTCATTGGTCCCATCATGTTTATTACATTTCGAATGCGGTGATTTGATTCATATCTACATAGTACCAATGGAATCCATTTCCTCCGTCCTCAGTGTGAACGCCACATGGATGATTTTCAAGACATGGTCTTCCTGAGACATCGTTTGTACGAAAACCACCACAAAACTGCAATATAGGTCCAGCACCAACTTTATTTGGTTCCCTTATAATATCCGCACATGTTGTCATGCCGACATTTGGTATTGCCAGCCGTAACATTTCCATCAAGGCAATGTATCGCTACAGGAACAAGTACTAAAAGTAACCTGCTTATCAAACCTATATGAAATATATATATATATATATATATATATATATATATATATATATATATATATATATATATATATATATATATATATATATATATATATATATGAAAGTTGTCAATTGTCAGATTACTTGATAATACCGACGTTAATTTTCATAGACATTAACATCGGACACGTTTTGACAACTCCTAATGTCGACCATTAATTGTAAAGTTTTTTAAATTTAAATATTCAATTTGATTGTTGGGGTTTTATATAAATGTGACAAAAGCAAGGATTATATTTTGTTTTTCCAGTCACAACGTTGTTGTTATGTTTTATAAGTCAGGCACTCGTTTCTTGGCAATCAAACATTTCTGGACAGAGTAAAGACCCATGGGATAATCTTTCCACACACATTTAGTTAGCCACTTCCTAGGAACACATGTTACAATGGAAATAATGATTAAACTTTGCGGAAAAATGGAATAATTTTAAAGTGAAAGTTTTTCTTAACTTTGGGAATCCTCTGAAAATTGTTTTATGGATATTACTATAAATTTTCAGCAAAATAGTCTTTTGTATGTGTTTGGCTCCGGTTTTGCTGCACAAGTTAAATCAGACACAACAGTCTCACGTTCATGGATGTGTATCAAAAGTTTGTAATTGTATCATCCCTTTACGGCCAAAGAGTTTGGTTGAATATCATACACAATATGTTGGCAGAGGCAAAATATTTACAGAAACAATATTAAAAAAGCAATGTCAAAAGAAACGAAAACAAAAGCATTGTACTCTTATGTATGCGAATGATTTCAAAACTTGTGCCAGAATGATATATCTTAAAAAAGTGTTCATTAATTTTGCCGAATTCTTATGGTTCAGTGTTGATGTTTTTTCGTCCTTCGTTTGTAGTATAGATAACCTAGCCGGTCAACCTATGGTGAAACTGTGCAGAAAAGTAAACGAGGGTTTGTTATTGTGCATTGAGTTTCCGTGGAATAAGTCTGCTAGCTATTGTTAATGTAACCGCTTATTCGTGACAAAGAAGGTAAATAAGAGCTTATAAGGTCAATTGCTTTAGCTCGCTGAGCCTGTGTATATAAAACCCAACCAAATGTTCGTGACTTGGGTACTCAACAATAGATGGGACCTCAAGGGAGTGTAATTGACTACTGAGATGTTTAGCAGCACAATAATGGCATTTACGAAAATTAAATATGGAATTAAAACATGAAACGCAGTAGAAATCAAATATGCGACATAAATAATTTTTGTTGGGTATTAATAATTTAGTTACCAAATCAAAATAGGCTTTAAGCTGGTATTCGATTTGCAAATGATTTCATGAAATAAACTTCATATAAGTATTTCACTGTCAGATACATAGTGTCAGTATTATAATATAATATAGAACATGACTGAAAGTTCATGAAGAGGTAATGACAAAATGCACACATTATAGCATTCAATTAAGCAGTGTGTGTTTTTTTTTAATTGCTTGTGTTTTCATTTTTCAGTCGACAAGAAATTGACTACCATTTTTTTTAATTATTTCCGAATTGTTTTCTCCATTTTGTTTAAATTTCTTCTAATACGTGTTTCGCCTAAGGTTATTTACATTCCATATGATGTATGAATATGTCCGATGTGCCTAACAATTTCACTACAGTATCGCACATTTATTCAGGTGAATTTATTGAAAAGCTCATTGCGACCGTAGTAATACCTAACATTTTTTTTCTATCGCAACCACCATAACAACCAACGTTTGGAAAGAAAGTGCAAATAAGAACATTTTCGATAAGGGCTATATTTGAAAGAAGCACATGGCATGTTTAATGTTGCAAATCGATTATAGTTATGTAATAATTTAGTTAATATATGCGTCTTGATGTATATTATATTGTGGACTATATCTCTCAAACAAATTATTTAATTTATATAATCAGACCTTATAATTGCAGTATACATGAGACTTTATGGTATCATATAAATTATGCACACATGCCCTTAGTGAACGTTACCAAAAGAAATTGTCATAATATTGTATGTAAGAAAGTTTTTTGACGTCGAACTAAGTTTTTGCAAAGGGTTTATGTTTCAGGATTTTTTATGTACTTAATACAGTATCAGTCTTCGGGATGGAAAATAAAATTAATACATAACACAGAACAGAATCAAGAAACACCATTAAAGAATGAAATCAGAGTTTCCTTTACCACTGTATATATATATATATATATATATATATATATATATATATATATATATATATATATATATATATATATATATATATATATATATATATGTGTGTGTGTGTGTGTGTGTGTGTGTGTGTGTGTGTTTGTGTGTGTGTGTACAGAGAGATAGATAGATATATAGATAGATAGATAGATAGATAGATAGATAGATAGATAGATAGATAGATAGATAGATAGATAGATATGATGTTAATAGCGGCAAACTTATAACAGTCAATCATGTATATTTCATAATAATAAATTGCTCTGACATGAAAAGATAAGTACATATGTGTATGTGTGTAATCGCAATCACCTTTAAATAGAGATGCTTTGTACAAAAGAAACCTTAAGGACGAAATCAAATGCTATGATATATATATATATATATATATATATATATATATATATATATATATATATATATATATATATATACATATATATATATATATATATATATATATATATTCATATATGTGTGTGTTTGTCTGTTTGTATGCAATTTATTTCTTAGTGTAAATTGAATCAGGGTTTGTTGATGAGCATATACTTATTAAGATAAAGCGGATAGCATCCCCACTCCTGATATGCAATCATATTGTTTGTTTAATGTTCAATATATATTAAATACCTTTAATATTTATATGAACGTGTTATATACTAATTGCTTTAACAAGCTCATCTTATAAATTGATATTTGATTTTTCTGCTTCGCCCGAAAAAAACATAATATTTAAACCTATATGCCTGGTATTAATCTATTATTGTGTATGACTATACAGTTGTACCTCGGGTTACGAACGCCTCAGGTCACGAACAATTCGGGTTACGAACAACAACTTCGAAAATTTTTTGTCTCGGGTAACGAACAGTGCCTCGGGTTACGAACAAAGGCGAGAGAGAGCAAGGTTTAACGTTGGAGACAAACGATCGCATACAGTACAAACGAAGGCCACGCAATACTAACATCGCTTAGCGCTAGCCTAGTAGCCTAGTTTTGCTAACAATATTTCAGGACACGAACTATAATCTATGAGGTATGTTTATTTGAAATGCTGGTGAACCTGTTTGTTTTATACATGTGAACTTTAAAAGGTTAGGCGCTTTGTCTTGTTTCGACTAGCGTCTATAAATTATAAGCAAATCCTAGGAAATTCCGTCTTTATAAGCGCATTAAATACTCAAGAGTCCTTAAGCCAATATTTGCTCTCTGAAACACAAGGCTTGAGAATATATGGTATAACATTCTTACAAGATCAATGATCAGAAGCAAGCGAAATGGATTTGCGTGTACGCCATATATACTGATAAACGTTTATGTTAAATCCGAAAATTTGTTCTTCATAGATTGTACACATGATTGATGTTTGGTAGACATTAATGCATTGCTAGGGAGGATATATCACCACCAGTGTAACATAGCGTGCATGCGTGCATGCGTGCCTGCGTATTCAGGTCAACATGAATGTATGTATGTATGTATGTATGTATGTATGTATGTATGTATGTATGTATGTATGTATGTATGTATGTATGTATGTATGTATGTATGTATGTATGTATGTATGCATGCATGCATGCATGCATGCATGCATGTATGTATGTATGTACGTACGTACGTACGTACGTACGTACGCGCGCGCGCACGTACGTAGGTATGTATGGAAGGATGTATGTATGTATGTATGTATGTATGTATGTATGTATGTATGTATGTATGTATGTATGTATGTATGTATGTATGTATGTATGTATGTATGATGGATGGATGGATGGATGGATGGATGTTTGTGGACATTTTTGTAAATGCATATGTTCGTAAGTGCATATGTGTGTATGAACATGTGTGTATGTGTGTAAGTACATGTGTGTTTATGTGCATATGCATATGTGACTGTGTTTTAATACATATATGGATGTATATAATTACATGTGTGCATTGGTGTAAATACTTGCGTGTATTGTTTGAGTACATTTGTATCTCTCGGTAAATATTCGTGCATGTGGGACAGATACGTACGTAAAACTGTGTTTGTCTCTGTGTCTTTGTTCTCGTGTTTACGTGCGTATTTTTGTGTATGTCAATGCTTGTGTGCGCATGTACCTATATATGTGTGTGTGCGTAGGCACGTGCGGATATTCCAGTGTGTTTCTTGGTGTCCGCGTGTGAATCTACGTATAAATGTAGCAGCAGAGAGGGCGAATCCGACAACTTGGCGGAGCGTCTATTTGGCTAACCAATGCTTTCTCCAAAATCGAAAACAAAAAGTTTCCTTTGGATACGCAAAGTCGTTGTAGCGCCCCCTCTGCTGCTATGGGGGTAAAAATCGTTTTAGGATTTCTCAAACAGGCTAATTTGTAAAACCTCACTTAGTAAATCAATCAGATTATTGGATTGGTCAGTGAGTTTGAAATTAATTATCGTTAACGAATCATTATGACATCGCATATACACTGGATTAGTTGGATTTTCAATGATCAGACCCTGGAGGAGCTGTTGGTGTAAATGAGTATAAAATATATCCTTGTTGGGCTTGCTTTGATCTTTCGAGATTTATTTGATAACTTCCTTCGATAACATCACATACTAAATTCACTGCAATCACCGAGGATATATTGACGTTTTGAGGAGCGATATGTCGCCCACCGCCGTCTGACCTCCATCTGCGTTGATTCGAGTATCGGGCTCTGCCAGTGTGGATACGTGAAAAAGCATGCCAGTAGCTTCCCTTGCTGGGCGGCTGTCCCTGGTTTTATTCCAGGCTCTTCTTCCACTAAACAAATATTTAATTGTCAAAGTTATATATTAAAATATGAGAAGAACAAAAAATATTATGAAGTGAATGAATCAAAACTTATCTTGATAAAAATCTAATAACGTTCAGTATAAATTTCAATGTACTGGCCAGTCAGGCATCGTGTTGTTGTCATGATGTCAGTTTCAATCACTCTTTCCAATAAGTAACATTAGTTCCAGAATAATATTATAGTTCATTTAATGAGCACTTTCTAATCGCACAGAACCTTTCCAAACCAACATGTTTCCATTCGAAACCTATCTAATTGAAACATAAAACTCCGTCTGTAGAATAATAACAGGAACACAAGAAATGAGAATGACTCCAAAATATGAATAAATCTGATTTTAAATCCTCTTGCTTATATACACCTTATATCACGACTCCATATCACAACATACACCATCTGGCGGATTTTACTACTCAATTTGTCTCGAGCTTGCATTTTCATGTGACCTAGCCCAAGCAATGGGAAGTTACTAAATTCGTCTAACCGTTCAAGCTGTTAAGCTAATGATAATTTACGCCATTAGTACTATTATTACTACTAGTCTAAACATCAGTAATACATCTATTAATAGATCCTATGCAACTCTAAGCTCTTTAATACTTCTTTTAAAAAAAGACCCTTAACTGAAGATATTGAGAAATTACTAGAGAAAATAGAAAATAAAAAAAATTAGATGAACCATTTACCAGGAGTTACAAGTCATGTTTCATGCACTTTTCCATCTGATTTTATAGTCAACGTAAATTCCAATGTTATGCATATTTTAGTTGTTTAAGTTCAATAAATCGTCTTTTTTTAAAACTCAGACGTTTGCATGCCAATCAACTTGCAAATAAATGTAATGTTAGTCTATGTTCGTCATTTCTGCGCACCTTCGGATTGCGTCGCCAATATTGAAGCACAACGCATACCAAATTCGACAGATTGACGAACAAAAATTAATGAATGCTTCCTATTTGAAGAGAGGCAATTGTCACCAAAATATTCTGTTCAAAATAATAATTTTTGACACACCGTATACCACCCCTGTGTTTTCGTGACTCGCAATATGTAGGTCTAATCTGCGCATAGCGTAGATAATATGTAATGTTTAGTTATCGGGCTATAGAAATGAAATACATTACTTTGGACTGTTTCTGTCAGCATGTCGGTCGAGTAATTAGGTCAGGGTTATGGCTGGTGTTACAAAATTCAACGTAAAAATGCCAATAAATCGCATGAGATGTTAGGCAAACTAGACTGATAATGTACAAACATTAGTAAAGTTCAGCATTTTATGACGAAATAAGTTATAATATTGGAGTATTCTAACAATGAACAGGATGTGATATGTTTTCAACTTCTCGTTTATGGACAAAAAATATTTACAAAAACATTTAGAAACAGACTATACGCCGGGAAAATTCTTAAGAATTCAGATCAACCGGCAAGCTGACAAATTGAATAGCAGACGATACAACTACGTGTGGAAAACGTCTTGCAAAATTAGATACTTCAATTAGAATACAGTATTGTTTTAAGGTATTTATTTGCACTTTTCATATGATGTATTTGCTATATTCTTCTAAAACATACATACTAATTAGGATTTTCTGCGTTACAAGTTGTAGACTGTCATGGAGTGGGTCTTCGTGTTGATTTTTAGCAATCACATTTTCATGTGCAATTGCGGTAAGTATGTGTGGATCAGGAATGTGGGATAATTTTGTACACTTTCTTCACATATATCTGATATTGGATCAAAACCAACATGTGTTCCAACGTTTCCATAATGTCGTATCGTTGCGCACAATTACCCGACTCACAGAATTAGCCGACATGGTCTATATATATATATATATATATATATATATATATATATATATATATATATATATATATAGAATGTATGTATAGTATGTACGCTGTATCAATGATATACCACGAGATGTATAAATTTTTCATTAAAAGGAAACGAGGCTTGCCCGAGTTTCCTTTAAATGAAAATTTATACAACGAGTGGTATATCAATGATACAGCCTACATACTATACATATATTTTATTTATATCACATACAAATACAAATATTTGCAAGTTGGAGTTACGATGTGCTCCTGATATATTGCCCGAGTAAATGACCTCCTCACAACCAAATGGCTGTCTGCTACAAAATTTAGTTCTACGATTTTTCTTGTTATTCACAATCACATATTCAAATTGATAAGTTGATTGTTTTCTTTTTTATTTTCTTTTTTTTATTCACATTTATTAAATCAATATAAGACACACGCATTATTTAAACATAAAATATGTTGTTGTTGTTTTTTTTTTAATGAAGAAAGTAGTGCACTGCAAACACGGTGATCTTATTATAGACTATGCATGTACTGTCATTGACCTACTGTCGTATGGAAATTCGCGTGGAATATAAACGAATTGGAATCACGAACCAACAAGAGGTAATTAAAATATTTTAATATATTAACAGTTCAACTAAGTCATCATTTTGATTTAATTAGCGATTCTACAGACTAAACATCTCTCTCTCTCTCTCTCTCTCTCTCTCTCTCTCTCTCTCTCTCTTTTGTATTTTGGTGTATTTTTGCTCCAGAGGGGGGGGGGGGGAGGGGCTGGCGACCATTTGGACAGTTTTATATTTAATTATTAATACTCGATTAAAACGGGTTTCAGAAACAACAACAAAGGATTAAAACACAATACAGTATGTGGGCATCGTAACCGACAAATTTAACATGTAGGCCTTGTGTGTCGTCTGACGATTGCAACTATGTCTCATTGATATTATGAATACTATAGATAAATCCCAAGGAAAGCGTAAGCATAGGTTTACGAGGAAACAGAGTACTGTGGGTTACTTGGTACAACTTCAGCTTTAATGTTTTCGTCCAGCGCAATATATTTCTCTTTCACTCCAGATTTGTGCTTATTTTGCATGAGAGGGGGAGATGAAAAAGACAGGATTCCGATGAAATTGTCTACCATTTTAATATTTAGAAAACAGGGACTATTAATATTTGTGTCGTTAATTTCATGTTAAGAATGTTTATATATTCGTATTATTGCGCTATGGGCGGATCACTATTTGATATACCAATAGTATTGGTATATAGATTTGCTTTATACCAACACTTTAAATGCCATGTTATTTTTAACTTATGTGGTATATATAAATATATCTACTTCATTAATGTTTATCTGACCTTGTCTCGTGCAGTCCTAAACTCTGTGGTTTAAAAAAATCTTTACGCAACATATGCATTTGTATTTCAGAGGTCAACTTTGCTGTCACGGTGTTAAAATCAAAGAAACAATCAGTTCTGACTTCCGGGTTAGATATATATCCAGGAGAAAAATGTCTTTCATTTAATTACCAAATGAAAGATTTTGAAAGGGAGTGAATCTTTACTGATATGCAGTCCTATCACGAAAACTCTTGGTCCACAGTTTGCCAAAATTACCCGAATAGATAGATCCGTTTGTAAATATATCTACTTCATTAATGTATATTCTGACCTTGCCTCGTGCAGTCCTAAACTGTATGTATTTATCGAGACTTTACGCAACATATGCATTTGTATTTCAGAGGTCAACTATACTGTCACTGGGTTCAAATCAACGAGGGAACAATCAGTTTTGACTTCCGGGTTTGATATATATCCGGGAGAAAAATGTCTTTCATTTAAATACCAAATGAAAGATTTAAAAAGAGAGTTTATCTTTATTGACGTGTATTCCATTGACAAAATCTCTTGGTCCCCACAGTGGTCGAGCCAGGGTCAACATCAATTCGATGGATGGAATGAGATTAATGTAACTATTAATGTAGGAAACAAATCAAAGATTGCAATCAGATTTCTACACTGTAATTGTTCCGATGTGACATACTATATCAGCAGCATTTCGCTCAAGAAGCAATCCTGCACAGGTATTATATTGAGTGACCCGATGATTAAGAAATGACAATAATAATCTTTAATCATTATATATATCAATGGCCAAAAACACACAACCATAATGAAAATGTTGGGAAGAAGTTTGTAAATACAGTACAATTGCCTTGTATTTGCGATTTCTCGATTGTTAAGAACGTAGGAATATATACTTTTTCTAATGTTTGTATCATGTAGTCGGACCAATTGTAACTATGTGAGATGGTAAAAAAAGAATCTCGGCATAAAAGTTCCATTTCTCAAACCTTTCATAATATTTCGATATATTTTACTGTTTATTTGATACACTTATTTTTGCTTCGTTAATTGATACAAACTAACCTTAAAACGTGTATTTATGATCGTTTTCTTTAGTATTAGAAGGGAGGCTCACAGTCTCTGTCTATCTTTCTCTGTCTCTCACTCTCATACCATCTCTTATTAAGGCCAAAATTAGTTGTTGCTAAGACATTTTTGATACGTTATTTTTGAAAGTTTAGTAGTGTTAACAATACCTGTTTTAAAGACGCTTTCAATAAAATTTATAAAAGCATTTTTACCATTCCTTCAAAGTATACTTTATAAAGGACACCGGTTATCAAATCACTGAGTTGTCTTTTTCTCGCCTTTTATAAAAACAAATTCAAAAAAATAAACAATTGAAGTTTGCACGTTTTATAAAAATAAGTTACAATTACTTCAATTAATGATTTTATAGCTTAATTTCGGGAATTATTCAGGAGTACAATTTCACAAGAGATTACAATGCTACTATTTAAAGATTTGTTCATATCCGACATCTCACAATAACTTCAACGCACTAATGAGGAATATATATATATATATATATATATATATATATATATATATATATATATATATATATATATATATATATATTATGCCTTAGAATCAACGACAACATTTAAAACATCACCTTCCACTGCAATCCAAATAACTTCCAGCAGAGAGACTATGACTCCCAAAAAAAACCTACCAAAATTCGCATTAACACTATCGTCAAACTCAGTTCAACTGAAATCGCTACCACAGCTGCAGCTACGTCCGTGAATACCTCTTCGCATTACGCAAACGGTAAAGATTCTCGCCTCATCTTCCTCTCAAGACTCTCTCTGTCTCTCTGTCTCTCTCTCTCTGTCTGTCTCTCTCTCTCTCTGTCTCTGTCTCTCTCTCTTTATTTGTATATTGATGTTAAGAGCAACCATTAGTATATAAAATTAAGTTATTCAATCCTCGCACGCCGATTAACGAATTCGGTCGCAATTAGAGCTGAACACCTTCGTTTTTCTGGTTCACCTTTGCTCCTCCGTCACCTTCTCTTCTGCCCTGCTTCATGCCTATTTGGGTCTGCCTCTCTTTCTTCTGTCAACGGGAGTTTATCTTAGGGAAAATATGTGAAGTGATGGGGGAGCATTTGGTGCACGTATCTGATCCACCTCCGTCTGTGTATCTATAATTATTTGATGATGGGTTTGGTTTAATTTATTCATAAACCAATCAATGCAAAATATACAAAAAGGGGAGGGAAAATGCATTCCTGCCTCACTACAGATCCCACCTGACTTCCTCATGCAGTTTCATATTGCAAAGTACTCGCTATACATCATCCTTATTATGCTTACAGTTTTCCTGCATAGTTTCCACAAGTAATCCGGATGTCTGCTATCAAAAACGTTCACAACGTTAATAACTTTGGCTTATAAAGGTGCATTGAACGTCTGACTTTGTTCCATGATCTGTCTCAGTACAAATTTGTGGTCAAAAGCAAGCCTGATTTGTTTGATGTACTTGTCCAATCGATGCATCCACCATTCTTCTGCGGACGATCTTGCTAAACACCTGGCTGGTGAGAGAAAACAGACAGACAGTTTGACAACTCGGCTTTCTTTGGTAGTTTAATAATTCTCCTAGACATGATTTGTTATTCCGTCTTTAAAGATTTTTGTCAACAGTCTTTTTAGGCGTCGACGAGGCTTCCTTCTCGTTAATATTTAATAGAAAGGTCTATTTGACAAATTGAGGCTTCCTAGTAAATATTTAATAGAAAGGTCGATTTGGTTCCTTGTAAGGGACTATTTGGCAACAAAAAAAGACGCTATGTCTTTGTCCCCCCCCCCCCCCTCTGCTGCTATGGGTTAACCGAATATTTTATCAAGTCCGACACGATATCGCGTCCGAGGATCTGATAAATTTATTGTCACAAATCCGTGTGGAATTGACTGAGCGTGACTAAAGAAATTTCTAAAGAGATTATGATCCATATCACCGCTGCACCAAATTTGCCAAATATTTCTAAGAGTATGTGTATCAACTCCGTTGAATACGGCAAGAATATTACAGTTATCTCTGACCCGCCACAGCCGTTTAGGTAGCTGGTTTTATATCTACATATTGGATCAGATATCTGCGGTGCATTAGATAGTTCTGACATCTGATTATATTTCAAATATTTATCTTGAATCGTAACATCTGCTGATTTATAATATTCACAAGGTATTTCCCGCTTAATTCTCCATGATCCCTAACTCTCATCAGAATTAGTGAATTCAGCTACTGCTTCGCTGTGTTTCGCGTCTATATAAAATGAATCAGTGGCTACTCTAACGGCGGTGTCAGGAAATCTATTTATCATCGAAAATAAATTGATAGAAGCATAAACTAGCATAGACGCCCTCAAATGTGTATACTGAAGATTTTCCCCGTCTGCGTAAGTAACAATTGTACCAAATTTTGTTCCATCGGACAAGAAAACGTCTTTACGATCGACATATATAATTTTAGATGTTATATCCGCGATTATAAAGTCGTACTCAACACTATCTATAATGAACCGTGACGAATATTGTTTATTGTCGTATTTTCCACCTTGAGTAAATTTACCAATTATTCTTCTACCAGAGCTTTTGCTTGTCTATTTCTAAATTCAAATATCTGTTTGGACCATTTCACGATATTTTCTTCGTCAAGATCGGGAAACTGTTTTCGTTGTTCGCTGATTATACTATCTAGATTGGGTTATGGTAACCAGACTTCAGACTGAGCTCGATAGGATATAATCGCTTCACTGACAATCAACGATAACAGCATTCTACAATCAATCATATACCGTAACAGCACTATTGGCATCCAGCGTTTTTCAGATATATGTCTACCAATCCAAACATAACAGCACGGATGAAGTCCTGTAGCCAATGCAAATGATACCACACGAGCGAATCCGGTTAAATCAAAATCGGGTAGAAGTCCATTAATAGCAACACGGGCCATCTCGTGTGTTGGATGTCCAAATCATTTAAAGTATTCAGCGCATTCTCCGTATCCGAGAAAATTCGCCGGATAACACGCAACTATATCAACTGAAATAATACTTTCACGGTCATATTTTGTATTCCATAATCCGCCATGGTTGTATTCTATACAACTTTATTTGATGTCTGTGAGAAACCCACCTCTTGTTTTTTTCCATGTGTTTTTTTTTTCTCGCAAAATGAGCTGCAACCGACGGAATTGTAAAACAGTTTGTTAGTAATTGCTCGTCGTCGAAACTCTCCGAGAAACTACTAGCTAGTTTTTTCATCGCCTCATGGAGGATTTCAGTGCGGTATAATTCTCCATTCGGTCTTACAAATTGATCGAATCTACCCTCGGAGTTTTCAAAACTGTGAAGCAACCACACTGACACGGGATTGTTTTTACTCAACTGGTGAATAAAATCAAATAGTTTCTCTTTTCCCGAGAACTCCCCGGAAAATTCCTCGGGTATATATGTTATGGTTCTATCCCGCGGAAATATTGTTACTGCAGATGTCCATGCGTGTTCGTTATGATCAATAAGTTTAATTGGAGCTCCATTTGATTTATATTTTGATTCGTATAATACTTCACCGGTTATTCTCATTACCGATATTGGGAATCTTAATGATGTTTCGAATTTAGTTATATCTTGAATTGTTACCCCTCGCTGTTTCACTGTTAACCCCACTCGTTTATTTTTTTACGTCTTAGATCAGTCAATTTGTTTCCACGCAACGCATTTGTTAAGTGTTCTATTTTTCGTTCTGCCACACAATTTATTTTTGATAGTTTCATGGGTTTTAGATTTTCAATACTCGGTTTATCATTTAACGGATATATCCCATAAACAACTGCTGTTACAGGATAAGATCTCTCGTAAGACCGTTTGTCAATTCCAGTCAGAATTCCTGGTTTGGAATCTTGACTCACAGTGACAGTTTTTATATCCCGTGTCTTAACGGATAATGAATTTTATTCTAAAAAAATACCTTTTCCGCGTAAGATGTGAGATTATCACTGCTGCGTTTTTATCGTTCATGGTAGCATCAACGCTGCCATCAATTCGAAATGTTGACCAACAGTGAGTCGCTCCATCACGCTTGAATTCATTAAAACAATCACGAATTTCACTTATCATGGATCTATCACGAATTTTACCCTTTAGTGTCTCAAAGACTCTATCGAGATTAAATTTAGCATTTTTCCAAGGTGTAATTTTCGATAATCTCTCGAACTCCTTCATATTATAATGAATAATTGCAAATGGCTTATGTTTGGATAAGTAACCCCGTGTAACAAATCATGCAGAAAGGAGTTCTGTGGGTATCATATGCAAAGCGTTTGACGCGGAAGCCTTGGTCCAATTCCAGGTATAAGATGTGGGGTAAGGGTGAGAGGAATATCACAATTGTGTCTCGGTTGTGGTGGTAAGAGATACAGAGAGTTGAAGCGCTACTATGATAAACGAATTAAGAACTCCATTAATGACTCTGACTCTGACAGTGTCAAAATCATAAGAACTCCTCAAGACTACAGTGAAAGATTCTCAAGTGATGTTATCATTAGACCAAATAATTAATTAGACAAACAATAGTATAGTATATAAATGAACCAAGAATTTCGACCACACCCTGTGATTCCAAATTATGAGGCATCCAGTGATGGTATTGTCAGACACCGTACATTGAAAAAGGCAGTCGGTGTTGTGAATAATATGGGATTATTGATGTTTAGCGCTGGGAAGAAGAATTATTACTGTCACAGATTCGTCTTCGAGGTGTTTAATGGATTGATCAGAGACGGTTTTGTAGTTGATCATATTGATTCCAATCCTCGGAATAACAAATTGGATGATTTACGAATTGTTACACAGAGTGAGAATAATACATACGGGAAAACTGGAAAATACTCAAAAAATGCGAGGTCTGTAAAATCATTTAATACAGCAACTAATGAAGAAATTATATTTCAATCAATGAATGAAGCCGGTAGATATTTTGATATTTGTATACCCTCAGTAAGAAAAGTAGCAGAGGGAATTTATCGATCAGCTTTTTCAAAAAGGATTGAACAAAAAATACAGTTCGTTTATGTCTAATCATGTTTTGCATTATTCTATATAACACCAACTGAGATAACTCGTTTAGGTATATTTACGGCCTATGAAAGAGTTATGGATCTCAATGGGCTTTGCCGATTATTTATCAGTGGAAATATTATATATTTTGTAAGAAAACGAATAAAATATGTAGTGTTTTACAAATAATTGTATTTTTGTTTTCAAGTATTTTGTTTCATTCAAGAAAGGTATATGGATTCGTTCGTGGCTTTGTGATCGATCCATTGACGTCATCACACCTGGTCGTTATTGATTTTATTAGCTTACCTATATAATATATTCACAAACATACACCTGTATATAAGAACCATTAGCTCAGTCGGTAACGTGTCGCCGCGCCATACTGACGGCCATGGTTCGAAACCCGTAGCAGGCATTATTGCTAACGGTGGCCGACAGATGGTTTTAATTGGGGGGTGGGGCACCTCCGAAATTCATAATTGCAACCACTATACCAACCACACCACGCCGTGGTGTGAATGATTTTTCATTCAATCTAGGGTGACTTTGTGAGGGGTATATGCGGTTGCAATTTGAATGTAGGAGTGTCATCATTCATTGACATCATTCATTTAATGTTATATGTAGTATTGTCTTGTGCCGTCCCTATACAATTGCCAAAACACTCGAATGGAATTGTATAATCATGCATTGACATCATTCATTTAATGTTATATAATATATTGTTTGTGCTGTCCATTCACTAAACATATCCTCTTGTGATTCTAACCCGTTATTTAACGAGTTAGATTCACTCTTAGGGGAATATGCTTCGTGATAAATGTGCTGTCCCTATACAATTGCCAAAACACTCGAATAGAATTGTATAATCATTCATTGACATCATTCATTGTATATATCCATCCTTTTTGTATGCCTAGAAACTACCCAAAACCGTAGTAATGGCATTGTGCTGTCCTTAACATGTATGCCTAGAAACTACCCAAAACCGTAGTAATGGCATTGTGCTGTCTAAAAAACGGGTCAAAATTGACCCCCATTTTTTTGTTTTTTTTTGTATTAAAAATATGTATTATCATATATGAATTCTGAAAATATGAATAGGATTATAGCTGAAATTTCAAAATTGAAAAAGCAAGAAATTAAATTATCTGACAATTTAAATCCTGACCAAATTATATCTGACTTTCCAGATATAGAATACGGTATTATAACTAACAAATATATGCTGCCAAAGAAATATGCACTGATAAAAAAAAATCCAGAATTCTATTCGGGACTCTCTTGCATTCTGTAGTGACGTAAGTGTGTTTGCCCCGTTATTTACTATTGTGGAAGGAATACGACAAGAATTAGGCCGAGATTATGAATTGAAAAAGGAGGTTAATTCGAAGATTAGAAATATACGGGCGTTAATTCAAGAAAATGAAAAAAAAAACGCTGGATACAACTAACGATTTGACAGTATAGCGCGTTAGTAAAATTCTCGCACTGTTGCAAATACAATGGAAGGTATATTTGATCAATGAACAAGGAATTAAATTAACTGAAAAATATTTTAGTGAGTGTTTTTTTTTTGTTACTTGTCTATCTGAGTCGGGTTGAAACATATAAATCATTTGATGATGGCAAAATCACTACATTGTACATTAATTGGAAATTGCTTTACTGTTTTAATAATGGTCAACGAAACATTAACTACAAGACTAGCGAGAGAGATTGTCTGCAATTAGGAAATTCTTACCGATTCGCGACTCTGTCAGAAGTAAATTACAAGATAGAGTCTTCAGACCGATTTTTCTGAGGGATCTGAAGATTTGTTTAGACCAATTACCAAAGCAACGAAGGGGGTAGAGCGAGCTATATGGGGGGATGACCCCGAGACGGGGGAAAAAAGAAAAGAAAAGCCTCTTATAGGTGAACTTGAAAAAATAGCAACGGAAACTGAAAAAATAGCACGAAGATCCAAACAAACAAAAAAATCTTTAAGAACACTTCCTGGTGGTATAATAACTGTTGCAAGTCAACAAAAACAACAAGAACGACAACTTCGAGAAGAAATAGAACGATTAGGTGGTATTGATATTAGATCCCTACCACCTGAACTCCAGGCACCACTTGCAGAAGAAGAAATTGAACTACCAGGTGATATTCCTATTATCCCACCACCACCTGAATTTCAACAAGAAGAATAACAAGGCGCTGTTGGAAGAGTAGAATATCCACCTGAAAAGATATTTACGGCTGATGCGTTAACTGAAATAATAAATACCTTTGACGATAATGAATTAGCTGAATTTATCAAAAATAAATTTAAAACAAGAATAAATTATATATATGATAAATTTAACCGGTTTATGAAACACAGAGACACTTGGGAAACAAAAGTATATTTAGCAAAACATGGTGGAACTAGAATCACACAAAAGAAGCATCCTGGGTTTCCTGCATTTCAAGCCTTGGTAAAAGGTATCGCACAAACACCACCGGCATATACAGCAGACGACCCAAACCCGGATGAAATGCGAATAATGGCAGAAGCTGATTCTGAAAAAGGTGCAACATGTGTAACTAAAAACTCGAAAGGAAATGGATATTCTGGGACTGGAATTTCAGGTAGTGGTCTTATTCAATGTCCTGGTAATATTCTCAGCGATATAGCACGATTAAAAGTTATCATAGGAGGAAAACGAGCTGGAAAAAACTCACCGGAAATAATTAATGAAGCGGCTGATATCTGCCGACGGTTATTTCAAGGTGGCATCATTGATATTGGTTTATATCGAGACTTCATTGGCGACTTAGTGGAAAATCCTTTGGATGGTTACCACAGCGACTAATCTGATGACGAATTCATCGCATTAGATAAATATCATTTAAATAAGATGATCATACACTACAACCATGATAAACTATCCAGCGTCTATGTAGTAAACTCGCGGTTTACATTTTATAGAACATGCTAAAGTGATGGTCTCGGTGATACAATTGCTTTGTTATTAGCAAGAATGGCTCCAAACGTGGCGCCGCTAGCAAAACAATTATCAATGAAAGCTATTGATGTTATTCGTGATAAGGGTATTAGCGCTGTTGGAGATGCTGCCGGAAAAGCGTTTTGAGCCGCGAAGGATAAACTAATAGCGCTAGTTCGACGGCGAAGGAAACCACCATTGACGACTCCGTCGTTACCGTTACCATCTACAGCGGAAATGCCCGCGAGTGTTAGTAAAATAATAAATAACGCAGTGAATCAGAAACTAGTGTCGCTGGTGACTAACGCCCAAGATAACATAACCGCAAATATGATAGCGGGAAGCGGCTTAAAAAAAACCACGGCAGGGTCGTCGACATCGATGATTTAGACTTTGATAAATTAAAATGAATATATAATAACATGTTCAAACGGTCACCTGATCCAGCGTTTGATATGGACGCCCGAGTGCGCAAGGATGATTCTGTATGTGATTATCAATTTTATTCTTATCACGCAGTATAACTGGATCTTCGATCAAGAATCGAACTTCAGGTCCATGATACCAGTAAATACTTTCTACCGTGTGAAGCGTTTATCGACGTAGAAGGAGAACTTCTACAAGAAAATGATACAGCATACGCAGATGACCAAAATATCAGAGTTGGTTTTGTCAATAATGGTATCATGGCGCTATTTGAAAGTGCAAGATATATGATTGATGGAAGAGAAACTGAATCTATTGAGCGTGAGGTTGATGTTGCCACAACAATAATCGGGTTAGCAAGATATTCAGATGATTATACAAGATCGCCAGGTCCATCTATGATGTTTTCTAAGGATATTACTGATCACCCTGAACACGTTCAGTATACTAAATTACGAGCAAGACCAAATGTTCCAATCGATGCTGATCAACCAGTTGATACTGGTGAACACGAAGCAAGACTAGCAGAGGCGTTTGATATTATCAAAAGCGTTAATAGTAATTACAACCTAGGATTTGCAACACGCGTATCAACATTGAAGAGGCCTCGTCGACATTTTTCATGTGCGATTCCACTACATCATATTTTCGGATTCTGTAGAAATGTCTGAAAAGTTATCTATGGAGCAAAGCATACGGTAGTACTCGTGCGAATGGGTACTGATCATAATGCAATATGGCGCAGTGCTCTTGTGGCTGCCGGTAAAGTCGTTTTAACAAAACTATCATTATGGATGCCAGTGTTGACCCCATCAATCACCACAGAGAAGCGATTACTATCATTTATGGACCAAGGAGGAAAATCGTTGCTGAGTTGGTTATCAGTGACCACAGATATTATAGATTCTAATATTGATGGTACACTTACATGGCATCTAGCATCAAAACAAGGTGTTTCAGTTCCACGTCATATATTTATTGCGCTACAAGATGGAACGCGATTAGACAACCAACAACGCAGCCATATGATATTTGATCAGTTAGGCGTTAATGAAGTCTCACTGAGAATAAATGGACAACAGGAACAATCCGAGGATATACTACTTGATTACATCACTAACAATATCACCCGCGTGTATCATCGTCTGTTCACATACATGGCGCGCGATCAAAACGTCGATACTGGTCTAAAAATATCACAATTGGATTTTAAAAATCTTTATCAGATTTATTACTTTTCTTTGGAACATCTTGATTTAACAAGACAATCTGTCGTTGATATACACTTTAGAGCCCGTGTAACTCGTCCGACTGATGCACATGGTGTTGCTGTCATTCTCAGCGATAAATCAATGCTGCTAGAAGGTGTTGGCGGAAGAATGAGAGTGATAGATGCACCAGTGGAAAACATGTAACAATTAGATCAATTTGTTATTGTATAATGAAATACAGTTATATTAGTGTTACGTGAACTCCCGGTCAACTCAAGAAATTGCAATCGGAATCAGCTAAAAAATGTGGAACCACAATAACGCTAAAACCCAATCAGATGACTGGCGGGGCGAATAAATTGTCGCTGACAACTCGTCAAGTTAAACACTTCAATGATGTTTTCAAAGATATAAAAGGTGTTCAGATCACTCTCTCTCCAGTCGCGATTAATAACATGATAAAATCAGGTGGTATATTCCCGCAGTTAGCTGAGATTCCAGCTTTGATTGCAGCAGCGGCCCCAGCGGTGGCTAAAGCGGCCGCGTTAGGAGCCGTTGGTACCGCGGTAGGAATGGCACTGAAGAAAGCAACTGGGCGAGGATATAAAAAAGGGAAAGGGTCTAAGACTACCAGGAACCCCGTATTCATGGTACAGCGGAAAAGGTCTGAGAATCCCAGGAACAGTTTACTAGTTGAGGAATCTTTGACTCCTATGTCAAATTTTGATTTACTGGATGCTGCTAAAAAAACTCGAGATTAAAAACTTCAGAGGTGTCTTTATGAAAGATCAGTTGCCGGTACAACCAAACAGCGCCGAAACCGGTATCATTAATCTCGAAACCAGCATCGGACCTGGAACTCACTGGGTTGCATACGCGATTGATCCACGTGCAATTGTTTATTTTGATTCATATGGATTAGCACCGCCGAAGAAATTTATGCGTTATATAAACCGTTTAAAAACTCCTCGTTGGTATTCTACGCTACCAACACTACAAATGAATGACCCACCAATATGCGGCAGCGAAGTATTAAATGTTCTTGATGCTATTTCAACATCTGGAAAACCACCACATATTGTCGTAAATGAATACACTAGTAATCACATTTTAGAGAGACATTATATAAAATAACATGATTGATATTTGGAGGAGATCTTTATCAGCGCTGAAGAAACCAGCCACAGAAATGTCTGCAACCGGTGATATAAAAAAATAATCAAAGATGAAATAGCTGAGACGTTGAACTTAGCAAGTGTTGATCCTAATTAAATAGTTGTATTTCAAGATCGTCAGGGTAAATTGAAAACTAGTAATTTTTCCCCGGATGATATTTTAGATAAACAACGAGACGCAACCGAGAACACCGTTGCGCTATTTTTCGATCAGGGTAAACTCAAACCCGGCGTTCTCGTTTCGACGATTACAGATAAATTAAAAACTCAACGATGAGCTGAAATTCATACAAAATGTTTCGGGTGATCCAGCGACAACATCACCGAATTTATCATTAATAAAAATCTCTATGAACAATATAAAGACTGTCAATGACGAATTAAAATCAATTATGGCTTTCTTCGGCGAACCAGCGGTAATATCACCGAAGCTCACAGAGATAAAAAAAAATTCTATGTTGTAACTAGCAACACTTCAATCTAATATTGAAGATAACGGAAAACAGTTTTCAGTTTTTCGTAAAAATATTATAGATAAATTTCTTGGAACCGCGTTGGATAAAATTGACATAAAACTCCCGGATATTAAAAAATTCATCAATGAGACGAAAAACTTCATAGAGGCAATCAAAACTGATTTTCCGAGGATGACAATAATCATTGAAAAAACAAAAATTCCTCATGAAAAAAACCAACAACGTAGTATACACGATCCAACACGGATCATTTGCGTGGACTCCTACAGACAATATACTAAGTATCAATGCAACCGTCAAGGGCATTTATCGATTAACACTAGTATCACCGACTCAATTTAATATATCATCGATGAGTTCATCTGGGGTAAATAATAAGATATCAACGATCATCGACAAGGATACAGCTGAAAAATTCACGATAACATCCACTGATAAAAATTTGATTAGGTTTTCAGTATCATGGTATATGTAATTCGTAGCGGATTTGAGCAAATAACTAAATTGAAATCGTAAACTGATTTGGAAATAAAATGGCATCATCAACGATACATTCAGTATCTCAATACCGCTATGATCAGGTCAGAGAATTTCAAACTAAACTTTAAACACTTACTGAGGAGTATCAAACAAAAATAAACAAATACCGACGAAGAATCACCGCAATCGATGTTACAGTGTACTCGGTGAGTGGTGTAATCAACGGAGCCGGAATTATACTCTCCTCGGTGACAATGATTGCTCCGATAGCTGTTCCTATTTGTATATCAGCGGCGACAACAATCGCGGGAATAATTTCGATAATAACAAAAAAATATCATCATGCAGCCAACGCAAACTACAAGACTACATAATTAAATTTCACTTTGTATCAACCGCGTACTCGCAATTGTCCTCGTTGATATCGTCGTCGCTCGATGATACATTTATATCAGATAGTGAGTTCTCAGCGATGGTAAGTATTTATGATTCCGCGATGTCAAAATTAGAAATACAACATGAATATAATAACGATGACAACACAGCAGGAATTACTTCAACGAATAGTGGAGAACACAAACCCAGTACAAACCAGCATGATCTCAATAACATCAACCAATCCTGAATTCAGTGTGAATTTCCCAATTCCGATTCCCGTGAATGAGATAGCGCTAGCAAAACTACGAGTGTATCACAGTTGGCCTAATATTAGGTCGGTAGCATCTGGCTGTCAACAACCGAATAATTCCTTGGTATTTGCAAATAAGAATAAACCCGATGGAACTCCAGACTGTAACGTTGTTTCGATACCATCTGGGTCATACCAAATTGAACAAATCAATGCTGAATTTCAGCGTAGAATAAAATCCATTACTGGAACACAATCGAAAATCGCTATAACGGTTCATGAACCAACACTATCATCCGCGATTGAGATAAACTCACCTAGTTATATCGTAGATATTTATCAGAGTTCTATAAGATCAATACTGGGGTGGCCTGAAATACCACCTCGACAAGTTAACATATACCACCTGAACCACAAAAATCTGATTATATCACCGACAGGATAAAACCCGACAATCCAGTAAAAAGCTATAACGGTTACAATAGATTGAAATTTTGTCATGAAATGATAGAATAGCCCGCTAATAGAAGATTCTACTTAATTCTAAAGGATAAAATCACTGAAAATTTCACAGCTTTCAATAACGATATTTCGTTGTTGTTAATATCCCTTAAATCCGGCACTCTCACCCGAGATGAATTTATCAGCGTTGTAGAAACATGTAGCAAAATCATCAATGACATGGAAACATTTCATTCGCAAATTATTCAAGAGGTATTAGGTGACAGTAATCCTAAAACGAGAACGGGGGTTACGGCAACGTATAATATACGCGTAGAAGATATTCCCACACTCAAACTACACGGATGTAATATCTCAGAACTACAAAAATTTATCAATGATGCGATCGATGAAGGTTTCAAAAAAATCCATGACGCATGGAAAAAAGTAACAGAACCACAAACAACCATCCTCAAACATAATAATGACCCAGACGGCGGTGGTAGACATATCGCTTCGTTCAACGTGAAAATATCCTCGGTGATAGCATTGAATTTAGTATGTGATGTTATCGAAGGAAGCTATCAAATAAATTTCGAGCGATCAAATCAAGCTCAGCAGGGATATATTTTATACTCTTTTGCACCAACAGCTCCTCCATGATTTCTAATCGTTGAGGATCCAACTTATCCGGTCTATATCCGATGTCATAATACTTCATTAACGAGAATTAATTTCAGACTCACTGATCAGTCTAATAATCTAATTGATTTACGAGGTGAGGTTTTACAAATTAGTCTGTTTGTGAAATCCTAAGGACTTTCATCGTAAAAACAATTGTTAACCCATATCAGCAGAGGTGGGGGGGGGGGGACAACGACATGGCGTCTTTTTTTTTTGGCCAAATAGACCCTTACAAGGAACCAAATAGACCTTTCTATTAAATATTTACTAGTAAGCCTCAATTTGTCAAATAGACCATTCTATTAAATATTAACGAGAAGGAAGCCTCGTCGACGCCTAAAAAGTTTGTCGGATCCCCCCCTGCTGCTAGTCATAATATTCCTTTCTCATCAGCTTTCAACATTTGTGCGCTCACTTCATCCAAAGCTAGCGTCTTGTCTCTCGTCGTTTCGCTCTCTACTCATTAATTTATTTATTTATTTATTTATTTATTTATTTATGTTCAGAGCAACGATCATTATATAAAAGTGACGTAAAACAAAGCTGCTTTTCTCGATATATAACAGGGGATATATCATTATTATGTTGTTAACTTTATAGTTCGAACATTATTGGGTAACACGAATAACGTTCGAAGTTGAAAACAAATAATAAACGTTCAATGCAAGAATTCTATGTAGTTCCATGAGTGATTTTGAAACTGACAATCCTCAGTTTTATAATATTAACAAACCTTTGCTGCCTAATGTAAAATAGGGAAACGGAGCTTCCGAGCAATTCTCCATTATAAAAAGCGTTTATGCAGCATGAAAGTTTAAATAAGAGTGTATGTGTTTCAATTAGTGTATATGTGTTCTCCAAATGCAAAGGTTGGCGGATTGAAAATAATATGAAGAGATGTAAATACATGGCTTTCAGTAAAAGCACAGCACTTTATAGTTCTTTCTCATCATTGTTCTAATTGGGTTACTTTGCCTTTCCACAAATAAAACAACATGTAAGTTTTGTTTTACCCTCAAACATTTTGCCTAATATGAAAATGTGTACAAAAATATATTTCAATCACATAAAGATTCATATTTTAACGCAGTGTTTATTTGTGTGTGTTTGTGTGTTTGTGTGTGTTTGTGTGTAATTTATGAATATATCTGTTTCATTTTGCTTGCATTTCAGACGGAGTAATATTCGGTATTGTCATAGGTGGTCTTGCTTTTATAGCAGCCGTGTTACTGATTGCTACATTCCTATACAGGTACTCAATACACAATATTTGTCAATAATATTTACACTCCATAAATAGCACGAGCTAGAGTTTATATGCGTTAAATAAATCCCTTACAGGAACAGCTAGCAAACATTATCAATAATAAGATTTCTAAAATACGACAGCTGTTTAAGCAGATACCATGTATAGCACCAATAGAAAACGAAAGGAATCATTGGGATAAACTAACTAAAGTACGATTATTAATTATTGGTCACAAATCCAATACTAATGTTCTCTTGACCCAACTCCTGTGCATGTTTCTTTACCTGTCAATGTCGGTCAATATTTTTGTTAACTGAACCTGAATATTGATATGAGACGCGTATGATTACTTTTATGCCATTAAACACCTTAGTATGTCAGTATTTTACTGCAAGTAAACAAAAACATGCTGAAGTATGTCACATTTGAGCTGATATATCTGTCTGGGACAATATAATGTTTCCTATCCTTTCCGCAACTGTCAGAAATTGTGATTTTGTAGTTTATCATGGCCTTGTACTGATTTATTGTGTTTCTTCTCAGAAGACGTGCTACTAGCCCTAACGCAAACATATCTAACTATCGCACAGTCTATAGTGTTACATATAGTGGCGCAATGAGGCCAAACACTGATAACGGAGAGACCAGGCATTCAACATAAAGACTCAGTCAGACGTCAGAAACTGTGCCTTACAATGCACAAGCAGAATATTCAACTGTCCTAAAAACGCAACCTCGAGATAGTCAAATACAACAGAGATTCATTACAAGAATTATAAATATTTATCCATATCAAGTTCAATTGCTGAACAACGGTATAAGCAATGTGACAAATCCAGAACAAACCCACAACCAATATCATCAAAGTGCCGATAAAGACGGCACTAGCTCATATGATACAGTGCATAACACGGATAACCACATGACGGAATTTCGTGATGACATTTATGATTGCACGATTATACATTCTACGCCAATACCCGATCCCACATACGATCATTCAAATTTAAACTAAATTTCGATAACATATATGATCACTCAAAATATGGCACACTCAACAAGGATATAGGATATATGGACCATTCGTGTGATGCTACCCTTCAACGATCTATGCATGATGTTGATCCAGCTTATGACCATATATAAAACGACAATGGGGAAACATTATTTAAGCCAATGCATGCTCTGGAGAAAAGCATATAACATATGATCTCTCACACAAAGATATATATCCATAACGCAGGCCTGCCAAAACGGATGAATCAAACAACATACATAGGTTTCGCTATTGATACAAAAAAAATGAATTTAAGATTGGCGAGCAATCAATTTAAATGTTACCATGACCAAAAAGTACAGCTTAAAGAAGTAGTTTAAACCACCTTAAACTTAAAATATTTGTACTTACTCATGCAAAACGCTCGCCAAATAGAAGAAAACAAAAAAAAATAATTGCGACATTGTTAATTCTTAATCCAACACTTAAATGTATAATATTGTCATGTACAGAATGCTGCTAAGAAAAAGTTTCAACATCATCAATTATGAATTGAAGATTTTCAGAAAAATGTTATATTTAGACAAAATGCAGGGTTAGTAAATTTCCTAATCTTGAAATATTTGGTTAAGTTTGCTCCCAAGACAAAAAAGCAATCATTATTATCACTCATTAAATTTAAAACAAGGCAAACTCCTGACTATTCAGTTGAATGATTTTGTGTGTGTATTGTGCCATATATAGTCAGCAACGAACTGAGGTGAGGTGAAAATCATTATAATTATTCTAAGTACTTTATGCAGCAATTAAATTTGATTGACTGGTTTGGGGCAGTCGGCAGTGTAAATGAAAGAAAAAAACTATTTATATATCGCATGAAGATATAATACATAATCAAGGAGAATGGTCATTGCAATATGCGTATGAAATAGACAGAGCAGTAGGGATAAATATGTATATATATATATATATATATATATATATATATATATATATATATATATATATATATATATATATATATATATATATATATATATATATATATATATATATATATATATATATATATATATAGAGAGAGAGAGAGAGAGAGAGAGAGAGAGAGAGAGAGATAGATAGATAGATAGATAGATAGATAGATAGTCTTTTTGACAGTGGATTATAATTGAGCGTAGGACCTTCCTAACAAAACAATATTTTACACAGCTAATATTTCTTTATGATTACTCAAAATTAACATAGTTATTTGCATCTGAGTTTAAGCCGTTAATTGTTTCAATCGGAAATTCCTGACCTTGTTCACTCATTGTTATAGAAATCAATATCATCTTGATCATCAGGTGGTGACTTACGACCTTATGTAAGGAAGTACGCATTCATTTTTTAACATAAGAATTTAGAAAAGTAACGTTTATTTGTAGTTAATTTAGGAGAGGATATATTTATGTACATTTCTCGCTAAAATTACAAGATGCTTTTTCAGCAGACTTTGGAACTAGATCACTATTTTGGGATTATTATAAATTCATTCAAGAACATTTTGGATTATATGATTTTGAGACACCACGAATGTAGACACATTAGCATATTTAAGGCTACATTATGTTCAGTAATGGACTTCATTCAACATACTCCTTCAATTTTCACTTTATAATCTAAGGCAGAAATTATTTGTTGAATTTTGTAAAAATTGTTGGTATTTCCTATCTGTTTCATTGTTAAACAATACACAGTCATAGAATTGGAAGATATTATTATAAGTTCCGTGCAAGCGAATGTATGAAATTTAGCCTGAACGTGTATAGTATAAGTGAACACGCAATAATCTTTTGGAACAAAACTGGTAAATATCAAGAGTGTAGAATCAATTGAAAGTTTTACTTTAATTTTCCGATAGACTTTAATCTACAAAGGCATATGAAACCCGAAAGTAGATCTCAATATATATATATCTATCTACCAACACACACACACACACACACACATACACATATGAAACCCGAAAGTAGATCTCAATATATATATCTATCTACCAACACACACACACACACACACACACACACACACACACACACACACACACACATACATACATACATACATATACTTTACTTTACTTTACTTTTCCGATAGACTTTAATCTACAAAGGCATATGAAACCCGAAAGTAGATCTCAATATATATATATCTATCTATCAACACACACACACACACACACACACACACACACACACACACACACACACGCATATGAAACCCGAAAGTAGATCTCAATATATATATATATCTATCTACCAACACACACACACACACACACACACACACACACACACACACACACACACACACACACACACACACACACACACACACACACATACATACATACATACATACATACATACATACATACATACATACATACATATATATATATATATATATAGCATAGTTAACAATGCTTGTCCATTAAGTATCTTCTCACCCTCAATAAGCTAAAATCTTTAAGTATATATTTCATCCATTACATCCCAAAACAATGTAAATTTGAAATTAGAGTTGTACGATAATAGTTTACACACACACACACACACACACACACACACACACACACACACACATATATATATATATATATATATATATATATATATATATATATATATATATATATAGCATAGTTAACAATACTTGTCCATTAAGTATCTTCTGACCCTCAATAACCTAAAATTTTTAAGTATATGTTTCATCCATTACATCCCAAAACAATGTAAATTTGAAATTAGAGTTGTACGATAATAGTTTACACACACACACACACACACACACACACACACACACACACACACACACACACATACATACATACATACATATATATATATATATATATATATATATATATATATATATATATATATATATATATATATATATATATATATATATATATATAGCATAGTTAACAATACTTGTCCATTAAGTATCTTCTCACCCTTAATAACCTAAAATCTTTAAGTATATTTCATCCATTACATCCCAAAGCAATGTAAATTTGAAATTAGAGTTGTACGATAATAGTTTACAATGGTTGTCACTGATCTATGTCCCTGGATTGCAAATAGAAAGCCACTGATTTTCCGGTCAAACGAATGCACTTATGTTTTATTCCACTGCAAGACTTGTTGGAAAAAAGTTACTATATATCTGAGGTGATGCTAATAGGACATAAATTAGTAACACTAATATTGTTATAAGCTCCGTGCAAGCGAATGTATGAAAATTTGTCTGAACGTGTATAATTTAAGTGATCCTCCCAATAATGTTTAGGAACAAAACTGGTAACTATCAAGAGCATAGAATCAATTGAAAGTTTTACTTTAATCCGATAGACTTTGATTTCTGAGGCATATGAAAACCGACAGTAGACCTCTATAATATATATCACACACACACACACACACACACACACACACATATATATATATATATATATATATATAGATATATATATAGTATATATATATATATATATATATATATATATATATATATATATATATATATATGGCATAGTTAACAATAATTGTGTCCATTAAGTATCTTCTCACCCTCAGTAACCTACAAACTTTAAGTGTATCTTTCAGCCGTTACGTCCCAAAACAATGTAAAGGTAAATTTAGAGTTGTACGATAATAATTCACAATCATTGGCATTGGCTTTTGTTCCTGGATTGCAAATAGAAAACCACTGATATTCCGGTTTAACGAATGTACTAATGTTTATTCCACTGCGGACAAAAAGTTACTATATATTTGATGTGATGCCAATAGGTAATATGTTTTGAATCATAATCTAAGCCGGAATCTGTTTGATTTTAGCACATTGAACAATAACATTTAGAATGAATAGTAAATGTTTCAATATTGTGTTCCTTTGTTTTAGGTAAAGCGTTTCTAAGATGGAGTCCCGTGATGGTAATTGCACTGTTGAAACGACATCATAAATTATGACAATCCTGCATTTGAAGACGATGATCTTTCATTTATACACCGATATTATTTTCTTATCTGTTGGTTTGCATATTAAGATATATGTTGACGGCAAACTCCAAACGTATGTACTAGTATTCCACGAAATAGTCTTAATCTTTCCAAAGCGACCATAAAGGATGGACATGGAATGAACCTATTACATTATCAATTGGAACTTAACTATAATCGAAAAGAAATCATACTATTATGAAAAAGGTAAGATCTTTTTAAATGAAATCTGAAATAGGTTTAAATTCCCCTTGATCGCATCAGCATGAATGTAATCTCCGTTGCCCTTTGATCGGACTCTCGTGGAGCAGTTTACTGTTGTTTTCAGTGTAATTATTATCAGCGTTATCGCAATATAGTTGGAATAAACTTCATATTTTTAATGTTGTCTCTTTTTATTTATTCTGTACTGCAATTTATTTGTACGCTAGAATATTGCATGCCTTGATGTCGAATTATCATGTTTATGTCTAAGTACTACCTTTTGGAATGTACAAGCTTTCTTCCATCTGGACTTGAGATTAATATAAATGTGCATGACGGCACGTTTAACTGGTTTATTATCAAGTGCGATGTCTCTTACACATCTGTAATATTCTAGCAAAAATTATTATCTTTTAAAATATACATTTTCATTATTATTATTAATGCAGTCTTTAGTTCTGCTGTTTACATGGTCTTTAGTAGCCATAACGTTTCAAGAGAAGAGTATGTTGCTGTAAAACTATGCAATATATTTTAACTGTTTTCTCAGTAAGTTCTGAATAAGCGTTAAAGGTTTTAGATTGTTGCTGTGTTAATCACTGTAGAAAAGATGGCTTTAATAATGTGGATAATTAATTAATGTAACAATATTAATGATCTAATAAAGAAACGCCTAACGTGTATATAACTGTTCAACATTTTATTATCGAAATAACTATTTCCTTGAGCGGCGCATTTTGCTTCTGACCATGCTAAAACAGCATAAGGGGTGAGCCCACCTCGATTTATAAGTTCCTATTTACTAAACTAACACTTCCTACGAAACCGAAAAAATAACGTCAAAAAACGCAAATCGAAGCTTCTAAATAACCAAGAGTTTCTCTCCAAGGGACACAGCATTCGATATAGACGCACCTGTTCTCAAAGATGAATCTGTATCTGATTATCAATTTTATTCTTATAACGCAAATCACCCAAATCAAAATAACAAGAATTGAACTTCAAGTTCATGATACAGGTAAATGTTTCCTACCAGCTGAAGCATTTATTGACGTAGAAGGATAACTTGTAACAAATGTCGATGATAATACGCCACATGCAGCGAATGCGCGAGCTGGTTTTGTTAACAATGTGATAGTGGCACTGGTTAGTAACGCTACATATAGTATTGATGGAAGAGAGATTGAAGCTATAAAAATAATGATGCTGACGTTGCCACAACAATACTGGGTTTAGCAAGACATTCTGATGATTATACAAGATCAGCAGGTCCATCAATGATGTTTGCAAACGATATTACATATAATGCTGATCATATGCATCTGATCCACAGCCAGCTGAATTTTAACATGAAGCTAGACCAGCTTGATATTTTAAAAGGTTTTGGTACTACTTACAACGTTGTATTTGCAACACGTGCAGCAAGGACCACGTAGAAGATTTCCATCTTCAACTTCACTGTCTTATACGCTTCGTTTTCGTAGAACTGTTAGAAAGGTCATCTTTGGAGCTAAACATTCAGTAGCCCTTACACGAAAAGATGATGGTAATGATGCAACCTGGCGAGGTTCTGGTGTTGCTGGTGGTAAAATAAATATCACAAAACTGTCATTGTGGATGGCAGTAATGACTCCAATGATCGCTGCCGAGGATACAATTTTGTCATTTATGGATACAGTTGGTAAATCATTACTATCAATGCTTACATGAATGACAGGTATTATGCCGAGTACTATTTACGGAAATATTTGCATAGCATATGGCATCATCACCGGGTGTTCCTGCTCCACGACATATATTTGTTACGCTGCAAAATCATATGAGGACAGGTTCTCAAGAGCGGAGTCATATGATATTTGACAAACTCGGCGTTAACGAGGTCTCATTAAGAATAAACAACAAGAACCATCTGAAGATATTTTACTTGACTTTGGACAAAACCAAATAGCACGCGCATATCATCGTTTGCTGACATTTATGAAACGTGATCGGAATGTAGATACTAGTCTACAAATATCACAATTAGATTTTAGCTTTGGGAGCTATTGGGATAGTGTCATGAATGTGACTAAGGAACGCAACAGGACAAGGATACAAAAAGGAAAGGGGTCTAAGGTTAGCAGGGAGTCGTTTCACTTACGGAAGCGGCCTAAGTTGACTAGATAGTCTACACTTGTAAGGAAAATGTCTGACGATTTAATAACACCGATAGCAAATTTCGATTTAATCGATGCTGCTAAAAAATTAAGAATAAAAAACTTCAGAGTACTTTTTATGCGAGACCAATTACCTTCCAGACCAAACAGCTTTGAAACCGGTATCATTAATCTCGATACTTCCACCGGAACTGGAACTCATTGGACCGCATACGCGATTGATCTAAGTGTACTTATTTATTTCTTTATTTATTTCGCTACCAATACAGACAATAACTGACCCACCAATATGCTGCGGAAAAGTAATTGCTGTACTCGAGTCTGTATCAAAATCAACCAAACCACCTCATAAAGCTGTAGACGATTATACAAGTCATGGCTGGAAATCTATTATTTATTTAAAGAAAAGAATAATGGTAGATATTTACGAGAGATCTATCTTGACATAGAAAAGTACGGAAGGAATTCGTTAACGAACATTTATCCGAATTACTAAATCTTGCAAATGTGGACCCAAACGAAATAGCTATATTTCAGGATAAGCAGGGAAAATTAAAAACGAGTAATCTTTCATTGAACGATATTATTGTTAGAATTAATGGAGTAACCGAAAATTTATAGCCGTATTTGACTCCACCGGTAAGATTAAACCCGGAGTTCTTTTTTCCAACGATATTAGATATCCTGTGATACAATGACAGGCGAACTCAACATGAACTCGAATAAAATAACGACACTTGGTGATCCAGCATCCAACAAAGCATTATGTAGGTACCGTAGGTATAGTAGACAATAAACTATCAACGCTGCCGGCCGAATATGATGTTCATGTTGGCGAGTTTGCAAATCTCCAATAGAAATCTTAGAATATTGGACAAAATCGCAGATAATTTCTGTGGTACTCCGCTGATTTCTGATATGAAAACAAGTATTGAGACAATTAAACAAACACAGGATAATATTGTTAGTGATTTTCCAGCTATCGCTTATACGATTAAAATATTGCATAAACAACATATTATACGGTGAACTCGATACAGTGGGGGTCTTTCACCTGGAAAATATTGAGTAACACCGTTCAAGCTACCCCATCTGTTAGAGGTAGCTATAGATTAACGGTGATTTCGCCATTACAATGTACCATCAAGTACATCTACTGGTGTTAATAATACAAGTGCAATAATAGAGAATGGATCCACTGAAACATTTAGAATAGCCCCCAAAAGTGGCGGTTTAGCATCAGCGTCACTCACATGGTATGTATAATTTGTAATTAATTTAAGTAAATAATATAATGAACGTCCAACAGTATAGATACAATCAAGAACGTGAATTACAAACTAACCTATAAAACAACTCCTTCACGAGTACACAATAAAAATATAAAAATATCACAGGCATGTTGTCGTAGTTGACATAATTGTGTATTCGGTTTCATCTGTTATTGCGTCCGCTGGTGTATTGCTATAAATAGTAACAATGACATCACCTGCAGTTTAATACTTTGTGTTTCAGCGACAACAACAATAGCTGGTGTTCCTAATATAATTGCCAAAAATATATACATGTTGTCAGAATAAACTAAACGAGTATATAATTACATTCCCTACCTCGACTGCTGCATATTCCCAATTATCATCATTATTTTCAAAGAGCCATAATGAAGACATAATATCGAGTTCTCAGCGAGAATAAAAAATAATAATGTCGCTAGAACTATTGCAAGAGATCGTTACGAATACAAACCGGGCAAGAACAACGATGATCTCAATAACTTCCAACAACCCTGAATATAATATCAACCTTCCGACTGCAATTCCTGTTAAAGATATTGCACTTGCTCAATTATGAGTATACTACAGTTGACCACATATCCGGTCAAAATCATTCGCGGGTCAACAGTCAAATAATTCATTGGTATTTGCAACCAAAAATAAATAGGATGATACTCCCGATTGGACGATTGTTTCTATTTCAAAAGAAAATTATGAATCGAACAAAATCAATAATGAACTCCAGTGTAGAATTATAACCATTACAGGAAAAAAATCAAAAATCGCAATAACAGTCCATGAAACAACATTATCATCCGCAATAGAGATACATTCGCAGGACTTTGTTGTGGATATTTATCAATCATTGAACAGTGCTAGGATGGCCTGAAGTTGCTCCTCAGGCACCACCACCAATACCAGAACAAAACAAAAATCTGATTTCATCACGGATAGACAATCATATCATGAATTTACATCATCATACAAAGACCACTTACTTGCTCGAAAACTGTAAGATTGGGTAGTTATTTTGTCATCAGTGATGACTGTGGTGGAAGTTTAGGCATACGGGGCTCGATGGAGGAATAACTGAAGATTCTTCACCAAAGTGAAATTATTTAATATTTTAAAATTGTTAATCAAGAGCATAAACGACAGTTTCCAAAGTTTCCAAGAATATCTTTTCGATATAGCAAGTATACGCAGAGAAATCATTAAACAAATAGAAATATTAAACCAGGTTGTATCTGATATGGAATATATCAACCGGGGAGTAATTCATGTAATTCAGGAAATAATTAATCAAGGAGGAAATGTTTTAGACACATACAAGATAATAGAAGCTAAACTACCAAATTTTAAATTTCCGGGGTATAACGCAGATGAACTAAAGAAATCCACCAATTATATTATTAACGAGAACTTTCCTCGAATACTTACCGCATGGAGAAAAAAAATAATTTGGATAATATCCTTAGATACAACAATGATTGGTGGTGCTAGACATATATCACCGGGAACAGTAAATATAACATCTGTGATCGCGGTTAATCTTGAATGTGATGCAATTTATGGAAGTTATCGGATAAACACAGAAATATCAAATCAGGCAAAGCAGGTATATATTCTCTACACATTCACCCCTCGAGTATTCCCTGGAAGTTTGATTGTGCAAGAGATAGTTAATCCGGTAAATATCCGATGTCATAATTCACTAGTAACAAGAATGAATTTCAAACTTACGGACCAGAAATCCAACTAAATTGATTTATCGATTGAGAATTTACAACTGAGTCTTTATATAAAATCTTAATGATCTGACAAAAAATAGTATTATTATATTTTTTTCTGCTTTTTGTTAGGAATTTCATTATTTTTAGTGGTAAATACTTGAATATCGGACGATTTTTATTATTTTTTACTACCAAATACTCTATCAGAATTTGCAACTCGGACGATTTTCATTATTTTCAGTAGTAAATACCCTATCAGAATTTGCAAATCGGACGGTATTCATTATTTTTACTAGTAGATACCATATCAGAATTTGCACTTCGAACGATTTTCATTATTTTGAGTACCAACTACCCTATCAGAATTTGCAGCACGGACGGCTTTCATTAGTGTTACTAGTAAATATCCCATAGGATCTTTATTCTGATAAAACAAATGTTTCTGATTCAGAATAATAATAAAATATATCTGATTCCGAATAATAATAAAATGTTTCTATCATCCTTTTTAACTGTCGTACACGTGTATTAATATTTTTTCTTGTTTTGTTATTCTTTTGATTGATTTGGTCTTATATTTTCTGCTGCGTTAAAGAATTTCTTTAATTCTATATCATCCGCTAACGATACGTAGACTGCCTGTTTAATTTCTTTGACGAATTTAAACTCTGATGGTTGAGTATATCTATCTCAGGATTTAAGCTCTTGTAAGTATTCGAAATCATAATTGTATTCCTTCAATTTGAAAATTTGGATTAGCAGATTTGGATTAGCAACAAACTGAGGTGAGGTGAAAATCATTATAATTATTCAATGTACCATATTCAGCAATTAAATTTGATTGATTGGTTTGTGACAGACTGCAGTGTACATGAAAGAAAAGAACTATTTATATATCGCATGAAGATATAAAACTGGTATTAGTTTTATGTCCATCACCATGGTAAATAGCAAAGACAATACTTGTGCCCTCTTTTTTTCTTCTCCCCCTCTCCCTCTTTTTCTCTCTCTCTCTGTGCTTACTTCATTTACTTATTAAAATGTTAACAATATCCAATAATTCGTGAAGAAACAATACTCGAAATACTGCAGGTTTAGATGTTCTACGACATATTCTTTGTTATATACCTAAAGCTTGTACATACTATATATAGATTTGTATTTCTGGTAAATTGTAAATATCACAAGCAACAAGAACTTTATTGTAAAGAACCAATATGTGAAGAAAATATTCACATTAATTACCAATCAATTTGTTTAAGAGTCAGCAGTTCAATATTTCTTAAAAACGACAAAATTTACCACTACAAACATTTGTGTCCTTCCGTTATATGTTAGTACAAGTTTAGTTTTTCAATTCCTGTTCTTAGTGTTCCCTTTTAAAATCTGATAATTATCCTTGACATATTTATCCCTACTGCTCTGTCTATTTCATTCGCATACTGCAATGACCATTCTCCATGATCATGTATATATATATATATATATATATATATATATATATATATATATATATATATATATATATATATATATATATATATATATATATATATGTGTGTGTGTGTGTGTGTAGATAGATAGATAGATAGATAGATAGATAGATAGATAGATAGATAGTCTTTTTGACATTGGAGTATAATTGAGTGTAGGATCTTCCTGACAAAACAATATTTTACACAGCTAATATTTCTTTATGATTACTCAAAATTAACATATTTATTTGCATCTGAGTTTAGGCCGTTAATTTGTTTCAATCGGAAATTCCTGACCTTGTTCACCCATTGTTCTAGAAATCAATATCATCTTGATCATCATGTGGTGACTTACGACCTTATGTAAGGAAGTATGCATTCATTTTTTAACATAAGAATTTAGAAAAGTAACCTTTATTTGTAGTTAATTTAGGAGAGGATTTATTTATGTACATTTCTCACTAAAATTACAAGATGATTTTTCAGCAGACTTTGGAACTAGTTCACTATTTTGGGATTATTATAAATTCATTCAGGAACATTTTGGGTTATATGATTTTGATACACCACGAATGTAGACACATTAGCATATTTAAGGCTACATTATGTTCAATAATGGACTTCATTCAACATACTCTTTCAATTTTCACTTTATAATCTAAGGCAGAAATTATTTGTTGAATTTTATAAAAATTGTTGGTATTCCCTATCTGTTTCATTGTTAAAGACGCATAAATTAGTAACAATACACAGTCATAGAATTGGAAGACATTGTTATAAGCCCCGTGCAAGCGAATGAATGAAATTTAGTCTGAACGTGTATAGTATAAATGAATTCCCAGTAATCTTTTGGAACAAAACTGGTAAATATCAAGAGTGTAGAATCAATTGAAAGTTTTACTTTAATCCGATAGACTTTAATCTATGAAGGAATATGAAACCCGAAAGTAGATCTCAATATATATATCTATCTACCAACACACACACACACACACACACACACACACACACACACACACACACACACACACACACACACACACACACATACATATATATGTAAATATATATGTATATATATATATATATATATATATATATATATATATATATATATATATATATATATATATATATATATATATATATATAATCTTTAAGTATATATATCAGCCATTACATCCCAAAACAATGTAAATATGAAATTAGAGTTGTACGATAATAATTTACAATGGTTGTCACTGATCTATGTCTCTGGATTGCAAATAGAAAACCAATGATATTCCGGTCAAACGAATGCACTAATGTTTTATTCCACTGCGAGACTTCTTGGAGAAAATATTTACTATATATCTGAGGGGATGCCAATAGGTAATGAGTGTTGAATCATAATCTAAGATATACTAACATTCACCCATTGAAAATAAACAAATAATATATCTCTGTGATATACAGCTTCAGGAAACCTCAGTTTCAAATAATAGTACACACTAAGATATTTATTTAATTTCACGTATAGACTAGGCTTGGGATTTAATCAATCTTAAGTTTTCAGATATGTTTCAAATGTTCTGCACTGTCAGTAAGATTCACAAATCTCCTGAAATGCAACTAAGATTAAAAACTAATCTCATGTAAATACAAATATACTAATTTAACCCTTGTACAGTCGCAAGATTCATCCACCGATAAACCGCACAGTTTCACCACGTTCCTTCGGTTGACCCACTCTTTTGTATCGGCCGCTCACCCCTTCATGGATCCACTACTTATACAGTCAGTCATACGAATACACGTACAGACAGCATACTGCACCCTTGTATTAGCTACGTCTACAGTCGTGGCTTCACCACATGTACAGATATACATACGTACATATATACATCTACATAACTCGTTACATCACCTCGTAACCACGTAACCTCGTAACCACATCGTAACCACCTCGTAACCTTATAAGCTACCATAAAACCAAACTGATAATAATAATGAGTTCTGGAAAATACTAATACATTAAACTCTTAAAAGCAACTTGAAATTCACAGTTCACAACGTTTCAAATATGCGTTGTAATAAATGAATCATTACTCGATATGACAATACGAACTCAATTAACTGCGCATATCAAATAAAATATAAATTTAACACTCACCTTTATGGCTTTTAGAAAAACTACATGAAAATACGTGCTCTCTTCACTAGATCCAAAAGATCACTGTGTCGATTATACCTTAATCTTGCTTAATTCATAGGACAGTTAGTAGTATTCAGGGTAAAATACCCGTGCATATCGCGATAATGATATCCGTAGCCGCAAGTAGTTTACGGCGGCGAGACAAACAGCATAAAGAGTGAGCCCACTTCAAAGACAGAAGTCTTATTATACTAAGATAACGGCTTACAGTTGTTATTTTGCTAAAATAACATCAAGAAGGTGAAACCTTAAGGGTTAATAATACAGCCGCGTTTTACCCTGTCTCCGAATTAATATTAGGATATAAATATCGCGATAAAAATGGCGAATATCCGAGAAGCGCAGATTACTAGATTAAACAGAGAAAGGTTAGTAATATATTTTATCTAATCCTATCCGATATCACGTTACCGGGTCGGTTAAATTTATCGTTACAAACCCGTGAGGGGTTGCCTGAGCACCACTAACGAAATTTTTAAATTTAATGAAATCGAAATCGGAACACCAAGTTTGCCAGATATTTCTTAGTGTATGAGTATCAACTCCGTTAAACACCGCTAACACGTTACAGTTATCTTGGATTACTTTTGGAATTTGGGTATATCGTTGAGTAACGTAGATCACATCGCTGTTCTTATGTCAGCCTCGAGAAAATATCCTCGCGGGATTCTTTTGTCGTTCCAACATGGTATCATCGTACACAACCAAGTTATTTATGTCTCCGAAAATATCCTCAACGGAGGGCCCTTCATCCATATCCGTGATAAACTCGATGATATTTTCTCCGTTGATCTCCGATGCGCTCTGATTATAGTCCTTTAATACCTGGTAGCAGTGTTGATCATCTACGCTAGGTGCCAATAAATATAATTTATCACACGCCATCCATTTCATGATCAAATTAAGTAATAAATGAGTTTTACCACTTCCTGAAGGACCAATAATAATCATCCGGATGGAATTATGTAGCATCGGATGATGTTTAACTCGTTGTTGTTTCTCTAACGCGGAAAAGCTGTAATTTCCATTAGATATAACTAACTAGTATTATGGATTTATATTGTGTGAATTGTAAAGCTAAAACTCCAACGACTGATCCAACACCGTTCACAACAAAAAATTTAGATTGTAAAAAAAAACAGAGACGGTGATAACAAAAAATTTAGATTTGTAAAAAAAACAGAGACGGTGATAAGTTTAACAAAACTTCCAGGGACGCCATGGACAAAGTATCCAGGAGAGAAGCATCTTCCAGGATATAATTACTGTGGAACCGGAACACGATTAGATATCAGGCTAGATAACCAAGATAATCCCAATCCGGGGGAATATCCGATACACGCCATCGATGAAGACTATCGTATTCACGATATCGGGTATAGAAGTAAAGATCTCCAACAACGTCACCTCGCGGATGTAAAACTGATACACACGTTGAATTCTATTGCCGATAAGACATTCAAAGAAAAGTTAGCGTCGTGGATAACAAAAACAGCCATGAAAGGTAAATTAGTCGTAGGTTTAGGTATTTGACATGGAAAAGATTTATTATTCTCCAACCGGATACATCATGGGAAAATCTGCCGTTGACAAACTCGCTAGCGTCGCAAAGGTAAAACGTGAAGCAGCCGCGGATTGGTTAGCTAAAGAAGATATATGGCAAATTTATCTACCACGTCCGAAAAAGATTCAATACGCGTCATTTGATGTTAATGTCCCAAATGAGGTTCATCAGGCTGATATATTATTTTTGTCGCATGATACATTTTACAAATACGTGCTATCCTTCGTTGATGTCGCGAGTAGATATAAAGATGCCGAGGCGTTATCAACGAAGTCATCTTCGGAAGTCGCCTCCGCGTTTAAAAAGAATTATCGTCGAGGTCCTCTACGATGGCCAAATCTTCTTCAGGTTGATCCCGGCAAGGAATTTCAAGGTGAGGTATCGTGAACGATGAAGGAACATAATACTAAGATACGACGAGGACATACCGCGATTCATCGCGATCAAGCAATCGTTGAGCGATTTCACAAAACTTTACATGAAAATAGAATGAATCCGTCGCTACTCTAGGCGCGATATCAACGAATCTGTTTAACATTGATAGCAAATTCATCGAGACATAACGGAGCATAGATGATCTCAGATGAGTATACTGCGGTGTTTCTCCATCGAAGTATTCGACGATTGTTCCGCCGAGTTTTACCACCATGGATAAATAAGATGTTTCTCTTCTCGTAAATATATTCTTCTCGATGGCATCCGATATGATAAAATCTAGTTCAGCATCATCGATTACTAATCGAGTACAAGGTCGTTTATGATCGTATGTTCCTTCTCGGGTAAATTTTCAGATTATTCTTCTTCCAAGATCCTTTGCATCTTTTTCTAAAAATCTTTCTATGTCCCAATCATCGTCTTTTTCAGGAGTTGGTAACCAAACATCTTTCTGCGCCCGATATGATATTTTAGCTTCGGACACTGTTAACCGCGTCAACATACTTTTATCTAACATAAATCGTAACAACGCTATCAGAGCCCATTTTTTCATCGAAAAGTGTTTTCCGAACCATAAATAATTTACTGGGTGAAGATTATCCGCGAATTTGAAGGATGTTATTCTGGCAAATCCTGGTAAATCAAACTCTGGTAAACATCCATTAATCGCCACTGTTGGATGTAGGATGAATAGGTAGAATCGTGTAAAGTATTCGTGACACTCGCCTATCCAAAGAAAACATCCAGGGTAACAACCTTCCATGTCAACGTAAATCATATCGCGGATATTATATTCGTGTTCTAGGGTAACAAGAATAATGTTCGAAATTAAAAACAAATAATAAACCTTCAATGAATGAATTCTTTGTAGTTCCATGAGTGATTTAGAAACTCAAAGTCCACAATTGTATAATATTAACAAACCTTTCCTGACAAATAAACCATGGCGAAAGAGGGCATCCAAGCAATTCTCCATTATAAAAACATTTCTGCAGCATGCAAGTTTAAATAAATGTTCTTAAATTAGACTTAAAAGAAAATTTTGCAGTTCTTACTTACTCATCATTATTCCAATTGTAATGCTTTGCATTCCCGCAAATATAACATGTAATTATTTGTACCCTCGAACATTTTGCCTAATATGAAAATGTGTGCAACAATACATTTCAATCACATAAAGATACTTATTTTCACGCAGTATAAGTATATATATATATATATATATATATATATATATATATATATATATATATATATATATATATATATATATATATTTATTTATTTATTTATTTATTTATTTATTTATTTATTTATTTATTTATGAATGTATTTCTATGTGTGTGTGTGTGTGTGTGTGTGTGTGTGTGAATTATGAATATATCTCTTCCATTTTTCCTGCATTTCAGACGGAGTCATAATCGGTATTGCCATCGGTGGTCTTGCTTTTACCGTCGCCGTGTTACTGATTGCTACATACCTATACAGGTACTCAATACACAATATTTAACAATAAGAAATACACTCCAGTGTTACGTGCTTAGACTCGAATAAACAGCAATATAGAAAGAGTGAAAATAACAAGCTTGTAAAAACTTAATAAACAATTTATTGAGTACAAATATTTTCCAGAAAAGAAACAATAAACTTACGGTTTTAAGAATCAATTCAAAAATTAATCCAAAGTATTATCCACTAGAGAAATTGCTAAAAGTCCTAGTCATAAAAATGTCCAAATAATTTCAAGTTTGAAAGACAGCGAAGAATCCAAGATGTAAGACGATGTCACTTGATGAAGTCAGTTCTTGGTAATAAAATTCTATGAGCACAATTCTTTTCCAGATAAATAACAAAATAAATCCTCTTGAATCCAAAACGAATTGAAATAATTTTCAATAAAAGGTAACTCAAAACGACACAACTTAATATTCTAACAGCCCAATTTATACTGAATAACTCGATTCAAATCATAATTTATATACCTGTTTTTACGTAAACAACAAAGGTATCACGTGATTTTCTAGAATCTTTTGAATAAATTTACGTTCAAACACTCACGTACCCACCGTATGACCCAACTAAAAACAGAAAGATGTTTATACAAAGCTCCATAATGTCCTTGGAACCAACCAATCATTTTAAAAGCTTGTTTACAACTCTGAAGCCAGGTCAGATATGAGGTCAACACCTGGTGTTTATTTTGTAAAGTACGGGTCACCCCCCGCCTTACTTAATGAACGAATCTTAAGCTTAAAATGCCAAATTTGAATCTGACAAACAAACAAATTTAAAAAAATGAGTTAAATCAAATATACGTAACACCTTCAGCCATAAAATAAAAAAAAGGTTTATATGATAAAACTTTCTTTTTACCACAAGCCAATTTACACCTAAGGTTAAAAGAACTCGTATAAATTACAGTGTATATGATATAATTTATTGTTATACACGGGAAAGAGCATCAAATGGTTTAAGTTGTCCATGTCCCACAATATGTCCTAAAAAATCACACTAGCACGGCAGAACTCACTTTTTGATAAATTAACTGTCAAACATGCACCAGTGAGTCTGTCAAAGAATTTTCGAATTGTTGCTAGATGTTCTATCCAAGTGTCATTGTAGATGATGATGTCATCTATATAGGGATCACAATTTTCTAGACCAGAGGTGATCATATTCATAAGACGTTTGAAATGTACTTGGTGACCCTTACATCCCGAATGGCATGAATCAATCATTTAATCAGATCTATCGAATAATCATGTGTATTTGCTAATCTACACATTCTTCTACTGTTGCATAAATCTATGTAATCATAACTATCTCGGCTGATTTATTCAGGATATTGTGTATATCTACAATTAGGATTATCAAACATTGCTATCGGACCTATACATGTATTACAAGGAAATTTAACCGAACAAATGCAAACATGAAAATGCCATTTTGAGTCATCTTGTTTCAGTGCAAACGATACAACTGAAAACGTTTTTTAAGTACCATTGGTACAAAATGACACCAAAAAATCTGTCATGATTTGTAGATTATTCAAAGCAATCTAATTATCTGAATATAATGTCGCTATAATTTAAACATATATTGTGTTCATTCGAATTTACTGCCTCATTTCAAAAAAATATTTCTCAACATTTATCAACCTGTACTGTTATATGCTACTCACACACTGCTGTTGACGTTGAAATGTTAATTTTTTTTCTCGTTTACAAAAGAAATCGGTCAGCTAAGGTTGGTTTTGATTGATAAAGTTCATGATTGCTACTGGTATGACATTCCTGATACATTTTGAAACTTTACAATGCTAGAACTTGTTCTCTTCTTAATTTCCTAGTCCTCGTCATTCTTTCTCTTTTGTTATGCCTCTTGATGCAGCGTGCATATATGATGCTTCGTTACTAACTTTAACGTAACTCAGTTACTATTCTACGAATTATAACATAGTTGCAATTCGAATTATCATAAATAAATTCTTTTTATTGGATCTAATCATGTAATTGGTTAAACGTGTGCATATTAGCCACACTGTATGGATCGTGCTTTTTTACCGCGGTAGTATTCCAAATGAAGTATTCAGAACGGTACATGTATATTCCATATAAATTTATATTTTGTTGGACTTGCGGTGACCGATACACTTCCTTGTTCGTACATACTGGTGAAACGAATGTCGCAGTATCTAATGCTTCGTCATGCCCGATATCTGTGTTTATCTTTGTTTAAAGGTTACGTACCGTGCCAGTGGATTTTAAAAGAGACAAACCGAGGCTGAACATTTCCAAAGTTTATATAATCACTTATAATAACCGTACACGATTGTTATCTCCAGACTATGAGATGTAAACTCCTTGTTTTTAAAATGAACAATTTCTGCAACATTTGACCATGTTTAACATAGAGTTACATATTGAACCTATAGATGTAGTACAGGAACGTAGATGTGTTAATTGATTTGTGGTATCAATTGACAAATATGCTGATGATATAAAAATTTCAAAAAGTGAAGATAATTTAAAGGTGACAATATTTTATCTTAATTATTTTCAAATTAGTTTTAATTACTTTGTCTAGGTTTAATGCCAACTTTCATCATAGGATAAGCTACATATGGCGCCCAGTTAATGTGGTAGAATACAAATCAGGTATCAATACTTTTTATTGCTAACAACTATAAGCCACATTATAATAGCGATATGTATTAAATGGTTCATTAAATCATTCCACAGAAGCTGGCAAACGGGAACTGAAGAATCACTAGGATAGAGTTTAAGAGAAACATTTGATGAATATGAAGATATATTATTGTAACTCAGTGCTTTTGAACCGGGGTTCCGCGGAACCGAAGGGTTCCGCGGAACCTAAGGGTTCCGTAAACGGCAGCCAGGGATTTCGCCGGTGGCCAGTACAAATATGAAAATAACGGCCGAAATTGCCAGGGACCATGCCTGGCACTACCGGAACTGTGCTTTAATTAGTCGTTGTTTATCCACTTAATTACTGTTTCCATTTTTATCCTAATGAGCGTTTAGCGTTTGAATTAATTTTCATAACACTGTTGTTCTTGCGCGACCATGGGTCGATTTGATAAGAAGAGAGAATTAGACGATGCCACAGCTGACGACCAAATTATATTTCAGGAGCAGTCGACTGAAGCTACAGCTAGTACCGCGTCATGAAAGCCGAACGAACGAAAAATTGACGTTGTCGATCGGAATCTTAAAGTTCGTCAGTACAGTGACAATTACTTAGCTATGGGATTCACTTGGACAGGAGACCCAGATTGCCCCTTACCGCTCTGTGTTGTCTGTGTGGAAAAGCTTTCCAATAGTGCCATGTCAGCAGCTAAATTGAAGAGAAACTTTACATTTAAACATCCGGATGTAGCGCACAAGAATGTGGCGTACATCGAGAGGGCACTTAGCTTGAATAAAAAACGAACCGCTACTTTCGAGAAAAAGTTCAAGATAAGTGGCAAAGCTCAAGAAGCAAGTTATGTTGTCGTGGAGATCTTTGCAAAGAAAAAGAAATCGCATACCTGCTATGTTTCAATGACAGACTCCAGTCCAACATACCTATCCAGCCTCACCCATGTATATACACCAGCTAGATCATTACGCTCTTCTTCTGATAATCGTATACTCATTGTTCCCAAGGTGAAAACAAAGTGATATGGACAACGTTCGCTTGCACAACAGGGCCCGTCGACGTGGAACGAATTGCCCATTGAAATTAGACACAAAAACACATTGGTCCCTTTTAAGAGTTCTCTTAAGACTCACCTGTTTCGACTGGAGGGACAAACATAGCGACCTAATCATGTTTTGTATCTTATATGTTTGCATCATGTTTTTATGTTTTCCAATTTCATTGTTTTTGTCATTTGCTGTTGTGTCGTGTAGTCATATAATTTTTGCTGGTGTAAAGCGCTATACAAAGTCCTCATTATTATTATTATTATTATTATTATTATTATTATTATTATTATTATTATTATTATTATTATTAGTAGTAGTAGTAGTAGTAGTAGTAGTAGTAGTAGTAGTATTAGCATTATTATTATTATCTAACATCAACAATATTCCACTGTCAGAAAATACGATAAGCAGACTCATTTCAGACATGTCCAACGACATTGAAAGTCACGTTTTAGCGAAGATAAAGACACGTGGATGCTTTGCACTGCATGTGGATGAAAGCACTGATATCAGCGGCAAATCACAGATTATGAGGTTTGTACGTTTTATTGACAATGGAGCTATTGTTGAAGATTTTTTCTGCTGTCAAAAGTTACCAGAAACAACAAAAGGACAAGACATTTTTGACGTTGTCAATTTATATTTGCAATCATATGACTTGAACTGGAAAAACTGCGTTGACATTTGTACGGATGGTGCCCCTGCCATGACGGGAAATGTCAAAGGTTTGGTCTCTCTGGTGCGACAGATGAATCCAGCTATCATGGTCACGCACTGCTTTATCAACAGAGTAACACTAGTTGCTAAAACAGATGGAGCCGAGTTAAAGTCTGTGCTGGAGATGGGTGTCAAAATCGTTAATTATATGAAGATTAGACCTCTGAAATGTCGCCAGTTCGCTAAACTTTGTGAAAGCATGGAAGCGGACCATGTCACACTCATCCAACACACGGACATACGATGGCTGTCTCGCGGAAAAGTTTGATCTCTTTTATACGAGCTGGGAGAGGAGATGCTGTTGTTCTGTTCTCGTGAAATCTTGAAGGATTTTGAAGAAGAACTGTGCAACGAGTGTTGGTGTTCCAAACTAGCTTATCTGGCTGATATATTTCATGCATTGAACATTTTGAACAGTGGAATGCAAAGCAGACATGAAAATCTATTGACTTCAACTGGCAGAATAAAAGCATTGCTGACAAAATTGATAATTTGGAAGAAGCATTCATCTGCTGGAAATTTGGAAATGTTTTCCAGTGTTGTTCAAAATAATTACCAATAATTACCAAGAAATTCTTCAATTGATTGTGACCCATTTGGATATTCTGTTGAATAGTCTCAGCAAATAGTTTCCGTCGATATTTGTTAACTCGTACGACTGGGTTAGAAACCCGTTTGTGGAATTTGAACTGTGCCAAGGACAGTTTACTTTGAAGGATGAGGAGGAGCTCATTAGCGTTGCGAGTGACAGAACGCTGAAGCTAAAACATGCAGAGTTGAACTTGGATGCGTTTTGGTTACTTGTTGAAAACGTGTACCCGGCTATCGTTGAGAAAGCTTTGCTACTTCTGTTGCAGTTTTCAACTTCTTACATGTGTAAGATCGGATTATCTCCTATGACCACCATCAAACACAAGAAACGAGAACGACTTTTGTCTGTCGAAGATGAACTTCGGGTGTCTCTCCCGAACATTCGGAAAACGAAATCAGTTGCTTTGTAGAAATTACCAAGCACAAGTATCGCATTGAAATGTTTGCTACTGCAAACTGATGCTAACGGATAATAATAAAGTAACTTAGTAGCTATTAATATCGGCTATTCTGGCCACACGAGTCAATTTTTGATTTGGGACACAATTACAGTATTACACACATACACCTTATCAGTAGGTGTTTTCTTGTGTCACTGCATGTGTTTCCTCGAGCAATCTAAACGATTCTAAGGGTTCCGTTCCAACACAAAGGTTGAAAAACACTGTAATATAACTTATCGCCAGTATTGTTTAGTATAATATGATTTTATCCAACAACATTAGCCATATATGAGACTCGAACCCACGCAGATAGAGGTGAAATGATAGTGACGTGACTGAGAGCGCTCCAGACCATTCGACCACTCGGGAACCCCTCCCTCATGTCTGGAAGAAAGCACCTTACCATCATCAGTTGATATGCTCCAATCAGATGATGTGAAGGTCACGTTATTAACTTCGTTATTGCTGACGTTCCAAATGCAAGCAAGCGCGTCATTCTTAGCGATTTCAATGTAAGAGTAACCTGAGATGGAGTGCTAGAAAAGCACATAGTGGGTCACAGTATCAACAATTCTCATTTGTCTCCAGACCTGTGCCGATCCTGATCCTGCATCAGGATGGTGTGGATTTTAGGGTCACCTGCTTCGGCGAGTACCTCAGTGTCCAGAACCTTTTCATGCCACTTGATGTTGAGGATTCTCCTGGGACTTGTGGTGTGAATGTGGTTCATCGTCCTGGTATGGCGTTGGTACACTGTCCACGTTGATAATGCTTAAAGTAGTGTGCGGAGCACAACTGCCTTGTAGACCTTTAGTTTGGCCTGGATGTTGATGTCTCTTCTATTCCAATCGCTGATATACAGTCTGCCAAAAGAAGTTGCGCTGGCTCTGGCAATGCGAAGGTTCACCTCGTCGTCAAGAATGACGCTCTGTGACAGTTTGCTGTCAAGGCTGGTGAAGCGGTTCACCTTGTTGAATTATTGGACGTTGACGGTGATGTTGGGCTCAACAGAGGGCTTTCCATGGGCCATCTGATGAAGGACTTTTGCCTTCTTTGTAGTGATAGTGATACCATACCTCCTGCATGAGCTGGCGAACTTGTCTACGCTTCATTGCAGTTCGGCTTCTGAACCAGCGTTTGAGGGCACAATCATCAGCAAATTAGAAATCCCTGATTGTGTCAATGATGACCTTGGATTTTGCTTGAAGCCTCCTGATATTGAATAGTTTTCTATCTCTTTCTACGGTACCTGATTCCGATTTCAACCTCTCCGTCTCTGAACGCATTTGTCAGCATAGCGGAGAACAATGGACTGAACAGTGTTAGTGCCATCACACAACCCTGCTTAACGCCATGGGTAAATGGGAATGGCTCAAATGTCTCTCCATTGTTCCAGAATCGTGCCTGCATGCCATCTTGTAATTTTGTTGGGCATCCGTAATTGGCCTATACCTTCCACAAGCCTTCTCTGCTGACAGTATCAAAAGCTATTCTCAAGCCGACGAAGATAGAGAAAAGGTTTGTGTTTGCTTTTGACATTTCTATTGTAGCTGGCTTGCAGCAAACACCATGTCGATGGTTCCACGTTCTTTTGCTAGAACATAGTGCTCAGAGTAAAGTCCGTTTCTTTCAGGATATATATTCAAATTAACTTTCCGAATTAAACTTTTTGTATTAACAAAAGGTTACAAGCCACTACAAAAACATAGGTAATACTTTCATCAATTTTTTGAGGATCATATTTATAAATGCATTTTGTCGAGAACGATGTAATAAAATGTATCATATCAGCGAATAAAAAGTTTTCAGATGCGGACTTTATTGTTAAAACTTCACCTTAAACAGAAACGTTTATATTTAACAACAAAGGAAACTAATTCATTATTATAATAATCATCTTTTTTATAACATATACTTAAATATAAGCGATATCTAAGCAGTAGCTGTCATTGCCCTGGGTAACTGCAAGACGACCGTAACTGCCTTAGCGTCATCGCAGAAAATGTTTACAAGAGTAATTGGAGTAATTATAGCTAGTTCCAGGAAAAGTAAGGTTTTTTTAACCATAGAACCTCTCTGACCCCATTCTCTTCGGTAGTGGTCGGAATTCTAAATTCGTTACTTAAATTACTTGCCAGCCTGATATTATTGCAAATGTAAATGTTGGTCACAGACTGTACACTTATTTCACTCCAATGGCAGATCTTGCATGTCTGACATTAGACTCACGTCCAGAGATGATCCGTTCCAGTAACATTGGGTGGGAATGGGTCATTTTAAATTACAGAGGCAAACATGTAAACACGCAACGGACGTACCTTGTTTAGTGACCTTTAACACGATGGTTATGAGTGGATAATATTAAAGATATGCTGCCAAGCGAGCGGGCAAAGAGACATGTGACATCATAAAATTTCCGTCTAAAACATGGAAATGAAACAAACGTTACAAATATCGTTTGCAATGGAAATCCTAACTCGATATGTTTGTATATATGTTACACTCTGTGTATGTTATAGATAGGAGGGCCCTATATTATATAAAGAAGATGTATGTATTCAATGTAGGACAATACAGCTTATATAGGGTTATATTATATACAGCAGCTTGAAGGAAGTGACATATTCAACTTACTAACCAATATCCATCTCTATGAGAATTTGCAACTAGCGCATTATAATATTCTTAAATATTCGCACACATACACTCAGACAAACGCACACACATGGAATTTCTCGACGCGTTTTTTATGTGCTTAAGAAGATATTTGTAATATAAGCGCTTGCACTATTTGATCAAAATGGATTTCAAGGCTACTTAATCTGGGTTCAGTTTTATTTGTTTTTGTTCGAATCTTTTGCGGAAAAGCACTTGAAAAGACCAGAGAAGAGCTATCAAACGAAAAGAAGCTATGGGCTTCTAAATATTTGTGTGGGTCTGGCAGAGACAACAGCTCACACAGACGTAAGCTTGTGTGTGTGTGTATGTGTGTGTATTAGATTTTAAAAGTAGCTTTTTGAACTTTTCTGTCATATCTAGACGATGTCTGCCATGTGACAGTTATAGTGATGTCTAACACTGGGGCATCATGTGCTATAGCGAACGAGGCCACTCAGTCAAATGTGGAATGTTACGGAGAACACAAAATATTCTTAAAGTATTATTTAAGTAATCCACGCTTATATCAGTGTCTAGGTTTATTGCTGTTATGTATATATACTCTTAGCAGAGAGTGTATGGGCGTTGTGAGATGATACGTGCAGGTTTGGAACTCACAGACCCGCGTTTGAATCTCATGAGGGGACGATCAAATACGCATCCTACTGTAAAATGATTTAATAGCCAATTGTTTTCCATCATATTGAATTATATATATATATATATATATATATATATATATATATATATATATATATATATATATATATATATATATATATATATATATATATATATATATATATATATAATAAAAACAACCAATGTGCTGCTATTCTGCACCAGTAATATCATATGGTATTCTAGCACATGCCATGTGCATGTCAAATGTGTTGTGTTGCACATGTTAACCATTAGGCTTTTAATTCATCTATCTCTCTTTGAAATCTATATTTTGTACGAGTAATAGAGATGCAAGTGCTTGATATCCGGAAATGAGTAGCTTTCCTTTATTCACACTGTATTATATACAAGTGGGGCATTGTGTGTCACACCATAACGGAAACTACGGTGTGTAAACATGTAGAGTATATTGCACAGCTGAACTAAAGTGAAAAATGATGAGGAAAATGATGAGACTATGGATGTATCTCATTCTTTCTGCAGCATTCAATTCTGCTTACGCAAATCAAGGTGAATATATATATATATATATATATATATATATATATATATATATATATATATATATATATGTGTGTGTGTGTGTGTGTGTGTGTGTGTGTGTGTGAGAGAGAGAGAGAGAGAGAGAGAGAGAGAGAGAGAGAGAGAGAGAGAGTCAAATGGGTTTACCTTAAGCTGATATCAATTCACTTTAGTTCGTTACTTGTATTATACTGTATTTCAGAAAATATACCAAGTGTATTTATTTCAGCCGACAAAGTATGATAACATTTCTTTCTAACGTGAAAAGAAGCTGCCTCGATTAAATATACAGTAAATTCTATAACCCCTTACCATCTTCGACTTTGTAGAATTGATACCTAACCAATGCATTACGAGTAGAACAACGATAAGCATTACTATGGTTTCTTTAATAAAATCTAATATTCTCGTATAATTTGTTTTGATTCTTTTCTTTATTTACTGATTGACTGGACAGGTAAGACATGAAGTCAATACATTAATTGCGTTTCCAAACTCATATTAAGTGAAGTAATTCAGTACCTACAAACACTCTTATCTATTTAAAATCATAAGTTGTGTGTGTTGTTCTCTCTCTCTCTCTCTCTCTCTCTCTCTCTCTCTCTCTCTCTCTCTCTCTCTCACACACACACACACAAATACACACACATACACACACACACTTTTATGTTATAACATGCCATGACGAAGATCATTGGCATACCTGTTATGGATATTGTGAATGTGTTTTTTGTGTAAAGTTTTCAATATGTCTAATGTGTTTTGTTGAGACGTTTGTAATTTATCTAGGTATTGATAATGGTGATTTTTGATTCTTCTAATAGGAATGTCCTAATTCAATATCATATTATATTTTTCAGTCGATTGTGACTTTGAAAAGGATTCATGTAGCTGGTCATTAGAAGGATTTAGACGGATTTCAGACAATCAGTTCAATAGTACTGATAGATGGAACGATACTATGCACCAAAACGGTAAGTGTTTGTTTTAATGGTCTAATAGTGTATTCAGACATATTTCGTTTACGTATCAAATTGAAGTTACGGTGTTCGAAACGTGCGCTTTTCGTGAATATAAAATCTTGTGAAAAGTGCGTACTCATGTGACAACTGTTGAGAAGAGGTACATGTACAGTGTTTGCGAATCTACGATACATTGCTTCTTTAAGTTCAGTACAGCGGAAGATGCAAAAGTAAGGTTTTACTTACCATTAACTCGATTCAACTTTAGGAATCCTGTTCCATAGAAAAATTAGACATTGCCTTATTCACTACACACACATTTCATACAAGCGATATAGGAGCATACACTTCTCCCAAGATTCAACTTTTGCGAATAGTGCACGTTTCAAAGCTCGTAACTTCAGTTTGGTGCAAAGCAGAAACGTCCCTGATGGCTTGATTGATCGAAAAATGAATCGGGTGCCATATAAGACGGAAGTAGCGAAAAGAAATCGAGGATCATAGCTGGAACCAAGTACATGAAGTTACGTACCTTCTCTTTTATACAGTATGATAATGAGGGTCCTATGTCAGAATGGGTGATGGGAGTAATCGAAGGTATTTTTATCACTCTGTATGATTTTCTTTCCCTTCAGATAATTGTTGTTATTCTTCTTCAAAACATCAAGCTCGCATCGAGCACCTGTATACTACTTCCGTTGTAAGTTGCATTCAGTAGTTGGTAAGATGAGTTATCCGACCAGTGGCAGGCGAGATAGTCTGCCGTGAACATTTGAGAGACGACGATTTCGATAAAATCAAAGAGTCACTTGGTATTACGACCAGCAACGAAATGCAGTACCAAATGTGTTTTCTCGACAATTAAATGAGTCCATGAACACCAGATTAACAACCACCATGGGTTACAACAGGGCTAACAACATTCAGACCGAGAGAAGATTTTACAGAAGCTGGGGCTATCGAGGTAAACTATGTATACATCTTTATATTGCTATATTATTATTGATTGTCAGCCCCTAACCTTCGCCACAAACATACCTAGCAAAACAACGATCAATCGAAGTGGGCGAATTTAGTGGGAGGGTCTTTGCAAATCGTAATAGCCCAACCCTTAGCTACCAAAATTAAGGAATCATGCTTTAGTATGACGAAAGCACGTGTGCGAGTGGTGTTTGCCTGTGTGTGCCTGTGTGTGTGTGTTACTTAGAGTTTGGTTTTTCCCACTCCTCCCTTGTTATTTGTGCCTCCCACAGAAAACCATTAATGTGCATAGCCATGCGTATTTCATGCCTGTTCAACAATATTAAAAATAACAAAATAAGTTTTTGCCATAGCCAGAATGGTGTGAATACTTGATGTATTGATTGTGTTTAATTGAAAGGCTAACTACCGCGTCGTGCTGAGGCACTGTGAGTAAATTGCATTGCTTGAATGAACTCCACTGTATTAGTGTATGACAGTCTAAACAACGAACAGAGAAGCTTTAATAACAGTAAATTAAGACCTCTAATCGTGTTGCACTAAAGCGAAGCCTATACATAGTTAGCGCATTTCGGTGGTTTTTTTTTCTCTTCTTTCTCTCTTCTAGATTGCGCGTCAAATGTGTATGCATCCTTTTTTACTGCCCCGGGATACATTCAATGCTCGTCGTTACGCTCCTTGCTACTGTTGTGACGCGGTTAGGCGGGATCTTAACCAAAACTTTTATTATATACCTATACGATATCGCGACCAAGGATCATGTTACTTTATCGTGATAAATCCACGAGGAATTGCTTGGGCTTCTGAGAAGTTTACAAAGTAATTATATCGATGTCTCCTGAACAAAAAGAAATATTTGTTGCTGAAGTGAATTACGGTCTATCTTTCGACGTACAACCATTCAATCAGCAGTTCAATACAAATACCTAAAAGCGTTGTTTTTCTTCTTTCTAGAAATACCTTACTCATTATCTCACTATGAATCTTATTTGCTGCAGTCTTATCAACTTCTTGAACTCCGTCAGATTCGAATCAAGTGCCCGTTTATCGTCAAATATCTTCTCATAGTACTCTACCAATTCTTTCAGACACTCACGCGGAGATGAGCCGACAAAGGGTGGTGGTTGACCATAATCACTACACATGATAACAATAGTATTCCGAATCTGTACTCATTCAGTGAACATTTTAAAACGCGCACGGATACCGTGCATATCTCATCCCAAATAATGATCTTAGGAATACATTCTCACCCATTCGTTCAGTTGTCTATGCGTCCCCCTTCCACCGAAAGAAATTCTGATAAGTATGAGCCTTAACCCCTCTTTCATTCTACTCTCTGTTGAGTCTGTGAGTCGGAGTTAGCACAACCATGTCAATATTCCGAAATAATTCAATTGCACGTGCGCTTTTACTAGAACAGCTATGTCCATTGAGATAAACGATTTTATGTCTAACCATATGATCATATACCGATGATGCTGATGATGTTTGAGATATTTGACTATTTTTGTGATATATTTCAACAGGCTTGTAATCAGCAGATTTAAAATAACTGAGCAATTTTTATTTTTTGTACTCTTCACTAACCATATGGTGTAATTAATTTGACAGTTCTGAGTACTTTTATTGGGAACTCAAACCGCAGTATCAGGAAATCTGTTCATCATTGTCATTAAGTTTGTCGAAACATACGCTTTCATCGAATTACTTAAATGGATAAGCTGTGGCAAATCACCATCAATGTAGATCACAATTTGGATACTATGTCACATATTGGTGCATGAATATGTTAACTGCCTATTCGAAAAGCTTTTGTGGAAACGGTCAAAAACGTGATAATTATTTGAATATTCTTCAGGCTATTGAACAGTCAGAAATCTCCACGGTGAAATAATGGACATAATATAAAGCATCCAAGACTAGTCAAGTATACTGACAGGTGAAATAATAATATGTTCATCAAATAACAATGCTGGAAACTTGTGATATTTGCCGGCGTGCGGTAAACTGTGTCGCAGATATTATAACCAACTCAGCATTTTAACACAAATACAAACAAAAAATAATTGTTCAGTATCTCATTCTGGAAACCATCAGAGTGGGTAAAGGGAGATAACTACGAGCAGATGTGCCTGAAGATTAAACAGAATCATCCGGTAACCTCGCTTTTATCCTTGACAGAGTATAGGAGGAACAATTGATCACAATAGGGTTTCACCACGAAGTAATTTTTTAGAGTATTCTATTTTGTAATGGGTCTGCCACAAACACTATTGCTTCTGTCTGAATCTTTGAAGGTCAATTGGGGTTACCGGTAATTGGTTCATTATGTATGTCATTAATATTCTAGGTAGGTGGTATGTTGACGACGAAATCAGTTCACCAGTAGAACAACACGTCGAGGCCTTTTCCTTCGGGTTCCAAAACTAATGTTACCTCGCCGTTTTTTCCAATATCACTAATACAGATACAGAAGATCCACTACCCTGATAACGCCAGGAAATTGTGGTTGATAATGTAATTGTTGAAACACCGAGTATTGAATAACCTGTACATACCGGTAACTTCAGCGGTATGTTTGATGGATTTATAAAATGATGTCCATTATACTGATCCAGACATTGTAAAAGTATATTCTGGTAGGGGAAATAAAGATGATTATTTCTTGTTTCTCTTTCCTGTAATGATCAAATGTTCTTTGAAAGTCTGAAAATGAAAGTAAGATCTAAAAATATATGTTACTCTATTAGGAAAACAAAAGATTAACGGTGGAAAATGCGAGGGTCTCTTTACAACTAATGAAATAAGTATGTCTGTAAAATGGATGGAAAATGCAAAATTCCTGGCAAGATGGACTCATTGTAGAGTTCTATGAATTATTTTGGACGACTCTTAGCTGTTTTTCATGCAGATTAATAACTTCCGGATATTATGAATGAAAACTTTCTTATTTACAGACTCAATAGGTTTTAACATTTTTACCAATGACAGAAAAACACAGAAGATTTTTTGAAACCTAGAGACCAATATCATTTTTAAATATTGGATATAAGTTTGCTTCACGAACCATTGCAGCTAGAATTGAAAAGGTTCTTCCATCACTAATCAGTTATACCCAAAAGATGATATATTAAAGGTAGATTCAGTGAAGAATACACCGTACGATATTATTGATTAATTTGATATTGAAAATAGATTTTGTTTAATATTGTTAACATACTTTTAAAAAGGCTTTGACTCGATTAACTCGATCTTTGTGGAAGAAGCTATACAATCTTTTAACTTTGGTGATTCCGTTTGTAAGTGGTTGAACTGTTATGCAATGACTCTTTGAAATGTGTTATACATAATGTGCATATGTCATCCTTATAATCAACTTGAAAGAAGATGTTGTCAAGGAGATCTCCTTGCACCATATTTATTTATCATTGGTGTTGAGAGTTTAGCTATAATTGTAAAGCAAAACGTCGATGTATGTGGATTGATCTATGACGTCAGTGCATATAAATTGGGTCAGTAAATTCAAATTGTGTGCTCCTCTTGTCTTAATCATGTAGGAACAGTTTTCAAATTTGAGCAACATAATTTTGATTGGATGATGTGGCTTACTACAGCATCCAATGAAATTCGCGATCAGATGCACATATCATCTGCTCGATTTAGCAAGGGTTAAATATGGTTAAAATATCGGAATCTTGTCTAACAAAGATGCGTTTCGCTTGAAATCAAAAACATGTTTCAAAGGAACCTATAGCAAAGTAAACTTGTTCTAACATGGAATAGTCATAGACGTACATGCCATGGCCATGTAAATTCAAAAATTGAAGTGGGTAAAGGTTGAACGTTTGCTTAAACAGATCTATTTTAGAGTGAACTCCTGCAAACATTTGACAACTGAGTCAATGCATGCATTTAACATACACAGTAAAGAAGTGCAAATTACTTTCGTCTCTGAATTGATATGTTGCATTAAACAGATAGCTTTCGTTACTGATTAATTTCATACCAATACAAACATTACATTTCTTATTTTTGTTCAGCATTCATTTAAAAGATTATGATACCTGATTCACCTATTCCAAAAACAGTTTTACAAAATTGAAAGTATAATTATTACTTATAAAGCGAGGATCGTTTTGGTATTAATGAGTAAGTATTACACATTGAGAATCAAAATTAAATACTTGTTTTTTTCTTTAACGGGGATTGCTATCAATATTTAATTGATATCGCAATCACGCAAACGTATACTCATAGAAAATTGTCATTCCAAAGACTCTGTACAATCTCAGCTATTCTTATCTTCTAGCTTAATGACACGGCCAAACCAGGATGGAATAGGCCCTTTAACATAATACATAGATGTAAAGAGGAAGATGTCATTGAACAGTTAGTCAACGTTTTGCGTATTAACTTTGATCAGGAAATGAGAAACTCTACAAGGTCCATCTTTAACTGGATTGAAGATTACTTATTGCGTTGAGAATATATCACGTTAGGAGCTGACCCTCACGCACAGATTTTACAAGTGTAAAAACCAATGATCTTGTTGTCTTTTTGTATTTGTTTATTTTTCTATCACATGGACTTGAAAGCTTCATAATAATTATTTAATCCCAAAAGTGACTTTGCTACAGTCTAAACACTGCAGTGGCAGATTCTCTATCTGTTCGGGAAATGGACGAACCCTCCCATACACGAGTTTCCTGCTGCCTTGGAGGATGGCTTTGGTTAGCCAAAAGCTAAGGGAGTAAACCCTAAAAGAAAATCAGGAGTGGAGACCATAAGGCAGTTGGACGATGTACTACATCCCCTTCTGGCAACTCCTTGGTCTGGAGAGGGATGGGCTCCGCCAGACGACTTTTGCCCAAGACACACTGATAATGCTGGACAAATCTGAAAAAAAACCTAATGCAGCTGTACGATGACAGCTCCTTGTAAGGGAGAGGTATGGGTTCCGCCAGAGGACTTTTGCCGAAGACAGACTGATAATGCTGGACAAAACTGAAGTTACTATACCGGATTCGTCGTCTCCCGGGTCAACAAGGTGACAAGTATGCTACTTGTACGTTGCTAAAAATCAGAGCGAGAAATACCAAAGCTAACGCCACGTGGAACATTAGAACTCTAGCGCAAAGTTGAAGACTTCAAGAGTTAAGACATGTGCTGGAACACTAGACATGCCGTTTTCCACCAGGACGGAGGTGACACGTATGCTACTGTTACTTTGCATAAAATCAGAGCTAGAGACAACATTGCCATCGCCACTTGGAGCATTAGAACTCTTGCGCAAACTGGAAGACTCCAAGAGTTGACACATGAGATGGAACACTACACATGGCACATACTGGTACTCTGTGAAGTAAGATGGAAAGCCCTAGGAGAACAACAAACTGAAGATGGGCATATATTATACTATAGTGGAGAGTTGGACAAGTCCATAAATGGAGTAGGCTTCCTTGTAAACAATGCCATCAAGGGATCTGTTCTTGAATGTTGCCCCATTCTCTAGCAAAATCATCTCCATTCGTCTGAAAGCATCCCCCTTTAACATCACAATTATCCAAGTCTATGCTCCAACTACTGATCATGATGATGAAGAAATAGAGGAGTTCTACAACAAACTTCAAGGTATAATAAACATGGTAAGTAAAAATGACATCCTTATTATCCAAGGAGACTGGAATGCCAAAGTTGGCAAAGATGCTCTAAAAGACTGGGATGATCATTATGGACTTTCTTGCAATGAGCTTACCAATGAAAGAGGGAGACGTCTGCTCGAGTTCGCAAGCTACACCAACTTGGTACTAGCCAACACCCTGGGTCAACATAAAGCTTCCGATGCTGGACATGGCATGCACCAAATGGAACTCATCATAACCAGATCAACTACATAATAGTTCAAAACCGGTACCTAAAAACAAGAACGTTTCCAGGTGCTGATGTTGGGAGTGATCACGAAATCGTCATTATGAACTTCCGAGTGAGGTTGAAGAAAATTAACGAGCCAAAGAAAATCAGGCTCAAATTCAACCTTGAACAACAGAAGGACCCTGACATCTGCAAGTCATTCCAAGCCAAAATTGGAGGAAAATTTGCCCCACTCCTTGTGATGAATGTTGATGTTAAAGTGATGACAGACACTTTCAACACAGTTATGACAACAGCTGCCAAGGATATCAATGGCCTCCATCGCCCCAAAAAAAACCTGGGTTACAGAAGAGATTCTGAATTTGTTTGATGCCCGAAGAGAGCTAAAAAACACCAGACACACAACAGGGGCAGTGCAATATCGAGAAATAAACAAGAATGTCAGAAAAAGTTGAAGAAAGCAAAAGAAGATTGGATTGGACAACAGTGCACACAAATAGAGAACAGTCTGATAAAGAATAACAGCAAAAAGGCATTCCAAATTGTGAAAGAACTCACCAGAAAGAAGCAACCAAGAGTGAGTACCATTCAAGATTAAAATGGAAACGCCTCACAGAAGCAAGTGACATTGCAGAAAGATGGACTGAGTGTTGTAAAGAACTCTACAACCATCCGTCCGCAGGAGACCCAGAGGTGCTTGAAGTTCCAAACTCCACAAATAATGATGATTTCCCCATTCTCAAAGAAGAGGTGGAGTCAGCAATAAAGAGCAATGAAGAATGGAAAGGCAGCTGGAGCAGACAACATCCCAGCTGAACTTATTAAGAATGGTTGGGAATCAGTGATAGAACTACTAACAAAAATCTGCAACAAGATCTGGCAGACAGGCGAATGGCCAACATAGTGGACCCAGTCACTAATTATAACACTTCCCAAAAACGGCAATCTCCAGTTGTGCCAAAATTACAGAACTATCAGTTTGGTCAGCCATGCTAGCAAGGTGATGCTGAAGATCATCTTGAACAGATGGAACCCACAAGCAGAAGCAATAATCGCTGAAGAACAGGCAGGGTTCGGTAGTGGAAGAAGCACATCAGAACAAATTTTCAATCTTAGGGTTCTGTGTCAAAAGTACTCACAACATCAACAAGACATCTATCATGTGTTCATAGATTTCAAAAAGGCTTTTGATAGAGTATGGCATGAGGCATTGTGGGCCACAATGAAGAAGTACAACATGGGTCAAAAGTTGACCAATACCATTAAGCAGCCCTACGCCAAGGCTACCAGTGCAGTAATTGCTCAAGTTTCTGTGGGGGACTGGTTCAAGACTACAGTTGGAGTACTGCAAGTATGTCTCCTGTCACCCACGCTTTTCAACATCTACTTAGAGCGCATCTTCAGCGATACCATGGAAAACCACTGTCGGACAGTAATCATTGGAGGGCGTAACATCACCAACCTCCACTCTGCAGACGACATTGATGGGCTGGCAGGCAGTGAAGATGAACTTGCCACCTTTAGTGAAGAACCTGGATAAAACCTCTTCCAGATTTGACATGGAGATAAGTGCCGAGAAGACAAAACTTATGACAAACAGTTGCAAACAAATCTCAACCAAGATTAAAGTCAGTGGACAGGAACTGGAAACAGTGGGCTAATTCAAATATCTTGGATCCATAATCAAGGAAGAGGGATCAAGAGCAGAAATGTTGTCACGAGCAGCAGAAAAATCGGCAGCTATGTCAAAGCTAAGACCCATCTGGAGAGACAAAAACATCTGTCTGAAAACTAAAATCAGACTATTGAGAGCACTAGTCATCTCAATCTTTCGGTGTTCATGTGAGACCTGGACCCTGACAGCAGAATTACAACAAAAAATTCAGGCACTTGAAATGAGATGCTACAGAACCATCCTTGGCATCTCTTACATGGACCACATCAGAAATGAAGAAGTGCGTAACACCATCAGGCACAAAGTAGGCCATTATGAAGACCTCCTCACCATTGTCAAAAAGAGAAAGCTGAAATGGTATGGCCAATGTCACTAGAGCCAACAGTCTATCCAAAATAGTACTGCAGGGTAGTGTCCAAGGTGGTAAAAGGAGAGGTAGACAGATATAAAAGTGGAGTGACAACATCACAGAATGGACCAGGAAAAGTTTTGCACAGTCACATGCCATGGCACATGATCGAGTCAAGTGGAGGGAACTGGTAAGATGTTCAGCAGCACAGTGCCTCAACAACCACACTAGGTCAAGAGACGGATGATGATGATGAAACACTGTTATGTACATTTGATTACAGTCTAGACACTCTTTAATTTAAATACATTCAATACACTATTATCTGTATTTAATTCTAGTCTAGACACTGTGTAGTATAATTATAGTCTAAACACTTATGTCTATTTTAGTACAGACTAGATATTATTTTATTTAATTGCACTCTAGACACTGTTTAATTTAATTAAATTATATACACTGTTCTGCATATTTGATGAGTAGTGTTTATTAGCTTTTCCTCCATGATTATATTATATGCATATTTGTATTTTGTTCGTGACCATTGTCCAAAATAACGTTAATGCTATACTTGACGAGTGACATTGATGTTTTAAACAATATAATTTATAGCTAATATTTTTCTATGAACATTTAAAAGTAAATTAATTATCAGGGAAAGAAATTTTGTCTTATATCAGGAAATAGAGCATCAGGTTTCTACACAAAAGTCCTAAACGTATCGTCAAGTTTAAATGATTAAGAGAAGAAACGCACATGCATCCTGGCTCAAACATTATATCTTTTCAATTTATATTATTATAGTGTTTACCTATAACATTGTTCCTTCTTGCCTTAGAATCTGACGCGGGATCAGTTTTGCAATGTGTTCAATATTATTCCTGGTGACGTGTGACAAAGACATTTTGGACTAAATATCTGACAAACATCAAACGAATATTAACTTATGAATCTTGCCGTACATAGTTTGACAGATGCACCTCTAGTCAGATATTTCATTTTTGCAACAATCATTATATTTGCATTACATTCAATCTTTTTACTGAAAGGACCTACCCTGGCAGATTATTATATTATAATGTGTTAAATTCTCTTCCGTCTCTCATGTCTTACTATAAAACAGACATGTATTGTAAAACACTTGGAATCATGGTTTTTGTTAATTCATTGGCATTTATACTACTTGTGGAGTGTTCAAATCTTGCTCTACAACGTTTGTATTATATCTTTTTAATACTTGATGAGGTATCATGTCGTCTTGTAGACACGTATTGTTATGATAAACACAATCTATCACAAGTTAACACTAGAGCCAACCGTCTCTACACAACAGTACTGCAGGGTAGTGTCCAAGGTGGTAGAAGGAGAGGTAGAGAGCGAAGAAAGTGGAATGACAGCATCACAGAATGGACCAGGAAAAGTTTTGCGGAGAGACAGGCATTGGCACATGATCGAGGCAAGTGGAGGGAACTGGTCAGATTTTCAGCAGCACAGTGCCTCAACGACCACACTAGGTCAAGAGACTGATGATGATGATGATGATGATGATGATGATGATGATGATGATGATGATGATAATAATGATGATGATAATGATGATGATGATAATGATGTATAATTGTGATGACGATAATAATAACGATAACAATAATAATAATAATAATAATAATAATAAGAAGAAGAAGAAGAAGAAGAAGAAGAAGAAGAAGAAGAAGAAGAAGAAGAAGAAGGAGAAGATGATGATGATGATGATGATGATGATGATGATGATGATGATGAAGAATGTATGGGGGTGGGGGTGATTTGGATTTAGTAATGTTGCTTTAATAATTTCTCCGTCATATCGCTACGATTTCTGCATTGTAACAGTTTATAGTAATGCCTAGCACTGGGTCATCATGCCGCAGACATGTAGTATGATGTGCCACCCAGTCACATTATCCTGACCTCATACCGACCATTCCTAACACTAACCTATCGATGATGAGCGCCTAGTAAGTCAGCTTTTAGTACCAGTTTTGAAAGTCTTCGATATGACTCGGCCGGTGATCAAAGCATCTAAGGCTGACGCTCTAACCACAGGACCAGAAGAGCGGTCCAGTACTAATACTAATACTACTACTACTACTACTACTATTAATAATAATAACAATAATAAAAATAATAATAATAATGTACTAAATAATAATAGTGATAATTGATAACGCCTTTTAATTGTTTTTGATTTGGTGGTTATATCACAATACTGTCACAGCTATATAATAAAGAGCAAAAATATACGAAACATTCAATATTCCGAGGACCATTTATTTAAAGGTGTCCTAAACACAATTATGTATATGTAAGGTATTGATATCAAGGAAGATCCAACAGAGGTAAATGTTAATTACAATCCTTGAATCAATATGTGAGGTGAGTGTGTAAACCTTCACGTGAAATATAGCACCGTTTCCTTTTCCTATTCTTCAAAGTTAATTCACCTATGCTGTAACTTACCATTACACGTTGATGTTATCATGCATTATGACTATCTACATTTTTACAGTATGTTATGTACGTGAAAAGTGTAATAGATGTTCTGGCGCATTGTAAAATTTGATTTTTGTGTTTCTTCATATATAGATTACGCACGGAGGAAAACAGGCTTTTAAGGAAAGCAATATTTACGATTTGCCTAGAACCAATATATCTGAAATAAATGAGGAAAGAATGTTTTCTACAAGCGATCAGAAAAAAAATATCACAAACAGAAGTGCGAAAAAATAACCGGCAAATAGATATGTGTTTGTAATATGTCAAACAGATTGACCAGTTTTGTCAGATTCATCTACGTACTCTAATAATGATATAATAGTTATGTCATAACAAAACATGCATTTATTGTGTTGCTTCTCTTATATCCATTATTGATTATACGATTCCTAGATTTAAATTATTTTTTAATGGTGGCATTTTGTATTCTACGTCGTTTCCAGGTAGCGAATGGTATCTTCTCTTTGATGCTAGTAATGAATCATATGCAACATTAATGAACATCCAAGGAACAAATGAAGGCCTGCAGTGTCTAAACTTTTGGTATATATTCAGAGGATATAGCGAGTCACAAGTTCAAGTCTTTGTGCAGGGTATAGGTGGAGAGAATGCTTCTGCGATTTGGGAAACATCTATGTCGAATACTGGCTGGCGTCGCGCCACCGTTGAAATTGATGTTCAGTACAGCAGTATGGTAACAATTATCATACGAGGAAGAACTGGAAGATCGTATAGCAAAATCGGAATAGATGACATTGTCCTCAAACTAGCCTCTTGCCTAGGTAAACTTGACACAAATGGCAATACTTATTTTAAACTAACCAGTTATATCAATGATAGAGTGTCGATGGTTTATCCTCTTTTGCCAGGTTAGTTACGAATATAACTCATTTTCGTGCGCAAACATATATTATTCAAGAGTGTATATACGGCGAGTGAAATAAATCAGTTTCGTTTCCTCTGGAATATTAAATATATCCGAACTTAAACCAGACAAACACCGAATTTTCGTTAGCAGTGCGTTTGTTTTTAAATGATTGTAATCTCATTAGAATTCTTCTGGTCTCATTTTCCTGCTAGTTCGTAATTTATCAAAAATATTACGAGAGATCTCAATGTGTAAAGACACTTTCAAAAATGTCCTTGAAGTCAACACAAGAGAAATGTAATTTCGAAATGATTAAATTATTATATGCAACAATACAGTTTGCTAAGTTGTGCCGTTATAACAATAAACGGTATTATATGAATGCATCATAAACATGAATAAATACAGTTGCAAAGTCATATGAATTCATGTTTTAAAAAATACAATATTAGTGTAATAATTAATATCCATTGCACCTGCACATTTAAAGTTTACTTCCATCGATACATTTTAGCATTTTGATAACGTTGCAACAAACAATAGCTTAGAGTCATCCCGTACACAATATACACTGTTGTTTTGTAGGAAACATGTGATTGTAGATAATTAACATTGTCAACTAAAAAATATGTTTATCCTCAAACACATGGTTCCTTCTTTTGTCACTGGTATCACAATTTTTACATCTTCGTTCTGCTTATTTTGTTTTGGGGTGGGGGTGGGTAAGTGTAGCATACGAGTTCTGATATAAAACAAACATTATAAGTAATGTATATCCTTCTCATAGTAGGTTTATGTGATAAATTTATCCTATCAACTTTCAGATTGTAACTTTTTGGACGGACTTTGCAGCTGGGAAGGAGAGGAATGGCACGTTCCCACAAGTAGAAAATAATACTTGTTCTCTTTAATCTTTCCATCTCTGTGGAAACATAACTTGTAGACATCTGAAAATGATTTGGTCTCTGAGTACCTGATAGCCATACCTTCGTTTATAAATAGTTCACATGTATAATGTCCTTTTCCCCGTGTTTGCTACTTCTTAAACGTATTGATGTCCTGGATCAGTTTTCCATTTTTCCATTTTGATAACCGTACAGCTGCTGGTGTAATGCTCTCAACTTCGTATTTGTTACAGCATGTATTTTTTCTTAGAATATTTCGGCCAGTGTGGGTACGTGAAAAAGCTTGCCAGTAGCTTCCCTTCCTGGGAGGGTTTTCCCCAGTTTTATTCCAGGCTCTTCCTCCACTAAACAAATATTTAATTATCAAAGTTATATGAAGTGAATGAATCTAAACTGATCTTGATAAAGCTCAATAAATGTTAAAATGGACGAAACGTTCCGTATAAATTTCAATGTACTGGCCCGCCATGAATCGTGTTGTTGTCATAATGGCAGTTTCAATCCCTGTTTGCATTAATTAACATTAGTTTCAGAATAATATTATAGTTCATTTAATGACCACTTTCTAATCCCACAGAACCTTTCCAAACCAACGTTTCTCCGTTCGAAACCTATCTAATTGAAAGATAAAACACGTCTGTAAACTTATAACAGGAACACAAGAAATGAGAATGACTCCAAAATAGGAATACATCTGATTTTTAATACTCTTGCTTATATACACCTTATATCACGACTCCATATCACAACATACACCATGTGGCGGATCTTACTACTCAATTCGTCACGAGCTTGCATTTTCATGTGACCTAGCCCAAGCAATGGGAAGTTACTAAATTCGTCTAACCGTTCAAGCTGTTAAGCTAATGATAATTTACGCCATTAGTACTAGTATTACTACTAGTCAAAACATAAGTAATACATCTATTAATAGATCCTATGCAACTGTAAGCTCTTTAATACTTCTTTTTAAAAAAATACCTTTAACTGAAGATATTGAGAAATTACTGCAGAAAATAGAAAATCGCAAAAATTAGATAAACCATTTACCAGGAGTTACATGTCATGTTTCATGCATTTTTTCCTTATGATTTTATAGTCAACGTAAATTCCCATGTTATGCATATGTTAATTGTTTAAGTTCAATATATCGTCTTTTTTTCCTGATCTATCTCATTCTGCAACTCATTATCTTTTTTAAACTCAGACGTTTGCATGCCAATCAACTGGCAAATAAATGTAATGTTAATCGATGTTAGTCATTTATGCGCACCTTCGGATTTCGTCGCCAATATTGAAGCACAACGCATACCAAATTCGACAGTTTAACGAACAAATGTTAATGATTGCTTACCATTTGAAGAGAAGCAATTGTCACCAAAATATTCTGTTCAAAATAATATTAATTTTGGACACACCGTATACCACCCCTGTGTTTTCGTGACTCGCAATATGTCGGTCTAATCTGCGTATAGATTAGATAATATATAATGTTTAGTTATTGGGCTATGGAAATGAAATACATTACTTTGGACTGTTTCTGTCAGCATGTCGGTCTAGTAATTAGGTCAGGGTTATGGCTGGTGTTACAAAATTCAACGTAATAATGCCAATAAATGGCATGATATATTAAGCAAACAAGATTGATCGTGTACAAATATTAGTAAAGTTCAGCATTTTATGAAGAAATAAGTTATTGAAGTTTTCTAACAATGAGTAGGATGTAATATGTTTTCAACTTCTCGTTTATGGAGAAAGAATATTTACAAAAACATTTAGAAACAGACTATACGAAGGGCAAATTCGTAAGAATTCAGTTCAACCGGCAAGCTGACATATTGAATAGCAGACGATACAACTAAGTGTGGGAAAACTGCTTGCAAAATTAGATACTTCAATTAGAATACAGTATTGTTTTAAGGTATTCATTTCCATCTTTCATATAATGTATTTGCTATACTATTCTAAAAGATATATACTAATTAGGAGTTTCGGCGTTACAAGTTGTAGACCGTTATGGAGTGGGTCTGCGTGTTGATTTATAGCGATCACATTTTCATGCGTAATTACGGAAAGTATGTGTGGATCAAGAATGTGGGATATTTTTGTACACTTTCTTGACATAAATTGGATATTCAACCAAAAACAACATGTGTTCCAACGTTTCCATAATGTCGTATCGCTGCGCAGAATTACCCGACTCGCAGAATTAGCCGAATTATATTACATACATACATACATACATACATACATACATACATACATACATACATACATACATACATACATACATACATACATACATACATACATGCATACATATTTAAATATATCCACTTCATTAATGTTTACTCTGACGTTGCCTCGTGCAGTCATAAACTCTGTTTTAACAAAACTTTACGCAACATATGCATTTGTATTTCAGAGGTCAACTATGCTGTCACGGTGATAAAATCAAAGAAACTATCAGTTCTGACTTCTGGGTTAGATATATATCCAGGAGAAAAATGTCTTTCATTTAAATACCAAAAGAAAGATTTCAAAAGAGAGTGTATCGTTATTGACGTGTATTCCAATGACGGAATCTCTTCGTCCCTAGTTTGGTGGAGCCAAAGTCAAAATCAATCCGAAGGATGGAATGAGATTAATGTAACTATTAATGTAGCAGATAAATCCAAGATTAAAATCAGATTTGGAAACGTCAATTGTTACGATGTGACATGCTATATACGCAGCATTTCGCTCAAGAAGCAATCCTGCACAGGTATTATATTGACTGACCCGATGATTAAGAAATGACTATAATAATCTGTAATCATTATATATATCAATGGCCAAAAACACACAACCATAATGAAAATGTTGGGAACAAGTTTGTAAATACAGTACAATTGCCTTGTATTTGCGATTTCTCCAATTGTTAAGAACGTAGGAATTTTCTAAGGTTTGTATCATGTAGTCGGACCATTTGTAACTATGTGAGATGGTAAAATGAGAATCTCGTCATAAAAGTTCCCTTTTTTAAACCTTTCATAATATTTCGATATATTTTACTTTTTAATTGATACACTTACTTTTGCTTAATTGATACACACTAACGTTAAAAATGTATTTATGATTGTTTTCTTTAGTATTAGAAGGAATACTCACAGTCTCTGTCTATCTCCCTATCTCTGTGTCTCTCTGTCTTTCTTTCTCTCTATCTCTTTCTCTCTCTCTCTCTCTCTCTCTCTCTCTCTCATACCATCTCTAATTAAGACCGACAGCGGTTGTTGCTAACACATTTTATTTTTGAAAGTTTAGTAGGATTAACAATACCTGTTTTAAAGAAGCTTTCAATTAAATTTATAAAAGCATTTTTACCATTCCTTCAAAGTATACTTTATAAAGGACACCGGTTGTCAAATCATTGAATTGTCTTTTTCTCGCCTTTTGTAATAACAAATTCAAAAGAATAAACAATTGCAGTTTGCAGGTTTTACATAAATAAGTTACATCTACTTAAATTAATGATTTTAGAGCTTCATTTCGGGATTTATGCAGGAGTACAATTTCACAAGAGTTACTATTTAAAGATTTTTTCATATCTGATATCTCAAAATAACTTCAATGCACTAATGAGGATATATATATATATATATATATATATATATATATATATATATATATATATATATATATATATATATATACATATATACATATATACATATATATATATATATATATATATATATATATATATATATATATATATATATATATATATATATATTATGCTTTAGAATCAACGACAACATTGAGAACATCATCTTTCACTGCATTTCCAATGAATTCCAGCAGAGAGACTATGATGCCAAAAATAACTACCAAAAATCGCATTAACACTATCGCCAAACTCAGTTCAACTGACATCGATACCACAACTGCAGCTACGTCCGTGAATACCTCTTCGGATTACGCAAACGGTAAAGATTCTCGCATCTTCCTCCTCTCAACACCCTCTCTCTCTTTATTTGTATATTGATGTTAAGAGCAACTATTAGTATATAAAATAAAGTTATTCAATCGTCGAACTCGGATTAACGAATACGGCCGCAATTAGAGCTGAACACCTTCGTTTATCTGATGCACATCTCTCCTGGTGTCCCAAGGTTCACCTTTGCTCCTCCATCGCCTTCACTTCTGCCCTGCTTCATGTCTATTTGGGTCTGCCTCTCTTTCTTCTGTCAACGGGAGTTTATCGGAGGGAAAATATGTGCAGTGATGGGGGAGCATTCGGAGCACGTTTCTGATCTGTGTATCTATAATTATTAGATGATGGGTTTAGTTTAATTTATTCATAATCCAGTCAATGCCAAATATACAAAAAGGGGAGACAAAATGCATTCCCGCTTCACTACAGATCCCACCTGACTTCCTCATGCAGTTTCGTATTGCAAAGTACTCGCTATACATCATCCTTATTATGATTACAGTTTTTCTGTATCGTTTCCACAAGTAACCCGGATGTCTGTTATCAAAAACGTTCACAACGTTAATAACGTTGGCTTATAAAGGTGCATTGAACGTCTGACTTTGTTCCAGGATCTGTCTCAGTACAAATTTGAGGTCAAAAGCAAGCCTGATTTGTTTGATGTACTTGTCCAATCGATGCATCCACCATTCTTTTGCGGACGATCTTGCTAAGCACCTTGCTGGTGAGAGAAAACAGAGTGATACCTATCCATTTGTTACAGTTTGACAACTCGGCTTTCTTTGGTAGTTTAATAATTCTCCTAGACATGATTAGTTATTCCGTCTTTAAAGATGTTTGTCAACAGTCACAATATTCCTTTCTCATCAGCTTTTAACATTGGTGCGCTCACTTCATCCAAAGCTAGCGCCTTGTACCTCGTCGTTGACTTGGCTGCTGTTTGGACAGTAACGTTTCGCTCCCTATTCATTCATTTATTATTTATGTATTTACTTATTTATTTATGTTCAGAGCAACGATCATTATATAAAAGTGACGTAAAACAAAGAGGCTTTTCTCGATGTATAACATCGGCTATATCATTACTATGTTGGTAACTGTATAGTTCGAACATTATTGGGTTAAAAGAATAACGTTCGAAGTTGAAAACAAATAATAAACGTTCCATGAATGTATTCTGCAGCATGAAAGTTTAAATAAAAGTGTATGTGGTTAAATTAGTGTATATGTGTTCTTCAAATGCAAAGGTTGGCGGACAGCACTTTGTAGTTCTTGCTCATTTTTCTAATTGGGTTACTTTGCATTTCCGCAAATAAAACAGCATGTAATTTTTATTTTAAGCCTCGAACATTTTGCCTAATATGAAAATGTGTACAAAAATATATTTCAATCACATAAAGATTCATATTTTAACGCAGTGTTTATTTGTGTGTGTGTGCGTGTGTGTATGTGTATGATTGATGAATATATCTGTTTCATTTTTCCTGCATTTCAGACGGAGTAATAATCGGTATTGTCGTTGGTGGTCTTGCTTTTACCGTAGCCGTGTTACTGATTGCTGCATACCTATACAGGTACTCAATACACAATATCTGTCAATAATATATACACTCCAGAAAAAAAGCACGAGCTAGAGTTTATATGCGTTAATTGAATCACTTACAAGAACAGCTAGCAAACATGATCAATAATTAGATTTCTAAAATACGACAGCTGTTTAAGCAGATACCATGTAAAGCATCAACATAAAACGAAAGGAATCATTGCGATAAAGTAGCTAATGTAAGATTATGACTTATTGGTCATAAATACATTGCTAGTGTTCTCTTGACGTAACTCGTGTTCTTGTTTCTTTACCTGTCAATGTCGGTCAATATTTGTGTTAACCGAGCCTGAATAATGATATGAGACACTTACGATTACATGTTATGCCAATAAAATACTTTCTATGTGAGTAGTTTACTGCAATCAAACACAAACATGCTTAAGTATGTCCAACTTGAGCTGATATATCTTTATGGAACAATATAATGTTTCCTATCCTTTCCGCAACTGTCAAAAATTGTGATTTTGTAATGTGTATCATGGACTTTGTAATGACTTCATGTGTTTCTTCTCAGAAGACGTGCTACCAGCCATAACGCAAACATATCTAAGCATAGACCAGTCTCAAGTGTTACATATAGTGGAGCAACAAGGCCAAATACTGATAATGGAGATACCAGCCATTCAACAGAAAGACTCAATCAAATGTCAGAAACTGTGTCTTTTAATGCACAAGCGGAATATTCAACTGTCCTAAAGACGCAACCTCGACAAAGTAAAACACAACAGAGATGCATTACAGGAATTTTAAATATCTATCCATGTCAAGTTCAATTGCAGAACAACGATGGAAACAATGTGACAAATCCAGAACAAACCCACAACCAAGATCATCAAAGTGCCGATAAAGACGGCACTAGCTCTTATAATGCAGTGCATAACACGGATAACCACACGACCGAATTTCGTGATGACACTTATGATTGCACTATTATACATCCTACGACAATTCCCGATCCCACATACGATCATTTAAATTTTAAACAAAATTTCGATAACATATATGTTCACTCAAACTCTGGCACACTCAACAAGGATATGGGATATTTGGATCATTCATGTGATACTACCCTTCAACGTTCTATGCATGATGTTGATGCAACATATGACCATATATAAAACGACAATGGGGAAACATTACTTAAACCAATGCATGCTCTGGAGAAAAAGCATATAACATATGATCTCTCTCACCAAATAGGCAGGCTATCTATCCCATAACCCAGCCCTGCCACAACGGATGAATCAAACAACATACATAGGTTTCGCTATTGACACAAAATTAAATGAAATTACGAATAGCGAGCAATCAATTTAAATGTTACTATGTCTAGAATGTACAGCTTAAGGAAGTACTTTAAACCGTCTCAAACTTAAACTATTTGTATTTGATCATGCAATACGTTCGCCAAATAGAAGAAAACAAACAAAATATAATTGCGACATTGTTAAATCTTAATGCTAAATTTATATGTATCATATTTTCATGTACATAATGTAACTAAAAATGGGGGTTTCAACGTAATCAAATATGAATTTAAGATTTTCAGAAAAATGTTGTTTTTAGACAATATTAGTAAATTTCTTAATTTTAAAATAGGGTGGCAAAGTCTTCTCCCTAGAATAAAAAAGCTATCATCATTATGACTCTTTAAAATTAAGACAAGGCAAACTCCTGACTATTCCGTTGAATGTTTTTGTGTGTATTGTGCCATATATAGTCAGCAAAAAACTGAGGTGAGGTGAAAATCATTATAATTATTCAAAGACCCATATGCAGCAATTAAAATTCAGTGATTGGTTTCGGGCAGACGGCAGTGCAAATGAAACAAAATAAAGAAATATATATTTTGCATGAAGATATAAAACTGCTATCAGGGCCTGAGCTTCCTCTGGCAAACTAGGCAATGGGTTTATTTCATGATGGGCAGGTGGGGGTGGGCGTGAGTGGAAAGGGGCGACAGATCTCGCCTAGGGCGCCAAAACGCCTTACATTGGCCCTGACTGCTATTAGGTTATTTCCATCACCATTGTAAATAGCGAAGGTAATACTTCTGCCCTCTTGCGTTCTTCTCTCTCTCTCTCTGTCTCTATGTCTCTCTGTCTGTCTGTCTGTCTCTCTCTCTCTCTCTCTCTCTCTCTCTCTCTCTCTCTTTCTCTCTCTCCTTACTACATTGACTTATTAAAATGTTAACAATATAACAATATCTAATAATTTGTGAAGAAACAATCCTCGAAATACACAGGGTTTAACTATTTTACGACATAGTCTTTGTTATATGCATAAAGCTTGTAATACTATATATATATATATATATATATATATATATATATGCTTCTGGTAAAATGTAATTATCACTAGGAGCAAGAACTTGATTGTACAAAACCAATATGTGAAGAAAATATGCACATTAATTACCAAAGCAATATCTTTAGGAGTAAACAGTTCAATATTTCTTAATAATGACAAACTTTGTTAATACAAACATTTGTGTCATGTTAGTGTAAGTTCTGTTTTCAATTTCCGTTCTTACTGTTCCTTTCTGAAACGTGCTAATTTTCCTTGACATAGTTAACCTTACCGCACTGTTTATTTCATTCGTATTGTGCGTTGACCCTTCTCAGTGATTATATATATATATATATATATATATATATATATATATATATATATATATGGTCTATCTGACATTGGACAGTAAATGAGTATAGGACCTTCGTGACAAAACCATATTTTCTCAGCTAATATTTCTCGATGATTTTAGATAAGGTTTTACGATCATGATTACTCAAAATTAACATATTTATTTGTATCTGAGTTTAGGCCGTTAATTTGTTTCGCTCGGAATTTTCTGACCTTGTTGACTCATTGTTCTAGAAATGAATATTGGACTCTCATCTTAAGGTGACTGACAACCTTATATAAGGAAGTGCACATTCCTTTTTTTAGCAGAAGTCTTAAGAGAATAAAAGTTTACTTGTGTTTCAGTTAATTTATGAGTGGATTTATTTCTGTACAAGATGCTATTTCAGATTACTTTGGAACTAGATCCCTATTTTGGATTTTTATGAATTCATTCAAGAACATTTTGGATTATATGATTGTGATGTATCAAGAATGTAGACACATTATCATATTCCATGCTACAGTATGTTCAATAATGGACTTCATTGAAAATAATCTTTAAGGCTTTTTGCATTACTTATACCACTATATGGAATTTAATTTATCATACTGTTATTATTTTAAAATCTTCACTTCATATTCTAAGGCAGAAATTATTGGTTGAATTTTATAAAAGTGGTTAGTATTCTCTATTTTCTGTTTCTTTGTTTAAGCACATAAAATCGTAACACTACACATTCATAGAATTGGAAGATATTGTTATAATTTCCATAAAAGCGGATGTATGAAATTTAGTCTCAACGCGTATAGTTTAAGTGAACTCCCAAAATTATATTGCAACAAAACTGCTAAATGTTTAGATCAAGAGTGTAGAACCAATTGAAAGTTTTAATTGTGCCGGAGGCATGCAATCCGATAGACTTTAATCTTTGAGGCATATGAAACCCGACAGTAGATCTCTCTATATATCAACACACACACATACACGTGTACACACACAAACACACACACACACACACACACACACACACACACATATATATATATATATATATATATATATATATATATATATATATATATATATATATATATATATATATATATATATATATATATATATATATATATATATATATATATAGCATAGTTAACAATATTTGTCCATTAAGTATATTCTCACCCTCAGTAACCTAAAATCTTTAAGTATATTTAATCCATTACATCCCAAAACAATGTAAATTTGAAATTAGAGTTGTACTTTAATAATTTACAATGGTTGTCACTGACCCATGTCCCTGTATATTCCTGTCAAACCAATGTACTAATGTTTATTCCACTGCGAGACTTGTTGGAAAAATAATTACTATATGTTTGAGGTGATGCTAGTAGGTAATAAGTGTTGAATCATAAGCTACGCAGGAATCTTTTTGATTTTAGCAGTATGAACAATGACATTTGGAATGAATAGTAAACGTTTCATTATGGTGAATACAAGCGATTGTAATATGGATCCCAGTGAGGGTGATTGCAATTTTAAAACGACATGATACATTATGATAATCCTGCATTTGAAGACGATGATGTATAACCAGTACAATTTTCTAATCTGTAAATGTATTGGTTTGCAAATTAAATATGTGTTGACGGCAAACTCGAAGCGTATTCCACAAAAAATTCTTAATCTGTACAAAGCGAACATAAAGGATGGACTTGGCATGAAGCAAACACATTATCAATTTGAACTTAACTAGCATATAATCGAAAACAAATCATACCATTATGAAAAACGTATAATCTCTTTAAACGAAATCTGAAATAGGTTTAAATGTCAGCTTGATCGCATGAACATTAATGTAACATCTATCGCCTTTTGATCGTACTCTCGTGGAGCAGTTTACTGTCTATTTAAGTGTAATTATTATCAGCGTTATCGCAATATAGTTGGAATAAACTTCATATTTTTATTGTTGTCTCTTTTTATTTATTCTGTACTGCGATTTATTTTCACGCTAGTATATTGCATGCCTTGCAGTCGACTTATCATGTTTTTGTGTAAGTACTACCTTTTGGAATGTACAAACATTCTTCCATCTGGAATTGAGATCAATATAAATGTGCATAAAAGTCAAGCTTCACTGGTGTATTCTCAAGTGCGATGTCTGTTACACATTTCTTGTATTCTTGCAACACATACTGTCTTTTAAAAACATATTTTTTTCATTATTATTATTAATGCAGTCTTCTGTTCTGCTGTTTACAAGGTCTTTAGTAACCAGAACCTTTCAATAGAAGCGTATGTTGCTGTAAAAATATGATGTATATTTTAATGGTTTCTCAGTAAGTTTTGAATAAGCATTAAAGGTTTTGTATTGCTTTTGTTTTAATCAATGTAGAAACGATACATTGAATAATGTAACAACAATAATTACCTACTAATTAATGACCTAACGTGTTTATAGCTGTTCAACATTGTGTTATCGAAAATAGTATTTTCCTGAGCTGCGCATTTTGCTTCTGACCATGTGATGGACCATGTCTAAAATCTACAGAAAGGGTGAGCCCAAGTCGATTTATAAAAGATCATATTTACTAAACTACTATGTCCTACGAAACCGAAACAAAAATAACGTCAAAAACGCAAATTTAAGCTTCTAAATAACCATAAGTTTCACTCCAAGAGTCACTCTTACGGGTTACTATTTTTATTATGATGCGTATGTGTTTAACACCGAGGTTGCATTATCTCTGCTGCTATGAATTAAATCATATCATATTACAAATCATATGGCTGGCGAATCGTTAACAACTGGATGGGCACGAGAAAGACTATCGGCGATTTAGAAAGTTATACCTGTCCGTGATTCTGTCAGACGAAAATTACAAGAAAGACAATAATTTTAAATTTATTTTCTATAAGCTTCTCAACAATTATTTAAACGTATTACTGAAACAACTAAATCGTTTTTTCCTGAACTTGAACAAATAGAAAAAGAATTAAACAAACAAAAAAATATGTTTCGAGCATGTAACATTTACAAAGCACCATAATCTCACTGTGTTTGTGAAAAAATTCATTCATAGTTCGAAGGGGCAGTTATAAGAACACACAAACGGGCTTGACGTACTGAAGGATGAACACGGGAAGAGTTTTATAGATTATCCATGACAATTTTGTATATCAAAATCTATTTTATAGGGATGAGTTGGTGGGTGTACGACATAGCATTAAAGACAACTAACGCAGCTTTTATCTACCTAAACGTTTTTGATTTGTGCATAACAAAATCTGAACTGCTTGCTATCATACATGTATAATCATTAGATATAAACCTTACTCTTGGAGAATAACATATTCCCCTTGATATTTAACAGCAACTAATTTTACACCAATCGCTCATACATTTTTGTATCCATCATCCCTCAAATGTTTCAGAGAACTAAAGCATTTTTTCTTCTGAGATCAACCCTGAACAAACACTGACTTGATATCCAGACAAAGATATTCGTTTGAAAACATGGTCTTGTTTAACCACTAAAATATATCTAAGAATAAAGATGGAACTAGCATTAATGCTAGAATATCGGTATCTCGTCGATAGCGCTTAGGTCAAAAGCGCGCCGAAAATGCGCGCCGCAAAAGCCTGCAAGGCAACAAGTTTAAAAGTCAATATGTCAAATAAAATAGATTCATACGTATAAATAATTCATACAATAGAAAATAATCGGGTATTTAAATAAGGTTTACTATTATTAAAATGAGTAACAGTTTATTATGTCTATCACTGTTCAAATTGAAACGTATATCAATCAGTTGTTAAATCCTCTTTCTCCTTCTGTGACTCAGTCTTTTCCATGGTCAGATAATATTTTCAAATTTTCACAATATACATTTGGTATTTATAGTTGTCTAGGCTTATACTGCCTGCTCACTGAAAACAGTTATTCAAACTATTAATTTAAATCTACTCAATACTAAGAGGGTACACACTTTGATGTCTGCTCAAACTGATTCAAATGTTTAGCTTATTTCTACTAAATATAAAGATTCTACACTCTTTGATGTGTTCTTACTAGAAAATGGGATATGGAGTTTATGATGCGCCTTGTCGACGGCGCGCCTTTGACGGGCTTATTTCGCTGCGCCCTATTGTCGGCACGATGTTGTCGGTGCGCATTTGTCGGCGCGCTTTTGACCTGCGCGCTAACGACGGGGTGCCCGTGTCTACCAAAATTGTTCAATATGTATCGTCTCGTACATTTTCATTCTGGAAATATTTACATGTAATGAATCGGCGTTCAATCGGGAATTCGTTGGAAAAATGACGGATTAAATGACTTAAACGATAATGTACGCAGGACGCAATACAACTTGTCAGATGTAGTATGATAAATTTATGAAATTAATTGCACTAGTTTACTGACAAATAGTTTTCTAGTCAGTTCCCACTATGCACACGGAAACTTCGTTGTGTTTGGAGAATAATAAGTCACCTTAGTAGGACATACTTAAAGGACGCGGTGAGTGTGTGATTTGTACACATTAAGTTCTGATCTTAATAGATATTCATCTTGAAACAGGATCTTGTTTAACCACGAAAATATATCTAAGAATAAATATGGATCTAGACTTAAAACTGAACAGCTCGTGTCTATCAATTTTTTTTAATATATATTGTCCCGTGCATTTTAATTCTGGAAATATTTCCATGTAGTGATTCAGCGTACAGTGGGGAATTCGTCGGAAAATGACGGACTCTATGACTTAAGTGATAATGTACTCAGGACGTAATACAACCTGTCAAAAGTAGTATGATAAGTTGGACACGGAAACTTCGTTGTGTTTGGAAAATAATAGTCACCTCAGTAGCATATGCTTAATGGACGCCATGAGTGTGTGATTCGTACACATTACACATTACGTTCTGATGTAAAATATGTTGTATATATGCAAATAATACCTACTAAAGTATTTCCAATGGGACTTTGCCATCATTTGCGGAAAGGACCGAGTGTTCCGAGTATATTTTCTGCTAAATACTGTGTGATTACGAGCTATTCTAGATTAAGTGTCAGAAAGATGAGTAGAGAAATTTAATAAGAAAGCTTCAAAACAGGTCAGTTATTATTTGCTCGATTGTTGAGAAATATCAAAGCAAAGTAAGTGTACTCTAATTATTGCTGTATACCTATATATTTGAGTATATATAAAATCACCATTGTAGCTTGATTCATTCGTAGTGTTTTCTATATATGCGTACTTTTAAGATATCAGCAACGTGATGTGTATTGTAATTTGTTATTGGATTAATTCGTAGTAACCTCATTCATGTATTTATTTGATATTAAAGATTTGAAAATGTTGAATTGAATTATAAACTTGGTATAATGTTGCGGTGTGCCAAATCATATGTATGAATATATCAGAGCATGGACGTTCATATCTGTGTACACTTGTTTAAGTGTAATGTACAGATATGCGTCTGATTATGATATTGTTTTGCTTATAATAAGATTGATAATTTATATGTATACCGTGTACACTTAACAGGGAGAATGTGTATTTCGATGGGCACGAATGCGTCACCAAAAACCGGTAATAGTCTACCTGATGATATTAATTTTAGTGTGAGTTACGTAGTAAAAGGAATATGTTTTGTAATGTCCGTATATGTATTCTTTAGAAGCTTTTAGGGACCAAAGTGAAGTACTAAATGCAGTGGTCCAAGTCTCTGGGAGACAAAAGGGAAGACGTTTTAGGGGCCAGAGCAAGGCAGAGGGAAGTACTCAGTGCTATGGAACGAGTTTCTGGGAGACAAAAGGGAAGTTAAAAGGAAGTTCAAGGACCAGAATGAATTACCCCAGCTGTGGTCCGAGTCTCTGTGAGGCAAAAAAGACAAGGAAGGACAGATGGAGAAGTTGGAGGGATAAAGGAGAGAGACAAAGGAAAAGAGAAGAAACATATAGATGAGTAGGACTCAGGTTTGAACGGAAAATTTCACACACTAATTCAAAGGATGAACTAGTCCGTCACTTGGTGGAGTGATATGATATTAGCTGGGAAGTATTTGAGAGATTAATGATTGAATTATATTAAATTGTTGTTATTTTAATTTCAATTTGTATATTGATTAATTTAACTGTCGGCACCGCTGACTCGAGGCTCAGAGCATTGCATCTCTCTATCACTACTTCAATTTCTGACAAAAGCGAGCCAGGGCGGGCTTCTATCTTAATTTAAATCAATTGGAAGCACCCCACCCCAAAAAGGAAAGCAAGCTAACCCTTTACAGACACATTGAAGGAATCAATAGAAATCAACCGTTTTCGCATATCGTTTCGTGTAAATCTCAAACACATTTCCATTTCAGAGTTAAATATTGCCTTGCAATCAACCAAAACACATAGATATGTCACATATAGAGAAGGCAAGAAATCCATTTCATTTAGATGGAAAAACTGTAAACTACACATTGATTATTAAAACAAATAGTGATATATATATATATATATATATATATATATATATATATATATATATATATATATATATATATATATATATATATATATATATAGTAAGTACGCTGTCCCAATGCATATTGATAAGTTGATTGTTTTCCGTTTTAGTTTCTGTTTTTATTCACATTGGTTCTCTCTCTCTCTCTCTCTCTCTCTCTCTCTCTCTCTCTTATTTTTGCTTCGTTGATACAAACTAACCTTAAAACATGTATTTATGATTGTTTTCATTAGTATTACAAGAGAGGCTAACAGTCTCTGTATATCTCTCTCTGTCTCTCTCTGTCTCTCTCTCTCTCTCTCTCTGCTCGGATTGACTAAACATTTACCATCATTCATAAGACCAGAGATGTTATGGCATGAAATTAATGAATATCCTCATTTTATAGATTTTAACACATACCTTGCTACAATGGTCCATAGATAAGGGGACATATGCATTGTTTCGTATTTAGTTAATAATACACGATTTTAGAACATTATAGTATGTTTAATAAACAACAACAAAAACGAAAACATTAAATAAATACGTCACAGTATGTGTACCAAGAAACACAGGAGTTGACAGCATTATATCGGCTTAGCAACTTTGTACCATTGCTAAACACTGTAGATAAATGCCAGGAAAGTGCACACGTATCGGTGCGACGAAACATATTCGTATAGATTACTTGGTGTAATTTCTATTTCTAGGTCTTTTACCAGTTCAAATTCCTTTGCTTTCTCACATTTCTGAGTAGTTTATCCGTTATGCATGAGAGGGGAGTGGGGAACAGAAATCGGAAACGATTCTGTTGAAAATGTGCACCATATTAAATTCATTTAGAAATCTATATTAATACTTGCTGACGTTATTTTCATACGTCACTAATGATTAATGTGTGGAAACTCATCATTGGTCTAGAATCAACTGCAGAGGGTCACTAGAATGTTTTTATAGGCGTATTATTTCGCCATGTGCTGATCACAATTTGATATGATAATAGTATTGGTGAATCAAATTACTATATACCAACCCTTTAAAAATGCCATGTTCATTTAAAATGTAAGTGATATATATATATATATATATATATATATATATATATATATATATATATATATATATATATATATATATATATAATGGAGTCGGGGCAGCTAGACACCGAAGATATTGGCAGACAGCCTACATGAACAATTATTTGAATGGTTCGATGTCAAAAAATGTAGAAAACATAATATTTAGGCTGCGTGGGTAATGCAATGCTGAACGCCTGATACTTTCTTCTTCACCACAGTAACGATGACGAGGCGTATTTATTTTATTTCGAGAGGGTTGTGTCTGTTGCAGGCATTTACTTAAAGTTTGGAATAACTTTTGTGGGTCAGTGCTTAGAATTCGGGACTCTCTACAATACTGGTCAGTGGTTATATGATATTGTACATGACCAATAGTTTACTGGCTCGCATAATGCCCAAATTAAATCATTTAGGCCTTAATAGACAAGGTCATTGCTTTATTTGCAGCGGCCATGATAATAACATCCCATTGTTCACGTACTACAAAACAGCCAGCAAAGAAATGATTTGGTTAGTGATAATCCTCAGCGTTGAATTTCTCCATTAGAGCTTTGTCTCTTGTATTCTACAATGACAAATTATCATAGGTATATGTTTCAGGATTGCATTCATTACAAGCGTAATTACGGCATAAATGCGACCCGCATGAACCAAATCATCTATCTCGTAATTGTAAGACAATGAGATTTGCGAAAACATTTTCACACGAGTGCCTTTCCTAAAATCAATTTATACAATTATATAGCCAAGTATTTCGAGAAAGATGATGCAATCTTGCAACTAGGAAATTTAAATTTCCCATTCGCATACTGATATGCGCATTGCATACTGCACGTGCAATATACGGCTGGTCATGTCACGAATCACTATTCCAGACTTTTCTTAGGTGATTGGAATAAAAGTAATTGAGTCTTTTGGATCATTTGTCACACCCTCAATTGAGACATTGCCCCATACGCAAGTGTATGTTTGTATATACGTATGTACGTACGTACATGTGTGTGTGCGTGTGTGTATGTATGTCCACGTAACTCACAAATATGAAATCATGCATTTAGATCGTACATGCTAGCAGCAAATCTAAGAATCATTAATAGATGTAGATGTTTAAGAACAATAATCAATGTGAACAGTCTGTTTACTGTATGATTTGTTCTCTTATGAGGAGTCTATTACATAACAACAACAGTTTTAAAATCATAGCGTGCCGATGCAGGAAGAATAACCTACACTACAACACGCTCGATTTCTCCTCCCCCCCCCCCCAAGCCCACAATGGCACCCTAGCGTTTTCCAAAATTATGTTAAATGTGTAACAAACGATTGAAAGTTGAATTTATGTCATAGAATTTTAAACACACATATGTTTTCAAACTTGAATAGCATTGTATGAAAATGACTCTCAAGCTTGGGACAAATATACTATTTAGATATATTTCCTTACTAGGTGAAGGTTACATTAAATGATACAATAAATGACAACGTGACGCGATTTCGATTACTGCATTGGACGAAATATTACTATATGATATGAGTGACTCCCGGCTAGAGGCAGGCAAGAAATGCATCACGGGTTTAATATTCATTTGGAATTTATCAGTGTTTTGGAATAAGCTGTTTGAACGGTGTGGGTGCCATTACTTGCATCTTGATATTTAATATCCTCTGTCCTGCTTGGTATGGCATGAGCGTCATTATTGGTAGCGCAAAGTTCTGGTTCGATTCCTTCTAGAAACAAATGAGTACTATGCAAATTGTCTGATAGGTGATTGGTGCCGCTATTGTAAGTTTCAATTCCTGCTGAAATGGAACTTACATTTCTGCCATTCAAACTGCAGGTAGTTTATATAATAATTTGTCCTATACAAATCTTAGAAAAATATATTCCAACCCAAGTTGTATATCATCTTAATTCAAGCAGTCTCTTGTTTTAGCAAAATATATTATGCATATCGCACTTACGACAGTATTGGAACTATTCTACTAAAAGTTGTTTATGACATTCTCTCTGCGTCGGATATCGGAACGATTACATTCCTTACCCTCATTAATTTGTCTGCAGCATTTGACACAATAGACCATGATATATTACTTCACCGTCTCCAGTTCGTATTTAGCATTCACAATACAGCCTTACTATTGTTCAAGCCCTACTTAGTCGACAGGACATACATTGTATCTACAAATGAAATAAACTTCAGTCTAGATGATATATGTTGTGGTTTTCCACAGGGGTTCTGGGCCCTGTTGTCTTCATTATATACACTCAGCCGCTTTCAAGTGTTATAGATCATCATCCAGTGTCACGCTAATTGTACGCTTATGACACACAAATACACAAATCTAGCCACCCAATTGATGATGCTACCATCCGAGGAGAGAGAGGTGAATTTATGATGTGAAATCATGGGTGACATGTAACAAGTTGCAGATGAATGATGATACAACTGAAGCCATTCTGATCAAAACACTGACTTCTAGCTCGATAAGCAGTCTGGCGGACTAAACGAGGTGGAAGGTAGCCGCCGTGTCTTCAACCCCCGGTGAGTTAGGCTATGTCTACCTAGCATGTGAAGACTGGAGTCGGTCGGGTGCCTGTGCGGAAGAACCGCCAGCCGTTCAACGAGCTGAAAGACGATTCCCAGCAAAGCGCCTTGAAGCGCTATGAGCATAACGAGACACGTAGGACGTCCTGGTGATCCATTGCACAAAGCTCTGTATCTGGTCATCTCGACGTTGTCGTGCTTTTGAACCCAGATGGTTTTGGGCGAGAGTGTGAAGTCGACAAACTGCGTAACTCTTTATCATTTAAAGCAAAGTGACCGCGCAAGTCATTCTTGTCATCTTCCCATCCCATTGCATCAGCCACTAAAGTCCTGTGGCAACAGGCAAGCGACAAAGCTGCTAATATCAAAAGGGTCGTTAACCACTGATATAGATCAGCAATGATGTCCTGCAACCCTCTGATCGACTGAGCAGCAGTGTTCAGAAATGCACTGCTCACCTCATTGCTCATTATTATTATTATTATTATTATTATTATTATTATTATTATTATTATTATCATGATGATGATGATGATGAAGTACAATTGTGATGACGACAATAATAATAATAATAATAATAATAATAATAATAAGAAGAAGAAGAAGAAGAAGAAGAAGAAGAAGAAGACGAATGTGTGGGGGTGGGGTGGGGGTGATTTGAATTTGGTAACGTATCTTTAACAATTTCTCAGTCATATCGCTAATATTTCTGCATTGTTACAGTTTATAGTGATGCCTAGCACTGGGCCATCATGTCTCAGACATGTAGCATGATGTCCCACCCAGTCACATTATCCTGACCCCATACCGAATATTCCTAACACTCACCTCTTAATATGAGCGCCGAGCAAGGCAGCTATTAGTACCAAACTCACAACCTCTCGCATCTAAGGCTTACGACCTAACCACTAGGCAACCAGAGCGGTCCAATAATAATAATAATAATAATAATAATAATAATAATAATAATAATAATAATAATGTACTAAATAATAATAATGATAATTTATAATGCCTTTTAATTGTGTTTGATATGGTGGTTATATCACAATAGTGTCACAGCTACTTCACAAAGAGTAGCAACAGTAGCAGTAGTAGGAGGAGAAGGTTGAAGTGTTGTTTTAATATTGACGCATTGTAAAATTTGATTTTTGTGTTTCTCCATTTATAGATTACACACAGATGAAAACACGCTTTTAAGGAAATAAATATTTACTAATTGCCTAGAACCAATATATCTGAAATGAATGAGAAAAGTATGTTTTCTACATCATCATCATCATCAGTCTCTTGACCTAGTGTGGTCGTTGAGGCACTGTGCTGCTGAACATCTGACCAGTTTCCTCCACTTGACTCGATCATGTGCCAATGCCTGCGTCTATGCAAAACTTTTATTGGTCCATTCTGTGATGTTGTCACTCCACTTTTTTCTCTGTCTACCTCTACTTCTACCACCTTGGACACTATCCTGCAGTACCGTTGTGGATAGACTGCTGGCTCTAGTGACATGGTCATACCATTTCAGCTTTCTCTTTTTGACAATGGTGAGGAGGTCTTCATAATGGCCAACTGTGTGCCTGATGGTGTTGCGCACTTCTTCATTTCTAATGTGGTCCATGTAAAAGATGCCAAGGATGGTTCTGTAGCATCTCATTTCAAGTGCCTGAATTCTTCGTTGTAATTCTGCTGTCAGGGTCCAGGCCTCACATGAATACAGAAAGATTGAGATGACTAGTGCTTTCAATAGTCTGATCTTAGTTTTCAGACAGATGTTCTTGTCTCTCCAGATGGGTCTTAGCTTTGACATAGCTGCCGTTGTTTGTGCTGCTCGTGACAAAATTTCTGCTCTTGATCCCTCTTCCATGATTATGGAACCAAGATATTTGAATTGGCCCACTGTTTCCAGTTCCTGTTCTCTGACTTTAATCTTGATTTAGATTTGTTTGCCACTGTTTGTCATCAGCTTTGTCTTCTCGGCACTTATCTCCATGCCAAATCTGGAAGATGTTTTATCCAGGTTCTTCACTAAGGTGGCAAGCTCATCATCACTGCCTGCAAGTCCATTAATGTCGTCTGCAAAGCGGAGATTGGTGATGTTACGCCCTCCAATGCTGACTGTCCCACATGTTTTCTACAAGCAATCAGAAAATAAATATCACTAACAAAAGTGCGAACAAATAACAGGCAAATAGATATGTGTTTGTAATATGCCAAACAGATTGACCAGTTTTGTCAGAATAATCTACGTACTGTAATAATATTATAATAACTATGTCATAATAAAAACATCCATTTATTTTGTTGCTTGACTTATATCAATTATTCATTCTACGATTTTTAGATTTACATTTTTTTAATGATGGCAGGTATATTCGAGATGATTAAATTCTCATATGTAAAAATACAGTTTGCCATGTTGTGCCGTTGTAACAATAGACGGTATTATATGCATAAAAACAGAACAGGATAAAATACAGTTGCAACGTCATATAAATTCCTGTTTTAAAAATTCCATCTAAGTGTGATCATTAATGTCCACTGCACCTGCAAATTTAAAGTTCACTTTCATCTATAATCTTTAGCACCTTGATAAAGTTGCATCGAAGAAAAATATTTTCGTCCTCAAACACATGGTTCCTGCTTATGTCACTGGTATCACAATTTTTACATCTTTGCTGTGCTTGTTTTGTTTGGGGGTTGGGGTGGGTACGTGTAGAATATGAGTTCTGATACAAAACAAACATTATATTTAAATGTATGTTCTTCTCATTGTAGGTTTATGTGATAAATTTATCCTATCAACTTTCAGATTATAACTTTCTGGACGGACTTTGCAGCTGGGAAGGAATGGAATCGAACGTTGCCACAAGTACTAAACAATACTTATTCTCTCTAATATTTTCATCTCAGTGGAAATATAACTTGTAGACATCTGAAACTGGTTTCGTCTCTGAGTACCTGATAGACTGTCCTTCTTTGATAACTATTTCACATATATAATGTCCTTTTCCGCGTATTTGCTATTTCTTAAACGTATTGATTTCCTGGTTCCTTTTCCATATCGATCATCGTACAGCTGCTGATGTAACGCCCTTCACTTCGTATTTATTATAGGATGTATTTTTGCTCAGAATATTTCTTTATTGTATTTATATTATTCCGATATTATGGTCAACCCCTGGTCGATTTTTTCCACTATCTTATTTTCAAAATTGGAATAATGTACTTTAAAATATTGTTTATAAATTTGAATTAAATAATACTAAAAATGAAGCGGTTGAAGAGTCACATGTGTCATATTGAAAATGAATTCGATGCGATGCAAAATCGCATTTTTTAATTTAAACATTGCAACTGTTGTGCTTGTCCTTGTAAATATAGATTTTTTCAAGATTTTAGTGAAGAACTGTGAAATAAAACACGACATTACCATCATTCTACGGGTCAAGAAAGCCTATATGTCTAAAGCGCTCACCGCTACTGACCACTGCCGTTTCACCTCCGTCTGCGTGGGTTTGAGTGTCGGGCTGGGCCAGTGTGGGTACGTGAAATGCTTGACAGTAGTTTCCAGTTCTGGGCTCTTCCTCGAATAAACAAATATTTAATTATTAAAGTTATATATTAAAATATGAGAGGAACATACAGCTAATGAATCAAAACTGATCTTGATAAAGTTCAATAAATGTTAGAATGAATGAAAACTTCCGTATAAATTTCAATACCGGAAATGTACTGACCTACCAAGAATCGTGTTGTTGTCATGATGGCAGTGTCAAACACTCCTTCCAATAATTCACAATAGTTCCCAAAAATTTGTATAGTTCAGATAATGAGCACTTTCTAATCCCACCAAACCTTTCCAAACAAATGTTTTGTCCGTTCGAAACCTATCAAAATGCAAAGGAACACAAGAAATGAGGATGACTCCAAAAAAGGAATACATCTGATTGCTGAATTCTCTTGTTTATATGCACCTTCTATCACGACTCCATATCACAACATACACCATGTGACGGTTCTTAGTACTGAATTTGTCTCGAGCTTGCATTTTCATGTGATCTAGCCCAATCAATGGGAATTTACTAAATCGTCTAACCATTCAAGCTGTTAACCTAATGATAATTTACGCCATTAGTACTATTATTACTACTAGTCAAAACATAAGTAAAAATCTATTCATAGATCCTATGCAACTGTAAGCTCTTCAATATTTCTTTAAACAAAACACACATAACGAAAGATATTGAGAAATTACTACAGAAAATAGAAAATCGCAAAAATTAGATAAACCATTTACCAGGAGTTACATTTTATGTTTCATGCACTTCTTAAATCTGATTTTGTAGTCAACGTAAATTCCTATATTATGCATATTTTAGATGTTCAAGTTCAAATATATCAGGTTTTTTCCTTTCTGATCTGTCTCATTCTACAAGCTCATTATCTTTTTTTTAAACTCATACGTTTGCATGCCAATAAACTTATAAATAAACTAAATGTTAATCGATGTCAGTCATTTATGCGCACCTATTGATTTCGTCGCCAGTAGTAAAGCACAACGCATACCAATTTCGACCGATTGATGAAAATAGTTCTGGAATGTTTACTATTTGAAGAGAGGCAAATGTCACCAGAAGATTCTGTTCAAAATAGTATTACCTTTGGACACACTGGATACCACCCATGTGTTCTCGTGACTCACAATATGTCAACCTAATATGCGCATAGCTTAGATAAGATGTAATGCTTATTATTAGGGGTATGGAAATGAAATACATTACTTTGCACTGTTTCCGTCAGCATGTCGGTCGAGAAATTAGGTTAGGATTATGGCTGATGTTACAAAATTCAACTTAATAACGCCAATAAATGGCACGAGATATTAAGCACACTAGACTGATCGTGTACAACAATTAGTAGCATTTTATAAACAAAAAAGTTATAATATTGAAGAGAAAAAACAATGAACAGGATGTAAAGTGTTTGCAACTTCTCGTTTATGGAGAAACAAAATTACTAAATAATTTAGAAACAGACTGTACGACAGGCAAATTCTTAAGAATCCAGTTCAACCGTATAGCAGGCAATACAACTACCTTTGGGAAACCTTGCAAAATTAGATACTTCAATTACAATACAGTAATGTTTTAAGGTATAAATTTCCATTTTTCATATAATGTACTTGCTTTATTATGGAGTGGGTCTTCGTGTAGATTTTTAGCAATCACAATTTCATATGTAATTGGAGTAGAAATGTGTGGATCAGGAATGTGGGATATTTTTGTACACTTTCTTGACACTACATGCGTACATAATGTCGTTTCGTTGCGCATACGTAGCAGGCATCTTGGATGGATATATATATATATATATATATATATATATATACATATATATATATATATATATATATATACATATATATATATATATATATATATATATATATATATATATATATATATATATATATATCGTACATAGATATATCGTACATGGTTAGTGCTCTCAATAGTCTGATTTTAGTTTTCAGACAGATGTTCTTGTCTCTCCAGATGGGTCTTAGCTTTGACATATCTGCCGTTGTTTGTGCTGCTCGTGACAAAATTTCTGCTCTTGATCCCTCTTCCGTGATTATGGAACCAAGATATTTGAACAGGCACACTGTTTCCAGTTCCTGTCCTCTGACTTTAATCTTGGTTGAGATTTGTTTGCTACTGTTTGTCATCAGCTTTGTCTTCTCGGCACTTATCTCCATGCCAAATCTGGAAGATGTTTTATCCAGGTTCTCCACTAAGGAGGCAATCTCATCTTCACTGCCTGCCAGCCCATCAATGTCGTCTGCAAAGCGGAGCTTGGTGATTTTACGCCCTCCAATGTGTCCCACAGTGATATTCCAGGGCTTCGCTCATGATGCGCTCTAAGTAGATGTTGAAAAGCGTGGGTGACAGGAGACAGCCTTGCCGTACTCCAACTGTAGTATTGAACCAGTCCCCCACAGAACCTTGAGCAATTACTGCACTGGTAGCCTTGATGGTGTTGGTCAACTTTTGACCCATTTTGTACTTCATTGTGGCCCGCAATGCCTCATCCCTCACTCTATCTAAAGCCTTTTTGAAACCTATGAACACATGATAGATGTCTTGTTGATGTGAGTACTTTTCACACAGAACCCTAAGATTAAAAATTTGTTTTGTTGTACTTCTTCCACTACGGAAGCCTGCCTGTTCTTCAGCGATTATTTCTTCTGCTTGTGGGTTCAGTCTGTTCAAGATGATCTTCAGCATCACCTTACTAGCATGGTTGATCAAACTGATAGTTCTGTAATTTTGGCACAGCTGGAGATTGACTTTTTGGGGGAGTGTTATAATTAGTGACTGGGTCCACTGTGTTGGCCATTCGCCTCTCTGCCAGATCTTGTTGCAAATTTTTGTTAATAGTTCTATCACCGATTCCCCACCATTCTTGAGAAGTTGAGATGGGATGTTGTCTGCTCCAGCTGCCTGATTAAGATATGACTAATAATCTTTAATCAATATAGATGTCAATGGCCAAAATCACACACCCATAATGAAAATGTTTGGAAGAAGTTTGTAAATACAGTACGATTGAATTCCATTTGATCGATCTCCGATTGTTAAGAACATAGGAATACATACATTTTATAAGGTTTGCATCATCTAGTCGGAAACATTGTAGGTATGTGAGATGGTAAATAAGAGAATCTCGTCATAAAAGTTCCCTTTATCAAACCTTTCATAATATTTAGATATATTTTAAGTTTTTATTTCATACACATACTTTTGCTTAGTTTATACAAATTAACGTTAGAAAATGTATTTATGATTGTTTTCTTTAATATTAGAAAGGAGGCTCACAGCGTCTCTCTCTCTCTCTCTCTCTCTCTCTCTCTCTCTCTAACTCTCTCTCTCTCTCTCTCTCTCTCGCACAAGGATTAACTAATAAGGCCGCAATTAGAACTGAACACCGTTGAATTTCTGATGCACATCTTTCCGGGTATCCGAACGTTCACCTTTGCTCCTCCATCTCTTTCTCTTCTGTCCTCGTTCATGTATATTTGGGTCTGCCTCTCTTTCGTTGGTCGTCTAGGGTTTATCTGAGAGACAATATGTGAAGTTATGGGGGACCATTCGGAGCATGGATCCGATCCACCTCCGTCTGTGCATCTATAATTACTGGATGATGGGTTTGGTTTAATTTATTCATAATACTGTCAATGCCAAATATGAACAAAAGGGGAGAAAAAAATGCATCCCTGCTTCACTTGGATCCCTCCTGACTTCCTCAGGCAGTTTAGTATTGCAAAGTACTCGCTATACATCATGTTAACTATGCTTAAAATCTTCTGGGAACTTCGTAATATCTAGAATTTGTCCGCAAGTAATCCCGTTGTATCCTATCAAAATCTTTCACATCGTTAATAACGTTGGCTTATAAAGTTGCATTGAGCTTCTGACTTTGTTCCAAGATCTATATCAGTACAAATTTATGGTCAAAAGCAGGCCTGTTTGGTTTTTTGTATATATCCAATCAGTGCATCCACCATTCTTCTGTGGACAATATTGCTAAACACCTTGCTGGTGAGAGAAAACAGAGTGATCCCCATCCATTTGTTATAGTTTGGTAGTTCAATAATTTTCCTCGAGATGATTTGCTATTCCGTCTTTAAAGATTTTTGTCAACAGTCATAATATTCCTCTCTCATCTGCTTTTGACATTTGTGCGCTCACTTCATCCAAACCTGGCGCCTGGTCTCTTCGCCTAGCCTAGACTGCTGTTTGGACAATAAAGTTTCTCTTTCTACGTATTAATTTATTCATTTCTTTATTTACTTATGTATTTATGTTAAAAGCAACGATCATTATATAAAAGTGACGTAAAAGAAAGAGGCTTGTATCGATATATAGCATGAGTCAAATCATTATTATGCTGCTAACTTTATAGTTCGAACATTAATGGGTAACAAGAAGAAAGTTCGAAATTGAAAACAAATAATAAACGTTCTTTGAATGAATTCTCTGTAGTTCCATGAGTGATTTCAAAGTGACAATCCACAATTTTTTCATATTAATAAACCATTCCTGCCAAATGTAAAATAGGGAAAATGGGCATCTGAGCAATTCTCCATTATACAAACATTTCTGCAGCATGAAAGTTTAAATAAGTGTGTATGTGCTTAAATTAGTTTATCTGTGTTCTTGAAATGCAAAGATTGGCGTAATGAAAATAATATAAAGAGATGAAAATACAACAATTTCACTAAAAGCGCAAAACTTTGCAGTTCTTACTTACCCATCATTATTCTAATTCGGTTGCTTTGCCTAAACGCTTACCCTCAACAATTTTGCTTATTTTGAAAATGTGTACAAAAATATATTTCAATCAGATAAAGATTCGTATTTTAATTCAGTGTTACATATATATATATATATATATATATATATATATATATATATATATATATATATATATATATATATATATATATGTGTGTGTGTGTGTGTGTGTGTGTGTGATTGATGAATATATCTGTTCCATTTTTTTCCTGAATTTCAGACGGAGTCATTATCGGTATTGTCATCGGTGGTCTTGCTTTTACCGTAGCCGTGTTACTGATTGCTACATACCTATACAAGTACTCAATATACAATATTTATCAATACTAAATACACTTAAGAAAACAAAGCACGAGCTAGAGTTTCTATACGTTAATTATATCACTTACAGTAACAGCTAGCAAACATTACCAATATTTAGATTTCTAAAATGCTACATCAGCAGTGTAAGTATATACCATTTATAGGACCAGCATAAAAAGAAAGGAATCATTGAGATAAAGTAACTAATGTAAGATTATGACTTATTGGTCATAAGTCAATTACTGAAGTATGTCACATTTGAGTTGTTATATTTGTCTATGGCAATATGTTTCCTATCCTTTCAGCAACTGTCAGAAATTGTGATATTGTAACGTTTAGCATGGCCTTGTAATGACTTCTTGAGTTTCTTCTCAGAAGACGTGCTACTAGCCCTAACGCAAACATATCTAAGTATAGCACAGTCTCTAGTGTTACATATGGTGGAGCAATGAGGCCAAACACTGATAACGGAGAGACAAACCATTCAACAGAAAGACTCAATCAGACGTCAGAAACTGTGCTGTATAATGTACAAGCGGAATATTCAACTGTCATAAAGACGCAACCTCGACAAAGTAAACCACAACAGAGATTTATGACAGGATTTCTAAATATCTATCCATGTCAAGTTCAATTTCTGAACAACGACAGAAACAATGTGACAAATCCAGATCAAACCCACAAGCAAATATCATCAAAGTGCCGATGAAGACGGCACTAACTCGAATGATACAGTGCATAACAAGGATAACCACATGAATTAATTTAGTGATGACACTTATGATTGCACGATTATGTATCCTACGACAATTCCCGATCCCATATACGATCATTCAAATTTTAAACAAAATATCGATAACGTATATGATAACTCAAAATCTGGCACACTCAACAAGGATATGGGATATATGGACCGTTCATTTGATAATACCCTTCAACGGTCTATGCAAGATGTTGATCCAACTTATGACCATATATAAAACGACAATGGGGAAACCTTACTCAAACTAATGGATGTTCTGGGGAATAAGCATATAACATATGATCTCTCACACAAAATCGACAAGATAAATATCCCGTAATGCAGCCCTGCCACAACGGATGAATAAAACAACATAAATAGGTTTCGCTATTGATACAAAATAAAATAAATTTAAGAATGGCGAACAATCAATTTAAATGTTACTATGTCCAAAAAGTACAGCTTAAGAAAGTATTTGAACCGTCTCAAACTTAAACTATTTCTATTTGCTCATGCAAAACGCTCGCCAAATAAAACAAAACAAAGAAAAAATGCCGACATTGTTAAATCTTAATGCTACACTTCAATGTATAATATTTTCATGTACAGAATGCAACTAAAAATAGGCTTTCAACATAATGAATTATGAATTGACGATTTTCAGAAAAAAATGTTGTATTTAGACAAAATACACGGTTAGTAAATTTCCTAATTTTGATATAGGCTTGAAAAGTCAGCTCCCTAGACAAAAAAGCAATCATTATTATCACTCATTAAGTTTAAAACAAGGCAAACTCCTGACTATTCCGTTGAATGATTTTGTGTGTGCATTGTGCCATATATTGTCAGCAACGAACTGAGGTGAGATGGAAATCATTATAATTATTCAAAGTACCATATTCAGCAATTAAATTTGATTGACTGGTTTGTGCAGACGTCAGTGTCAATAAAACAAAAGAATTATATGTAGATCGCAGGAAGGCATATAACTGATAGTATGTTATTTCCATAACCATTGTAATTCGCGAAGTTCATACTTGTACCCTCTTATGTTGTTTCTCTCTCTCTCTCTCTCTCTCTCTCTCTCTCTCTCAGCCCTCGGAATACAGAGGGTTTAGATGTTTTACGACGTAGTCTTTGTTATAAACATAAAGCTTGTACATGCTATATATATATGTATATATATATATATATATATATATATATATATATATATATATATATATATATATATATATACATACATTTGTGTGTGTGTGTATGTGTGTGTGTATTTCTGGTAAAATGTAAATATCACAAGGAACAAGAACGTTATTGTACAAAACCAATATATGAAGAAAATATACACCTTAACTAAGAATCAATTTCCTTGACATAATTATCCCTACCGCTCTGTATATTTCAATCGTATTCTGCAATGACCTGACATTGGACATTAATTGAGTGTAGGACCTTCCTGAAAAAATGATATTTTACACAGCTAATATTTCTCTATGATTTTAGATTATGTTTTACGATCATGATTACTGAAAATTAACATATTTATTTGTATCTGAGTTTAGGCCGTTTATTTGTTTCACTCGGAAATTCCTGACCTTGTTGACTCATTGTTCTAGAAATGAATACTGGACCTTTATCTTGATCCTCAGGTGGTGACATTATGCAAGGAAGTACGCATTCATTTTTTAGCATAAGTCTTTAGAGAAGTAAAGTTTACTTGTGTTTCAGTTAATATATTTATTTCTGTACATTTTTCGCTAAAAAAACAAGATGTTCTTTCAGCGTAATTTGGAACTAGATCACATTTTTAGGATTAGTATGAATTCATTCAAGAACATTTTGGATTATATGATTGTGATACATCAAGAATGTAGACACATCAGCATATTAAAGGCTACATTATGTTCAATAATGGACTTCATTCGAAAACATTTTTAATGCTTGTGGCATTACCTTTAGGACTATTTGTAATTTAATTCATCATTCTGTAGTTATTTTAAAATATTCACTTTATATTCTAAGGCAGAAATTATTTGTTGAATTTTATAAAAATTGTTGGTATACACTATTTTCTGTTTCTTTGCTGAAGGACATAAAATCATAACACTACACATTCATAGAATTGGAAGATTTTGTTATAAATTCCGTGCAAGCGAATGTACGAATTTAGTCTGAACGTGAACAGTTTAAATGAGCTCCCAATATTATATTGGAACAAAACTGGTAAATGTTTAGATCAAGAGTATAGAATCAAATGAATGTTTTAATTGTGCAGGAGCCATAAAATCCGATAGACTTTAATCTTTGAGACATATGAAACCCGACAGTAGATCTATATATATTTCTATCTTTCTATCAACACACTCACACACGCAGACACACACACACACACAAGCACACACACACACGCACACACACACAAGTCTTTAAGTATATATTTCAGCCATTACAGCCCAAAACAATGTAAAGGTAAATTTAGAGTTGTACCATAATAATTGACAATGGTTTTTACTGGCCTTTGTGTCCGGGGTGCAAATAGAAAACCATCGATATTCAGGTCAAACGAATCTACTTATGTTTATTCCATTGCGAGACTTGTTGGAAAAATAGTTATTATATATTTGAGGTGATTCCAATAGGTAATAAGTGTTGAATTCAAATCTAAGCCGGAATCTGTTTGATTTTAGCACTTTGAACAAGGACATTTAGAATGAATAGTAACAGTTTTAGTATGGTGAGTAAAAGCGATTTTAATATTAGAACCCCCTGATGGTGATCGCAATTTTGAAACGACATCATACATTATGACAATCCTACATATGAAGTCGATGATCTTTCATTTATACACCAATACAATTTGCTAATCGGTCAATGTATTGGTTTGCATATTAAGGTATAAATTCCAAGCTTATGTACTAGTATTCAACGAAAACGTCTTATTCTTTACAAAGCGAACATAAAGGAAGGACATGGCATGAAGCTATCACATTATCAATTGGAACTGAACTAGCATATAATTGAAAACAAATCATACTATTATGAGAAAGATATGATCTCTTTAAATGAAATCTGAAATAGGTTTAAAAGTCCTCTTGATCGCATCAACATTAATGTAATCTCCGTTGCCTTTTGATCGTACTCTCGTGGAGCAGTTTACTGTCTGTTTCAGTGTAATTGTTATCAGCGTTATCGCAATATAGTTTGAATAAACTTCATATTTGTAATGTTGTCTCTTTTTATTTATTCTGTACTGCCATTTATTTTCATGCTAGTATATTGTCTGCCTTGCGGTAGACTCATGTTTTTGTGTGGATCACTTTTTTGTTTAAGTACTACCTTTGGAATGTACAAGCTTTATTCCATCTGGAACTTAGATCAATATAAATGTGCATGAAGGGCACGCTTAACTAGTTTATTCCCAAGTGCGGAGTCTGTTATACATCTGTTATATTCTAGCAAAAATTATCATCTTTTAAAAACATACATTTTTATTATTATTAATATTGCAGTATTTAGATCTGCTGTTAACAAGGTTTTTAGTAGCCAGAACGTTTCCAGAGAAGAGTATGTTGCTGTAAAAATATGCAGTATATTTGAACGGTTTTCTCAAGTTCTGAATAACCATTAAAGGTTTTAGATTGTATTTGTTTTAATCAATGTAGAACAGATGCCTTGAATAATATAACAACATTAATGATCTAATAGTGAAACACCTAATGTGTTTATAGCAGTTCAACATTTTGTTATCGAAAATACTATTTTCCTGAGCGGCGCATTTTGCTTCTGACCATGTGATGGACCATGCATAAAATCAGCAGAAAAGGTGAGCCGACCTGGATTTATAAATTCCTATTGACTTAACTAACACTTGACAAAATAGCAAAAGAATTAAACAAACAAAATAGATTTTACTAGATCTTCCTGGTCAAAACAATCAGCAAGCAGAACCTCAACCGGCAAGACCCCAATCTGGACCGAAAAAAAAAACTGATGAAGAAATAGTCGCAGAATTCGTAATGAATTTACTGAAGATGTTTTAACAGCATTCGATAAAACGTGTCCAAAAGAATTCCCAGCTCTTGCTGTTATGACTTATGAAAATAGAAAAAGAATATTGAAACCGGAACATGAAAAATATATTTAAAATATACAACTGATGCATTTTATAAAATTAAAAATAACACGAGTGGAATCGACGGAAAAAGTATATCGTATATAGGATATCTCAATGCAGTTAGTATATTACACGATGAATATGAAGCACGAAAACAGCAAGAAACGGAAAAACAAAACCTGCGATAAAAAGAACACGAACAGCAAAGAAAAAATCAAAATCTTCTAGGAAAGGAAAGGAAGAATTTTTCGATGCGTCTGGTGCTACTGGAATTTTTTTTCTACAGGAAGTGTTCCTGTTACCTCTCCTAATAATATTCTTTCTGATAAATCACGTTTAGAAGTTCTAATAGGAGAAGCGCAGGCTGGAAATAACTCACCAGAAATAATTAATTAAGCTGCTGATATTTGTCGACTATTATGTCAAAGCCGTATGATGGATATAGGCGTATACCGGGAATTTATCGCTGAACTCGTTCATAGTTATCACAGTTACTAGCGACATGTTCTCTGATTAGATATAACGATACTAAATAAGATGATCATACATCTACACCATCGTAAGCCGGTCATGGTCAGAGTTGTAAACTCGCAATTACACGTTTATAGAACAATTTATAGAGATGGTCCTGGAAATGTTATTCAAGTGTCATTTGCAAGAATGGCTCCCAAAATAGCACCAATCGCAAAACAATTATTAATGATAGCTATTAATGTATTTGTTGAAAAGCTCCTGATGGTATTGATATTGTCGGTAAGGGGTTTTTCTGCAGCCAAGAAAAGACTAACACGATTAATACGACGAAAACCGCAGGCAATGAAACTGGCATCTACGGAAATTATGCCCGCTAATGTCAGTAAATAATAAACCAACCCGCAGATAAAAAATATTAGTAGGGTTAATGAATCAAGGAATTGATGAAGTACAAAGAAATATTACTGAAATGTTAACAGCAGGAAGTGGTTTGACAATGGCAGTGACATCGCGATTTAGATAGAAATATATATTATAAAATGTTCAAATATTCACCCCGACACAGCATGTGATATAGACGCACCGGTTCTTAAACATGAATCCGTACGTGATTATCAATTTTATTCTTATTACGTAAATCAACCAAATCAAAGAACAAGAATTGAACTTCAGGTTCATGATTCAGGTAAATGTTTCCTACCAGCTGAAGCATGTATTGACGTAAAAAGAGAACTTGTAATAAATGCCGATGATAATACGCCATATGCAGTGAATGCGCGAGTTGGATCTGTTACCAATGTGATTAAGGCACTGGTTAGTAACACTACATATATTAATGATGGAAGAGAGATTGAATCTATCAATAATGATGTTGACGTTGCCACAACAATACCGGGTTTAGCAAGATATTCTGATGATTATACAAGATTAGCAGGTCCATCAATGTTGATGTTTGCAAACGATATTACATATAATGCTGATCATATGCATCTGATCCACAGCCAGCTGATTTTTAACATAAAGCTAGACCAGCTGCTGCTTTTGATATTTTAAAAGGTTTTAGTGCTACTTACAAGGATTTGCATCACGTGCAGCATTGTTGCAAGGACCACGTAGAAGATTTCCATGTGCAATTCCACTGTCTCATATATTTGGTTTTCGTAGAAATGTTAGAAAGGTGATCTTTGGAGCTTAACATTCAGTAGCCCTTACACGAAATGATGATGGTAATTATGCAATCTGGCGAGGTGCTGGTGTTGCCGATGGTAAGGTAAATATAACAAAACTTTTATTGTGGATGCCAGTAATGACTGCAACGATTGCTGCCGAGGATAAATAATTGTCATTTATGGAGACAGATTGTAAATCATTACTATCATGGCTAACATGAACGACAGGTAGTATGCTGATTATTATTTACGGTATATTTGCATGGCATATGGCATCAGAACCGGGTGTTTCTGCGCCACGACATATATTTAATGCGCTACAAATGCTAAAAGGACAGGATCTCAAGAGCGGAGTCATATCATATTTGACAAACTTGGCGTTACCGAGGTCTCGTTAGGGATGAACGACCAACAAGAACCATGTGAAGATATTTTACTTGATTTTGGACAAAACCAAATAGCACGCGCATATCATCGTTTGCTGACATTTATGGAACATGATCTGAATGTAGATACTGGTCTGCAAATATCACAATTAGATTTTAAAAATCTGTATCCGATTTATTACTTTTCGTTGGAACGTCTTGATTTAACCAGACAGACTATTGTTGCTATACACTTTCGAGCTCGTGTAACTCTTCCAGTTGCTCCAGAACCGTTAAAACCTAATTACAGAACAATCGCTGTTATACACAGTGATAAATCGATGTTATCTGAAGGTATTGGTAGACGAAGGAAAGTCGTTGATGCACCAGTGGAAAATGTATAACCCAATTAGATCACTCGTAATATTATAAATGTCGTATAATCATGTAATTGTTACTCTGACTCATGGTCGGATAAGAAAACTACAATCATATTCAGCTAAACGTGTGGAACTACAATAACATTAAAACATAATCAGATCACGGGTGGTCAGAATAAACTGTCACTGACAACACATCAGCTTCAAAATTTAAATTATGTATTTAAAGATAAAACCGGAATGCGACTTAAGTTATTAAATCAGGTGGTATATTTTCACTTCTAGAAGCTATACCAGCATTGATCCCTGCGGCCTCCCCTGCTGTCACAAAAGCTGCGGTTTTGTTTCCACCGGTAAGATTAAACCCGTAGTCTTTTTCCAACGATATTAGATATCCGGTGATACAATGACAGGCGAACTCAACATGAACTCGAATAAAATAACGACACTTGGTGATTCAACATTTGACAAAGGATTATGTAGATACCGTAGACAATAAACTATCAACGTTGCCGGCCGAATGTGATGTTCATGTAGGCGCGTTTGCAAATCTCCGTAGAAAATATTTGTATTAAATAAATTGTTTAATAAATTGTTTATTAAGTTTTTACAAGCTTGTTACATTCTCTCTTTCTATGTTACTGTTTATTCGAGCCTAAGCACGTAACAGTATCATCAAGTACAGCTACTGGTGCTCATAATACAAGTGCAATAATAGAAAATGGATCCACTGAAACATTTAGAATAGCCCCCATCAGTAGTGGTTTATAATCAGCGTCGCTCACATGGCATGTATAATTTGTAATTAATTTAAGTAAATAATATAATGAAGTCCAATGGTATAGATACAATCAAGTACGTGAATTACAAACTAACCTACACAAAAATCTCCTTCACGAGTACACAATAAAAATGTCACAGACATGTTGTCGTAGCTGACATAATTGTGCATTCGGTTATATCTGTTATTGCGTCCGCTGGTGTATCGCTATCAATAGTAACGTTGACATCATCTGCAGTTTAACAATTTGTGTATCAACGCCATCAACAATAGCCGGTGTTCTTAACATAATTGCTAAAGAAATATATACATGTTGTCAGAATAAACTACACGGGTATATAATTACATTCCATACCTCGACTGCTGCATTTTCCCAATTATCATCATTATTATCAAACTGCCATAACGACGAAATAATATCGAGTTCTCAGCGATGATTAAGATTTGCGACAAGGCAACTACGTCTAATTTCGAAAATAATAATAATAATGTCGCTAGAACTACTGCAACAAATCGTTATGAATACAAACCGGGCAAGAACAGCGATGATCTCAATAACGTCCACCAACCCTGAATTTAATATCAACCTTCCAACTGCATTTCCTGTAAAAGATATTGCACTTGCTCAATTATGAGTATATTACAGTTGAACAAATATCTGGTCAAAAATCATTCGTGGGTCAACAGTCAAATAATTCACTGTTATTTGCAACTAAAAATAAATAGGATGCAACTCCCGATTGAAAGGTTGTTTCTGTTTCAAAAGGAAGTTATGAATCGAACAAATCAATAATGAATTCCAGTGTAGAATTATAACCATTACAGGAAAATAATCAAAAATCGCTAAAACTGTCTATGAAACAACATTATGTCGTGGATATTTATCAATCATTGATACGAACAGTGCTAGGATGGCCTGAAGTTGCTCCTCAGGCACCACCACCACCACCAATACCAGAACAAAACAAATCTGATTCATCACGGATAGACAATTACATCATGACATTACCTCATCATGTAAAGATCACTTACTTGCTCGAAAACTGTAAGATTGGGTAGTTATTTTTTCATCAGTGATGACTCTATGTGGTGGAAGTTTAGGCGTTGGGAGATTGATGGAGGCAAAACTAAAGATGTGATTCTTCATCTAAGTAAATTTATTGAATATATTAAAATTATTAATCAAGAGCATAAGCGACTACTAGAAAAACTGCAGTTTCCAAAGTTTCCAAGAACATCTTTTTGATATAGCAAGTTCACGCAGCGAAATCATTAAACAAATATAAATATTAAACCAGGTTGTATCTGATGTGGAATATATCAACCCACGAGTAATTCAGATAATAATTAATCAGGGAAGAGAAGACGATGATAAACAAAGTGTTTTAGACACATACAAGATACCAGAAGCTGAACTACGAAATTTTTAATTTCCTGGGTATAACGCAGATGAACTAAAGAAATCCACCAATGATATTATTAACGAGAACTTTCCTCGAATATTTACCGCATAGAGAAAAATGAATCATTTGGATAATATCTTTAGATACAACAATGATTGGTGGTGGTTGACACATATCACCGGGAACAGTAAATATAACATCTGTAATCGCGGCTAATTTTGTATGTGATGCAATTTATGGAAGTTATCGGATAAACACAGAAATATCAAATCAGGCACAGCAGGTATATATTCTTTATACATTCACCCCTCGAGTATCCCCTGGAAGTTTGATCGTGCAAGAGATTGTTAATCCGGTAAATATCCGATTTCATAATTCACTAGTAACACGAATGAATCTCAAACTTACGGACCAGAACTTCAACTTAATTGATTTATCGAGAGAGAATTTACAACTGAGTCTTTATATAAAATCTTAATGATCTGACAAAAAAAATAGTATTATTATATTTTTTCTGTTTTTGATAGGAATTTCATTATTTTTAGTAGTAAATACTCTATCAGAACTTGTTAATCGATTTTTATTAATTTTACTGCCAAATACTCTATCAGAATTTGCAATTCGGACGATTTTCATTAATGTTAGTAGTAAATACCCTATCAAAATTTACAAATCGGACGATATTCATTATTTTTACTAGTAGATACCCTATCAGGATTTGCAATAAAAAATATTTCTGATTCGGACGATTTTCATTACTCAGAAGTTACAATTTGGACAATTTTCATTATTTCTACTAGTAAATACCTATACAGAATTTGCGAATCGGACAAAATACCCTATCTGAATTTGCACCGCGGACGATTTTCATTATTTTCACTAGTAAAAACCCCATAAGATTTTTCTTCTGATAGAACAAATGTTTCTGATTCAGAATAATAATAAAATATATCTGATTCAGAATAATAATAAAATGTATCTATCATCCTTTGTAACTCTCGTTCACGTGTATTAATAATTTTTCTTGTTTCATATTCTTTTGATAATTCTGATCTTATTTTTTCTGCTGTGTTAAAGAATTTTTTTAATTCTATATCATCCGCTAACGATACGTAGACGGCTTGCTGAAGTTCTCTGAACGAATTTATACTCTGATGGTAGAGTATATCTATCTCAAGATTTAAGCTCTTGTAAATATTCGAAATCAGAATGAATGTTTCAGGATTTAGTTTATCAGATAATTGTATAACTTCATTTTTCAAATTTTGGATTAGCCGAAATTACATAGTTAATATTTTCATATATGTTAATATTCACCGGTCGGGTCTCTTTATTGGCCTTTGTGTCTTTGATAGAGTCTATCTGTGTCTTTTTTAGACTTCTGTGAGACTTTTGTCTTTTTGAGACTTTTGTCTTTTTCGACCCTATGACCGTTTCTTTTGGCTGGCCATTCTTTCTGAATGTCCCTGTGGGGTTAACCTTCAGTGATTTAGGGCTGATACACTCACGATACTGTTTATTTGGGGGCGTCACAAATTCCTTTCAATGTCATGTATACCCCCCCACACACACACATACACAAACACACGCACAGATCAAACCCCGGGATCGTGCAAAACGCACTCATCACGTTGTCTGAACGTGATGGGAGTGGTATACATGAAACGCTTTTGGGCTGGCGCCCCTACTTTATATAGTAAAAACCCTATTATAGGTACTGCCAGTAACATACATGTTACGAGATTCGAACACACCACAAGAATCAGCCACACTACGTATGCGCTATGGTTCTAACCTAACAAGCAGATATTTAAAAAATTATTATATTGTTACTTTTGAATAAATCTTTTTTTTTTGATTACCAAGAAAATAATATTGTTACTTTTGAATAATACAGTTATTTTCGGATTACAAAAAAATAATACAACTTGAATTTAGTTCTACTTAACAAGTAAGATTTTAAAATAAATAAATTTTCTGGATAATATATGTCAAGGGAGGGAACTTCATTTACTTTTACACATCCACGGCAGAGTTATCTCCATTGTGGCAATTATATCATATCACGCGCAGACTGAAGTTTGGTTACCACAACCTGATCTTAGATTTGATAAGATTATTAACAATTACAAAGATTTTCCTGATCTTTTTGAAGATTATATTATTAAACAATCAAAGGAGATCTTTGGATGCAGACGTAAAACACCGCAAAAGATCTCGGTAGAAGAATAATCGGTAAATATACTCAGGGTGGTGCTTATATGATCATAAGCAACATTATTCACAACTAATTTTAGATGATGCTGAATACGATTTTATAATCGCAGATGCAACAGCGAGAAATATATTTGTAAGTAGAAAGAATGCTTACTTGTCTGACGGGGAAAAGTTAAGAATAACTGTTGCTTATATCGATGTCGTCTCTCCTCAGTACACACATCTAAGAATCTAAGATCATCTATGCTCGCTTGTGTTTCTATAAACTTGCTATCAATGATATATAGATTCGATGACGCCACAGTTACAGTTGCAACGGATTCATTTTATCTCGACAGCAAGTATACAGAATAATTTTCCCGTTTTACAAACGCTGGTGCTCCGTGGTGATCATGGATAATAAACAAGAAACGTTATAATCCGCAGATGTTTAAATCGCGGATATGTATTGATCAGATATATCGACTCGACAAATGCCAACGGCGCCATCTTATTCCGATCCAGCATGTAGATATAAGACTGTTTATTTAAAAAGACCAGGCGGATGCCGAAATACAGCTTGTGTTATTTAATTATTTAGACAGAATTCAGATTTAGTTGTCTTAATTCCTACACATAGACTTGCACGAGAAATGAAAGAGAGAATTGTGAAATAATATACTTATCATAGCTTCATTCGGTATAAAGATGACGCATGGACTCATTCGAGGATGGGTCAGAAATATATACCCAGAATAATAATTTGGGATGAGATATGCAGAGTATTGTTGGATATTATAAATTTTTCTTGATTGGATATAATTCAAACATACAGCTCTGAAAATGTATGACGATCATGGTCAACTTCTGCTATTTGTTGGAAAATTTCCCCACGATTGGTTAAAGTTTTTTGCAGATTATTATGAAGAAATTAATACTGATCATAGAGTGCACGATCCGGAATTAAGCGAGTTCAATAAATTAATCAGATTACAGTCATATAAAATTTAGTGTGCAATAATGAATGAAAAAATTTCAGAAACTTCCATAAGTAATTATTTTGATAAATGGAGACCAACGATTTGATAGTTGCAAATAGAAAGATAGTTCGTGATAACCTTCAACATCAATCAATTGAAATACATAAGGAAAAGTTTTCCGAATTACCCGTAACATTATGTTATAGACCAGCTGATACACGACGACATAAAATTAACGTTGATAGACCGGAAAATCAAAGAAACAGATGTTGTTTTAGTTGATATCAGCTCTGTAAATCTCCATGGTCGCAAGGATACGCAAAGACGATACATTCATCTCAGGGGTTAACTATCTCTGAGACAGTTGTTTGGATTATTGATGATCGTATCGAGTGGTCAACTACAGAGGGTTATTTCAAATTTTGCTGACCAGCAACGAAATTGTTATCGATGATATAGTTAGAAAACAAAACTTCTATTTATAAACAAAGTGACAAAACAATAATCGCAACTTTGATATAAATGCTGAATTTATAATGATGCTGAAACAACAGCAGAATAATCACTATGCGAGATGTAATTGTATACTAATATGTCAGTATTCAGATAAACATCCAAGACAATTTACCATAGATAGGAAGGATATTAGTCTTGGTCATACACGAGACAATGTGATGCTGACCTGTCTTGAGTGTAAGAGACGTCGAGGTGCTAAGTAAGTGATCGTGGTGGTAATTTTGTATCCTCGGGTATTACGTGCATATGGTAAGAATAAAATATCCGCCAGATGAACTTCATTTGGAACATGAACATCAAAATGTGCGAATTGAATTCGTTTAGGCTGTATCAGATAAATTTGCTATATTGCTTGTCGTGATAACCAATCTGCTGCAGTAGAACGTATGACACCTGCAGACTGGGCTAATTTATTAATTACTGATTTTCCTCTACAGTATCTTCTTGGACTATAATAAAGGATTCTATAATAATACTAATTACCAGAACATAATATCAGCTTACCCTTCATCTCAGATCTCATTAACCAGTTTCCTAATGAATCCTTGAAAGATATTTTTTTAAAAAGAATTTAGCGCATGAATTAAGTTCACATCTGCAATATGTCTATGCTGCAGATTGTTAACTTTATAAGACACATCATGAGCGTGACAAGTTGGATCAATTGTATTTATCGGATACTCGCCGGGTTTTGGTTGATTCTGATTTTTAAGTCTAATATCAAGTCGAGTTGCAGGACCGCAGTAATTATATCCTGGAAGATGTTTTTCTCCTGGATATTTAGTCCACAGATTTCCTGGTAATTGTATTCCTTTTGCTACAATATCACCTCCTAGTTTTTTCTTCTTTTCAATATCGATTTAGTACCTGAGATAAATTTACAATTCTTTGTACCGTATTTTTCACACTCACCTGTAACCGCTGACCTATCATGTTTTGTTATAACTGTTGTTAGATCACCTGTAGGGGTACGCGATCTACATTTAACACAATATAGATCCATATTGTTTTAATTTTGTATCATTTATGTAACTGACTTTTCGTCAACAAGAGCGCGAGAATCTGTTAAACACCATGCAGCTCTACCAAATTCTATCAGAATGATTAGCAAAGGTCCATCTGGAAGTAGAAAGACAAAACTGTTACTCAATCTGATAATGAGGTGGTTAAAATGGGATATATTATATCTGACAGCTGTCACAGAATTAGGCGAAAATTGAACTGATTTCTGTTCTTGAATTGCAAACGAAACTCACCATTTTCTTGATTTCGTCGTACACGCATTACCTGGGGTGATTAAGTGGCGTGTAACGATTTGCATGTGCCAATTTGTAATTTACATGAAATCCGAAATACTCGTTGTACGTGGTGCACGTCAAGCTCGATGTGATTTATGTTCACCTATAGAGAGTATATAAGGCGATGGATTTCTCATTATTATTGACGGGAACCTAAAATATCTAATCAAAGGATAGATAACCTCGTCTTGCAAATCTCCAGCCAAAGGGTTGATTCCGGAGATCTAATAACATCGTTGATTCCGTCTGATTCCATCGTTGATTCCGGAGATCTAATAACATCGTTGATTCCGTAGATCTGATAACATCTGACAATCACTGATTCAGTCTGATTCAGTCTGATTCCGTCTGATTCCGTCGTTGATTCAGTCTGATTCCAGCTGATTCCGTCGTTGATACCGTAGAAGTACATCACTGATAGCGCATCTAATAACATCGTTGATACCGTCTCTGATACCGTAGCTGCTAACGTAGTTGTTACATTGTTTCTGATACCGTAGCTGCTAATAACATCGTTGATACCGTAGCTGCTAATAACATCGTTGATACCGTAGCTGCTAATAACATCGTTGATACCGTAGCTGTTAACACATCTGATACCATCTTTTGATAAACGTCTTTGATATCGTCTGATTTGTTGTGGGACATCTATTGTTTGTTCTGGAACATCTCTGTATAAATATCTGAATGTGCTTGTGCCGTTAATTTGTGCAAACGGAATTGAAGTATCTGTCTGTGTGTCGAACTGTCTGTTCGTCAACATCTGTGTAACGTGTAAATATCCGGAAAGCTAGAAGTCCGAGTGTCGGAGCTGTCTTAGAGTTGTAAAACGTCCGGGTAGACATCTAGGGGAGTGAGGAACCGTTGGTTCGGGTAGATGTTGTATGCTGTCTGAACGTATAACTGTGGTGGATCCGTGAAGGGTAACGTCCGATAATAGTATTGGTCAACCCTCGGTTCTCGGGGAAACTGGGAGACGATTCAACTGTTGCTGAATCGTGCGGTTATACAGGGGAGACACATAGGTGTATTGAAATTATAATATAATTTAATACATTGTTGTATTTGCATGCTTATGTCAGATCGCAATAATATTTCAAGTGATCACATAGATATCAATAAAAGCTAGCAACTTGATTCAATACAAGTATATGATCGTGCTAGTTATCGCAATCCATCGTGCGATAGATAGTTTGTCGTTTGTGTTTATTTTTTTTTTCGTAAATCATTCTTGCATTTATTTAACTTTCGTAAAGGATTCTTGGATCTGTGTATAATCCAAGAGATCCCTTTACATCTGAGATTCCTTTTGTATTGTTATTTAATTTGTTCATGTATTGTGAATGGTTGTGAGTGTAATTGTGGGTTGAGTGCATGAATTATTGTGTTGTTACATCTGTATTTTTTTCATTTATAATTTATTACATAAATTTATATTTTCTTTCACAAATTGTGTTTGTATTGTTCATTTGATCCACCCTCCTCTCGGTAACAATTCTGTTACAATGGTGTCAGAAGTGGGATCGTTGGATTAAGTGAACTGTCAATCATTTTTGTGAAGGTAAACATTGAATGTTTATATTTGAGCGTGACCTTCTGTTAAGATAATACTCTAGTTGGAGTTTATTTTTGTTTAGTTTACCTAGGTCCGTGTGTCCAGTATAAACGTGTTTAAAGTATTGGTTTGGTTATATATCTATATTCATATTACAATTGTCATGTCATCCCTTAAGGACTTGGTTGCCTTAGGCAAAGAATTTGGGTATGAAGGTGAAAGCTTAAGGAAATTTATTCAGGAAGAACAAGCCCGGGAAAGGGAAGAAAGGGCAAGGGCAAGGGAATTAGAAAAGGAAGAAAGGGCAAGGGCAAGGGAATTAGAAAGGGAATCCGATGAAAGGAAGCGGGAATTAGATAGGGAATTCGAAAAGGAAAAAAGGGAATCTGATGAAAGAAAAAGGGAATTAGAAAGGGAATCCGAAGATAGGAAATGGGCCTTTGAGAGGGAAAAGATAGAATTTGAGAAGGATAAAATAGAATTAGAGAAGCAGGCCCAAAGGGAAAAGATAGAATTAGAGAAGCAGGCCGAGAGGGAAAAGATAGAATTAGAGAAGCAGGCCGAAAAAGACAGGATAGAATGGGAAAGGGAAGTGGAGGGAAGGCGAATAGAGTTAGAAAAACTAGCAAAACTAGAAATGTTCGAGTTAGAAGAATCAGCAAAGCAACGGGATCATGAGCGTAAGGTAGAATTAGCGACATCTGGAAGAGAACACGATTCTGCCACTAACAAATTAAGGGGCCCCAAATTACCTCCCTTTGACGATGAAAAAGATAACATAGATAGTTATCTTCATCGATTTGAGCGGTATGCCGAAAACCAGAAGTGGAGTCAAAATGACTGGGCGCTGCATCTGAGTGCTTTATTAAAAGGTAAAGCACTGGATGTATACTCGCGACTTCCTAGGGACGATGTGTTTAAGTACGACGTCCTAAAGGAAGCACTTCTCAAAAGGTACGAGATTACTGAACAAGGTTTTCGAAAAAAGTTCAGGTATAGCAAGCCCGATAAGGGAGAAACCTTTGGTCAGTTCACCGTCAGAATTGCGAACTATTTTGAGCGGTGGATTGAATGCGGCAAAGCGGTGAAAACGTTTGAAGGGTTGACTGATTTCTTGCTCAGAGATCAATTATTTAATACAGTTGGGCGAGAATTAGATCAATTTCTGAAGGAGAAAGTCTTCACGAACGTAAAAGATATGGCTAAGCAAGCCGATTTATTTGCCGAAGCTCATGGGGGAACCCAGAACGTGGTTTTGAAAGATTTTAAGTCTGGAAACCAGTCTGTAAGACCTATGCCTAGGGAGCCTGTAAAATCAGCTGAGGTAAAAAGGTCAGTTGGGAATCCAGTTTTTCAGCGTGTGCGGTGTTTCTTGTGTAATGCATTGGGTCATGTTCAAAAAGACTGTCCTAAAAGAAAGGCACTTATACATAAGGTAGCAGTGGCTATACAAAGTAAAGGTATAACTGATAACATCGTACAGGTAGAACCTTGTATTCATTCGTTTGGCACGTGTTTATTTCCTGAAGCGCGTGTACCAACCGCGAGAGGGTTTGTCAACGGTCGAGAAGTCGTGGTATTGCGTGACACTGGTTGTACGGGCGTAGTGATCAAACGTAGTCTCGTGCAGGATAACCAAATGCTCGGGTGGGAATCCCCATGTATGTTACTTGATCAGACGATGGGTCGCATTCCCGTAGCAAGGATCACAGTGAAAACACCTTTCTTAACGGGAACTGTTGATGCCCTTTGTATGGACAATCCTATTTACGATCTGACGATCGGTAATGTTGAAGGTTCCCGTCTTCCAACCATGGCCGATTTTAAAATACCTTTGGCCCAGGCAGTCGAAACGCGAGCGCAAACACGGCGAGAGAAAACAGCGTTTCGTAAATTAATAGTCCCTGAATCGATCTCAGGAATTTCGCGTGATGATTTCAAACAAGAGCAAGAACATGATGAATCCATCAGAACAATTGTTGAGAAAATCACGTCCGGCGCGATTAAACATTGCAAGCGTGGGGGTAGCTCTAGATTCGTACGCAAGAACGGATTAATTCATAGGGAGTTTAGCGCTCGGGAGGGTAAGAAGTATTGGCAAGTGGTCGTACCCCAGAGATATAGATCTCAAGTACTTAGGGTGGCGCATGAGTCAAGCATGGCAGGACACCTAGGTAAGGCTAAGACCACTAGCAGGGTAGTCGCTGAATTCTACTGGCCAGGTGTTAATGGCGATGTCACACGGTTCTGTAGGTCGTGCGACGTATGTCAGAAAACCGTCTGTAAGGGAAGGGTCACAAGGGTGCCCTTGGGACAGATGCCATTAATAGATACACCGTTTAAAAGAGTGGCAGTAGATATTGTAGGACCAATACACCCGGTTACCGAAAGAAAGAATCGGTATATACTTACTCTGGTTGACTACGCAACCAGATACCCTGAAGCCGTAGCGTTACCAACTATTGAAACGGAAAGGGTAGCTGAAGCATTAGTTGATATCTTCAGTAGGGTAGGGGTGCCAGAGGAAATCCTCACTGATTGTGGTGCCCAATTCACCTCTGACCTCATGGGTGAAATAAGTAGGCTGTTATCCATCAAACAGCTAAACACTACCCCATACCATCCGATGTGCAATGGACTGGTAGAGAAGTTTAATGGTACCCTGAAAAGCATGCTGAGAAAGATGTGCGCGGAACGTCCGCAAGACTGGGACCGTTATTTAAACGCTGTTCTGTTCGCGTACCGTGAAGTACCGCAGGAAAGTTTAGGGTTTTCACCCTTCGAACTGTTGTACGGTAGGACAGTTCGAGGCCCGATGCGGATACTACGCGAACTATGGACTGGTGATGTCGCGAACGAGGAAATAAAAACGACTTACCAGTACGTGTTAGATCTAAGAAATAAACTTGAGAGTACATGCCAGATGGCACGTGACGAATTGATTAAATCGGGGCGCAGATATGCCAAGTATTACAACCGAAGAGCGCGTAATAGGAAATTTCTTGTGGGAGATCAGGTGCTATTGCTTCTTCCAACGAGTTCGAATAAGTTATTAGTCCAGTGGAAAGGTCCATATGAAGTTAAAGAAGTAAAAGGTGACATGGACTATAAAATTGACATGGACGGTAATGTAAAGACATTCCATGCGAACATGCTCAAGTTATACATCAAGAGACAGAGCGACAATTTCAATAAGGGGAGTTGAAAATATAGGCGCAGACTACTTGAGTAGGGCATGATGGGAAATTTGTATGAATTTGCCCAGTAATAAAATCCAGTTTGTAGTATAACCAGTGTAAATGTTGTAAGATATCATCAATAGTTATTTTTCTTCTATTCTGTGTTAGTTTTAAAAATGTGTACATTTTTATTCTTAGGGGGGAGGTATTGTCACAGAATTAGGCGAAAATTGAACTGATTTCTGTTCTTGAATTGCAAACGAAACTCACCATTTTCTTGATTTCGTCGTACACGCATTACCTGGGGTGATTAAGTGGCGTGTAACGATTTGCATGTGCCAATTTGTAATTTACATGAAATCCGAAATACTCGTTGTACGTGGTGCACGTCAAGCTCGATGTGATTTATGTTCACCTATAGAGAGTATATAAGGCGATGGATTTCTCATTATTATTGACGGGAACCTAAAATATCTAATCAAAGGATAGATAACCTCGTCTTGCAAATCTCCAGCCAAAGGGTTGATTCCGGAGATCTAATAACATCGTTGATTCCGTCTGATTCCATCGTTGATTCCGGAGATCTAATAACATCGTTGATTCCGTAGATCTGATAACATCTGACAATCACTGATTCAGTCTGATTCAGTCTGATTCCGTCTGATTCCGTCGTTGATTCAGTCTGATTCCAGCTGATTCCGTCGTTGATACCGTAGAAGTACATCACTGATAGCGCATCTAATAACATCGTTGATACCGTCTCTGATACCGTAGCTGCTAACGTAGTTGTTACATTGTTTCTGATACCGTAGCTGCTAATAACATCGTTGATACCGTAGCTGCTAATAACATCGTTGATACCGTAGCTGCTAATAACATCGTTGATACCGTAGCTGTTAACACATCTGATACCATCTTTTGATAAACGTCTTTGATATCGTCTGATTTGTTGTGGGACATCTATTGTTTGTTCTGGAACATCTCTGTATAAATATCTGAATGTGCTTGTGCCGTTAATTTGTGCAAACGGAATTGAAGTATCTGTCTGTGTGTCGAACTGTCTGTTCGTCAACATCTGTGTAACGTGTAAATATCCGGAAAGCTAGAAGTCCGAGTGTCGGAGCTGTCTTAGAGTTGTAAAACGTCCGGGTAGACATCTAGGGGAGTGAGGAACCGTTGGTTCGGGTAGATGTTGTATGCTGTCTGAACGTATAACTGTGGTGGATCCGTGAAGGGTAACGTCCGATAATAGTATTGGTCAACCCTCGGTTCTCGGGGAAACTGGGAGACGATTCAACTGTTGCTGAATCGTGCGGTTATACAGGGGAGACACATAGGTGTATTGAAATTATAATATAATTTAATACATTGTTGTATTTGCATGCTTATGTCAGATCGCAATAATATTTCAAGTGATCACATAGATATCAATAAAAGCTAGCAACTTGATTCAATACAAGTATATGATCGTGCTAGTTATCGCAATCCATCGTGCGATAGATAGTTTGTCGTTTGTGTTTATTTTTTTTTCGTAAATCATTCTTGCATTTATTTAACTTTCGTAAAGGATTCTTGGATCTGTGTATAATCCAAGAGATCCCTTTACATCTGAGATTCCTTTTGTATTGTTATTTAATTTGTTCATGTATTGTGAATGGTTGTGAGTGTAATTGTGGGTTGAGTGCATGAATTATTGTGTTGTTACATCTGTATTTTTTTCATTTATAATTTATTACATAAATTTATATTTTCTTTCACAAATTGTGTTTGTATTGTTCATTTGATCCACCCTCCTCTCGGTAACAATTCTGTTACAACAGCACCATCTGCAGATGATCAACGATGGTACGATGTGCTAAAAGATTTTAATAAAAATGCATCGACTATAAATGAAGACGGTGATGAAATTATTAATTTTATCACTGATATTGATGAAGCACCGAATGTTGATGATATTGATGGAAGTATTAACAATTTAGTAGTATATGATGATGTGCTGCTGCATAAAGAACAATCAAATCCAGCTAGAATATTTTCACGCGGTATTCATCAGACCTGGTGTAGCGTAGATAAGGATTATAATCTTTTCAGAAATTTCTTTAAGTGTGCTATTTGGTCCAATGATGTATATCAGGTCATATCAATCCCGAATTTAGATATACCTGTTTATAATGGAGAGAGGGTCTATGTTCAATATCGACGTGTACATTTCATCGTAATTTGCATTTGCCCTTTAACTAGATATCTTATAGTCTAGTCCCCATGAAACATGTTCGGAAGAAACCGGGTATATCCATGGCTACCCCTTTGGGGTTGAGCTCTAAATCTTCGAGTTCTGACTCGGATTTCGACCGATACGATATACTACAAAGACGACCAGGTTTTACCAGAAAGGATAATGTTCGTTCCGTAGACACTCGACACGAACGGCCCACTCAAAGCGTAACCTTTCAAACCAGTAAGTCTAGGGAAACTAGGACTGAACAGCCCTCTTCAGGAATGCACTGTTCACCTACCTGGTGTGAGGAAAGGACACGAAAAGGTGTCCTAAACATTGCCTGCTCTAAGCTTACCAAGCCAGCATACATCCGCTGGCGGGGACCATACTTCAGCGGTCAAAATACAAACACGAACATGAGGATGCACGCATCTTAATGTACAGAGACGATGCGGAAGGGCCCCAGTAGAGAACCGTCCTAATATGAACGGAAATCGCCAGATACAACATGGAAATTGCTTGAGCGTGACCCGGCTTGTAGGAGAAAGAGAACTCTGTGACACGGGCTCCGGATACACTTACTTCTGGAGCAAATGCTCAAAGTTGAACGAATCTAGTAGGACAGCAGCTGCAGAGCTGATCAAGGGAGATAGAAAAACACGTACCATAAACTCTCCTGGAAATGCCACACTAATCCTTTGTCACTTATGCAAAAGAACATTCCGTGCTAGGGTTAGCTTCAATAGCCACGTGCGCATACACAGATCAAAACCAAACCATTACTCCTCGGATGACTAGACAGATACTCAGGTACTCATCGAATCGACGGAAGACCACCCCCCACACAGAGACATATATATATATATATATATATATATATATATATATATATATATATATATATATATATATATATATGTGTGTGTGTGTGTATGTGTGTGTGTGTGTGTGTGTGTGCTGTCTGTGTGGTCCGCCACCTCGCTGTGCATTTTGTAACGACATTTAGTTTCCATTTTAGCGGCATATTGTATTCGCTAATATGCAGAACGTGATGTTAACAGACGCCAATTAACAACAGAATAAAAACGATGCATAAAGCATATGTTCATAACGTTTATGAACATATTAGAAAAATAGTTCCTTTTGCTTGTTGTGAGACCTATCCAATTTGGAGGTAAGTTCCCCGTCCTAAAACAGTACTCCTTTCAGCCCATCCAACCTGAATAAAACCCAACAGCAGCGCACACGTGTAAGTTCTATAGTAACGAGACACCATCATTCACGGTTATACTTTCTTTCCAAAGTGTTCACCAGGTTCTGATCAAGTTTTAGCAGCTAATTTTCATGAACATGATATTCAAGGATCTAAAACGTTTATAAGTGCTAACTTTGATCAGACTTTTCTATTTGACAGAATGAGAGGTGCACGCTTTTAAAGGCATGTGAGATACTGCTACATTCAATACAGTTATTAGTTTCAGATAATCCGTACAAGATTTTCTTTAAAACATGATATTGTTATAAACTTAGAGGATGTTATATTTATATTTGCGTATCGGTTTATAGTGTTGTTAGATTTTTGTAATTATTTCTTGATCATGGGCGATGGAAGCATTTATTTTATCCCGAATAATTAAAAAAAGTCCAGTAGCAGTTTTCATAAATTATTCAATCGTTTGACTCTATGAGTAGTGCGGGTATGAACAGACCACGCATACAGAGGCGTCCGTGTTTGAAATCTGATTTTACGTTAATGTGTTATCATTACATTGATGCCTGCGTTGGCATGTTGCGTCCGAATAAAGATCAGATTATTCTACACTGTTACCAGTCGTTGTCGTGGTATTGTAACAATATTTGGAGACCCTTGACCACCACTGTTCCTGCTCTCTGCTACTGACGGTATACCTCAGACATCACGTTTTGGATTTTGTGCCTGCCGTTTTGAAAATATTCGGGCTGGATTTGTATTTGCATTGACTATAGCACTTCAAGGTTGTTAATGCTGCCATCACGATCGTCAACCGACGGTTTCTCATAGAAGTCGCTTATAAAGTCAATAATGCCATTGTGGTTCAGGTTCATTTTTGTTGAAGTCTTTATGAACAACGTTATAGCAACTCGGTTCATCTACAGATTGTGTACCATATACAGTTTATCCCATTTGGGCCATCTCATTATCATGCAGCAGCTGGATTTGTCAGAGACAGACAAACCGATGATAGTTGCTCAACTTAAGTTTAGCATTTCAGAAATATGTTTAGTTGGCACAGGATCCAGCGCTGCAGAAAATGAATGACATCCATGATGTACTAATATGATAATTATATCGATTTTTATTGCGTTCATGCAAATGCAAATATGCGCTGATGGTTGACGACGTTGTCAGCATATAAAAGGGCGCAGAGTTGCTATCAACTAAATCAGCAACTGAGATTGCAGCTGTGTTTGAACAAATGTATCAGCGTGGTGGCATGTGATGGCCACATGTGCTACAGGATAATCCAGGCAAAGAATGTCTTAATGCAGTAGCATTGTCATTCATTCATTCTATTTTTATTCATTCGAAATTTATTAAAGAAAAATATATCCACGAACTCCATATATATATATATATATATATATATATATATATATATAACAAACGCCAGATATCGTCGGCATCATTACTGAAGTGTGAGTCACATATGTCAGATAACAAAATCGCAAATGAGACCGGAATATCACTCAACTACTTGAAGCGACCTCCCATTCACGTATGATACGTTATAAAGTGTCAAATAACTAATATTGTTTTGTATCAAGGTAAACTATACGGCGGTATCTCGCAAATAAAGGTCATTATTTGAAAATACATTAATTGTAAGTGCAAATGATAATCCTTTCGCGTGTATGTGTTACACATGTATTATTAAAGTAAGTTATTTATGTTTATACTACTTACCCTTAGCACATCAATGAGCGTTTGTAGCAATCATGATTGCAACATATAGCAAAGAAAGAGACGCCTGGGTGTGGAATAAACAAAACCGATATAGGGAAGCCAGCATTGATTACATTTTACCTGTACTAACGGAAATTTTGAAAATAAATTGAAACAATGAAACAGTTTTGTAATCGACACAATCTAGCGTGTCGTTCACGCATATTGATATAAGGCTGAACAGTAAATTAACATATATGATAGTGTTATCTAAATATTCCCTATTCAAATATTAGTTTTATTTTTCGACAGCAAGAAATATGTGTTTCGTTTTTTGGTGATGAATGTACGTCATTTCCGGATGTCGTCCTTTCTAGGTGTGAAATCGTAGCTAAGGGAAAGTAAAAACGTAAACTTCTATTTTGATTAATTAAATTAGTACTATTTTACACTTGCCAATGTTTTGGGGGTTTTTTTTCATGACAAATTTAAATCATATAATGGAAAATGTGATTTAAAATAAAACAATTTCGAGTATGATCGATGACATCGAAGCATATATGTTATGAAACGGAGTTATCGACCTTTGATTGGACCATGTTATGGGCAGTAACAGATCATTTATCTGCTTGGGAAATGGACGCACTAACCTATACACGAGTCTCCTACCGCCTTGCAGGATGGCTTTGGATAATGAAAGGCTAAGGGAGTAAACCCTAAAAGAAAATCCAAAGTAGAAACCATAATGCAGCTGTACGATGACAGCTCCTTGTATTGGAGAGGTATGGGCTCCGCCAGATGTCTTTTGCCGAAGACAGACTGATAATGCTGGACAAAACCGAAGTTACTATACCGGATTCGTCGTCTCCTGGGTCAACAAGATGACAAGTATGCTACTTGTACGTTGCAAAAAATCAAGAGCGAGAAACACCAAAGCTAACGCCACGTGGCGCAAATTGGAAGACTCCAAGAGTTGACAGATGTGATGGAACACTAGACATGGCATATTCTGGGATACTTTGAAGTCAGATGTAAACCACTAATATAACACGAAACTGAAGATGGGCATATATTATACTTTAGTGGAGAGTTTGACAAGTCCATACATGGAGTTGGCTTCCTTGGAAACAAAACCATCAAGTGATCTGTGCTTGAATGCCGCCACATATCTAGCGGAACAATCCCCATTGGCCTGAAAGCATCTTTTTTTTACATCACAATTATCCAAGTTTATGCTCCAATTCCCGATCATGATGATGAAAAAATAAAGAAGTCTTACAACAAAATCCAAAGTATTTTAAACATACTCAGTTGAAATGACCATCCAAGGAGACTGGAATGCCAAAGTTGGCAAAGATGCTGTTAAAGACAGGGATGCTCACTGTGAACCTCCTTGCAATGAGTTTACCAATTAAAGAGGAAGACGGCTGCTCGAGTTCGCAAGCTGCAATATCTGGGTACTCGCCAACATTCTGGGTCAACATAAAGCTTCACGATGCTGCACATGGCACGCACCAAATGTAACCCATCATAACCAGATCGAATTCTTACTGGTTCAACCGTTACCGATCAGGCACCAAAAGAGCACACACAAGAACGTTTACAGGTGCTGATGTTGAAAGTGATCATGATTATGAACTTCCGAGTGAGGCTTAGTAAAATTAACAATCCAAAGAACATCAGGCTCAGATTCAACCTTTAATAACTGAAGGACCGCAACATCTGCAAGTCATTCCAAGCCACAACACGAATGTTAGACAAAAAACGTAAAGAAAGCAAACGAAGATTGGATTTGACAAAAGTGCACATAAATTGGGGGCAGTCGCATGAAGTATAACATCAAACCGTCATTCCAAGTTGTAAAAGACCTCACCAGACAGAAGCAACCAAGAGTCAGTACCATTCAATACAAAAATGCCTCACAGAAGCGAGTGACATTGACTGAATAGTGCAAAGATCTCTACAAACATCAAACTCTACAAAGGATGATTTTTTTCCCCATTCTCAAAGAAGAGATAGAGTTAGCGATAAGAGCACTGACTAATTTGAAGGCAGCTATACCAGACAACTTTCCAGCTGAACGTATCAAGAATTGGGGGGCGGGATCAGTGATAGAGCTACAAACAAAAATCTGCAACAAGATCTGACAGACAGGTGAATGCGCAACACAGTGGACATAGTCACTGATTATAACAATCCCCATAAAGGCAATATCCAGCTGTGCCACAATTACATAAATATCAGTTTGATCAGCCATTCCAGTAAGGTGATGCTGAAAATCATATTGAATTGACTAAAATCACAAGCAGCAGCATTAATTGCTGAAGAACAGGCAGGGTTCTGGAGTGGAAGAAATACAACATTACAAATATTCAATCTCATGGTTCTGTGTGAAAACTACTCGCAACATCAACAAGACATTTATCATAGATTTCACAAAGGCCTTAACACAGTGTGGCATTAAGCATTGTGGGCCACAATGACGAAGTATAACATAGGTTCAAATTTGACCAATACCATCAAGCAGATGTACGCCAATGATACCATTGCAGTGATTGCTCAATGTTAGGTGGGGTAGTTGTTGTATATCATCTACTACGAGTGCATCATGAAAGAAGCCCTGGAAAACCAGCATTGGAGGGTGTAACATCACCAACCTTAGCCTTCCGGATGACATAAATAGGCTGTCAGGCATTGGAGACGTGCTTTCCATCTTAGTGAAGAACCTGAATGAAACGTCTTCTAGATTAGACATGGAGATAAGCGCTGAGATGACAAAGCTGATGACAATCAGTGGCAAAGAATTCTCAGCCAAACCTAAAGTCAGAGGACAGGGTCTGGAAATAGTGAATCAGTTCAAATATCTTGGTTCTATGAACACCGAAGAGGGATCAAAAGCAGATATTTTGTCACGAGCAGCACCACCAACAGCAGCTATGTTAAATATAAGACCTATCTGTTGAGAGAATATATGTCTGAAAACTAAATTCAGGCTACTGAGTGCACTAGTCATCTCAATCGTTTTGTATTCATGTGAGGCGTGGACCCTGACGGCAGAATTCACCACCGTCTGAAAGATAAAGCTGAAATGATATGGCCATGTCATTAAAGCCAACAGTCTATCAACATCAGCACTACATGGCAGCGTTCAGGGTGGAATAAGGAGAGGTAGACAGAAAAAAATGTGTACTGCCAATATCATAGAATGGACCAGGAAGGTTTGGAGGAGACACAGGCATTGACACATGATCGAGACAACTGGAGGGAGCTGGTCAGATGTTCAGCATCACAGTGCCTCGACGATTACACTAGGTCAATAGACTGATGATGATGGTGAATGTGACCAGGCGGTCGACTGTTAATGGGTCTGGACGGTCAAATTGCAAATTTGCTAGAAAAGGGCCTAAATATCATAAGGCCTTCTAACGTACCTGGTCGATCACGATTTATTGCCACAAAGAGTCCGACAGTAATATATTAAAAATACATCTCTCGAAATCTCAAAACGATTACTATGAACGTTTGAAGAACGTCTTGGCATTAGAGAAAGTAAATACTTCGCTAATCAAATAACAATTTAAGTGACATGGATGAAACTATTTGTATTTCGTTCAATCGAAATCTATTTCGTTATTTCGAAATGTTATTTCGTAATTTCGAAATACGATTTCGTTTAAGCGAAATACTATTTCGATATTTCGAAATAGTATTTCGTTATTACTAAATACTATTTCGTGATTTCAAAATGCTATTTCGTTGAAACGAAATACTAATTCAAAATAACGAAATACTATTTCGAAATAACGAACTACTATTTCGAAATAACGAAATGCTATTTCGAAAAAACGAAATAGTTCTTTGATTAAACGAAACAATCTTTTTATCCATGTCCCTTAAGGGGCTCCGTAGAATCTTAAACTCGAACCAACGCAGACAGAGGTGAGATGGAAGTGATCCGTAACGGAAAGCGCTTTAGACCACTCGGCCACTCGGGGCCCCTGATAAATGTGTAACAAACGATTTAACAAACGATTTAACGTTAAATCTTTGTCATAGATCAATGGTTCATAATTTTTCAAATAAAGGGCCATAACTACTATTTTCGGTAATTAAGCGGGCCGTAGCGTTATAAAATGAAAAATGTTTATCAATGTCTATAACATTATAAAGTCTTGCAATATATTCTTAAATTGAATAACTTTCAGCAACCAAATTCTCAAATTATAAAAGCAGAAAATGTCAGACCTACACTAAATTCATTTTCGTTCTTAAATCAAATGTACTTCTTTACAAAATATTAAATTAGATTCGAAAACCGATATTAATATAATTAATTTACGGTTGCAACTGTTCTTCACAACCAGTTACTGAAAGTTCAGATGTCGTTTCCAAAGTCAAAAGAGCAGCTAGGTTACTGTCAGTGAGTCTAGAACGATGCTTTTTTAAATAACTGTCATTGCGGAAAATGACTGCTCGCATCTATAAGTCGAACCAAAACGACAAATATATCTCTGTGCAAATGAGTGCAAGTGTTCAAATTGTTCGACAGACAATAGTCACCCGAATGAGGTCGTATGAGCAGCTCAGGCTAAAGCAGCAGCTTCAGGAAGTTCCATCTCAGTGCATATTTGTATTTCAAATCAATTAAATCGTGCTCATGGTTTTGTTATAATTGGCATATCTTGGCATTCGGAAATACGAACGGATTTATAAACAGGGCAAAATTATCCGCTTCTGTTGTGAACTCTTGAAATCTCGACTGAAATATATTTAGAAGACTTTCCACTTTAACCTTGTACTGTAACAGGTCACATTTCGTTTCCACCACAAGTGTCGTGAGAGTTGGAAACGTCTCTTAAGTCCATTCTTTCAGCTCTCTGAAAAACAGGTGCAGTTTCATTTTAAATGCAAAAATGTCCTCGCACAAATATTTTTGTGAACAGTTTGTCATTTCCCTGAAGCCACGCACTATAAATGTTTAAATGAGATAGGATGTCCACCAAATATTCAAGATCATTAAGCCAGTCATAATTATGCAGACATTCCTGTTCTGTAGGTAATTTATCTATTTCAAACAAAAACAGATAAACACTGGTTTTCAGTGCCCAGAAACGTAACAGTACTTTCCATTTAGACAGCCATTTGACTTAGCCGTGTATCAGTAGCCTACCGTATTCCCCTTTCAGGTCTGATATAAACCAACCGAACTAACGCCTGATCAGCGCCTTGCTTCCAATTTTCTTTACACATCTTTAGTTATTATTTAGTTATGTGAACGTCAATACATTTTTTTAAATTATTAAAATACATTATAGTAAATATAGAGTCCTCGCGAGCCACTTTCTGAGAGCTGACGGGCCACAAGTTGCCCGCGGCTCGTGGTTTGGGTACCTCTGTCATTAAACACTCATATATTTGCAGAATTTGATAGCATTGTATGAACATGACTCTCTAAAGCTTGGGACAAATCAAATATTTAGATATATTTCGTTACTGGGTGAAGGTTACCTTAAATAATATAATCAGTGATGCAAAGAAAATTAAGCCTTGAACAACTTCACAACATTGATGTATGTCCTGCATGATTATGTGAACAAAAGGATTTAGTTAATGTATCGAAGTGGCAGCGTCACTTATAAAGTTATAAAGCCGTTCAAATGAAATAAATGTAAATGTATTCAACTTTCACAAAACATATAAGGTGGAAGAAGAATATTAGTGTAGCCCTTTTTCTATGGAACCTGTCAGAGATTGAACAACACCAGTTATACATGAGCAGCTTCAAACCGGTCTAAACGAGTTATTGAATATGATGATATATCAAACAAATATTTTGTATCAGATTTAAACGCAGTTGAAACGGACACACCCTTGTTTATCAGTTTATGACAGATGTTGAACACATTATTATCTGATGATAGCAAGGTGTGACTTCCGACCACTGTCGGAATATAGTCATGCCTGGTTTCCCTGCCAGCATGCTATCGGAAAAAGAACGTCTTATCTCAATAAGCAAAATACTTGCTTTCCTATATCATTTCCTAGTTTTTCCATACACATCATTTTTGTGTGCTGATTGTTAATATTTAAATGGATAATAGGTCTTACTCATCAGCTATTAAAACAAATATCTTTATTGTTACATAACAACGTATAAAATTCGGCAGTTGCAACATTAATTAACAACAACTATTGATGTTAACTATACACTCATTAGAGGCATTGTACTGTTGGCAATTCTTTCTGCAATAAAGTATACATTATCTACACTATTGTGGATGCAAGAATATTGTTTCATGGGTCACCAGTGTCATTACGTGTGGCCCAGGTACATTTACCTCTGTTAACAAATTAGTACAGTCGTGGTTGTTTCATTGGTCTCGATTGCCCTCTACGTGACGCCAATTCGATTACTGTTTGGGAAGAAATATTACTATATGAAATGATTGACACGCAGGCAAGAAATGCAACACGGGTTTAATATTCACTTGGAATTGATCAGTGCTTTGTAATAAGCTGTTTGATCGGTGTTGGCTGCCATTACACGCATCCGAGGTTTGATATTTAATATCCTCTGTCCTGCTTGGTATGGGGTAAGAGTCATTAATGGTAGCGCAAGGTTCTGGTTTGACAATTTCATTTCACTCGTCGTCATCATAAAGCTGCGATACGGAATTTAAGCGACAACAATCGTTAGCAGAATTTCAACCTTTATCTATAAATGTAGTATGTACAATCAGTAAGAAGAGTGCACCAAAGTCATGTGAACTTGGTTCATTTCCAACAACAAAGTCATGTGAAATTGATCCAAGAATTCCTTCACTATCTTATGTTATTAATATCTCTCTCATCGGGAGAATTTCCATCATTTTTCAATACTGCTATTGTAAAATCTCTGCTGAAGAAACCAACACTCGACCATAAAGATTTAAAGAACTGCCGGAAATATTCAAAAATCCCGTTCATATAAAAAAATATTAGAAAATGTTGTTCTAACCCATCTTGTATCTCATCTGAATTTTAAGCAATGTACAGTCTGCATATCGCCCATGCCACAGTACTGAAATTACTCTTCTAAAAGTAGTTAATGACCTTTTCTCTGCGTTGGATTGCGGAACGATTACAGTCCTCACCCTCATTGATTTGTCTTCAGCATTTGACACAATAGACCATGATATACTACTTCACCCTCTCCAGCACGTATTAAGCATTCACAGTACAGCTTTACTATGGTTCAAGTCCTACTTAGTCAACAGGACACAAAATGTATCTACACATTAAATAGACTCCAGCCTAGATGATATATGTTGTGCTTTACCACAGGTGTCTGATCAGGGCCCTGTTTTCTTCAATTATATACACTCAGCCGCTCTCAAGTGTCATAGATCATCACCCAGTGTCTCGCCAATTGTACGTTGATGACACACAAATACACAAATCTTGCAACCCAACTGATGTTGCTGCTGCCATCCGAGTAGTAGAGAGGTGCATTATGATGTGAAATCATGGGTGACATGTAACATTCTGCAGATGAATGATGATACAACTGAAGTCATTCTGATCAAAACACTAACTTCTGACTGGCTAAGCAGTCCTTCTGGTGTAGCTCGCCAACCTTTGTTCCCCACATGGTACTGAGATCTCACATGTGCCCACATAGGATTTCAGGCATGCACATCGACCACGTCCTGGAAAATGGCCTCGACTGGCCGACTAAACCAGGTTCAGGGTAGCCGACGCGTCTTCAACCCACGGTGACCTAGGCTCTGTCTACCTAGCGTGTGAAGACTGGAGTCGGCAGCCTGTGCGGAGGAACCACCAGCTGGTCATCGGGCTTAAAGACGATTCCAAGCAAAGAAACGTGTAGCGCTATGAGCACGACTAGACGCGTATGACTTCCTTGTCATCCACTGCATCCAACTCTGTCTCTGACCGTCTCGACGTTGTAGTGCTGCTGAAACCATATAGTTTTGGGCGAGAGAGTGAAGTAGACGAGCTAAGTAACTCTTTATCACTTAAAACAAAGTCACCTCGCAAGTCATTGTTGTCATCTACCCATCCCATTGGATCAGCCACTAATGTCCTGTCGCGACAGGCAAGCGACGAAGCGGCATGTGTGGGTACACTGTCAGACGTAGCAACAAACCTGCACAAAGGCGGATCAGGTCATTAGGGTCGTTCACCACTAACATAGATCAGCAGTGGAGTCCGGCAGCCCCCTGACCGACTGAGTAGCTCTCTTCAGGAATGTACTGTTCACCTCCTTGGCTCGAGAAAGGGGCGGGAAAAGGCGCCTAAACATTGCCTGCTAAAAACTTTTCTTTCCAATATACCGAAGCTGGCGTGGACCCCTCTTCAACGGTCAAAATACAAAAAGTAAAATGAGGATTGCTCCTCTAATACTTGTCTCATTGAATTATCCGCACCGTACTGGACAGAGGAAACATTTACCTGAATCATGAACCTGAAGTTCAATTCTTGTTCTTTGATTTGGTTGATTTGCGTAATAAGAATACAATTGATAATCACGTACGGATTCATGTTTAAGAACCGGTGCGTCTATATCACATGCTGTGTCGGGGTGAATATTTGAACATTTTATAATATATATTTCGTTCTAGATCGCGATGTCACTGCCTTAGTCAAACCACTTCCTGCTGTTAATATTTCAGTAATATTTCTTTGTACTTCATCAATTCCTTGATTCATTAACCCTACTAATATTTTTTTATCTGCGGGTTGGTTTATTATTTACTGACATTAGCGGGCATAATTTCCGTAGATGCCAGTTTCATTGCCTGCGGTTTTCGTCGTATTAATCGTGTTAGTCTTTTCTTGGCTGCAGAAAAACCCCTTACCGACAATATCAATACCATCAGGAGCTTTTCACCAAATACATTAATAGCTATCATTAATAATTGTTTTGCGATTGGTGCTATTTTGGGAGCCATTCTTGCAAATGACACTTGAATAACATTACCAGGACCATCTCTATAAATTGTTCTATAAACGTGTAATTGCGAGTTTACAACTCTGACCATGACCGGCTTACGATGGTGTAGATGTATGATCATCTTATTTAGTATCGTTGTATCTAATCAGAGAACATGTCGCTAGTAACTGTGATAACTATGAACGAGTTCAGCGATAAATTCCCGGTATACGCCTATATCCATTATACGGCTTTGACATAATAGTCGACAAATATCAGCAGCTTAATTAATTATTTCTGGTGAGTTATTTCCTTCCTGCGCTTCTCCTATTAGAACTTCTAAACGTGCTTTATCAGAAAGAATATTATTAGGAGAGGTAACAGGAACACTTCCTGTAGAAAAAAACTTCCAGTAGCACCAGGCGCATCAAAAAATTCTTCCTTTCCTTTCCTAGAAGATTTTGATTTTTTCTTTGTTGTTCGTGTTCTTTTTATCGCAGGTTTTGTTTTTCAGTTTCTTGCTGTTTTGGTACTTCATATTCATCGTGTAATATGCTAACTGCATTGAGATATCCTATATACGATATACTTTTTCCGTCGATTCCACTCGTGTTATTTTTAATTTTATAAAATGCATCAGTTGTATATTTTGAATATATTTTTGATGTTCCGGTTTCAATATTCTTTTTCTATTTTCATGCGTCGTAACAACAAAAGCTTGAATTTCTTTTGAATACGTTTTATCAAATGCTGTTAAAACATCTTCAGTAAATTCATTACGAATTCTGCGACTATCACTTCATCAGTTTTTTTTCGGTAAAGATTGGGGTCTTGCCGGTTGAGGTTCTGCTGGCTGATTGTTTTGACCAGGAAGATCTAGTAAAATCTATTTTGTTGGTTTAATTCTTTTGCTATTTTGTCAAGTGTTAGTTAAGTAAATAGAAATTTATAAATCCAGGTCGGCTCACCTTTTCTGCTGATTTTATGCATGGTCCATCACATGGTCAGAAGCAAAATGCGCCGCTCAGGAAAATAGTATTTTCGATAACAAAATGTTGAACAGCTAGCTATAAACACATTAGGTGTTTCACTATTAGATCATTAATGTTGTTATATTATTCAAGGCATCTGTTCTACATTGATTAAAACAAATACAATCTAAAACCTTTAATGGTTATTCAGAACTTGAGAAAACCGTTCAAATATACTGCATATTTTTACAGCAACATACTCTTCTCTGGAAACGTTCTGGCTACTAAAAACCTTGTTAACAGCAGATCTAAATACTGCAGTATTAATAATAATAAAAATGTATGTTTTTAAAAGATGATAATTTTTGCTAGAATATAACAGATGTATAACAGACACCGCACTTGGGAATAAACTAGTTAAGCGTGCCATTCATGCACATTTATATTGATCTAAGTTCCAGATGGAATAAAGCTTGTACATTCCAAAGGTAGTACTTAAACCAAAAAGTGATCCACACAAAAACATGAGTCTACCGCAAGGCAGACAATATACTAGCATGAAAATAAATGGCAGTACAGAATAAATAAAAAGAGACAACATTACAAATATGAAGTTTATTCAAACTATATTGCGATAACGCTGATAACAATTACACTGAAACAGTAAACTGCTCCACGAGAGTACGATCAAAAGGCAACGGAGATTACATTAATGTTGATGCGATCAAGAGGACTTTTAAACCTATTTCAGATTTCATTTAAAAAGATCATATCTTTCTCATAATAGTATGATTTGTTTTCAATTATATGTTAGTTAAGTTCCAAGTGATAATGTAATATCTTTATGTCAAGTCATTCCTTTATGTTCGCTTTGTAAAGAATAAGACGTTTTCGTGGAATACTATTACATACGCTTGGAATTTGCCGTCAATATATACCTTAATATGCAAACCAATACATTGACCGATTAGCAAATTGTATTGGTGTATAAATGAAAGATCATCGACTTCATATGTAGGATTGTCATAATGTTTGATGTCGTTTCAAAATTGCGATCACCATCAGGTGGTTCCATATTAAAATCGCTTTTACTCACCATACTAAAACTGTTACTATTCATTCTAAATGTCCTTGTTCAAAGTGCTAAAATCAAACAGATTCCGGCTTAGATTTGAATTCAACACTTATTACCTATTGGAATCACCTCAAATATATAACTATTTTTCAAACAAGTCTCGCAATGGAATAAACATAAGTACATTCGTTTGACCTGAATATCGATGGTTTTCTATTTGCACCCCGGCGACAAAGGCCAGTAAAAACTATTGTGAATTATTATGGTACAACTCTAAATTTACCTTTACATTGTTTTGGGCTGTAATCGCTGAAATATATACTTAAAGACTTGTGTGTGTGCGTGTGTGTGTGTTTGTGTGTGTGTGTGTGTCTGCGTGCGTGAGTGTGTTGATAGAGAGACAGAAATATATAGAGATCTATTGTCGGGTTTCATATGTCTCCTAGATTAAAGTCTATCATATTTCATGGCCCCTGCACAATTAAAACATTCATTTGATTCTACCCTCTTGATCTAAACATTTAGCAGTTTTGTTCCAATATAATATTGGGAGCTCATTTAAACTATACACGTTCAGACTAAATTCGTATATTCGCTTGCACGGAATTTATAACAAAATCTTCCAATTCTATGAATGTGTAGTGTTATGATGTTATGTCCTTCAAAAAAGAAACAGGAAATAGTGTATACCAACGATTTTTATAAACTTCAACAAATAATTTCTGCCTTAGAATATAAAGTGAATATTTTAAAATAACTACAGAATGATAAATTAAATTACAAATAGTCCTAAAGGTAATGCCACAAGCGTTAAAGATGTTTTCGAATGAAGTCCATTATTGAACATAATGTAGCCTTGAATATGCTGATGTGTCTACATTCTTGCTGTATCACAATCATATAATCCAAAATGTTCTTGAATGAATTCATACTAATCCTAAAAAAGTGATCTAGTTCCAAAGTACGCTGAAAGAACATCTTGTTTTATTAGCGAAAAATGTACAGAAATAAATATATTAACTGAAACACAAGTAAACTTTACTTCTCTAAAGACTTATGCTAAAAAATGAATGCGTACTTCCTTGCATAATGTCACCACCTGAGGATCAAGATAAAGGTCCAGTATTCATTTCTAGAACAATGAATCAACAAGGTCAGGAATTTCCGAGTGAAACAAATAAACGGCCTAAACTCAGATACAAATAAATATGTTAATTTTCAGTAATCATGATCGTAAAACATAATCTAAAATCATAGAGAAATATTAGCTGTGTAAAATATCATTTTGTCAGGAAGGTCCTACACTCAATTAATGTCCAATGTCAGGTCATTGCCGAATACGATTGAAATATACAGAGCGGTAGGGATAATTATGTCAAGGAAAATTGCCACGTTTTAAAAAGGAACAGTAAGTACAGAAATTGAAAACAGAACTTACACTAACATGACACAAATGTTTGTACTGGTAAAGTTTGTCGTTATTAGCAAATATTAAACTGTTGACTCCTAAAGAAATTGATTCTTAATTAAGGTGTATATTTTCTTCATATATTGGTTTTGTACAATAACGTTCTTGTTCCTTGTGATATTTACATTTTACCAGAAATACACACACACACACACACACACACACACACATATATATATATATATATATATATATATATATATATATATATATATATATATATATATATATATATATACATATACATATACATACATATATATATATATATATATATATATATATATATATATATATATATATATATGTATAGTATGTACAAGCTTGATGTTTATAACAAATACTACGTCGTAAAACATCTAAACCCTCTGTATTCAGAGGGTTAAGAGAGAGAGAGAGAGAGAGAGAGAGAGAGAGAGAGAGAGAGAGAGAGCAACATAAGAGGGTACAAGTATGAACTTCGCGAATTAAAATGGTTATGGAAATAACATACTATCAGTTATATGCCTTCCTGCGATCTACATATAATTCTTTTGTTTCATTGACACTGACGTCTGCACAAACCAATCAATGAATTTTAATTGCTGAATATGGTACATTGAATAATTATAATGATTTTCAACTCACCTCAGTTCTTTGCTGACTATATATGGCACAATACACACACAAAATCATTCAACGGAATAGTCAGGAGTTTGCCTTGTTTTAAATTTAATGAGTGATAATAATGATTGCTTATTTGTCTAGGGAGCCGACTTTTCAAGCCTATATCAAAATTAGGAAATTTACTTACCTTGTATTTTGTCTAAATACAACATTTTTTTCTGAAAATCTTCAATTCATAATTCATTATGTTGAAAGCCTATTTTTAGTTGCATTCTGTACATGAAAATATGATACATTGAAGTGTAGCATTAAGATTTAACAATGTCTGCATTTATTCTTTGTTTTGTTTTATTTGGCGAGCGTTTTGCATGAGCAAATACAAATAGTTTAAGTTTGAGACGGTTCAAATACTTCCTTAAGCTGTACATTTTTTACATAGTAACATTTAAATTGATTGTTCGCCATTCTTAAATTTATTTTATTTTGTATCAATAGAGAAACCTATTTATATTGTTTTATTCATCGGTTGTGGCAGGGCTGCATTACGGGATATTTATCTTGTCGATTTTGTGTGAGAGATCATATGTTATATGCTTATTCCCCAGAACATCCATTGGTTTGAGTAAGGTTTCCCCATTGTCGTTTTATATATGGTCATAAGTTGGATCAAAATCTTGCATAGACCGTTGAAGGGTATTATCAAATGAACGGTCCATATATCCCATATCCTTGTTGAGTGTGCCAGATTTTGAGTCATCATATACGTTATCGAAATTTTGTTTAAAATTTGAATGATCGTATGTGGGATCGGGAATTGTCGTAGGATACATAATCGTGCAATCATAAGTGTCATCACTAAATTCATTCATGTGGTTATCCTTGTTATGCACTGTATCATACGAGTTAGTGCCGTCTTCATCGGCACTTTGATGATATTTGCTTGTGGGTTTGATCTGGATTTGTCACATTGTTTCTGTCGTTGTTCACAAATTGAACTTGACATGGATAGATATTTAGAAATCCTGTCATAAATCTCTGTTGTGGTTTACTTTGTCGAGTTTGCGTCTTTATGACAGTTGAATATTCCGCTTGTACATTATACAGCACAGTTTCTGCCGTCTGATTGAGTCTTTATGTTGAATGGTTTGTCTCTCCGTTATCAGTGTTTGGCCTCATTGCTCCACCATATGTAACACTAGAGACTGTGCTATACTTAGATATGTTTGCGTTAGGGCTAGTAGCACTTCTTCTGAGAAGAAACTCAAGAAGTCATTACAAGGCCATGATAAACGTTACAATATCACAATTTCTGACAGTTGCTGAAAGGATAGGAAACATATTGCGAAAGACAAATATAACAACTCAAATGTGACATACTTCAGTAATTGACTTATGACCAATAAGTCATAATCTTACATTAGTTACTTTATCTCAATGATTCCTTTCTTTTTATGCTGGTCCTATATATGATATATACTTACACTGCTGATGTAGCATTTTAGAAATCTAAATATTGGTAATGTTTGCTAGCTGTTACTGTAAGTGATATAATTAACGGATAGAAACTCTAGCTCGTGCTTTTTTTTTACTTAAGTGTATTTAGTATTGATAAATATTGTATATTGAGTACTTGTATAGGTATGTAGCAATCAGTAACACGGCTACGATAAAAGCAAGACCACCGATGACAATACCGATAATGACTCCGTCTGAAATTCAGGAAAAAAATGGAACATATATTCATCACACACACACATACACAGATATATATTGAAATAAATTTTTGTACACATTTTCAAAATAAGCAAAATTGTTGAGGGTAAGCGTTTAGGCAAAGCAACCGAATTAGAATAATGATGGGTAAGTAAGAACTGCAAAGTTTTGCGCTTTTAGTGAAATTGTTGTATTTTCATCTCTTTATATTATTTTCATTACGCCAATCTTTGCATTTCAAGAACACAGATACACTAATTTAAACACATACACACTTATTTAAACTTTCATGCTGCAGAAATGTTTGTATAATGGAGAATTGCTCAGATGCCCCTTTTCCCTATTTTACATTTGGCAGGAATGATTTGTTAATATGAAAAAATTGTGGATTGTCACTTTTAAATCACTCATGGAACTACAGAGAATTCATTCAAAGAACGTTATTATTTGTTTTCAATTTCGAACTTTCTTCTTGTTACCCATTTATGTTCGAACTATAAAGTTAGCAGCATAATAATGATTTGACTCATGCTATATATCGATACAAGCCTCTTTCTTTTAAGTCACTTTTATATAATGATCGTTGCTTTTAACATAAATACATAAGTAAATAAAGAAATGAATAAATTAATACGTAGAAAGAGAAAATTTATTGTCCAAACAGCAGTCTAGGCTAGGCGAAGAGACCAGGCGCCAGGTTTGGATGAAGTGAGCGCACAAATGTCAAAAGCAGATGAGAGAGGAATATTATGACTGTTGATAAAAATCTTTAAAGACGGAATAACAAATCATCTCGAGGAAAATTATTGAACTACCAAACTATAACAAATGGATGGGGATCACTCTGTTTTCTCTCACCAGCAAGGTGTTTAGCAATATTGTCCACATAAGAATGGTGGATGCACTGATTGGATATATACAACAAACCAAACAGGCCTGCTTTTGACCACAAATTTGTACTGATATAGATCTTGGAACAAAGTCAGAAGCTCAATGCAACTTTATAAGCCAACGTTATTAACGATGTGAAAGATTTTGATAGGATACAACGGGATTACTTGTGGAAAAATTCTAGATATTACGAAGTTCCCAGAAGATTTTAAGCATAGTTAACATGATGTATAGCGAGTACTTTGCAATACTAAACTGCCTGAGGAAGTCAGGAGGGATCCAAGTGAAGCAGGGATGCATTTTTTCTCCCCTTTTGTTCATATTTGGCATTGACAGTATTATGAATAAATTAAACCAAACCCATCATCCAGTAATTATAGATGCACAGACGGAGGTGGATCGGATACATGCTCCGAATTGTCCCCCATAACTTCACATATTGTCTCTCAGATAAACCCTAGACGACCAACGAAAGAGAGGCAGACCCAAATATACATGAACGAGGACAGAAGAGAAAGAGATGGAGGAGCAAAGGTGAACGTTCGGATACCCGGAAAGATGTGCATCAGAAATTCAACGGTGTTCAGTTCTAATTGCGGCCTTATTAGTTAATCCTTGTGCGAGAGAGAGAGAGAGAGAGAGAGAGAGAGAGAGAGAGAGAGAGAGAGAGAGAGAGAGAGAGAGAGAGGGAGTCAAATGGGTCTAACTAAAGCTGATATCTTTTCACTTTAAGTTTGTTACTTGTATTATACTGTATTTCAGGAAATATACCTAGTATATTCATTTCAGCCGACAAAGTATCATAACATTTCTTTCTAACGTGAATCAAAGATGAAACGATTAAATATACAGTAAACTCCATAGTCACTTACCACGTTCGACCTTGTAGAATTAATAATTAACCTATACCTTACAAGTACAACAACGATATCCATTACTATAGTTACTTTAACAAAATCAAATATTATGGCATAATGTGCCTTGCTTCTTTTCTTTATTTACTGATTGACTTGACAAATAAGATCTAGACTCAATGCGTTAATTGCGTTTCCAAACTAAAAATTAGGTGAAGTATTTTAGTACCTACAAACACTCTTATCTCTTTCAAATAAGTGTTGTTTCCTCTCTCTCTCTCTCTCTCTCTCTCTCTCTCTCTCTCTCTCTCTCTCTCTCTCTCTCTCTCTCTCTCTCACACACACACACAATTTTATGTTAAAACATGTCATGGCGAAGATCATTGACATACCTGTTATGAATGTTGTGAATGTGCCCTTTGTGCCATAGATTTCAATATGTGTAATGTGTTTTGTTGAGACGTTTGTAATTTTTCTAAGTAATGATAATTGTGATATTTGATGCTTATAATAAAAATGTCCTTATTCAATATTATATATTATTTTTCAGTCGATTGTGACTTCGAAAAAGAATCATGTAACTGGTCAATAGGCGGATTTAGAAGGATTTCAGGCAATGAGTTCAATAGTACTGATGGATGGAATGATAAGATGCACCGAAACGGTAAGTCTTTGTTTTAATGGTCTAATAGTGTATACAGACATATTTCGTTTACGTACCAAACTGAAGTTACGGTATTCGAAACGTGTGCTTTTCGCAAATATAGCAAAATTTTGAAACGTGCGTACTCATTTGACAACTGTTGAAAAGAGCTACTTGTACAATGTTTGCGAATCTACGATACATTACTTCTTTAATTACAATACAATGGTAGATGGAAAAGTAAGTTTTGACTTACCATTAACTCGATTCAACTTTAGGAATCCTGTTCCATGGAATAATTAGACATTGCCTTCTTCACTACACACTCATTCCTTACAAGCGACTCTCATTTTCAAAACATGTACACTGTGGTGCCCACATGTCAATGGCGAAATATTTGCATACACTTGTCCCAAGATTCAACTTTCGCGAAATGTGCACGTTTCAAAGCTCGTAACTTAAGTTACAAAGTAGAAAGTAGAAAAGGCCGGGATGGCTTCATGGATCGAAAAATGAATCAGGAGTAGCACAAGCCATATAGTATGGTCGTGTAAATTTCAAGACGGAAATAGCAGAAGGAAATCGAGGATCATAGCTGGAACCAAGTACTTGGAAGTTATTTACCTTCACTTTTATACAGTATGATACTGAGGGTCCTATGTCAGAATGGGTGATGGGGGTAATCTAAGGTATTTATGTCATTCTGTATGTTTTCCTTCCCTTCAGATTATTGTTTGTTTTTTTTCTTCTTCAAAACATCAAGCTCGCATCGAGCACCTGTATATTACTCTCGTTGTTAGTTGCATTCAGTAGCTGGTAATATAAGTTATCCGACCAGTGGCAAGCGAGATAGTCTCCAGTGATCATTTGAAAGACGACGATTTCGATAAAATCAAAGAGTCACTTGGTATTACGACTATTAGACGACTTCTGCCATATGCAGTACCAAGTGTTTTCTCACCAGTCAAATGAGTCCATGAACACCAGATCCACAACCACCATGGGTTACGACATGGCTAACAATATGTACACTTTCAGAAGATTTTACAGAAGCTGAGACTATCAAGGGTAAAATATTTATTGATCTTTATATTGCTATATTATTATTGCCCCTAACGATAAATCGAAGTGGGTGAATAACCCAACCCTTACCCACCAAAATAAAGGATCATGCTTTACTATGACGAGAACACGTATGCGTGTGGTTTTTGCATGTGTGTGTGTGTGTTACTTGGAGTTTGGTTTTTCCCACTCCTCCATTGTTATTTGTGCCTTCCACAGAAAACAATTCATGTGCATACCCATACGTATTTCATGCTCTATCAACAATTCTAATAATGAGAAAACAAAATTTCTGCCAAAGCCAGAATGGTTTGATTACTTGATGCATTAATTATGTTTGATTTAAAGGCTAACTACCGCGTCGAGCTGAGGCACTGGGAATATATAAGTATATAACCTTGTTTGAATAAACTCCACTGTGTTAGTGTATGACGGTCTAAAAGACGAACAGACAAGCGTTAATAACAGTAAACTAAGACCTCTAATCGGGTTGCACTAAACCGATGCATCTACATAGTTAGCGCATATCGTTGTTGTTGTTTATTTTCTTCTCTTTTCGATTGCATCCATGTTTCATGCCTCGAGACACACTCAATGCTGGTCGTCACTCTCCTTGCTGCTGATGTGGTGCGGTTAGGCGGCAGGGATCTTAACCAAATCATGTAGTAGATACCTATACGATATCTCGACCAAGGGCCATGTAACTTTATCGTGATAAATCCACGAGGAATTACCTGGGCTTCTGAGAAGTTTTCAAACTAATTATATCGATGTCCCCTGAACAACAAGAAATTGTTGTTGCTGAAGTGAATCTCGGTCATTCTTCTGACGAACAACCATCAAATCAGTAGGTCAATACAAATACCTTAAAGCGTCGTTTGATGTTTCTAGAATTACGTTACTCATTATTTCACACTGAATCTTATTTGATGCAGTCTTAACAACTTCTTGAACTCCGTTAGATTTGAATCAAGTGCTCGTTGATCGTCAAATATCTTCTCATAGTAATCGACTAGTTCTTTCCGACACTCGTGCGGAGATGAGTCGACAAAGGGTGGTGGTTGACCATAATCACTACACATGATAACAACAGTATTCCGAGTCAGTACTCATTCAAGTAACATTTTAACACGTCCACGGATACCATGCATATAAAGATCTTAAGAATACATTCTCACCCATTCGTCCATGGATCCCCCTTCCACCAAAATAAATTCTGATAAGTATGAGCCTTAACCCCTCTCTTTCTTTCCACTCTCTGTTGAGTCTGTGAGTCGGAGTTAGCACAACCATGTCAATATTCCGAAATAATGTAATTCCACGAATTCTTTTTACCAGAACAGCCAGGTCCGTTGAAATAAACGAGTCACCTCGTGTGTTTGATGTCCAAATCTTTTAAAATACTTATCAATGCTCCCATTCCATGAAGACTTCCAGGATATCATGCAACCATATAAACTGGGATAGCATCCTCATAATCGTTTTTAACATTCCACAATCCACCGTATGAGTATTCGACTGAAATGAATTGTATATCTTCACAAACTTCCAACTGTGCTGGCTTTCATGAATTTCGCTAATGAATTGCGCTCGTGAGCAGTAACTTACAGAACGGTGAACCAATTACTGAGCAATCGTTTAATAACATCAGTATCGTTCGTGTATTTCAACGCAATATTCATTGTCTCTAAATAAAATATTATGTACGATATATATCTAAATTAAACAAACCGATCATAATTTGTACATTCGGAACTTTGAAACAACTACAGGGTCACTCTTACTGATATTTCTAACCAAATCACCTTCATAAAAAAACAGTTGAATAGCATAGCGTGGAATCTCCTATGAAAACACACTGGACAATATCTCGCTAGATTTTCGGATATTAGCTTTCAACATATTTTTCCTAGTAATAAAAAAGTTTAGACAAGTGATGTATACTGTAAAAATGGAGAAAGGAAACGTCTTGGACAAGTTTGTAACGCATCTCATGATCAAGAGTTATGAAGCGTCTTGTGCTGCTGCGATTAGAAACTGCTGACTCAAACGAAGAGTCGATTTTTATCATTAATGTTGATTATCTCATGCTCGGTGATGGAAAAAAAAGCATCCCTGTCACACATTGGTGTTTGAATATGTTATTTGCCTACTCGAAGAAGGTTTTGTGGTTGATCACAGAAACGGCCATAAACTTGATAATTATTTGAATATTCTTCAGGCTATTGAACAGAGTCAGAATTCTGTACTGGAAAATACTGGAAATAATACGAAGCATCCAAGACTAGTGTCCATCAAAGAACAATGCTGGAAACTTGTGCTATTTGCCAGCGTGAGGTAAACCGTGTCGCAGTTATTATAACAACTCAGCATTTTAAAAGAAATACAAACAAAAAATAATTGTTCAGGATCTCACTCTGGAAAACAGCAGAGTGGGTGAAGGGAGATAATTCCGGGCAGATGTGCCTGAAGGTTATACAGTAACCTCGTTTGTATCTCTCCTTGGCAGTGTATAGGAGGAACTATTGATCACAATAGGGTTACATCACGAAGTAATTTAACAGAGTATACTATTTTGTAATGGGTCTGCCACAAACACTTTTGCTTCCGTCTGAAACTTTGAAGGTCAATTGGGATTACCGGTAATTGGTTCATTATGTATATTCCTAATATTCTAAGTAGGTGGTATGTTCACGACGAAATCAGTTCACCAAAAGAACAAAACGTCGAGGCCTTTACATTCGGGTTCCAAAAGTAATGTTACCTCGCCGTTTTTTTCAGTATCACTAATACAGATACAGAAGATCCATTAACCTGATAACGCGGGGAAGTTGTGGTTGATAATGTAAATGTTGAAACGCCGAGTATTGAATAACCTGTACATACCGATAACTTCAGCGGTATGTTTGATGGATTTATAGAGTGATGTCCATTATACTGATCCAGACATTGTAAAAGTATATTCTGTTAGGGGAAATAAAGATGATTATTTCCTGTTTCTTTTTCCTGTAATGATCAAATGTTCTTTGAAAGTCTTCAAATGAAAGTAAAATCTGAAAATATATGTTACCCTATTAGGAAACCAAAAGTTTAATGGTCGAAAATTAAAAAAAGTGAGCTGGCGAAATTCTTGAAAATTTACAGAAAAAAGAACAGAGTTAGAATGATCAGGGAATAATATATTGAAGGTGTTATATTAAGATCTAAAGCTAGATGGGGAGAATAATAAAGTTTGAAAATAGAAACTACGTCAATGAGTAATACAGGAAATCATTTTAGATTATGGGACAAATATATGTGACCAAATAGATATCTTAGAAGCTCATAAACCGTTTTATATGGAATAGTACAAAAGTTGAATTGCTAAGCTTTTTGACAAGGCGACTCAAATAACTCAAAATAAAATTGTTTAATCATAAGATTAAATTTCGTCAAGAGGAAAATAATTCATGCGAGGGTCTGCTTACAACTAATGAATTAGGTATGTCTGTAAAATGGATGGCAAATGCAAAATTCCTGGCAAGATGGACTCATTGTAGGGTTCTATGAATTATTTTGGACGACTCTTAGTTGTTTTTCATGCAGATTAATAACTCCCGGATATTATGAAAGAAAACTTTCATATTTACAGACTCAAGAGGTTTAAACATGTTTACCAATAAAAGAAAAACACAGAATATATTTTAAAACCTGGAGACCAATATCGTTTTTAAATATTGGATATAAGTTTCCTTCACGACCAATTGCAGCTAGTTCTTCCAGCACTAATCAGTTATACCCAAAAGCGGATATATTAAGGGTAGATTCAGTGAAGAAATTACCGTACGATATTGTTGATTAATTTGATATTAAAGTTAGATTTGGTTTAATATTGTTAATATACTTTTAAAAAGCCTTTGACTCGATTATCTCGATCCTTTTGGAAGAAGCTTTACAATCTTTCAACTTTGGTTCTTCCGTTTGTAAGTGGTTGAACTGTTATGCAATGACTCTTTGAAATGTGTTATAAATGATGGGCATATGTCATCTTTTCAACAACTTTAAAGAAGATGTTGTCAAGGAGATCTCCTTGCCCCACATTTATTTATCACTGGGGTTGAGCATTTAGCTATAATTGTAAAGCAAAATGTGGATGTACGTGGACTGATCTTTGCCGTCAGTGCATATAAATTGGGTCAGTAAATTCAAATTGTGTACTCCTCTTGTCTTAATCATGTAGGAACAGTTTTCAAATTTGAACAACATAATTTTGATTGGATGATATGGCTTACAACAGCACCCAGTGAAATTCGCGATCCGATGCACACATTATCTGTTCGATTTAACAAGGGTTAAATATGGTTAAAATATCGGAATCTTGGTTAACAAAGATGCGTTTCGCTTCAAAGCAAAAACATGTTTCAAATGAACCTATAGCAAAGTAAACTTGTCCTAACATGGAATAGTCATAGACGTACATGGATGGTCATGTAAATTCAACAATTGAAGTGGGTAAAGGTTGAACGTTTGCTTAAACAGATTTATTTTAGAGTGAACTCCTGCAAATGATTGACATCTGAGTCAATGTATGCATTTAACATACACAGTAAAGAAGTGCAAATTACTTTCGTCTCTGAATTGATATGTTGCATTCAACAGATAGCTTTCATTACTGCTCAATTTCATACTAATACAAACATTACAATTCTTATTTTTGTTCAGCATTCAATTAAAAGATTATGTTACCTGATTCACTTATTCCAAAAACAGTTTTACAAAATTGAAAGTATAATTATTACTTATAAAGCGAGGATCGTTCTGATATTAATGAGTAAGAATTACGCAATGAGAATCAAATTAAATACTTTTTTTTTCTTTAACGGTGATACCAATCAATATTTAATTGATTTCGCTATCACACAAACGTATACTCATAGAAAATTGTCATTCCAAAGACTCGGAAATTTCATTCTGTACAAACTCAGCTAATTTTATTTTCTAGTTTTATGAAAAGGCCAACCCAGGATGGAAAAGGCCCTGTAACATATTACAGAGATGTAAAGAGGAAGATGTCATTGAATAGTTAGTTAACGTTTCGCGTATTAACTTTGATCAGCAAATAAGAGACTCTACAAGGTCCTTCTTTAACTGGATTGAAGATTCCTCATTGCATTGAGAATATATCACGTTAGTAGCTGACCCTCACGCATAGATTTAACTAGTGTAAAAACCAATGATCTTGTTGTCTTTTTGTATTAAGTTTTTTTTCTATCACTTTGACTTGAATACTTCGTAATAATTTTTTCATCCCAAAAGTGACTTTCCTAGAGTCTAAACACTGTCGTGTATATTTAATTACATTCTGAACAATGATTAATTTAATTAGATTCAATACACTATTATATGTATTTAATTATAGTCTAGACACTGTGTAATATAATTCCAATCTAAACACTATTGTCTGTTTTAGTACAGGCTAGATATTAGTTTATTTAATTACACACTAGACACTGATAAATTTAATTACAGTATGTACCCTGTTCTGCATATTTGATGAGTAGTGTTTATTGGTTTTTCCTCCATGATTATATTATATGCATATTTGTATTTTATTCGTGACCATTGTCCAAAATGACGTTAATGATGTACTTGACGAGTGACATTTATTTTGTAAACAACATAATTTATAGCTTATATTTTTTATGAATATTTAAAAGTAGATCAATTATCAGGGAAAATTTTTGTCTTATAACAGGAAATAGAGCATCAGGTTTCTACACAGAAAGTCCTAAACGTATCGTCAAGTTTAAATTATTTAGATAAGAAACGCACATGCATCCTGGCTCAAACATTATATCTTTGCATTTCATATTATAGTGTTTACCTATAACATTGTTCCTTCTTGCCTTAGAATCTGAAGCGGGATCAGTCTTGCAATGTGCTCACTATTATACATGGTGACTTCTGACAAAGACATTTTGGACTAAATATTTGACAAACATCAAACGAATATTAACTTATGAATGTTGCCGTACATAGTTTGATAGATGTACCTTTAGTCAGATATTTCATTTTTGCAACGATCATTATATTTGCATTACATTCAAGCTTTTTACTGAAAGGACCTACCATGGCACATTATTATATTATAATGTGTTAAATTCTCTTTTGTCACCCATGTCTTACTATAGATAAAGCAGACATGTCTTGAAAAAACACTTGGAATCATGGTTTTTGTTAATTCATTGGCATTTATACTACTTGTGGGGTGTTTACAACTTGCTCTAGAACGTTTTTATTATATCTTGTTTAATACTTGATGAGGTATCATGTCGTCTTGTAGACATGTATTGTTAAGAGAAACACAATCTATCACAAGTTAACATGCCACGACTAATATTTTAGTACGTGTATCTATGGAGCGATTATTGACGATCTCTCTCTCTCTCTCTCTCTCTCTCTCTCTCTCTCTCTCTCTCTCTCTCTCTAGCGTGCGCGCAATTTCAATATGGTATTAAACCTCAGAATAATAAACGTTAATTAACGTTGCTTCATTGTACACTTTTGTGCTTCGCATTATATTTGAAAACGCACGCAAATCGTTCTTTCGTTTCTTAAAATTAGCATGAGTGAAATGTTTACATAAGGTTTGCATTCACAAGAGGAGAATGAAAAAATAAACATTATTGATTCCAGTGTTACCTTTCTATTTTAAAAATGAGAACATATAGGAAATATGTGTTACCAGTTTCAGCTTTATTTCGTTTGTATTGGGTTAGAATATAGACGAGCAATTAATAATTAGACATACCTAGTTGGTGTAACTACATACAGTCATTGCAGTAATTGTGTGCAGAACACATTTACGGCTCTCAAAATATAGCTTGTACTTTCTTATACATTCGGTTGGTCTCATATTAAGTCTCATTTAAACTGGCATTCTTATAATATACAGGATGTTTCTATTGTAAATTAAGAGTGAAAACGTGACTTTGTGTTATATACACACATAATTTTAGTCTCCAAATGTTGTTTGTTCAGCCAATTAGAAACTGTTTTTCAGTTATATTTTTCATTTAAAAAAAACAATTGTACAAATATGTTTATCTAAGTCTTCAAACTGTTTATTGATTTTGTGTGAAATGCATTATCTACTATTGAATTAGTACACTTAAATGCAATTTATAGTTACAATGATGGATGCGTGTATCTAAGGATTAATGATAGAACAAATGACGTTGGAGATATTATGATTATTGTTCTGTTAAGTATAATTTGACTTATGACAGAGTGTGGCATGAGGCATTGTGGGCCATACTGAAGACGTACAACATGGGTCAAAAGTTTACCAACACCATCAAGCAGCTGTACGCCAAGGCTACCAGTGCAGGAACTGCTCATGGTTCTGTGGGGGACTGGTTCAAAACAACAGTTGGAGTACGGCAATAATGTCTCCTGTCACCCACGCTTTTCAACATCTGCATGGAGCACATCATGAGTGAAGCCCTGGAAAACCACTGTGGGACAGTAAGCGTTGGATGGTGTAACATCACCAACCTAAAACTAAAAGCAGAGTATTGAGAGCACTAGTCATCTCAGTTTTTCTGTATTCATGCGAGGCCTGGACCATGACAGCAGACTTACAACGAAGAATCCAGGCACATGAAATGAGATGCTACAAAACCATCCTCGGCATATCTTACATGGATCACATCACAAATGAAGCAGTTCGTTACACCATCAGGGATAAAGTATGACAATATGAAGACCTCCTAACCACCGTCAAAAAGAGAAAGCTGAAATGATATGGCCATGTCACTAGAGCCAACAGTCTGTACACAACAGTACTGCAGGGTAGTGTCCAAGGTGGTAGAAGGAGAGGAGACAGAGAGAAAGTGGAATGACAGCATCACAGAATGGACCAGAAAATGTTTTGCGGAGAGACTGGCATTGGCACATGATCGAGACAAGTGGAGGGAACTGGTCAGATGTTCAGCAGCACAGTGCCTCAACAACCACACTAGGTCTAGAGACTGAAGATGATGATGATGATGATGATGATGATGATGATGATGATGATGATGATGATGAAGTATCATTGTGATGACGATAATAATAATAATAATAATAATAATAATAATAATAATAATAATAATAATAAGAAGAAGAAGAAGAAGAAGAAGAAGAAGAAGACGACGACGAAGGAGTGAGGGTGGGGGTGATTTGGATTTGGTAATGAAGCTTTAACAAATTCTCAGTCATATCGTTAGGATTTCTGCATTGTTACTGTTTATAGTGATGACTACCACTGGGCCATTATGCTGCAGACATGTAGCATGATGTCCCACCCAGTCACATTATATTTACCCGATACCGACCATTCCTAACACTAACCTCCCGATGATTAGCGCCTAGTAAAGCAGCTATTAGTATCAGTTTTGAAAGTCTTCGGTATGACTCGGCCGGGGATCAAACTCACAGCCTCTTGCATCTAAGGCTGACACTCTAACCAGTAGACCAGCAGAGCGGTCCAATAATAATACTAATAATACTAATAATAAAAATAGTAATAATAATAATAATGTACTAAATAATAATAGTAATAATTGATAACGCCTTTTAATTGTTTTTGATATGGTGGTTATATCACAATACCGTCACAGCTATATAATGAAGAGCAGCCACAGCAGCTGTAGTAGGAGGAGAAGAGTGAAGTGTTTTATTATTATTATTATTATTAGTATTATTATTATTATTATTATTATTATTGTTGTTGTTGTTGTTATCCCCGATCTTCTGGGTTATTATGCTAATATTCATGACAATTTTCATGCATTTATTAATTATTATCATATGTTCAATATACTTTCGCCGTCGATTCTATGGGACAAAAGAACATCGAAAGAGAAAGTATTCGTCTCGAGAATGCACTTAAGTATTTGAAAGACAATGCACATAAGTATTGGAAAGACAATTCACATATGTATTGGAAAAAGATATAGTCTGATCACCCGCATGAAATTTAAATGGTAAAATATCAAAAAAACATTCAATCTTCCGAAGACCATTTATTAAAAGGTGTCCTAAATACAATTATGTATATGTAAGGTATTGATATCAAGGAATAACCAAAAGAATGTTCATTACAATCCTTGAATCAATATGTGAGGTGAGCGTGTAAACCTTTACGTAAAATATAGCACCGTTTCCTATTCTTCAAAGTTAATTCACCTATGCTGTAACTTACCATTACACATTGATGTTATCATGCATTATGACTATCTACATTCCCTTTTACTGTATGTTATGTACGTGAAAAGTGTAATAGATGTTCTGGCGCATTGTACAATTTGATTTTTGTGTTTCTCCATATATAGATTACGCACAGAGGAAAACAGGCTTTTAAGGAAATCAATATTTACGGATTGCCTAGAACCAATATATCTGAAATAAATGAGGACATAATGTTTTCTACAAGCGATCAGAAAATAAATATCACAAACAAAAGTGCGAAAAAATAACCGGCAAATAGATATGTGTTTGTAATATGTCAAACAGATTGACCAGTTTTGTCAGATTCATCTACGTAATATAATAATGATATAATAGTTATGTCATTATGAAACCATGCATTTATTGTGTTACTTCTCTTATATCCATTATTGATTATACGATTCCTAGATTTAAATTATTTTTTAATGGTGGCATTTTGTATTCTACGTCGTTTCCAGGTAGCGAATGGTATCTTCTCTTTGATGCTACTAATGAATCATATGCAACACTAACGAACCTACAAGGAACAAATGAAGGCCTGCAGTGTCTAAACTTTTGGTATATATTCAGAGGATCTAGGGAGTCACAAATTCAAGTCTTAGTGCAGGGTGAAGATGGAGGCAATGTTTCTGCGATTTTGCAAACATCTATGTCGAATACTGGCTGGCGTCGCGCCACGGTTGAAATTGATGTTCAGTACAGCAATATGGTAACAATTATCATACGAGGAAGAACTGGAAGATCGTATAGCAAAATCGGAATAGATGACATTGTCCTCAAACTAGCCTCTTGCCTAGGTAAACTTGACACAAATGGCAATACTTATTTTAAACTAACCAGTCATAACAATGATAGTGTGTCGATGGTTTATCCTCTTTTCCCGCGTTAGTTACGAATATAACTCATTTTCTTGCGCAAACATATATTATTCAAGAGTGGATATACGGGATATACGGGGATTGAAATAAAACAGTTTCGTTTCCTCTGGAAGATTAAAAATATCCGAACGTAAACCAAACAAACACCGTATTTTCGTTAGCAGTGCGTTTTTTTTTAAATGATTGTAATCTCATTAGAACTCTTCTAGTTTTATTTTCCTGCAACTTCTTAATTTATCAAACCTATTACGAGATATCTCAATGTGTAAAGACACTTACAAAAATGTTCCTGAAGTCAAGAGAAATGTATTAAATTATCATATGCAACAGTACAGTTTGCTAAGTTGTGCCGTTATAACAATAAAAGGTATTATATGAATGCAAGATAATATGAATAAATACAGTTGCAACGTCATATGAATTCATGTTTTAAAAAATACAATATTAATGTAATCATTAATATCCAGTGCACCTGCACATTTAAAGTTCACTTCCATCAATACATTTTAGTAGTTTGATAACGTTGCAACAAACAATAGCTTAGAGTCATCTCGTACACAAAAGACACTGCTGTATGGTAGGAAACATATGATTGTAGATAATTAACATTGTCAGCTCAAAAACATGTTCATCCTCAAACACATGGTTCTTTCTTTTGCCACTGGTATCACAATATTTACATCTTCCTTCTGCTGATTTTGTTTTGGGGTGGGGGTGGGTACGTGTAACATACGAGTTCTGATATAAAACAAACATTATAAAGAAAATGTATATCCTTCTCATAGTAGGTTTATGTGATAAATTTATCCTATCAACTTTCAGATTGTAACTTTTTGGACGGACTTTGCAGCTGGGAAGGAGACGAATGGCACGTTCCCACAAGTAGAAAATAATACTTGTTCTCTTTAATATTTACATCTCTGTGGAAACATAACTTGTAGACATCTGAAAATGGTTTGGTCTCTGAGTACCTGATAGCTTTTCCATGTTTTATAAATATTTCACATATATAATGTCCTTTTGCTATTTCTTAAACGTATTGATGTCCTGGACCAATTTTCCATTTTGATGACCGTACAGCTGCTGGTGTAATGCCCTCAACTTCGTATTTGTTACAGCATGTATTTTTTCTTAGAATATTTCGTTATTATATATGATAGTATTTATTCTGATATTCTGGTCAACCTCTGGTCGCTTTTCTCCACTACCCTATTTTCAAAATTGGAATAGTATATTTTAAGCGCTCGCAGATACTGATCATTGCTGCTTCACCTCCGTCTGCGTAGGTTCGAGTCTCAGGCTCGGCCAGCGTGAGTACGTGAAAAAGTTTGCCAGTATCTTCCCTTCCCGGGTTGTTTTCCCCGGTTTTATTCCAGGCTCTTCCTCCACTAAACAAATATTTCATTATCAAAGTTATATGAAGTGAATGAATCAAAACTGATAAAGTTCAATAAATGTTAAAATGGATGAAACGTTCCTTATACATTTTAATGTACTGGCCCGCCAGGAATCGTGTTGTTGTCCTGATGGCAGTTTCAATCACTTGTTGCAAAAATTAACATTAGTTACAGAATAAAATTATAGTTCATTTAATGAGCACTTTCTAATCCCACAGAACCTTTCCAAATCAACGTTTATCCGTTCGAAACCTATATAATTGAAAGATAAAACACGTCTGTAGACTTATAACAGGAATACAAGAAATGAGAATGACTCCAAAATAGGAATAAATCTGATTTTTAATCCTCTTGCTTATATACACCTTATATCACGACTCCATATCACAACATACACCATGTGACGGATATTACTAATCAATTCGTCACGAGCTTGCATTTTCATGTGACCTAGCCCAAGCAATGGGAAGTTACTAAATTCGTCTAACCGTTCAAGCTGTTAAGCTAATGATAATTTACGCCATTAGTACTAGTATTACTACTAGTCAAAACATAAGTAATACATCTATTAATAGATCCTATGCAACTGTAAGCGTTTTAATAGTTCTTTTGAAAAAAAAGACACTTAACTGAAGATATTAAGAAATTTCTACAGAAAAGACAAAAATTTAAAAAAAGAGACAAACCATTTACCAGGAGTTACATGTCATGTTTCATGCATTTTTTCCTTCTGATTTTATAGTCAACGTAAATTCCAATGTTATGCATATGTTAGTTGTTTAAGTTCAATATATCGTCTTTTTTTCTTGATCTATCACATTCTGCAACTCATTATCTTTTTTAAACTCAGACGTTTGCATGCCAATCAACTTGCAGATAAATGTAATATTAATCGATGTTAGTCATTTATGCGCACCTTCGGATTTCGTCGCCAATATTGAAGCACAACGCATACCAAATTCGACAGATTAACGAACAAAAGTTAATGATTGCTTACCATTTGAAGAGAAGCAATCGTCACCAAAATATTCTATTCAAAATAATATTAATTTTGGCCACACCGTATACCACCCCTGTGTTTTCGTGACTCGCAATATGTCGGTCTAATCTGCACATAGATTAGATAATATATAATGTTTAGTTATCGGGCTATGGAAATGAAATACATTACCTTGGACTGTTTCTGTCAGCATGTAGGTCGAGTAATTAGGTCATGGTTATGGCTGGTGTTACAAAATTCAACGTAAAAATGCCAATAAATGTCATGAGATGTTAGGCAAACTAGACTGATCATGTAAAAACATGAGTAACGTTCAGCATTTTATGAAGAAATAAGTTATAATATTGAAGTGTTCTAACAACGAACAGGATGTGATATGTTTTCAACATCTCGTTTATGGAGAAAAATTCTTTATAAAAACATTTAGAAACAGACTAAACGCCGGGCAAATTCTTAAGAATTCAGTTCAACCGGCAAGCTGACATATTGAATAGCAGACGATACAACTACGTGTGCGAAAACTTCTTGCAAAATTAGATACTTCAATTATAATACAGTATTGTTTTAAAGTATTCATTTCCATCTTTCATATAATGTATTTGCTATATTATTCTAAAAGATACATACTAATTTAGGATTTTCTGCGTTACAAGTTGTAGACTGTCACGGAGTGGGTCTTCGTGTTGACTTTTAGCAATCACATTTTCATGTGTAATTGCGGTAAGTATGTGTGGATCAGGAATGTGGGATATTTTTGTACACTTTCTTGACATAAATTGGATATTCAACGAAAAACAACATGTGTTCCAACCTTTCCATAATGTCGTATCGTTGCGCACAATCACCCGTCTCGCATAATTAGCCGAGATGGTCGATATATCTATATCTATATCTATCTATCTATCTATCTATCTATCTATCTATCTATCTATCTATATATATATATATATATATATATATATATATATATATATATATATAAATATATCCACTTCATTAATGTTTATTCTGACCTTGCCTCGTGCAGTCCTAAACTCTGTTTTAACAAAACTTTACGCAACATATGCATTCGTATTTCAGAGGTCAACTTTGCTGTCACGGTGTTAAAATCAACGAGGGAACCATCAGTTTTGACTTCCGGTTAGATATATATCCAGGAGAAAAATGTCTTTCATTTAAATACCAAATGAAAGATTTCAAAAGAGAGTGTATCGTTATTGACGTCTATTCCAAGGATGGAATCTCTTCGACCCTAGTTTGGTGGAGCCAAAGTCAAAATCAATCCCACGGATGGAATGATATTAATGTATCTATTAATGTAGGAAATCAATCCAAGATTAAAATCAGATTTGGAAACGTCAAGTGTTACAATGTGACATACTACATCAGCAGCATTTCGGTCAAGAAGCAGTCATGCACAGGTATTATATTGACTGACCCAATGATTAAGAAATGACAATAATAATCTTTAATCATTATATATATATATATATATCAATGGCCAAAAACACACCACCATAACGAAAATGTTGGGAAGAAGATTGTCAATACAGTACAATTGCCTTGTATTTCCGCAGTCCGATTATTAAGTACGTAGGAATATATACTTTTTCTAAGGTTTGTATCATGTAGTCGGACCAATTGTAACTATGTGAGATGGTAGAATGTGAATCTCGTTATAAAAGTTCCCTTATTCAAACTTTTCATAATATTTCGATATATTTTACTTTTTAATTGATAAACTTACTTTTGCTTTGTTAATTGATACAAACTAACGTTAAATATTTTTATGATTGTTTTCTTTAGTATTAGAAGGAAGGCTCACAGTCTCTCTCTCTCTCTCTCTCTCTCTCTCTCTCTGTCTCTCTGTTTCTTTCTCACTCTCATACAATCTCTAATTAAGACCGACAGCAGGTGTTGCTAATACATTTTATTTTTGAAAGTTTAGGAGGATTAACAATATCTGTTTTAAAGACACTTTCAATTAAATTTATAAAAGCATTTTTACCATTCCTTCAAAGTTTACTTTATAAAGGACACCGGTTGTCAAATCAATGAATTGTCTCTTTCTCGCCTTTTGTAATAACAAATTCAAAAGAATAAACAATTGTAGTTTGTAGGTTTTACATAAATAAGTTACATCTACTTAAATTAATGATTTTAGAGCTTCATTTCGGGATTTATGCAGGAGTACAATTTCACAAGAGTTTATAATGCTACTATTTAAATATTTTCTCATATCTGACATCTCAAAATAACTTCAATGCACTGATGAGGATATATATATATATATATATATATATATATATATATATATATATATATATATATATATATATATATATATATATATATATATATATATATAATGCTTTAGAATCAACGACAACTACCAAAAAACGCATTAACACTATCGTCAAACTCAGTTCAACTGACATCGCTTCCACAACTGCAGCTACGTCCGTGAATACCTCTTCGCATTACGCAAACGGTAAACATTCTCGCTTCTTCTTCCTCTCAAGACTCTCTCTCTCTCTCTATTTGCATATTGATGTTAAGAGCAACCATTAGTATATAAAATTAAGTTATTCAAAATCCTCGCACTCGGATTAACGAATACGGCCGCAATTAGAGCTGAACACCTTTGTTTTTCTGATGCACATTTCTCCTGGTGTCCAAAGGTTCACTTTTGCTCCTCCATCGCCTTCTCTTCTGACCCGCTTCATGTCTATTTGGGTCTGCCTCTCTTTCTTCTGTCAACGGAAGTTTATCGGACGGAAAATATGTACAGTGATGGGGGAGCATTCGGAGCACGTATCGGATCTGTGTATCTACAATTATTGGATGATGGGTTTGGTCTAATTTATTCATAATCCAGTAAATGCCAAATATACAAAAAGGGGAGACAAAATGCATTCCTGCTTCACTACAGATCCCAGCTGACTTCCTCATGCAGTTTCGTATTGCAAAGTACTCACTATACATCATCCTTATTATGCTTACAGTTTTTCTGTATAGTTTCCACAAGTAATCCGGATGTCTGTTATCAAAAAAGTTCACAAATTTAATAACGTTGGCTTATAAAGGTGCATTGAACGTCTGACGTTGTTCCAAGATCTGTCTCAGTACAAATTTGAGGTCAAAAGCAAGCCTGATTTGTTTGATGTACTTGTCCAATCGATGCATCCACCATTCGTCTGCATACGATCTTGCTAAACACCTTGCTGGTGAGAGAAAACAGAGTGATAGCTATCCATTTGTTACAGCTTGACAACTCGGCTTTCTTTGGTAGTTTAATAATTCTCCTAGACATTATTTGTTATTCCGTCTTTAAAGATGTTTGTCAACAGTCATAATATTCCTTTCTCATCAGCTTTTATCATTTGTGCGCTCACATCATCCAAAGCTAACGTGTTGTCTCTCGTCGTTGACTTGGCTGCTGTTTGAACAGTAACGTTTCGCTCTCTACTCATTCATTTATTTTTTATTTATTTATTTATTTATTTATTGATGTTCAGAGCGACGATCATTATATAAAAGAGACGTAAAACAAAGAGGCTTTTCACGATGTATAACATGGGATATATCATTATTATGTTGTTAACTTTATAGTTCGAACATTATTGGGAAACAAGAATAACGTTCGAGGTTGAAAACAAATAATAAACTTTCCATGAATGAATTCTGTGTAGTTCCATGAGTGATTTTGAAATTTACAATCCTCAATTGTATAATATTAACAAACCTGCCTAATGTAAAATAGGGAAACGGAGCGTCTGAGCAATTCTCTATTATAAAAAACATTTTTGCAGCATGAAAGTTTAAATAAAAGTGTATATGCTTAAACTAGTGTATATGTGTTCTTCAAATGCAAAGTTTGGCGGAGTGAAAATGATATGAAGAGATGTAAATACAAGGCTTTCAGTAAATGCACAGCACTGTGTTGTTCTTACTCATTTTTCTAATTGGGTTACTTTGCCTTTCCGCAAATAAAACATGTAATTTTTGTTTTACCCTCGAACATTTTGCCTAATATGAAAATGTGTACAAAAATATATTTCAATCACATAAAGATTCATATTTTAACGCAGTGTTTATTTGTGTGTGTGTGTGTGTGTGTGTGTGTGTGTGTGTGTGTGATTTATGAATATATCTGTTTCATTTTTCCTGCATTTCAGACGGAGTAATAATCGGTATTGTCATCGGTGGTCTTGCTTTTACCGTAGCCGTGTTACTGATTGCTACATACCTATACAGGTACTCAATACACAATATTTGTCAATAATATATACACTCCATAAAGGAGCACGAGCTAGAGTTTATATGCGTTAATTAAATCACTTACAGGAACAGCTAGCAAACATTATCAATAATTAGATTTCTAAAATACGACAGCTGTTTAAGCAGATACCATGTAAAGCACCAATATAAAGCTAAAGGAATCATTGGAATAAAGTAACTAATGTAAGAATGTTACTTATTGGTCATAAATACATTACTAGTGTTCTTTTGACGTAACTGCTGTTCATGTTTCTTTACCTATTAATGTCGGTCAATATTTGTGTTAACCGAGCCTGAATAATGATATGAGACACTTACGATTACATGCTATGCCAATAAAATCCTTTCTCTGTGACTAGTTTACTGCAATCAAACACAAACATGCTGAAGTTTGTCAAAGTTGAGCTGATATATCTGGATGGAACAATATAATGTTTCCTATCATTTCCGCAACTGTCAGAAATTGTGATTTTGTACAGTTTATAAGGCCTTGTACTGATTTATTGTGTTTCTTCACAGAAGACGTGCTACCAGCCCTAACGCAAACATATCTAAGCATAGTACAGGCTCTAGTGTTACATATAGTGGAGCAACAAGGCCAAACACTGATAACGGAGATACCAGCCATTCAACAGAAAGACTCAATCAGACGTCAGAAACTGTGCCTTTTGATGCACAAGCGGAATATTCAACTGTCCTAAAGACGCAACCTCGACAAAGTAAAACACAACAGGGATGCATTACAGGAATTTTAAATATCTATCCATGTCAAGTTCAATTGCTGAACAACGATGTAAACAATGTGACAAATCCAGAACAATCCCACAACAAATATCATCAAAGTGCTGATAAAGACGGCACTAACTCTTATGATACAGTGCATAACACGGATATCCACACGACTGAATTTCGTGATGACACTTATGATTGCACGACTATACATCGTACGACAATTCCCGATCTCACATACGATCATTCAAATTTTAAACAAAATTTCGATAACATATATGATCACTCAAACTTTGGCACACTCAACAAGGATATGGGATATATTGACCATTCATGCGATACTACATTTCAACGGTCTATGCAAGATGTTGATCCAACTTATGACCATATATAAAACGACATCGGGGAAACATTATTTAAGCCAATGCATCCTCTGGAGAAAAGCATATTACATATGATCTCTCACAAAAAATAGAAAAGATATATATCCCATAACGCAACCCTGCCATAACGAATGAATCAAACAACATACATAGGTTTCGCTATTGATATAATATAAAATGAATTTAAGAATGGCGAGCAATCAATTTAAATGTTACTATGTCCAAAAGGTACAGGTTAAGAAAGTATTTTAAAGCGCCTCAAACTTAATCTAGTTGTTTATGCTCATGCAAAATGCTCGCCAAATAGAAGAAAACGAACAAGAAAAATTGGCAACATTGTTAAATCTTAACGCTACATTTAAATGTATAATATTTTCAAGTACAGAATGTTGCTAAGAAACAGATTGAACATGATCAATTATGAATTGAAGAGTTTCAGAAAAAATGTAAATGTTGTATTTAGACAAAATACAGGGTTAGAAAATTTCCTAATTTTGAAATTGGTTGGAAAGGTCTGCTCCATAAAAGAAAACGCAATTATTAGTATCACTCTTTAAAATTTAAAGGAGGCAAACTCCTGACTATTCCGTTGAATGATTTTGTGTTTTATTGTGCCATATATAGTTAGCAACGAACTGAGGTGAGGTTGAAATCATTATAATTATTCAAAGTACCTTATGCAGCAATTCAATTTCATTGATTGGTTTGTGCAGACGTCAGTGTCAATGAAACAAAAGAATTATTTATGTATCGCATGAAGATATAAAGATGGTATTAGGTTGTTTCCATCACCATTGTAAATATAGCAAAGGTAATATTTGTGCTCTCTCTCTCTCTCTCTCTCTCTCTCTCTCTCTCTCTCTCTCTCTCTCTCCATGTCTCTCTCTCTGCTTACTTGATTGACCTATTAAAATGTCAACAATATCCAAAAATTCATGCAGAAACAATCCTAGAAATACAGAGGGTTTAGATGTTTTACGGAATAGTCTTTATTATGTACCTAAAGCTTGTACATACTATATATAGATTTGTATTTCTGGTGAAATGTAAATATGACAAGGTACAAGAACTTTTTTGTGAATATGTGAAGACAATATACACATTAATTACCAATCAATTTCTTTATGAGTCAACAGTTCAATATATCTTAAAAACTATACCACTACATACATTTGTATCCTTCCTTTATATGTTATTGTAAGTTTTATTTTTCTTCTTCAATCCTGTTCTTAGTGTTCCCTTTTTATAAAATGTGATAATTTTCCTTGACATATTTATCCATACTGCACTGTCTATTTCATTCGAATTTTGCAATGACCATTCTCCATGACTATATATATATATATATATATATATATATATATATATATATATATATATATATATATATATATATATATATATATATATATATATATATATATATATATATATATATATACTTATATATATTGTATATTAAACATTGGACAATAATAGAGTGTAGGACCTTCCTAACTAAACAATATTTTCAACAGCTAATATTTCTTTTTGATTTTAAATTCTGTTCTACGATCATGGTTACTCAAAATTAACATATTTATTTTGTATCTGAGTTTAGGCCGTTAATTTATTTCACTCGGAAATTCCTGACTTTGTTGACTCATTGTTCTAGAAATGAATATTGGACTTTCATCTTGATCCTCAGGTGGTGACTTACGACCTTTTGTAAGGAAGTAAGCATTCCTTTTTTTAACATAAACCTTTAGAGAAATAAAGTTTTTTGTGTTTCAATTAATTTATGAGAGGATTTATTTCTGTACATTTTTCTCTAAAATTACAAGATGTTCTTTCAGCATACTTTGGAACTAGATCACTATTTTGGAATTATTATGAATTCATTCAAGAACATTTTGGATTATATTATCGTTATACATCAAGAATGTAGACACATTATAATAATTGACTTCATTCGAAATAATCTTTAGGGCTTGTGGCATTACTTTTATGACTATTTAGAATTTCATTCATCATATTGTAATTACTTTAAAACATTTCACTTTAAAATCTAAGGCAGAGTTAACAATTGTTTCCACTAAGTATCTTCTCACCCTCAGTAACCTAAAATCTTTAAGTATATATTTCAGTCATTATATCCCAAAACAATATAAATGTGAAATTGGAGTTGCACGATAATAATGCACAATCGTTGTCACTGACCTTTGTCCCTGGGGTGCAAAAAGAAAACCACTAATATTCCGGTCAAACGTATGTACTCATGTTTATTCCACTGCGAGACTTGTTGAAAAACTAGTTACTTTAAATTTGAGGTGATGTCACTAGGTAATAAGTGTTGAATCATAATATAAATCTGTTTGATTTTAGCACTTTGAACAATGACATTTAGAATGAATAGTAAACATTTTATTATGGTGATCCCGTGATGGTGATCGCAATGTTGAAACGACATCATAAATTATGACAATCCTGCATATTAAGACGATGATCTTTCGTTTATACACCAATACAATTTGATAATCTGTTGGTCTGCTAATTGAGGTATATGTTCATGGAAATCTACAAGTGTATGTTCTAGTATTCCACGAAAAAGGTCTTAATCTTTACAAAGCGACCATAAAGGAAGGACATGGCATGAAGCTATTACATTATCAATAGGAACTTAACTAACATATAATCGAACAGAAATCATACTATTATGAAACGTATGATTTCTTGAAATGAAATCTGAATTAGGTTTAAATGTCCCCTTCATCGCATCAACATGAATGTAATCACCGTTGCCTATTGATCGGACTCTCGTGGAGCAGTTTATTATCTGTTTCAGATGAATTATTATTAGCGTTATCGCAATATACTTGGAATAAACTTCATATTTTCAATGTTGTCTCTTTTCATTTAGTCTGTACTGTAATATTTTTTCACTCTAGTATATTGTATGCATTGATGTCGACTTATCATGTTTTTCTCTAAGTACTACCCTTTGGAATGTACAATATTTCTTCCATCTGGAATTAAGATCAATATAAATGTGCATGAAGGGCGAGTTTAACTAGTTTCTTCTCAAGTGCGATGTCTGTTACCCATCCGTAATATTCTAGCAAAAAATATTATATTTTACAAACATTCGTTTTCATTAATATTATTATTGGTTCTGTTGTTTACAAGGTCTTTAGTAAACAGAACGTTTCCAGAGACGAGTATGTTGCTGTAAAAATATATACTATATTTTAACGGTTTTCTTAGTACGTTCTGAATAAGCGTTAAAGGTTTTAGATTGTTTTGTGTTAATCGATGTAGAAACGATTCCTTGAATAATGTAACACCATTGATGACCTAATAATGAAATACCTAAGGTATTTATAGCTGTTCAACATTTTGTTAACAAAAACTACTTTCCTGAGCGGCGCATTTTGCTTCTGATCATGACTAAAAGCAGCAGAAGGGTTGAGTCCACCTCGATTTATAAGGTACTATTTACTAAACTTACACTTCCTACGAAACCGAAAAAAAATAGCGTCAAAAAACGCAAATCAAAGCTTCTAAATAACCACCAAGAGTTTCTCTCTAAGGATCATTCTTACTTGTCACTATTTGTTTGTATTATGCGCGTGTGTTTATCACCGAGGTCGAATTCTCTCTGCTGCTATGAAGTCAATCATATCATATTAAAAATAATATGGCTGGCGAATCGTTAACAACTAGATGGGCACGAGAAAGACTAGCGGTGATTAAGAAATTTATACCTGTCCATGATTCTGTCAAACGAAAATTTTATTTTACAGAAGCTTCTCAACAATTATTTAAACCTATTACTGAAACTAAACTGCATCTTCCTGAACTTGAACAAGAGGAAAAAGAACTGCACAAACAAAAAATATTTTACTAGATCTTCTTGATCAAATAAATAAACCGGCTGAACTTCAACCTGCAAGACCTCAATCTGGTCCGAAAACAACTGATGAAGAAATTGTCAAAGAATTACGTAAGAAATTTACTGAACATAATTCAAAATTATTCGATAAAACTTATCCAAAAGAATTCCCAGCTCTTGTTGTTACGACGTATGAAAATAGAAAAAGAAAGTTGAAACCGGAACATGAAAAATATATTAAAAGTACACAAAACTGCGCTGATGTATTTTATAAAATTCAAACTAACACGATTCTTATCGACAAAAAAGAGGGACTATTGTTGATATACACGTACGAGCTCGTGTAGCTCTTCGAGTTGCTCCAAAACCGTTAATCCCTAATTACAGAGCAATCGCTGTTATACTCAGTGATAAATCGATGCTATTTGAAGGTAGTGGAAGACGAATGAAAGTCGTTGATGCACCAGTGGAAAATTTATAACGCAATTTGATCAGTCGTAATATTATAAATTTCCCATAATCATGTGAATGTGACTCTGACTCCTGGTGAGATTAAAAAGCTACAATCTGATTCAGTTAAAAATGTTGAACTACAATAACATTTAAAACATAATCAGATCACGGGTGGTCAGAAAAAACTGTCACTGACAACACGTAAGCTTAAAAAATCAATGATGCATTTAAAGATAAAACCAGAATCAGACCTAAGTTATCCTCGGGTGCTATTTCCGATATAATTAAATCAAGTGGTATATTTCCACTTCTCGCAGCTATACCAGCATTAATCACCGCAGCATTCCCTGCTGTCGCAAGAGCTGCGGCTTTGGGAGCTGTCGGTACAGCGGCATAAACGTGATTAAAGAACGCAACAGGACAAGGATACAAGAAAGGGAAGGGGTCTAAGGTTAGCAGGGAGTCGCTTCACTATTGGAAGCGGCCTGAGATTCCTCGGGAGACTAAACTCCAAAAGAAAACGTCTGACGATTTAATAGCATCGATTACAATTTAAGAATAAAATACATCAGACGATTTTTTTTATGCGAGACCAGTTACTTTCCAGACCAAACAGCGTTGAAACCGGTATCATTAATCTCGATACTTCCACCGGACCTGGAACTCACTGGACCACATACGCCATTGATCCAAGCGTAATTATTTATTTCGATTGGTATGTGTTAGCCCCGCCAAAAGAATATCTAAAATATATCAGCAAAATTCAAACATCTTGCTGTGAGAATCTGGTACTCAACGCTACCAATACAGACAATAACTGACCCACCAATATGCTGCAGAGAAGTAATTACTGTACTCGAGTCTGTATCAAAATCAACCAAACCGCCTCATAAAGCTGTAAACGATTATACAAGTCATGGTTGGAAATGTATGATTTATAAAAAAACCAATTAATTGTAGATATTTACGGGAGATATATCTTGACATAAAAACCTACGGAAGGAATATCTAAAGAAAAGAGAATGTGAGAAACAAATCATTAACGAAGATTTATCCTAATTACTAAATCTTGCAAATGTGGACCCAAACGAAATATTTATATTTCAGGATAAGTAGGGAAAATTAAAAACGAGTAATCTTTCAATGAACTATAATATTGTTAGAATTAATGGAGTAACCGAAAATTCTATAGCAGTATTTGATTCCACCGGTAAGATTAAACCCGGAGTTTTTTCCAACAATATTAGATATCTGGTGATACAATGACAGGCGCACTCAACATGAACTAACGACACTTGGTGATCCAACATCTGACAAAGAATTATGTAGATACCGTAGACAATAAACTATCAACGCTGCCTGCCGAATGTGATGCTAATGTAGGCGCGATCTGTAGAAATTTTAGAAAATTGGATGAAATCGCAGATAATTCCTTTGGTACTCCGCTGACTGTTGTCATGAAAATTTCTGATATCAAAACAAGTATTAAGACGATTAATTTTGTGATTTTCCTGCTATCGCTGATGCGATTAAAATATCGCATAAACAAAATATCATACGGTGAACTCGATACAGTGTGGTCTTTCACCTGGACACTTATTAGTAACACCGTTCAAGCTACCACATCTGTTAGAGGTAGCTATATATTACCGGTGACTTCGCCGTTACAATGTATCATCAAGTACATCTACTGGTGTTAATAATACAAGTGCAATAATAGAAAATGGATCCACTGAAACATTTAAAATAGCTCCCATCAGTGGTGGTTTACCATCAGCGTCGCTCACAAGGCATGTATAATTTGTAATTAATTTAAGTAAATAATATAAATAATATAATGACTGTCCAAAAGCATAGATACAATCTATTACGTGAATTACAAACTAACCTAAAAAAATCTCCTTCACGAGTACACAATAAAAATATAAATATATCACAGGAATGTTGTCGTGGTTCACATAATTTGTATTCGGTTTCATTTGTTATTGCATCCGCTGGTGTATTGCTATCAATGGTAACAATGACATCACCTGCAGTTTAACAATTTGTGTTTCAGCGACAACAACAATAGCTGGTGTTCTTAATATAATTGCCAAAAAATATATACATGTTGTCAGAATAAACCAAACGAGTATATAATTACATTCCATACCTCGACTGCATATTCCCAATTATCATGATTATTATCAAAGAGCCATAATGACAAAATAATATCGAGTTCTCAGCGATGATTAATATTTGCGTCGATGCAACGACGTCTAATTTCGAGGAAAAATAATAATGTCGCTAGAATTACTGCAACATATCGCTACGAATACAAACTGGGCAAAAACAACGATAATCTCAATGACTTCCAGCAACCCTGAATTTAATATCAACTTTCCAACTGCAATTCCTGTAAAAGATATTGCACTTGCTCAATTATGAGTATATTACACACGAGTCAACAGTCAAATAATTCACTGGTATTTGCAACTTAAAATAAATAAGTTGCAACTCCCGATTGGAAATTTGTTTCTATTTTAAAAGGAAGTCATGAATCCAACAAATCAATAACAGATTCCAGTATAGAATTAAAACCATTACAGGAAAAGAATAAAAAATCGCGATAACAGTCCATGAAAGAACATTATCATATGCAATAGATATTCAGTCGTTAGAACTATGTCGTGGATATGTATCAATCATTGATAAGAACAGTTGTAGGATGGCCTGACGTTGCTACTCAGTCACCACCACAAATACGAGAACACAAAATCTGATTTCATCACGAATAGATAATTATATCATGACATTAATACATCATACAAAGATCACGTACTTGCTATAAAACTATACGATTGGGTAGATATTTTCTATCAGTGATGACTGTATGGTGGAATGTTAGGCATAAAGGGCTCGATGGAGGAATAACTAAAGATGTGATTCTTCACCTAAGTGAAATTATTGAATATTTTAAAATTGTTAACTAAGAACATTTGCGATAACTTGTGATCCTGGATAATAAAACAAGAAACGTTATATGATTATTCTAAATCCGCAGATGTTAAAATCGCGGATATGTATCGATCAGATATATCGACTCAACAAATGCCAACGGCGCCATCTATATCCAATCCAGTAGGTAGATATAAGACTGTTTTATTTAAAAGGACCAGGCGGATCCGCTTCGACAACCCGTGTTATTTATTTCTTTAGACATAATTCAGATTTAGTTGTCTTAACTCCAACACATAGACTCGCACGAGAAACGAAAGAGAGAGGTGTGATCTAATGTACTTATCATAGCTTCTTTTGATATAAAGGAGACGCATGGACTCCTTCGATAATGGCTGAGAAATATATACCCGGAATAATACTTTGGGATGAGATATGCACATTATTGCTGGATATTATAAATATTTCTTGATTGGCTATTATTGAAAAATACAGCTGTGATAATTTATGATGATCATGGTCAACCTCTGCCATTTGTTGGAAAATCTTCCCACGATTGGTTAAAAAATTATGTAGATTAATATGAAGAAATTAATACTGATCATAGAGCTCATGATACAGAATTAAGCGAGTTCAAGAAATTGATCAGATTACAGTCAGATAAAATTCAGTGAAATAATGCGTGAAATAATTTCAGAAACTTCCATAAGTGATTATCGGGATAAATGAAGACCAAACGATTTGATAGTTTGTGATAAATTTCAACATCAATTAATTGTTATACATAATGAAAAGTTTTCCGAATTACCCGTAACATTATGTTATAGACCAGCTGATACACGACGATATAAAATTAAAGTTGATATATCAAGAGAATCAAAGAAACGGAATCTCGGATTAAATGATGTTGTTCTAGGTGATATCAGCTCTTGTAAATCCCCATGGACGCAAGGATACGAAAAGACGACACATTCATCCCAGGGGATAACTATCACTGAGACATTTTTTTTGGATTATTGATGATCGTATCGAGTGGTCAACAACGGAGGGTTATTTTAAATTTTGCTGACCAGCAGCGAAATTGTTATCGATGATATAGTTAGAAAAAAACTCGCTAGTTATAAACAAAGTGACAAAATAATAATCGCAACTTTTATATAAATGCTGAATTTGTAATGATGCTGAAACAACAGCAGAATAATCAATGTGCGAAGTGTAATTGTATAATGATATGGCAGTATTCAGATAAACATCCATGCCAATTTACCATTGATAGGAAGGATATAAGTCTTGGTCATACACGAGACAATGTGATGCTGACCTGTCTTGAATGTAATAGACGTCGAGGTGATCATTGTGGTAATTGTGCATCTCGTGTATTACTTGCATGTAGTAAGAATAAAATATCCGCCGGATGAACTTCATTTGAAACATGAACATCAAAATGCGCGGATTGAATTATTTTAGGATATGGTAGTTACATTTGCCATATTGCTTGTCGTGATTACCAATCTGCTGCAGTAGAACGTATGACACCTGCAGATTGGGATAGTTTATTAATTGCTGATTTCCCTCTGCAGTATCCTCTTGGACTATAATAAAGGATTCTATAATAATACTAACTACCATCACCTAATAACAGCTTACCCTTCATTTCAGATCTTATTAACCAGTTTCCTAATGAATCCTTGAAAGATATTTTTTAAAAAGAATTTAGCGCATGAATCAAGTTCTATGCTGCACATTGTTACTTTTATAAGACACATCATGAGCGTGACAAGTTGGATAAATTGTATTTATCGGATACTAACCGGATTTTGGTTGATTCTGATTATCAAGTCGGATATCAAGCCGAGTTCCAGGACCGCAGTAATTATATCGAAGAAGATGTTTTTCTTCTGGATATTTAGCTCACAGATTTTCTGGTAATTGTATTAATTTTGCTACAATATAACCTCCTCGTTTTTTGTTAAATATCGATTTTTTGCCTTCGATAATTTACATTCCTTTGTACCGCATTTTTCACACTTTCCTATAACCGCTGACCAATAATTTTTTGTTGTAACTGTTGTTAGATCACCTGTAGGGGTATGCGATCTACATTTAACACAATATAGATCCATATTATTTTAACTTTGTATCATTTATGTAACTGATTTTTCGGCAACAAGAGCGCGAGAATCTGTTAACCACCATGGAGCTCTATAAATTCTATCAGAATGATTAGCAAAGGACCATCTGGAAGTAGAAAGACACAACTGTTACTTAATCTGATAATGAGGTGGTTAAAATGGGATACATTATATCTGATAGCACCATCTGCAGATGATCAACGATGTTACGATGTGCTAAAAGATTTTAATAAATATGCCTCGAAGATAAATGAATACGGTGATGATATTATTAATTTTATCACTGATATCGACTAAGCACCGAGTGTTGATGATTTGATGGAAGTATAATTAACTTAGTAGTATGTGATGATGTGATGATGGATAAACAATTAAATCCGGCTAGAATATTTTCACCCGGTATTCATCAGAACTGGTGTAGCAGAGACTTGGATTATAATCTTTTAAGAAATTTCTATAATTCTGCTAAGTTAGCCACACAAATTTATAACAATAAATTCACACACGATCGTAGATCAAGATATCGAACCGGTCTTGATAAAATATTTGGATAAAACAACATCAGCAGAGAGTGTGCGACCTCAATGAGACGTCATATGGGTAAACGCACGAGACTAATAATAAAAAAACAAATGGCAAAAAAACTGTAACATAATTAACTAACCCGTAAGAGAAACTATTTGTTGGTTAGAAACTTTGTTTAGCGTTTGTTTTGACGTTATGTTTGTCTGTTTCGTAGGAAGTGTTAGTTTAGTAAATAAGACATTATAAATCGAGGTGGACTCCCCCTTTCTGTAAACTCTAGACAAGCCACAACATGACGCGGGTGTAACTGATTGGACTCAATATAGGGTTTGTAAACCCATAAAAGTACTACAAAAATTGATCTGGAAGCCATGACAGCATCTGAAAATATAAGGTTTACATTTTAATTAATAATAAATTGTATTAACTTTATAATTAATTGAAAAGTCAGTCTAATCATAGAAATGACTGGTAGTTCGAATATATTGCGGTTTCTGTGAAGCAATTTCCGGCTATAAAAACTACGAATTACACATCCATGGCGGAAATAACTGATGTGATCCGAATCAAAGGTTAGAGATGTTACGGTTGAGTAAGCTTAATTTTACAATTGATCTAAAATCTTGTGGCGTTGAAATCTTGTTTGGTCAGACCACTATAATACACATCAAATTCAATTTTCCTTTTAATGATCGGTTGGAGTTTTATTCTAGCCTGCCTGGAGGTGTAAATCAGGTCCATATTCGATTCAGCACACGTACAGTGACGGTTCTAGAACCGGATACCGGGAAATTAAGCCATTGTTTATGGATGGAAGAAAAATGGAGAATCTGTGTTTGAAATCTAGCATAGCCTATATCTGTCATAATATCACGGTAAAGATTATGCGACAAATTTAGTTGAATACAAACTTGTGTATTTCTCCATAGCAAACACGTAATTTAATACATTTCATTTCGTACTAACAATCTCGTTAATGGGAATTAATCTTAATATTTACCTCTGTCCTATATCGCGGATTGCAGCCTACAGTTATTTATCTAAAACTATGAAGGGAATCTCTGGCTCTGATTCCCTAATCTATTCAACATGTGTCTTGTCATTAACTTTACCAGATAGTTGTAAACAAATATACGTTATATATTGATACCTTGTGTAATGACTTCATGGGATCCAAGAAAAAATGTTCAATCTGTGAAAAGTTAGACTTTGCTGTTTTGCTATATATATATATATATATATATATATATATATATATATATATATAGTGTGTGTGTATTTATATTTGCGTATCTGTTCATAGTGTTGTTAGATTTTTCTAATTATTTCTTGATCATGGGCGATGGAAGCATTTATTTTATCCCGAGTAATTAAGAAATGCCCAGTACCAGTTTTCATAAATTATTCAATCGTTTGACTCTATGAGTTATGGGGGTATGAACAGAACAAGCATACATATGCGTCCGTGTTTGAAATCTGACTTTACGTCAATGTGTTCTCATTACATTGATGCCTGCGTTGGCATGTTGCGGCCGAATAAAGATCAGATTATTCTTCACTGTTATCAGTTGTTGTCGTGGTAACAATATTTGAAGACCCTTGACCACCACTGTTCGTGTTCTCTGCTACTGCCTGTGCACCTCAGACATCACGTTTTGGATTTTGTGCCTACCTTTTTAAAAATAATCGGGCTCTATTTGTATGTGCGTTGACTATAGCACTTCAAGATTGTTAATGCTGCCATCAAGATCGTCAACCGACGGTTTATTATAGATGTCGGTTATAAAGTCAATAATGCCATTGTGGTTCAGGTTCATTTTCGTTGAAGTCTTTATGAACAACGTTATAGCAACGCGGTTCATCTTAAGATTGTGTACCATATACAGTTTATCCCATTTGGGCCATCTCATTATCATGCAGCAGCTGGATTTGTCAGAGGCAGACAGACCGATGATAATTGCTCAACTTAAGTTTGGCATTTCAGAAATAAGTTTAGTTGGCACAGGATCCCGCGCTGCAGAATGTACTAATATGATAATTATATCGATTTTTATTGCGTTCATGCAAATGCAAATATGCGCTGATGATCGACGACTTTGTCAGCATATAAAAGGACGCAGAGTTGCTATCAACTAAATCAGCAACTGAGATTGCAGCTGTATTTGAACAAATGTATCAGCGTGGCGGCATGCGATGGCCACATTTGCTACAGGATTATCCAGGCAAAGAATGTCTTAATGCAGTAGCATTGTCATTCATTCATTCTATTTTTATTCATTCGAAATTTGTTAAAGAAAAATATATCCACGAATTCCGTATATATAACAAACGCCAGATATCGTCGGCATCATTACTGAAGAGTGATTCACATATGTCAGATAACAAAATCGCAAATGAGACGGGAATATCACTCAACTGCTTGAAGGGACCTCCCATTCATGGTATGATACGTTATAAAGTGCAAATGACTAATATTGTTTTGTATCAAGGTAAACTATACGGCGGTATCTCGCAAATAAAAGTCATTATATTAAAATACATTAATTGTAAGTGCAAATGATAATCGTTTCGCGTGTATGTGTTACAAACGTATTATTAAAGTAAGTTAGTTATGTTTATACTACTTACCCGTAGCACATCAATGAGCGTTTGTAGCAATCATGATTACAACATATAGCATTGATCCCTTTTTACCTGTACTAACGGAAATTTTGAAAATAAATTGAAACAATAAGACATTTTTGTAATCGACACAATCTAGCGTGTCGTTCACGCATATCGATATAAGTCTGAACAGTAAATTAGCATATATGATAGTTTTATCTAAATGTTCCCTATTCAAATATTAGTTTTATTTTTCGACAGCATGAAATGTGTATTTCGTCTAGTGGTGATAAATGTACTTCATTTCAGGATGGCGTCCTTTCTAGGTGGGAAATCGTAGCTAAGTGAAAGTTAAAACGTCGTAAACTTCTACTTTGATTAATTAAATTAGTACATTTTTACATTTGCCAATGTTTTCGGTATATTTTTCATGACAAATTTAAATCACATAATGGCAAATGTGATTTAAAATAATTTTTTTCGAGTATAATATGTTATGAAACGGAGTTATTGACCTTTGATTGGACCATGTTATTGGCATCGACAGATCATTTTTCTGATCGGGAAATGGACGCGCTCGCCTATACATGAGTCTCCTACTGCCTTGCAGGATGGCTTTGGTTAATGAAAGGCTAAGGGAGTAAACCCTAAACGAAAATCCAAAGTATAAACCCTAATGCAGCTGTATGATTACAGCCCCTTGTAAGGGAGAGGTATGGGTTCCGCCAGACGACTTTATCCAAAGACAGACTGATAATGCTGGACAAAACTGAAGTTACTATACCGGATTCGTCGTCTCCCGGGTCAACAAGGTGACAAGTATGCTACTTGTACGTAGCAAAAAATCAGAGCGAGAAACACCAAAGCTAACGTAACGTGGAACATTAGAACTCTGGCGCAAATTGGAAGACTCCAAGAGTTGACACATGTCCTGGAACACTAGACATGGCACAGTCTGAGATTCTGTGAAGTCAGATGTAAACCACTAAGAGAACACCAAACTGAAGATGGGCATATATTATACTTTAGTGGAGAGTTTGACAAGTCCATAAATGGAGTTGGCTTCCTTGGAATCAAAGTCATCAAGTGATCTGTACTTGAATGCCGCCACATATCTAGCGGAACAATCCAAATTGGTCTGAAAGCATATCCCTTTAACATCAAAATTATCCAAGTTTATGCTTTAACTACCGATCATGATGATGAAATAAATAAAGAATTCTTACAACAAAATCCAAAGTATTCTAACCATGCTATGTTGGAAAGACCATCCAATGAGACTTGAATGCCAAAGTTATCAAAGATGCTATTAAAGACAGGGATGCTCACTGTGAACCTCTTTGCAATGAGCTTACCAATGAAAGAGGAAAACGGCTGCCCAAGTTCGCAAGCTGCAATATCTGGGTACTCGCCAACATCCTGGGCCAACATAAAGCTTCACGATGATGGACATGGCAAGCACCAAATGTAACCCATCATAACCAGATCGAATGCATACTGGTTCAAACCGTTACCGATCTGGCACCAAAAGAGCAAATACAAGGACGTTTACTGGTGCTGATGTTGAACGTGATCACGACCTCATGATTATGAACTTCCGAATGAAGCTGAGTAAATTTAACAATCCGAAGAACATTCATTCCTTTTCAGCATTTGACACAATAGACCATAATATACTACTTCACCCTCTCCAGCACGTATTAAGCATTCACAATATGTTTCAAGTTCTACTTAGTCAACAGGACACAAAATGTATCTACAGATTAAATAGACTCCAGCCGAAATGATATTATCACAGGGGTCGGATCTGAGCCCTGTTTTCTTCAATTATATACACTCAGCCTCTCTCAAGTGTCATAGATCGTCACCCAGTGTCTCGCCAATTGTACGCTGATGACACACAAATACACAAATCGAGCCACCCAACTGATGTTGTTGCTACCATCCGAGTAGTAGAGAGGTGCATTTATGATGTGAAATCATGGTTGACATGTAAAAACAAGCTGAAGATGAATGATTATACAACTGAAGCCATTCTGATCAAAACACTAACTTCTGGCTGGCTAAGCAGTCCTTCTGGTGTAGCTCGCCAACCTTTGTTCCCCATATGGTACTCAGATCTCACATGTGCTCACACAGGATTTAAGGCATGCACATCGATCGCGTCCTGGAAAATGTCTACCTAGCGTGTGAAGACTGGAGTCGGCAGCCTGTGCGGAGAAACCACCAGCTGGTCATCGGGCAGAAAGAGGATTCCCAGCAAAAAACAGTGTAGCGCTATGAGCACGACGAGACGCGTATAACGTCCTGGTCATCCACTGCATCCAACTCGGTCTCTGAGTGAAGTAGACGAACTGCGTAACTCGTTAACACTTAAAATAAAGTCACCGCACAAGTCATTGTTGTCATCTACCCATCCCATTGGATCAGCCACTAAAGTCAGGTGTCGACAGGCAAGGGACGAAGCGGCATGTGTGGGTACACTGTCAGACGTATCAGCAAACCTGCACAAAGTCGGATCAGGTCATTAGGGTTGTTCACCACTAACATAGATCAGCAGTGGAGTCCGGCAGCCCCTTGAGCGACCGAGCAGCTCTCTTCAGGAACATACTGCTCACCTCCTTGGCTCGAGAAACGGGCGGGAAAATGCGCCTAAACATTGCTTGCTATAAACGTTTCTATTCAATATACCGAGTCTTGCGTGGACCCTTCTTCAACGGTCAAAATACAAAAAATAAAATGAGGATTGTTCCTCTAATACTTGTCTCATTGAATTATCTGCACCATACTGGACAGGGACGATGTGGTAAGACCTTAGAAGTAACCCGCGCTAATATGAAAGGAACTCGCAAGATACGATGTAGACATTGCTGCCTTGATTGAAACCCGGCTTGCCTGAGAAGGCACACTTTGTAAAAGGGGCATCGGATGCACATTCTTTTGGAGCGTCCAGGGAAGTAAAGATTTAATTGAGGCTGGCATCGGCACTGCAGTGAAGAGAGCACTCATTGGCAAACTGGATGGACCTCTTAAGTGAGTAAACGTAAGACTCGTGACCATGAAATTCTCCCTCTTGTCTGGTTGTAGTTGTAGTTGTTGCATGGTTTAACCCCATTTTTCAGCACACAATAGGCTATACATGGCGTCCAGTATTAATGATAGAGGAAAAACTCCAGAAAATCCCCGGGAAACACCATTGACCCACGAGAAGCTACTGGTAAGCTTTATCACAAAACAACATTACCCAAATCTGAGACTCGAACACACGCCGACAGTGGTGAGATGGCAGTGACGTCCACTCGCGACCCGCTCCCTATTGTCTGGAAGAAAGCACCTTGCCATCATTAACTGCTATGCTCCAACCTGATGAAGTGATGGTCACGTTATTTCCTTCGTCATTGCTGACGTTCCAATGGCAAATAACCCCCTCATTCTTAGCGATTTCTATGTAAGAAGAGGCTGTGATGATGTGACCTAGGATGGAGTGCTAGAAAAGCACAGAGTGGGTCACTGTAACAAATCTCATTTTTCTCCAGACCTGATTCGATCCTGATCCTGCATCATGATGGTGTGGATGCTGGAGACTCCTGAATTAGCGAGTACCTCAGTGTCTGGAACCTTGTGATGCAACTTGATGTTGAGGATTCTCTTGGATCCTGTGAATGTGGTTCATCGTCCAGGCACACTGTCCACGTTTATTATGCTTAGTATGTGGAGCACAACTGCCTTGTGGACCTTTTGTTTCGTATGGATGCGGATGTCTTTTCTGTTCCAGACGCTGGTATACAGTCTGCCGAAAGAAGTTTCGCTGGCTCTGGCAATGCGAAGGTTCACCGTGTCGTCAAAAACGAAGCTCTGCAACAGTGTGCTTCGAAGCGGTCCAATAATAATAATAATAATAATTATAATAATAGTGATAATTTATAACGCCTTTTAACTGTGTTTGAGCTGGTGGTTATATCACAATCCTGTCACAGCTATATAATAAAGAGTAGCAACAGTAGCAGTAGTAGGAGAAGGTTGAAGTGTTGTGTTATTATACATATTATAATTATTGTTATTATTATTATTATTAGTATTAGTATTAGTATTATTATTATTATTGTTTTTGTTGTTGTTCTTGTTATTATCCGCGATCTTCTGGGTTATTATGCTAATATTCATGACAAGTTTCATGCATTTATTAGTTATCATCATACGTTCAATATACTTTCGCCGTCGATTCTATGAGACAAAAGAACATCGAAAATGATAGTATTCGTCCCGAGAATGCACATATGTATTGGAAAAACAATGCACGTAAGTATTGGAAAGACAATGCACCTAGGTATTTTAAAGAAAATGCATATAAGTATTGGAAAGACAATGCACCTAGGTATGTTAAAGAAAATGCATACAAGTATTGGAAAGACAATGCACATAAGTATTGGAAAGAAAATTCACATAGGTATTGGAATGAAAATGTACATAAGTATTGAAAGGAGATAGAGTCTGATCACCTGCAAGAAATTTAAATGGTAAAATGTAAGAAACATTCAATCTTACGGAGACCATTTATTAAAAGGTGACGTAAACACAATAATGTATATGTAAGGTATTGATATCAAGGAAGAACCAACAGAGGTAAGTGTTCATTACAATCTTTGAATCAATATTTGAGGTGAGTGTGTAAACCTTCACCGTTTCCTATTCTTAAAAGTTAATTCACCTATGCTGTAACTTAAAATTACACGTTGATGTTATCATGCATTATGACTATCTACATTCCCTTTTACAGTATGCTATGTACGTGAAAAGTGTAATAGATGTTCTTGCGCATTATAAAATTTGTTTTATGTATCTCCATATATAGATTACACACGGAGGAAAACAGGCTTTTAAGGAATGCAATATTTACGAATTGCCTAGAACCAATATATCTGAAATAAATGAGGAAATACTGTTTTCTACAAGCGATCAGAACATAAATATCACAAAAAGTGCGAAAAAAAACCCGGTAAGTAGACATATGCTTGTAATATGTCAAACATATTAACCAGTTTTGTCAGATTCATCGACGTACTCTAGTAATGATATAATAGTTATGTCATAATAAAACATGCATTTATTGTGTTGCTTCTCTTACATCCATTATTGATTATACGATTCCTAGATTTACATTAGTTTTTAATGATGGCATTTTGTATTCAACGTCGTTTCCAGGAAGCGAATGGTATCTTCTCTTTGATGCTACTAATGAATCATATGCAACACTAACGAACATACAAGGAACAAACGAAGGCCTGCAGTTTCTAAACTTTTGTTATATATTCAGAGGATCTAGGGAGTCACAAATTCAAGTCTTGGTACAGGGTATAGATGGAGACAATGTTTCTGAGATTTGGGAAACATCTATGCTGGGTACTGGCTGGCGTCGCTCCACCATATGGTAACAATTCTCATACGAGGAAGAACTGGAAGATCGTATGGCCAAATCGGAATAGATGACATTGTCCTCAAACTAGTCTCCTGCCTAGATAAACTTGACACAAATAGCAATACTTATTTTAAACTAACCAGTCAAATCAATGATAGTGTGTCGATGGTTTATCCCATTTTCCCACGTTAGTTACGAATATAACTCATTTTATTAAGCAAACATATTATTCAAGAGTGTATCATATGAATGCAACATAACATGAATAAATACAGTTGCAACGTCATATGAATTCATGTTTTAAAAAATAAAATATTAGTGTAATTATTAATATCAATTGCACCTGCAAATTTAAAGTTCGCTTCCATCAATACATTTTAGCAGTTTGATAACGTTGCAACAAACACTAGCTTAGAGTCATCTCGTACACAATAGACACTGTTGAAAAGGTAAAGAACATATGATTGTACACAATTAACATTGTCAGCTCAAAAATATTTTTATCTTGAAACACATGGTTCTTGATTTTTTCACTGGTATCACAATATTTACATCTTTGTCTGCTTATTTTGTTTGGGGGTGGGGTTGGGTACTTGTAGCATACTAAATATATATCCTTCTCATTGTAGGTTTATGTGATAAATTTATCCTATGAACTTTCAAATTGTAACATTTTGGACGGACTTTACAGCTGAGAAGGAAAGGAATGGAACGTTCCCACAAGTAGAAAATAATTCTTGTTCTCCTTAATCTTTCCATCTCTGTGGAAACATAACTTGTCGACATCTGAAAATGGTTCGGTCTCTAAGTACCTGATAGCTTTTCCTTCTTTTAAAAATATTTCACATATATAATGTCCTTTTCCCAGTGTTTGCTATTTCTTAAACGTATTGATGTCCTGGATCCTTTTCCATTTTGATGATCGTACAGCTGCTAGTGTAATGTCCTCAGCTTTGTATTTGTTACAGAATGTATTTAGTCTTAGAATATTTCGTTATTATATATGATAGTAATTCTTATGATACTCTGGTCAACCTCTGGTCGCTTTTCTCCACTAACCTATTTTTAAAATTGGAATAGTATATTTTAAGCGCTCGCCGCTACTGATCATTGCCTATTCACCTCCGTCTGCGTGCGTTTGAGTCTCGGGCTCGGCCAGTGTGGGTACGTGAGAAAGCTTGCCAGTAGCTTCCCGTGCTGGGTGGTTTTCTCCGGTTTATTCCATGCTCTTCCTCCACTAAACAAATATTTAATTATCAAAGTTTTATATTAAAATATGAGAAGAACAAACAATATTATGAAGTGAATGAATCAAAACTGATCTTGATAAAGTTCAATAAATGTTAAAATGGATGAAACGTTCCGTATAAATTTCAATGTACTGGCCCGCCAGGAATCGTGTTGTTGTCATGATGGCAGTTTCAATCCCTGTTTGCAATAATTAACATTAGTTCCATAATAAAATTATAGTTCATTTAATGAGCACTTTCTAATCCCACATAACCTTTCCAAACCAACGTTTTTCCGTTAGAAACCTATGTAATTGAAACATAAAACACCTCTGTACACTTATAACAGGAACATAAGAAATGAGAATGACTCCAAAATAGGAATAAATCTGATTTTTAATCATCTTGCTTATATACACCTTATATCACGACTCCATATCACAACATACACCATGTGACGGATATTACTACTCAATTCGTCACGAGCTTGCATTTTCATGTGACCTAGCCCAAGCAATGGGAAGTTACTAAATTCGTCTAACCTTTGAAGCTGTTAAGCTAATGATAATTTACTCCATTAGTACTATTATTACTACTAGTCAAAACATAAGTAATACATCTATTAATAGATCCTATGCAACTCTAAGCTCTTTAATAGTTCTTTTGAAAAAAAAGACCCTTAACTGAAGATATTGAGAAATTACTACATCAAAGACAAAAATTTAAACAATTAGACAAACCATTTACCAAGAGTTACATATCATGTTTCATGCACTTGTTCCTTCTGATTTTATAGTCAACGTAAATTCCCATTGATGCATATGTTAGTGGATTAAGTTCAATATATCGTCATTTTTTCTTAATGATCTATCTTATTCTACAACTCATTATCTTTTTTAAACTCAAACGTTTGCATGCCAATCAACTTGCAAATAAATGTAGTGTTAAACGATGTTAGTCATTTATGCGCACTTTCGAATTTCGTCGCCAATATTGAAGCACAACGCATACCAAATTGGACAGATTAACAAACAAAAGTTAATGATTGCTTACCATTTGAAGAGAAGCAATTGTCACCAAAATATTCTGTTCAAAATAATATTAATTTTGGACACACCGTATACCACCCCTGTGTTTTGTGACTCGCAATATATCGGTCTAATCCGCGATTAGCTTAGATAATATGTAATGTTTAGTTATCGGGCTTTGGAAATGAAATACATTACTTTGGACTGTTTCTGTCAGCATGTCGGTCGCGTAATTATGTCAGGGTTATTGCTGGTGTTACAAAATGCAACGTACGAACGCCAATAAATGGCATGAGATATTAGGCAAACTAGACTGATCGTGTACAAACATTAGTAAAGTTCAGCATTTTCTGAAGAAATCAGTTATAATATTGAAGTGTTGTAATAATGAACAGGATGATGATATGTTTTCAACTTCTCGTTTATAGAGAAAAAATATTTACAAAAACATTTAGAAACAGCCTATACGCCGGGCAAATTCTTAAGAATTCAGTTCAACCGGCAAGTTGACATATTGGATAGCAGACGATACAACTATGTGTGGGAAAACTTCTTGCAAAATTACATACTTCAATTCGAATACAGTATTGTTTAAAGGTATTCGTTTCCATCTTTCATATAATGTATTTGCTATATTATTCTAAAAGATACATACTAATTAGGATTTTCTGCGTTACAAGTTGTAGACTGTCATGGAGTGGGTCTGCGTGTTGATTTTTAGCAATCACATTTTCATGTGTAATTGAGGAAAGTATGTGTAGATCAGGAATATGGGATATTTTTTTGTACACTCTCTTGACATAAATTGGATATTCGATCAAAAATAACATGTGTTCCAACGTTTCCACAATGTCGTATAGTTGCGGACAATTACCCAACTCGCAGAATGAGCCGATGGGGGAGCATTCGGAGCACGTGTCTGATCCACCTTCGTCTTTGTATCTATAATTATTAGATGATGGATTTGGTTTAATTTATTTATAATCCAGTAAATGCCAAATATACAAAAAGGGGGGACAAATGGCATTCCTGCTTCACTACAGATCCCACCTGACGTCCTCATGCAGTTTCGTATTGCAAAGTACTCGCTATACATCATCTCTATTAAGCTTACAGTTTTTCTGTATAGTTTCCACAAGTAATCCGGATGTCTGTTATCAAAAACGTTCACAACGTTAATAACGTTGGCTTAAAAAGGTGCATTGAACGTCTGACTTTGTTCCATGATCTGTTTCAGTACAAATTTGAGGTCAAAAGCAAGCCTGAGTTGTTTGATGTACTTGTCCAATGGATGCATCCACCATTCTTCTGCGGACGATCTTGCTAAACACCTTGCTGGTGGGAGAAAACAAAGTGATGCCAATTCATTTGTTACAGTTTGACAACTCTCCTTTCTTTGGTAGTTTGATTATTCTCCTAGATATGATTTGTTATTCCTTCTTTAAAGCTTTATGTCAACAGTCATAATATTCCTTTCTCATCAGCTTTTAGCATTTGTGCGCTCACTTCATCCAAAGCTAACGTGTTGTCTCTCGTCGTTGAATTGACTATTGTTTGGAAGTAACGTTTCTCTCTCTACTTATTCAGTTATTATTTATTTTATTTATTTTGTTTATGTTAAGATCAACGATCATTATATAAAAGTGACTTAAAACAATGATGCTTTTTCGATGTTTAACTGGGGTCATATTATTATGTTGTTAAATTATTAGTTCGAACATGATTGGGTAACAAGAATAATGTTCGAAGTTGAAAACAAATAATAAACCTTCAAAGAATGAATTCTTTGTAGTTCCATGAGTGATTTTGAAACTGAAAGTCCACAATTTTATAATATTAACAAACCTTTCCTGACAAATAAAACATGGCGAAAGAGGGCATCCAAGCAATTCTCCATTATAAAAACATTTCTGCAGCATGCAAGTTTAAATAAGAATGTATGTTCTTAAATTAGACTTAAAGTAAACTGTGCAGTTCTTACATACTCATCATTATTCCAATTGGAACGCTTTGCCTTCCTGCAAATATAACATGTAATTATTTCTACCCTCGAACATTTTGCCTAATATGAAAATGTGTGCAAAAATACATTTGAATCACATACAGACTACTATTTTATCTGGAATATATATATATATATATATATATATATATATATATATATATATATATATATATATATATATATATATATATATTCCAGATAAATAACAAAATCAATACTCTTGAATCCAAACGAATTGAAATAATTTCCAATACGAGGTATCTCAAAACGACACAACTTAATATTCTAACAGTCCAATTTCTACTCAATAGCTTGATCCAAAACATAATTTATATGCCTGATTTTATGACTGATTTTACGTAAACAAGAAAGGGGTCACGTGATCTTCTAGAATCTTTTAGAACAAATTTACGTTCAAAAGCTCACGTACTCACCGTATGACCCAACTAAAAACAGAAAGATGTTGATACAAAGCTCCATAATGTCCTTGGAACCAACCAATCATTTTGAACTCTTGTTTACAACTCTGAAGATAGGTCAAAAATGAGGTCAACACCTTGTGTTATTTTGTAAAGTACAGGTCACCCCACTTAATGAAAAAATCTTAAACTTAAAATGCCAAATTTGAATCTGACACGCAAACAAATTTTAAAATAATAATAAAATAAATGACTTAAATCAAATATGCGTAACACCTTCCCCCATAAAATAAAAGGAAAGGTTTATGTGATAAAACTTTCTTTTACCACAAACCGATTTTGCACCTAAGGTCAAAAATGAGGTCAACACCTAATGTTTTTTTTGTAAAGTACAGGTCACCCCACTTAATGAACAAATCTTAAACTTAAAATGTCAAATTTGAATCTGACAAACAAACAAATTTAAAAATAAATGACTTAAATTAAATATGCGTAACACCTTCCCCCATAAAATAAAAAGAAAGGTTTACATGATAAAACTTTCTTTTTACCACAAACCAATTTATACCTAGGTTAAAAGAACTCGTATAAATTACAATGTATATGATATAATATATTGTTATACACGGGAAAGAGCATTTATTGGTTTATCTTGTCCATGTCCCACAATATATCCTAAAAAAATCACACTAGCACGGCAGAACTCACGTTTTGATAAATTAACTGTCAAACATGCGTCAGTGAGTCTGTCAAAGAATTTTCGAATTGTTGCCAGATGTTCAATCCAACAGTCACTTTTTTCTAGACCAGAGGTGATCATATTCATAAGACGTTGAAATGTACTTGGTGACCCTTTCATCCCGAATGGCATTAGTTTATATTGGTAAAGTCCATCGGGAGTCACAAATGCCGAAATTTCCTTTGCTCTTTCCGTTAGTGGAATCTGCCAAAATCCGTTCAGAAGGTCAAATTTGGTGATATATTTGGCATTCCCTATTTTATCAATACAATCGTCATTTCTTGGGAATGGGAATGAATTTGTTTTTGTCACACTGTTCACCTTCCTATAATCAATATAATCAGTGCACATACGGAAATGTTCATCTGGTTTTGGAACACGTATGCATGGGGAACTCCAATAACTTTTACTGGGCTCTATAAAATCATTCTCCAGCAAATATTGAATTTCCTTTTTTAAGTATTCCTGTTTGAGTGGATTCATCCTGTATGGATGTTGTTTGACAGGTTTAGAATTTACAATTTCAACGTCATGAAAAATTTTGTTTGTTTTGTTACGTATGCTGACAGTAACTATACGTCCGAATAGAAAAGAGCCAACGAAAATCGGAACAACGCAGAGAACAATAATTCCTTTTCGAGCAGATAGGCCTATCCAAATAAATTGCCTGTAAGAAATGCAAAACTAGAAAACATCTTAACTGAAGTTTAAACTTGAAAGTGCACCCTCAAGCTGTACTTGGGCCTTTGGTGTTTCGAGGCCGCGATTTCCAAACATAATGAAACATATTTCGATGCCATTACCGGAATGAGTGGATTCCTCGAATGTGATTATTATTGTGAGGTAACAAATCATGGGTATGTTCGTCTAGAGCAAAACATTTAGTTCGGATGGAAATGTAAGTTCTGTGAAAACTCTAAAATCTGCCTTACCTAAGGACGAGAACGAATCCTTTGCTCCAATTGTCACCACATTTTTGTCAGTTCTACATGTTTCCAGCAGAATATCGTGCCACAAGGTTCACATCAGAAAACATTTGTCAACACCTGATCTTCTGCTATACTTGAGAACATCTTACAAGCTTTAATAGTCCCATGGCACAGCTTTGCGGATGAAAGAAACTATTTCGTGTGTGTGAGTATGAGTATGTGTGTATATATATATATGTGTGTATAAAATCAGATATCTACTATACTTCGAATGCTTTTGAGTAGTATTCTGGTTAGTTATTAATATATATATATATATATATATATATATATATATATATATATATATATATATATCTTTGAATCAATCACTTAATCAGATCTATCAAATAATCAATCTATACATGTGTATTTGCCAGTCTACATATTCTTCTACTGTTGCATAAATCTATGTAATCATAACTATCTCGGCTGATTTATTCATGACATTCTGTATATCAACAATTAGGATTATGAAACATTGCTCTCCGACCTAGACTTGTATTACTAGGAAATTTAACCGAACAGATGCAAACAAGAAATTTCCATTTAAAAAAATATTTCTCAACATTTATCAACCTGTACTGTTATATGCTGCTCACACACGGCTGTTGAAATGTTAATTTAATTTTTGCTCGTTTACAAAAGAAAGCGGTCAACTAAGGTTGGTTTTGATTGATAAAGTTCATGATTTCTACTGGTATGACATTCCTCATACATTTTGAAACTTTACAATGCAAGAACTTGTTCTCTTCTTAATTTCCTCGTCCTCTTCATTCTTTCTCGTTCGTTGTGTCTCTTGATGCAGCGTGCATATATGATGCTTCGTTACTAACTTTAACGTAACTCAGTTACGGCAGCAGAGGGGATGAACCCAACAACTTTTGGAAGCGTCGATTCGGCAAACTGAGGCTTCCTCCAAAAACGTAAAAATAGCGTCGATTCGGCTAACCAACGCTTCCTCGAAGACGCCAGCGTAGTTGTCACTCACCCCCTCTGCTGCTATGGGTTAACAATGAAAGTACTTAAGATTTCACAAACAGACTAATTTGTAAAACATCACCTCGTAAATCAGTTAGATTATTGGACTGATCAGTGAGTTTGAAATTAATTCTCGTTAACGAATCATTTTGACATCGCATATAGACTGGATTAGTTGAATCCTCCATAATTAGAAATCCTGGAGGAGCTGTTGGTGCAAATGAATATAAAATATATCCCTACTGAGCTTGATTTGATCGCTAGAGATTTATTTGATAGCTTTGTTCGATAACATCACATACTAAATTCAATGCAATCATCGAGGATATATTTACATTTAGCCGCGCGATATGCCGCCCGCCTCCGTCTGGGTCATTATTATATTTGAGAATTGTGGTTGTGGTGCTGTTTTTTTTCCATGCGTCATGGATGTTTTGGAAACCTTCATCGATGGCATCATTGAGAGACTTTTGTAGTTCTAAGGTAGTATATCCGTGTAGTTTGAGCGTGGGAATGTCTTCTACATATATTATACACTCTCGCAAACTCCGTTCTCGTTTTAGTATTACTGTCACTTATTACCTCTAGAATAATTTGCGAATTAAATGTTTCCATGTCATTGATGATTTTGTTACATATTTCTACGACGCTGATAAATTCATCTCGGGTGAGAGTACCGGATTGAAGAGATATTAACAACAGCGAAAAATAATTATTGATCGCTGTGAAATTTTCAGTGACTTTATCTCGTTGAGTTGTATAATATCTTCGGTTGCGGTCGTCTATCATTCCAGTGAAAAAATTCAACTTGGTGCAACCGCTATAGCTTTTTACTGGATTATCAGGTTTTATTCTGTCGGTAATATAATCATTTTTTTTAGGTTCGGGTATTTGATAAGATGCCTGAGGTGGATTTACAGGCCATCCCAGTATAGTTCTTATAGAACTCTAATAGATATCTACGACATAACTAGGCGAGTGTATCTGGATCGCACATGATAGCGTCGGCTCGTGGACCGTTATAGCGATTTTCGATTCTGTTCTAGTAAAGTATTTTATTCTACGCTGAAATTCAGCATTGATTTGTTCGATTTGGTATGACCCAGATGACAGCGAAACAACGTTCCTGTCTGGAGTTCCATCGGGTTTATTCTTATTCGCAAACACTAAGGAATTATTCGGTTGTTGACCGCCAAATGCTACCGACCTAATATTAGGCCAACTGTGATACATTCGTAGTTTTGCTAGCGATATTTCTTTCACGGAAATCGGAATAGGGAAATTCACACTGAATTCAGGATTCGTTGATGTTATTGATATCATGCAGGTCTTCACCGGTGTGGTATTTTCCGTTATTTGTTGAATTGGTTCGGTATTTTTTACTACTCGTTGAAGTAGTTCTTGCGGTGTTGTCATTGTTATTATATTCATGTTGTATTTCTAATTTTGACATCGCAGAATCATAAATACTTATCATCGCTGAGAACTCACTATCTGATATAAATGTATCATCGAGCAACGACGATATCAACGAGGACAATTGCAAGTACGCGGTTGATACAACATGAAATTTAACCGTGTAATCTTGCAGTTTACGCTGGCTACATGATGATATATTTTTTGTTATAATTGAAATATTCCCGCGATTGTTGTCGCTGCGGATATGCAAAATTGGAACAGATATCGAAGCAATCATTGTCATCGAGGATAGTATTATACCAGTTCCGGCGATTACACCACTCACCGAGTATACGGTAACGTCAATTGCATTGATTCTTCGTCGGTATTTCTTTATTTTTGTTTGATACTCCTCAGTGAGTGTTTTTAGTTTAGTCTGAAACTAACTGATCTGATCATAGCGATATTGAGATACCGAAGGTATTGTTGATGATGAAATAATCGGTGATGACATTTTATTTATTATAACAGATTTCAATTGAAACCGCTAGCGATTTAATTATTTGCTCAAATCCGCTACGAATTCCACATACCATGTTACTGAAACCCTAGCCAAAATTTTATCAGTAGATATTATCGTGAATTGTTCAGTTGTATTCTTGTCGATGATCGTTGATATCGTATTATTGACCCCAGATAAACTTGTTGACGAAATATTAAATTGAGTTGGCGTCACTAGTGTTAATCGATAAATACCTTTGACGGCTGCGGTGATACTAGCGTGTTAGTGGATGGTATCCAAGCAAATGATCCGTGTTGAATTGTGTATACTACGTTGTTGGTTCTCTCATGAGGAATATTTGCTTTTTCAAGTATTTTTATCATTTTCGGCATATCATCCTTGATAATATCATTGGTTGTTTTAATATCAGTGTTGACAGCTTCTATTTGCCGATTGATCACGGTTATTTCATCTAGAGAATTTTTTTTATATCTGCTAGTTTCATTGTGACCGTCGGTGGATTTCCAAAAACTTCTCTAACAACTCTATTTCGAAGTACATTAAAGGCATACAACCTAAGTAAAAACGAATGAAATTATATATTTATTTTTTCAGTTCACGATTACTTAATTAGATGAATAATTACGATTCAGGCTGTTTCTGAGGCCGAAATCAGGCTAGTATCGGAAATTTTGTGATAAAAAACGCGATTCTGAATTATTGTCTGCAGACAAAAATTCGCAGTTTGCCACGCCTATATTCATGTAACCTCTGTGTTGACCTCTCCCGAAGATTAAGAATTTTAGCCATGCGCAAACACGTGTTTACAAAAATAATGGCGTGTTCACAACTAGATCGAAAACCAAAACTTAGATTCTGAAAGGAGGGGGAAAAAAAAGCTCTTTGGGCAAATTATGGCAGCACACGCATAAGTATTGGTGACCAGCATGAACGATGGAATAAAAAGAAGTCCACTTTGAGCCTGGAAACTAATCCAGAGGTGGCCAAATTCTTGCTGGATACTGGTGTCATGGTGAGTCTCAATTTTGCTACGAACAGTCAAGTTTTTATACCGCTATTTTATATCTGTATTGTTAACTCTTTATCAAAACTCTTAAAATAACATATTTTATATAAACTGGCATTATTCCATTTAGCTTGAAATAAAATGTCACAGCCCTGCAACAATATCGCTGAAAACCGCATGTACGTACACCACTGCTGCTATTTTTGAAGCCATCAAAAGGGGTATTAATGATCATCATTTTCGCTCGCAACCATAAGACTTTATTTAGAGGCAAGCAGTCACTTCTGTTTTTTTTTGTTTTTTTTTAAATTAAAATTTTTTATATATAATGTAAATGGTGATGGCTGTAAATGAAAGTAATGCAATACAGTTAAGTATTTATTATGCTATTTGTAAAGTATATAATATTATTGTGTCTAATAAAACATTTATTTTCCCTTGCTATATTAGGTAATCAATTGAATGGCAGTGCAAGGAAAACATCAGAAAAATGTCACAGAAGACATCTCCACAACTTCTACACCTGGGCCAACAATTCATAGGATACAAATTCCTGCTGTGTCTGATATAACCACATCATAATCAGATATGGCATCTGTGTAAGTATTACTACATTTTTTAAAAAATTTTTATGTATATTTACTTGTTTACAAATATTTTGGTAGATGCACATCTAAGGATTTACCTGGAAATGTATCATTCTATATTAGTTTAATAGTTTGCAGTTGGTAAAGATTGTACATTTTGTTAAAATCTGGTTTGTTTTATTTAGAATAATATTTTTGTTGTAAATTGTTTGTTGGCATATGTCTATTTTTTGTTATTGATATGTTCCTCATCATGCTGTATGTATTTTAGTTAAAGGGCCTGAAGGGAGAATAGTCTTTGACTAAATTAGTCAACCCTTTAAATAAGTTATTATTATTATTTCTTGAAGCATTATCATTCAGGTCTTAATAACCAAGATGAATGATAATTTCTTTTGATACAAAACTAAAGATTCCCAAGTTCAACATTAGTATTTACACATTTCAAAATTTTATTTTAAGGGATTCAGTCTTGTCTGAAGTTGATGGAAAAGTCTAAAAGTTTTATCAACCCATTTGAGAAAGTATACTAACAAAAAAATTTATAATACATACATAAAAGGGAATATTTGAGTTAAGTATCCTAAAAAAACAACCATTATGATACATGCATGATATATGTAACTAAACTAAAAGTAATGTATAGTATTGTATTGGTATTTGTGGATGGTATTTGTGTATGAAACAGAAATTTGTTCCCAAAAAAGCTTTCTTTTCTGTGTATTATCAAAAAAGTAAAAATTGGGTATTTACAATTTATCTTAAATATAGTATCAATGCATAATTGAAATAATGAAGATATACTGGTTATCACAGAAAGAAAATGAATACATTGTATTATAAATACAAACCACACTGAGGCCATAGTTATGGTTTGTCCATTTAATACACGTGGAGAGGGCAAGGGGGGTTTACCCAAATGCATATGCTTGTGTATGGGGGTGGGTGGTCTACTGATAATATACGTACACATATACCTCGATAGTAATTTGTCTAATAAGTAACCTGCTTGACTGGGTTCAGTTGGTGTTTGAGTTTTAGTGGACAATAGACAAACCTTTTAAAGTTATGCTGCTTATTTCTTTGATGCAGCCACACATTCAACATTGGTGGACTATCTGTTACATTAAATACATATTATTGTTAATCCTTGATCTTTTCTGTGTGGATTAAATATTGGCTGTTCTACAGAATGGGGAGGGCAATCTCATGTATGCAGATGGTGTGTGTGTAAATAAAAAGTATGCATGTGCACAGGGAGGGAGGGGTCAGGCTTTGCCCGATTTTTGCACACATGTCCATAGTTGGAATCAGATTTTGTTTATGGACTTTTTACTTTTTTGCTTGCAATCTAATTCACACCGGTCTGAGCTATACACATACATTTGAACAATTGCAAATGTATGATAAATTGGGGATGGAAGTAAAAAGTGGCCAGGAGGAAAATGATGGGTCAGAAGAAGGAAAAACTCCCACTTTTACACTTATGCCGAATGATGTTTCTAGCACACCTAGGTGTATATCTAATCAAATCTCTTGGAAACAGATGTATTTCAATATATTCAAAATTAGTCCACAAATGCGCTCCCTAACCCCAGGTGACAAGGAAAAAAAAATAGTATGGGTGGAATGAGTTGATTATTCTCTGCCTGTATAATGCTACTGTACATTGGCATTTTCATCGAAACAGATTAATGGTGATTTATAAATATTAATAGTTCTCTGCATCTGAATCAATTTATTTATTTAGTCATTTTACTTTGTTTCAGAAGTACAGCAGAACTGGAGAATTTCCAGAAGTTTGATTTTATTGTATGCCTCCAAAAGACATTCATATAAGCCATCAGCTTTCAGAGCTAGGAATCTGTTGGCAGCTCTTGATTATAACAATCATATTGACAGATGTGATTGTAAACACAGATTTAACAATAAGGTAATAAACTTTAGTTTTGTTAACGTAATAATTCATCTTTGTTAAAATATTAATGCTTTACCTGAAAGTTGATAAACCATCTGTTTGTGGTACAATTTTATCTTTTACAGAAGACATTTTTTAAAATAAATTTCAAAAACCAATTTTGGTTAGAATTAGTCTAATGTAATTAGAAAATTCTGTAAAGAATCTAAACGTTTTTAAGATATATGGGTAAAATACAGCTTTGCTATTTTGACATTTTCATCTGTAGCAAAATGATTTGTTACATGTAATTGTATGCAGTTTTTATTTGGACTTTTGAGAATTAAAAAAATATAAAATGACATTGTCAGTGAAATGTTTGCATTTTCTTGTCAGATACCAAAGGTCATTCAACAAAAAAGTGAGAGATGGTCTGCATACCCAAAGAAAGCTGATCAACAGTACTATTCCAGAAATAAATATGAAAATATTGAAATGAGGTTAGATGATAGAGTTGGCATGAACCAGCCAGTTGTTTTGGACATAAATGATCCTAGGTGAATATCTGATGTACTTGCTGCAATACCACCACCACCTGCAGAAGAGATTGTTACAAAGCAGAAATCTCATTTTAAGTTAAAATGATTTAGGCCTTTTAGTCCAGTAATAACTGTTAATATCAAATTGTTATGGAGAGACTATTCTAGTGATTGTATGGTAAGAAATGTTCTCTACCATGGACCTATATAGACTTTGACTAAGTCTTTTTTGAAGTGCCTACCATGAGATGAAGTCCAGCATCTGTTTGATTTCCAAGTAGCAGTATATCTTCAGACCACTGTTGATTATGTTCTTAAAGCTTTTAAAAAAAACATGCATTTTAACAACAAGACGTAAAACCTTTTCTAACTTTTCATACCCATTGCATTTATACTTGTCTTATATGTATGTTTAGATTGAGGTAAATGCAGTGTATTTTGGCCATATGATGTATAAAAAGCACAGCAGAGGCCATACATTGTAATTCATTTAATCTTATAGAAGTAACAAGATTAAAATCATGTAATTACAAATCTGTATTATTGCATAATAAAGTACTTTTTAATAATTTTATTTTCTAAATGTTTTGTGTAAAATTGCAGTCAGAAAGATTTCTAGTATACTTTGAAAAATAAAAAAATGTACATTGGAGCAAATGACTTCAATCCATACTCATCTTGATTTAATTGCTCCCGCTAAACATGCCATTAAAGGTTCACATACAGTTTTAAACTGATTTTATAAAGAAAATAATGCTGTTAATTTCTGTCTTGTTTAATTAAAAAAATAAATAAATTAGAAATGATATTCACCGACTATATTTGTTAACAAATTACTATTTACATACTGGTGTTGACCGTTCCAGTGGCCTAGTGTTAAGAGCATCCACCTCATATGCAGGAGGTTGGGGTCCTTAATCCCTGGCCAAGTCGTACCAAACACATAAAAATCGTATTAACAGCTGCCTCATTTGGTGCTCAGCATTAAGAGGTTAGTGTATGGACTGGTCGTCCTACTGTCAGGATAATGTAACTGGGTGGGATGTCATGCTACAAGTCTGCCGCATGATGCCTTAGTGCTAGACATCACTATAAACTGCCACACTTCAAACATCATAGCAATATGACTCAAAAATTGTTCAAGGTATATTAAAAATCCAAATCACACACACTGTTACAATTTTGAAACAGAATTTGGCATATTTCCATCACTGTATAGTAGGCCCATTTCGTGAACTTGAGCAGTGATATATTGTTGCAAACAGGGTTAATGGCCAAATAGCAATTAAAACACCCCTGTGAATGTGTAAGAGTTTGTTTTTCTGTGTAGGCTAATTAGTATCAACACTGGTAGCATGACCCCTGCATTCCTGAATTTGATATGTATATCTGAGCCAGTTTTGCATTGTACTTCGTACATTATATATACTAATCAGTATATATGTGTGTGTGTGTGTGTGTGTGTGTGTGTGTGTGTGCCTAGCTACCCTAATTTTAAAAGAAATGCAATAGAAAACACACATGGGGGTGAGGGCATGGGCTTAATTTCAATATTTGTTTCTCTGCAGTAGTTTGTTTAGGTGATGTACTAAAGTTTGGCATTGAGTAAATGGTAATCACTTTTGTCAAAAGTATAAAAAACAAGCACAATATACTAAAACATCAATGTAATTTCTATAGAAGTGTCTAGTATTTTGGAATGGGATGTCTGTAATCAATCTGTTATAGTAATGGTACACTAGTTTCTCATATAAAATGTCTCTGAGAGACAAAGATAAAGGAAGAACGGAGGCAGACATTAGACAGACTGGAGGCAATTGGACTACCAGTCCAGAGAAAGATCATACAGATGAGTAGGAACACAGGACAGGAGGAAAATCAATTACGGTACAGTCAGATGATAAAATAGGCCATAACTTGGTCGAGTTAAAGACGAGTGATAGGTTTTTAATTTGAGTTTCATTTGAGAGATGACTGTTATTTAATGATATTAAATTGTTGTTTATTTGACTTTCACATTTTGTGTATTCATTAATTTAACTGTTGGCACCACTGACTGGGAGCTCTGAGCATTGCATCTCTCTATCACTACTTCAGTTCCTCATAAAAACAAGCCGGGTGGTCTTTTGTAATAATTTAAATAATATTGGGAGCACCCCTCCCAACCTAAATAGCACGGAAAATCTCTATATATTATAAGCCATAATTATTCTTAGATGATATCCTTCATTTTAATGCCTGACTGTACTCTTGAATTAAAGTTATGTCTGTACATGCACATTTGTACATATATAAGTTTAGTACATTACATAATATATAACAGTTTTACAGTGTATGCAGCTGTGTACATTCATCTGGGTATTTATATAAAGGGTATAATTATTTCTATGGTAAATTAACACATTTAAAAAACTGAAAATTTGATGCATTTAATTGGTGTCAAGTATATTTGATTTAGTTGTAATAAGAAGGCTGATGATGCACATATTATGTGATATAAGTATTCAATGTTGCTTTTGATGAACTAGTATTTATGTCTTAAATACCTTATTCTGTTTCCAGAGCCAATTTTTTTCACATGTAATTGAAATTAATGAGCAGTATCTGGATATAATAGTATCCTAGTGTTTGTAGTTCTGTTGATATTTACAAGCCAATCTTTATTCATGAAACACTGCAACAAGTTTTGCTTTCTCAACTCATGACTATGCGTTATTTATCATTTAACTTAATGTGTTACTGTATATGCACAATTAAAATCATGTTCACCAGTGTACTTTCGTTGTTTACATCCTTTGCATCCCATGACAATGCTAGTCAACTTCAATTCATGTTTTTAATAAGCAGTCTCCTCACAGTTGCTTTCAAAACAGCCATACATATAATCATTCTTTAGTGGGTAGGTAGCTAAAACAATTTTTAACAAAACTTGTTCATGCAAAATAAAAATTGCATACTACAAAAGAAATGCTTTATACAACTTAAAATAAACATAAATTTCATTATTCACACATCATATCATTGGATAGATCACCCAAGTCTTCCTTGAGTAAATCCAAAATGGTACTGGCCAAAATTATTTATCCATTATACGCCATACACAACAGCTTGGAATGACATGTCTGTTGCCAGCACTTAGGTATCCATTAAGTCCATAAAATAAATTGCCTATTAGCAGTATGCCATTTCCCCAAAAAAGTCCATAAAATAAATTGCCTATTAGCAGTATGCCATTTCCCCCCGGTGGTATTATCTTCTTCTGCTGCCTTTTAATAGTGGTTCTGATTAAAATGATACAAATTATCACATGTTTAGTTGGTTTATCTTACAACGTAACACAATCTCACAAACACGACAAGTAAACACTTTCAAGAATCGCCCCTTAAAGGAGCCTCTTATTGTCAGGATTTTCCATCGTATTGACGTTTTTGCCTACTTCTTGTAATTTATCATATATAATGAGAAATCTATAAGCAATACATATATTGTGGGTGACTATAATGAACTAAGGAGAAGGACAGACGAGGAATAGGGCAATAATTACTCAAAAGCGAAACTTATGCTTACTTCGACTTCATGTGACACTACGACTACGGAGAAGATCGGTAAATTCCGTTTCTGCATAATTAATTAGCAATCCGTACAGAAAATCGTTATATTTTCATTGATTAAACTTACAGATGTACATTTTTTTAAACTGAATGACCTGTAATTACTCATTATTTCTACTCTACTTTTCATAATATCATGCATTTGCAAGAACAAAAAAGTTGAAAAACTTAGGTTGTATGCCTTTAAAATCCTTTTCATGCTTCTCATACTTGTTTTCAAATTGATCAATTTTATAATTATGCTCAATTAATCTATCCATGGATTTTTTTATTGATGGTAAATTCGGTGGTATCACCGCTAGTTCGCCATAGAAAGACCATAATTGATTTTAATTCGTCATTGACAGTCCTTATATTGTCCAAAGAGATTTTTATTAATGATAAATTCGGAGATGTTGTCGCTGGATCACCAAACAAACTTAGTATTAATTTTAACTCATCGTTGAGAGTTTTTAATTTATCTGTAATCGTCCAAACGATTACACCGGGTTTGAGTTTACCCTGATCGGAAAATAACGCAACAGTGTTCTCGGTTACCCCGCTTTGTTTAACTAAAATATCATCCAGGGAAACACTACTAGTCTTCAATTTTCCCTGACGATCTTGAAATACAACTTTTTCATTGGGATCAACACTTGCTAAGTTCAATGTCTTAGCTATTTCATCTTCGATTATTTTTTTTATATCACCGGTTGTAGTGCCATCATTTTCGGGTCTCTTCGGCGCTGATAAAGATCTCCCCCAAATATCAATCATGTTATTATATATAATCTCTCTCTAAAATCTCTTCGAATTCCAGCGATTACTAGTGTATTAATTTACGACAACATGTGGTGGTTTTCCAGATGTTGAAATAGCATCAAGAACATTTAATACTTCGCTGCCACATATTGGTGGGTATTTCATTTGTTGTGTTGGTAGCGTGGGATACCAACGAGGAGTTTTTAAACGGTTTATATAACTCATAAATTCCTTCGGCGGCGCTAATCCATATGAATCGAAATAAACGATTACACTTGGATCAATCGCGTATGCAACCCAATGGGTTCCGGGTCCTGTGCTGTTATCGAGATTAATGATACCGGTTTCAACGTTGTTTAGTTGTGCCGGCAACTGATCTTTCATAAAGACGCCTCTGAAGTTTTTAATTGCTAGTTTTTTTTAGCGCATCAAGTAAATCAAAACTGGACATGGGAATCGAAGATTCCTCAACTAGTAAACAGTTCCTAGGATTCTCAGACCTTTCCCGCTGTACCATGAATGCGGGGTTCCTGGTAGTCTTAGACCCTTTCCCTTTTTTATATCCTTTTCCAGTTGCTTTCTTTAGTGCCATTCCAGCCGAGGTACCAACGGCTCCTACCGCTGCCGCTTTAGCTACCGCTGGGGCCGCTGTCTCAATCAACGCTGGAATCGCAGCTAACAACGGGAATATACCGCCGGTTTTAATCATGTTTTTGATCGCAGCTGCAGAGAGAGTGATCTGAACGCCTTTCTTTGAAAGCATCATTGAAGTGTTTAACTTGACGAGTCGTCAACGATAATTTATTCGCCCCGCCAGTCATCTGATTATGTTTCAGCGTTATTGTGGTTCCACATTTTTTAGCCGATTCTGATTGTAATTTCTTGATTTGACCGGGGGTTAACGCAACACTAATATGACTATATGCCATTATACATTAACAGATTGATCTAATTGTTACATGTTTTTTGGAAAATACTACTTGTTTTCTACTGAGAATGACAGCAACCGCTCTGTATTTTGGAATAGCATCAGCGCCAATAATAACGCGGTTTACAGTAGCTCTAAAGTGCATATCAACGACAGATTGTCTTGTTAAATTAAGATGTTCCAATGGAAAGTAATAGATCGGATATAAATTTTTAAAGTCCAACTGTGATATTTGCAAACCAGTATCAACATTTTGATCACGCGCCATATATGACAACAACCGATGATACACGCGGGCAATACGGTTATGAATGTAATCAAGTTGTATATCTTCGGATGGTTCTTGCTGGCCGTTTATTCTCAATGAGACGTCAGTAACACCTAATCGATCAAATATCATATGACTGCGTAATTGTGAACCAGTTTGTGCGATATCCTGTAACGCAATAAATATATGGCGTGGAGCTGAAACACCTTGTTTTGATGCCAGGTTCCACGTAAATAATCCATTAATAGTTGATTTAACGACATGTGTTGATGTTGTTAGCAGACTTAGTAATGATTTTCCTCCTTGGTCCATAAATGATAGTAATCGTTCTTCTGCGGTGATAGATGGAGTCAACACTGGCATCCACAGTGATAGTTTTGTTAAATTGACTTTACCGCCATCATCATATACATGATCTGGACGTAAATCTGCTGGAATCCTCCAAACTGCATCATTGTCGTCACCCTTTCGCACGAGTGCTACTGTGTGCTTTGCTCCATAAATAACTTTTCGAACATGTCTGCAGAATCCAAATATATGATGCAGTGGAATCACGCATGAAAATGATCTACGCGCTCCTCCCAACATTGACATACGTGTTGCAGGTCCTAAATTGAAATTGGGATCGTTGTTTATAATCATATTCTCGATATCAGCATCAGCATTACCAGCATTATTCTTTGGTCGTCTTATAATAAGTTGATTTCTCCAGCGGTATTTTTACCGTCCTTTGAAAACATCATAGAAGGGCCTGCATATCTTGTATAATCGTCGGAATATCTTGCTAGCCCTATTATTGTTGTGGCCACATCAATATCGCGATCTATTGACTAAATCTCTTTTCCATCGATGAGATATTTTGCACTCTCGAATAACGTCATGATCCCATTATTGACAAATCCAATTTGAGTGTCATTTGGATATGCTGTATCATCTCTTCGTATAAGTTCTCCTTCTACTTCGATAAACGCTTCACAAGGCAAAAAGTATTTACTGGTATTATGAACTTGAAGTTCGATTCTTGATCGACTATTTGGTTGCATTGCGTGATAGGCATATTATTGATAATCGCGTAGGGAATCATCCTTGCGCATTGTGGCGTCCATGTCAAAAGCTGGATCCGGTGACCGTTTGAACATTTTATTATATATTCACTTTGATTTATCAAAGTCTAAATCATCGTCGTTGACGACCTCGCCGTGGTTTGTTTAAGCCACTTCTCGCTATCATATTTGCGATGTTGCTTTGGTCGTTGGTCACCAGCGACGCTAATTTCTGATCTACTTCGTTATTTATTATTTTACTAACACTTACAGGCATCACTGTTGTAGATGGTAGTGTTCCCGGTTTCCTTCGCCGTCGAACTAGCGCTGTTAGTTTATCCTTTGCGGCTGTAAACGCTTTCATGGCAAGATCTCCAGCAGCGCTAATACCCTTATCACGAATAACGTCAAAGGCTTTCATTGATAATTGTTTTGCTAGCGGCGCTACTTTTGGAGCCATTCTTGCAAATAACCCTGCAATTGTATCACCGAGGCCATCACCATAGTACGCTCTATAAATAGGATGTCGCGAGTTTACTACATAGACGCTGGTTAGTTTATCATGGTTGTAGTGTATGATCATTCATATTTTTCCAATGCAATGACTTAATCACTGTCATAACCATTGACAGTGAAACCGTCCACTAACTCATCAATAAAATCTCGATAAACCTCAATATCCATAATACCACCTTGAAATAACCGCCTACAATTATCAGCTGCTTTAGTAATTATTTCCGGTGAATTATTTCCAGCTCGTTTCCCTCCGATGAGAACTTATAATCGTGATATATCACTGAGAATATTACCAGGACATTGAATCAGACCACTACCTGATATCCCACTGGAATATCTTCGTGATTTAGAATCAACTTCTGTCATTATTGGGGATACAAAGGGCGCATCTGGTATCGGTGGATTTTTTATTTGAGATATCAACTTTCCAAGTCTCTTAATTTTTTATCATTGTGTGGTGGTTGAGACTTACCGATTTTTGCCAAATACAGTTTTTTTCCCAAACATCCATATTAGTTATAGTGTCTTCATATCCTTCATTTATATACTGTTCTATTATACCCCTTGGAAATGAATCAACTATAAATTGAGCAAATTTTTTATCAGGTTTTTTTTTTAATATCATCTATCACATCATTTTTAAATATCTATTTAGGGTCAAGATCTCTTCGTTCTGTTTTACTCTTTTGTTCTTCGTTTCTTGCAATAGCACCCTCTTCTTGTTCTTCAATAATATCACCTAATCGTTCTATTTCTTCCTGACGTTGTCGTTCTTGTTGATCTTGTTGTCTTACAGCAGTTATTATATCACCAGGAAGTTTTCTTAAAGATTTTTTTTGTTTGTTTGGATCTTCTTGCTATTTTTTCAAGTTCAAGAAGAAGAGGTGTCTTTTTCTTTTTTCTTCCTCAGGGATATCTCCGTATATAGCTCGCTCAGTGGCTGATATTACCCTTTTCGTTGCCTTGGTAATTGGTCTAAACAATTGTTCCGTATCATCAAAAAAATCGGTCTGAAGACTCTGTCGAGATTGAAGTTTTTCCCGTACGGAATGGCGTACAGGTATATACTTTCTAACTGACGCTTATCTTTCCCTCGCTAATTTAGTCGTTAAAGCTTCGTTTACTATTATTAAAACAGTAAAGCAATTTCCAATTAATATACGATGTAGTGATTTTGTCATCATCAAATGATTTCTACGTTTTAACCCGACTCAGATAGACAAGCATCAATGAAAAATTACCCCAAAACAACTACTCATTAAAATATTTTTCAGTTTCACTACAGGCAATTTACTTCGTTGTTCATTGATCAAAGATGTTATTGATTACAGTTGAGCGCACATACCATCCATTGTATTTGCATCAATGCAGTGATGTATTTATAGCGAGAATTTTACTAACGCGCTATACATATCAAATCGTTAGTTATACAACTAGAGGTACCTAAAGGGGTTTTTCATTTTCTTGAATTAACGCTCGTATATCTATAATTTTCGAATTCATCTCCTTTTTCAATTCATAATCTCGACCCAGTTCTCTTCGTATTCCTTCCACGATAGTAAATAACGGGACAAACACTTTAAGATCATTAGATAATACAAGAGAGTCGCGAATAGAATTCTGAATTTATTTTATCAGCGCATTCTTCTTTGGCAGCATATATTTGTTAGTTATAATACCGTATTCTATAACTTGAAAGTCAGACATAATTTGGTCAGGGGTTAAATTATCTGATAATTTAATCTCCTGTTTTTTTAATTTTAAAATCTCGGATATAATCTTATCGATATTTTCAGATTTCGTATATAATATTACATATTTCTAATATAAAAAAATATATAGTTTTTCAAAAATGAACCCCGTTCGTGGTAAGTTATTTTAGCATTATACTCACGCCAAGGGATAGTATGCGATAATATATAAACCCCGTTCGTGGTAAGTTGTTTTATCATCTTACTCACGCCATGGGATATTATGCCAATATATATGATGGACAGCACAAAAACATTAAATGAATGATGTCAATGAATGACTATACAATTCCATTCGAGTCTTCTTTTGGCAATTGTATATGGACAGCACATTTACATATATATATAATTCCATTCGAGTCTTTTGGCAATTGTATAGGGACAGCTCAAGAACATTAAATGAATGTTGTCAATGAATGATTATACAATTCCATTCGAGTCTTTTGACAATTGTATAGGGACAGCACATTTACATATATATACAATTTCATTCGAGTCTTTTGGCAATTGTATAGGGAAAGCACAAGAACATTAAATGAATGATGTCAATGAATGATTATACAATTCCATTCGAGTCTTTTGACAATTGTACAGGGACAGCACAAGAACATTAAATTAATGATGTCAATGAATGATTATACAATTCCATTCGAGTCTTTTGGCAATTGTATAGGGAAAGAACATTTACATATATATACAATTCCATTCGAGTCTTTTGGCAATTGTATAGGGAAAGCACAAGAACATTAAATGAATGATGTCAATGAATGATTATACAATTCCATTCGAGTCTTTTGACAATTGTACAGGGACAGCACAAGAACATTAAATTAATGATGTCAATGAATGATTATACAATTCCATTCGAGTCTTTTGGCAATTGTATAGGGAAAGAACATTTACATATATATATACAATTCCATTCGAGTCTTTTGGCAATTGTATAGGGACAGCACAAGAACATTAAATGATTGATGTCAATGAATGATTATACAATTCCATTCGAGTCTTTTGACAATTGTATAGGGACAGCACATTTACATATATATACAATTTCATTCGAGTCTTTTGGCAATTGTATAGGGAAAGCACAAGAACATTAAATGAATGATGTCAATGAATGATTATACAATTCCATTCGAGTCTTTTGACAATTGTACAGGGACAGCACAAGAACATTAAATTAATGATGTCAATGAATGATTATACAATTCCATTCGAGTCTTTTGGCAATTGTATAGGGAAAGAACATTTACATATATATACAATTCCATTCGAGTCTTTTGGCAATTGTATAGGGAAAGCACAAGAACATTAAATGAATGATGTCAATGAATGATTATACAATTCCATTCGAGTCTTTTGACAATTGTACAGGGACAGCACAAGAACATTAAATTAATGATGTCAATGAATGATTATACAATTCCATTCGAGTCTTTTGGCAATTGTATAGGGAAAGAACATTTACATATATATATATATATACAATTCCATTCGAGTCTTTTGGCAATTGTATAGGGACAGCACAAGAACATTAAATGAATGATGTCAATGAATGATTATACAATTCCATTCGAGTCTTTTGACAATTGTACAGGGACAGCACAAGAACATTAAATTAATGATGTCAATGAATGATTATACAATTCCATTCGAGTCTTTTGGCAATTGTATAGAGAAAGAACATTTACATATATATATATACAATTCCATTCGAGTCTTTTGGCAATTGTATAGGGACAGCACAAGAACATTAAATGAATGATGTCAATGAATGATGACATTCCTACATTCAAATTGCAACCACATATACCCCCCACAAAATCACCCTAGGTTGAATGAAAAATCATTCACACCACGGTTCAGTGTGGTTGGTATAGTGATTGCAATTTGAATTTCGGGTGTTTACCCACCCCCAATTAAAACCATCTTTCGGTACCGTTGGTATTATGCCTATTACGGGGTTCGAACCAAAGACCTCTGGACGGAATCGCAACACGTTACGATTGAGCTAACGGTTCTTATGTAAGTATATGTTTTTGAATATAATATATATGTAAGCTAATACAGATGGGCGGAAGTCAATAGTGAACAGGTGTGATGTACAATGAATGACGTCAATGGCGTGTGAATTATATAGGACAATGAATTATAGCTGCCGCAATCCGTTCCTGTAAGCGCATTACTTAACATCTATATACCCTGTACTTACTGACAACATTGGAGCAGAACCGAACATTTGTAAACACTGCATATTTGATTCGTTTTCAGATAATTACACTAACTGTTCTCATTACAGGTATAATGTGTAAATCAATAACGAAGAGGTGTTACGCGTGCCGGTAACTGTAGACCACCGATCAATACTAGCTCAGGCTTAAATTGTCTTTTACAATGAATGACGACAAACTCGGTAGTATTTATACACACAATGAATGAATTATAGAATAAACGTACCTTTTATGTATTTATTGACATCCAAATACTTGACAGAAAAATAAAGACAAAAAAAAAATACAGCCGTTTGTAAACATTTCGTATTTGATTCGTTTTTCTTACAAAAAACAGATAATTGATTACCTTGTTGAGAACTGTGATAATTATAATCAGCCAATCAGAAATCAGATGACACAACCAATTGAGGTTACCTCTCTTGCTAAGCAGACATACCCACACGAGTTATTTCCCTTAGTGTTATATAGAATAGTGCAAAATATGATTAGACATAAACGAACTGTATTTTTTGTCCAATCCTTTATGAAAAAGCCGAATTTTGTACTCGTTCTGCTACTCTTTGTACTGAGGGCATACAAATATCAAAATACCTACCGGCTTCATTCATATATTTGAATATTTTTTCTTCTTTAGTTGCTGTATTAAAAGATTGTACAGGTCTCTTCACAAATGATTTATAAGAACCAGTTCCTCCTTGTTTAGTATTCTTACTCTGTGTAACAACTCGTAAATTATTCAAAGAATTATCAGTCTTAATACTATTTATGTGATCAATAACAAAACCATCATTGATCAATCCATTATATACTTCATACACGAAACGATGATTATGATAAGTTTTCCCTCCAGCATTAAACACCAAATACCCCCGATTAGTTACAGTACCAACTGGTTTCTTCAGTTTGCGGTGTCTGATAATGCCATCATGGGATGCCTCACAGTTTGCAATCACTGGGTTGGGATGAAATTCTTGGTTCATTTATATATCATTTATATACTATACTATTATTTGTCTAATTCATGATTTGGTCTAATGATAACATTACTTTGGAATCTATCATTGTAGTCTTGGGGTGTTCTTATAATTTTGTCTTTGACAGAGTCAAGGACGCTGACACAGTCAGAGTCAGAGTCATTAATGGAGTTTTTAACTCTATTATCATAATAACGCTTCAACTCTCTATGCCGCTTACCACCACAACTCAGACACAACTGCGATTTTCCTCTCACTCCTACCGCACATCTTATACTAGCGACCGGGCCAAGGCTTCCGCCTCGAACGCTTTGCATATGATATCCATAGAACTTCTTTCTGCATGATTTGTTACACGGGGTTACTGATCCAATCATAAGCCATTTGCAATGATGCATTATATATAATTTTCATATTTAAATACTTGTTTAAATTATAGTATGAAGGATTTCGAGAGATTATCGAAAATTACGCCTTGGAAAAATGCTAAATTCAATCTCGATAGAGTCTCCATAGCACCAAAGAATCTAATAGGTGATAGAACCACGATAGGTCAAATCCGTGATTCTTTTAATGAATTCAAGCATGATGGAGCATCTCACTGTTGGTCAACATTTTGAATTGATGGTAGCGTTGATGCTAACATGAATGACGAAAAAGCAGCCAAGATAATTTCACATCTGGGGCGAAAAAGGTATTTTTTAGAGTGAAATTCATTATCCGTTCAGACAAGGGAGACTGGATTATCAGAGATAAATTTGAACCAATCTTGAAGGATAAAAGAACCTTCATTGTGAGTCGAGATTCCAAACCAGGAATTCTGACTGGAATTGCCAAACCATACTACGATTGATCTTATCCTGTGACAGCAGTTGTTAATGGGATATATCCGTTAAATGATAAACCGAGTATTGAAAAATTATAACCCATGAAGCTGTCATCGTTGAATTGTGTAGCAGAACGAATAATATAACACTTCACAAATGCGTTGCGTGGAAAGAAATTGACTGAGCTAAGACGCAAAAAGATAAATGAATGCGGGCTAACAGTGAAGGAAAATGGAACAACAATTCAGGATATATCAAATTAGAAAAATCATTAAGATTCCCAATAACCGTAGCGACGATAAACGGCGAGATATTATATGAACCTAAATATAAATCAAATGGAGCTCGAATCAAAATTATTGATCATAACGAACACGCATGGACATCTGCAGTAACAATATTTCCCCGGAGTAGAACAGTAAAATATATACCCGTGGAGTTTTCCGGAGAGTTCTCTCCAGAATTCTCTGAGAAAAAATTATTTGATTTTATTTACCAGCTGAGTAAAAACGATCCTGTGTCAGTGTGGTTACTTCATAGTTTTGAGCACGAAGAAGACAATTTCAATCAATTTGTAAGACCATGCCGCGAATTATACCGCACGGAAGCCCTCCATGACGCGATTAAAAAACTAGCTAATAGTTTTTCAAAAGTGAACTCGAAGAGTTTCGACGACGAACAATTATTAACAAACTGTTTTACAATTCCGTATCTTGCAGCTCACTTCGCGAGAAAGAAAAATATGTAAAAGCCAACAAGAAGTGAATTCCTGTCAGATATTAAACTAAGTTGTATTGAATATAACCATGGAGGGTTATGGAATACAAAATATGACCTCAAAACTAATATTTCGGTTGATATAGTCGCGTGTTATCCCGGGAGTTGTCTCGGGTACGGATAATGCGCTGAATACTTCAAACGATTTGGACATCCCACAAATTTTAGTTAATCCGGAAATCATTACAACTGCTGGTTTACCCAGAAAGGGGTCTTTGCTCATTTTCTTTCAACACATAACCTGATGCACAAGAAATTATCAGAGAATATGGAGCAGATACCACTATTTTGTAAGCAATACTAAAATATAATCATTGTGTACAAATATTTCTTCTTTCATGTCAACTTGTATCTGTAACTTCTTCAAAACTTAAAAAACAATGACTTGTTTTAAACATTACTAATGGTTTTTTAAAAAAAATTTGCTCAAAGCTCAATCTATATATTATCAATGTTTTAGTGAGATCTGTACCTACTTTTTGATGTTTGTTATAATGTGTATTATTATTTGAGAATATTATATAAACAAATGTCAAGTTTAAATATTTTTTTTTATCATTACAGGGAACCTAGTTGCATGGGGTTGAAGACACTCAAGAGCATTGTGAGTGTCAAAGATATTGAGATTATTGTATTAAGTTGTCTAATCTTTCTCATTCAAAATCAAATTTCAACACGTGGAAGAAAATGTTGCATTTATAAGTGCTTCATTGTTTTACAGTAAAGATCCTAATTATTCAAGCTTAGCACGGAAAATTTTATGCATTAAGGAAGATGTTTTGATGGAAGTACATTTTAAAAAAAATATCATTAAGTAGATGATGTAATGTTAAGAGTTCTTAAAATAAAATGGTTCTGTTAATATTTTAATATTTGACAAGCTGTATACAACAATTATATATATATATATATATATATATATATATATATATATATATATATATATATAGTTTGCATTTTTCCCCATAGTCAACCAAGCAACACTCCCGTACTTGGAAATGAAGGTATGTAATGTATAATGTGATGTGATTAAACTAATATTTTTTTTTATGGAGTGTATTTAGTTTAAACATTTTTGTATGCTAGTCAGTAAGAAGTTTATTGAATGGAATTGTGCTTCATTATAAGCTTGATATTTTTTTCTTCTTTTAAACTTCATATTCATATCGATATACAGCCACTGTCTTGCATGTGTATGGAACGAACCATATACATTCAGACTTAAACATGTTGTAACAGCTCTGCAGGAGCAGTGAGAAAAGAAAGTGTGGACTCCCACTGTTTTGTTACCGTAAAAACTTAAACACATTTATTATGACGTAGCATTCAGTAAATGCAGTGCTTTTATTTGGGTTGTATTTAAGTTTGATATTGTATCCCTTTCTTGTGAGCCAATACAATTTCCCATAACCTTCTTTACACACAGGAGTAATGCCATGTCTGATGTATGTTGCAGCTAGATAATATATGAATGTGTTCCTCATAATGTATGTTCAGTTTTGGTAGTCTTAAAAATCAAACATTAAGGTCTGCTTTTGAATGTCATAACTAATTTATTTGAATATGAAGTGATTTTTTGAACAATTAAAAGTTGTTCAGTCTGCAAACCATATGATACATACTTTTAAAATTACAGGTAGGCCAACTCAAACTGAAACAGCTCAGCTTGAACAGTTGGAAAATGAAGCCATCATTCCTTCACTAAGTAAGTTTATTAGTGACTTGTGTTTCTGCGGCAAGATATCAATACAGACTTTTTTAAAATCAGAAACTATTGTGTTTATTATGCAGTAGCATTCATTAAATGCAAATGTAATTATTTTATTGGGTTCTTATAATGTGAGATTCTGTCTCATTTTGTCTAAACATGTTGGTAACCAGATACGATTTACCGTAAGCTTCTTTACACACAGGAGTAATGCCATAACTCGTGTATTCTACTACAAAATAATGTATTGATGTATTACTTGCAAACTAGTTTATACGTACTTTACAAATTACAGGTGGGAGAGCTGAAACAGTTCAACAGTCGGACAAGGAAGCCATGATTCTATCATTAAGTAAAGGTATTAATGGATTGTAAAGCTCATATTTTTGAAGTAAGATAACATTTTAGATTTTGTTTTGAAACCAATTGGCAATATGTTGATAACTTTAGAGTATCAGGATTTGTGTTGATACTAGGTATGTGTCCCAGAAGCATATGTTAAATAATTACTTATCACTGTATTCATTTAATTTTTTATATCAACCAGTTAAAGTTATTGTTAGCCATCTTTTTAGTAAAAGTACTGATATGCTCTATTGTGACAAAACATAATGTGGCGATTTTGAATAAAGCTTTTACTAGGAGATTGTTATAAGTGAATTTATAAATGAATATTAGTCTTGAAGTAACATTCATACAAAATTGAATTTCAGATGATGTTGACATTTTGTTCCATGCTGATGGGTTTAATGAAGTATCAGAATCCAATGAAGTGTCAGTCAAGCCTTCAGCATGTAAGCTAAAACAAATTCTCCAATATAATTTATTTATTCCTTCATTAAGTGTTTTCCACATCGATTATCAGAATCGCAGTTGTTAAGCTCACAACACACTGCCCATGCAATAACTTGTTGAGTTTTTGCACAATATGTGCAATCTTAGCCATTAGACTCTTCATTCATTCGTTTTCTGTTCATAAAACACAAAACATCTGGCTCTAGATGTGATTAGATGTGTATTTAATTAATTGACCTCAGGAAATAGTTGAACATATTATTAAACAAATATACGCAACTTAAAATAATCTTTTTAATCAGTGATTAAATAATCCAAAACTTCTGTGTTATTTATGTATGACAGTTGCAATCAATTTAATAAAGTGCAGGTTTGCTAAAAGGATTTCGATGAAATGTATGTATATTTAGAAATCCAGTTGAGTATATTTATGATTCATACTAAACCAGTAACATCCCATATATGTGCTCTGACAGTTACTGAGTTTACTCAATTATTTACTGAATGCTTACAGTTTTTATTGTAGCTAAAATCTATGAGGTTCAGCAGATTTTGCAGCGAAGAAAGAGGGGGAAAAGAAAAGAAGTACTTATCAAATGGTAAAAGTTTGATACGCCAACATGAGAACCTGAGGAAAATTTAGTTTCTTAACTGTAGAAGCATACATACATCAACTTGTGTCCAAAACATTTTGGAGATATGAAATAGAAATCAGGAAATAATATAAGTAGATTAGTTCATATTAAATTGAATGATCGTGTTTTCTTCACATCACCAGCTCTCAAATCTTTCCTTGTTAGAATTTCAAGAAAGATAAACCATAAATGATTGAACAATTTGTACGTGATTTGAATCATTTCATAAATTCTGTAATTTTCTCAGATGAAAATTACCCGTAAAATACAGACTTACAGCATACTAGCATAACTTAAAAAAAACATTATCGTTGGCAAAAACCCTTAATAATTGGTTTGTGTGTTTTATTTGGATCCATCTTAGAGTCAGTAAAAATAGGGAACCAGACTAAATTTCCAGCAACACCCCAGATGCTTTAAATTGCACCTATTTGTTCATGTGAAACATCTGCACGATCAAAATGTTGATCATAGCATTTTTTAAATGGTGTCCAGAAAGCGATGTGATGTTACAGATATGTACTATCTCAAGTGTTTTATGTATGTTACATACATTGTCATAGTTACCTGGTATAAAATTTGGAGTCAAAGCCGTTAAGTATTTGTAAGATGCTTGTGATCATTTGTGCAAAAGAGTGAGTTTGCTGTGAAGTTTGTATGTTGGAGATGTTAATTTCATATATCTTTACTTGTGTTGGGCAGTAAGCAAATTTGTGATGTGCAAATTTCCAGTGAAATGTATATGTATATTAAACATGCAAGTCTAATGTATGAGTTGTGTTTATAATGTAACCTTGTGAGGTGTTATTTTTAAATTAAAAATCCACCTGTTTTTGACATTATATATATATATATATATATATATATATATATATATATATATATATATATATATATATATATACATATATATATATATATATGTACAGTTGTACACACACACAAGTATCTTTGGGCATATTGTACTTTAAGATATAAGTTTACTACCATTTTAGATATAATTGTCATTAGACTAAACGTTTAGAGTTTACTTGTTTTATTTTATTTGTTTCCACTTTTAAAATGAGGTATAGTCCTTGACAAAGCAGTATGTCAGTAAATTATATGTTAGATGGAAATTTTATAATTAAGTAAACATTATTAGTGGATGTACATAAAATGTTGTTTACCATGAGCATGTATTACAACACTTGTTATTAAAAAAGATGTGGAACTTGTTACTTGAAGATTTTTATACTGATTATGTATGAATAAATAAATATGTCTTGTTTATATAACACCACCAATTTCCACATCACCAGACTTTTAGAACTAGGGTTTAACCTGAATTTCATTAGCTTTTGTTGCTCAATGGTTTTGGCTCAACTAGTACATAGCAGAAGACATGGGTATCATTTTCTAATGGCACTATTAGCATCAACAGTGTTAAAAGCTTTGAAAGTTGTAAAACTTTCATATCTGTCTCAGTATATATGCCTAACGTTTGCAACATTATTATGTTCTGGAGGAGAGTTTTCTGATTCAATCTTAATCAGCCTTGTAATATGGGTTTATATCACTCAGCTATCAAATGAGTATTATCACGAAATAAATCCATGCTTTCAAATGAGGTGATCATGAAACTCAGTAGCGCACATTGGTGATCCAATTTTGGTGAAACTTTCGATATAGGCATATATATTTGAAGAGTTAATTAATGATCGAGGGTAATACTTATGAATGTAGTGATCTTTAATCTGATATGCTTATTTTGTCGTAACTTTTAGAGAACAACGTTTACTTTTTTTCTTGATCCTGATAATAATATCCTTATAATTTTTCTTCAAATGATAACAGCATTGTAGATATGAAGTCTCTTTAAGCTTGTGTATTTTGACCCTTTCTTCTACATTGTTGGATTTCTAGTCAAGAAGGTTAATGGATACCATGATTGGGATGGATACTCCAATCACTATTTAAAACGTAGGTTATGATGACGTGCTTTTTACACTCCCATGATATGTATCCGATTCATTGCAGAGTGCACTGATTCATATATAGTGCAGCCGGACCGCTCTAGTGTCACAGTGCTTAGAGCATTCGTCTGGGTTGCTGAAGTTTACGGGTTCAAACCGCGGATAATGTGACGTGATGCCACATGTAACAGCATGATGCAACATTGATAGTGATCACAATTAACTGTTAAAATGCATACATGGTAAGGTTATGGTTCATATTATTAAAACAACATTACAAATAACACATAAAATGCGTTGTCAGTTATTTTGGTTCCTTTTTCGATTTCCGGTGATTTCTAACACTATTCTAAATTTCGGCCAATCTGGCAAGCATACACAAATAATTTGTTCGCCAGCCTGTAATTTATACAACATTCATGTGCAACAATAAGTTACTTTTGTCTTGTTTTCGGCTGTTTAACAAAATCTATATAGTGACTAGTAGTATGATTTTTTACTAAACGCTTTTTTGGCAGTTTGCTTATATGCCTCAAACCGTTCTCCTTTACATATAACTAAATCACCTTACTACGCTCGTGAGCTCCGAGTCTCAAATCAACAAACATCATTATCGGAGAAAGCTTGCCAAGACTGTGGACATGGCCAGAGGCGGCGTTAGGAGTACGCAAAGCCTAGGTCCGACCATGACCGCGCGGGACCAGAGTATCGGTATCTTGATTGGTATGCTACTGCAAACACTTGTCTAGTTTAGACTAGATCAACTTTAGCAATTTGGCCCTCGACTTTGACAAGAATTTGTTAAACTGCAAGTGTATTCTGAACGTCGACATCTTGGTAATAACTCGTTACAGCTTGACAAACTCATAAGGCAGACCCTAGGCCTGAAGCGCGGGGCCTGGGGCAGTCGTCCCACATGCCCCCCCCCCCAACGCCGTTCATGGACACGGCAGTACAAGTTGGGTGAAATTCAGGGGACCCAACGCCGAAGTGTTCATTTACAAATATGGGCCTACTTAGGACCCACTTATCCTGTCCGCGGCCCTGCCAGTAACTTTATGCTGGATGGTGGTTCTTCCCTGACCTTTCTATGGTTTTCATCCACCAAATATACTGACCACAGTTTATAACCTGTCAGGTGTAGAAAAATAGCATTATACCTCAATAAAACCAACAATAAACCCAGGCCCTAAGATAGGATGTTAATGGCCCAAGGCAGCGAGCGCGGGGCTCCAAGCAAAACAATTGGGTCGTTCACCTAGCACTAGGGCCTGGCCAGCATAAACCCTTCCCTCGGTCCATCCGCCTACCGACTACTTACATGCCATTTTTCTCAGTCATGTAGTGGAATCATTTATTAACTCATTTTCAATTCCGTTTAATACATATATCATTATTTGAGTTACAGAAAAAGGATACGATAACATTAAATTAACGAAATGAAGTTGTATTATCTCAATACAAACTTTTAGACATTTCGTTTCTTGAACAATGATTGTTAGATGAACATTATTTGAAGACAGAAAATAAGGAATACATGGATTAATTTTATTGTATAATGGAGGAGTATGATTATATCGAATTGGTGTTGAATCAACCCAGCCCGGAGATGGTCTCGGCGTTATTCGATGAAACTCCGGACGACAACGCGGTTGATTTCGCTCGACAGGGGTTGTCTTATTTACATGAATACTATCGCAGATATAACTCGCCGATATATTTCCATGACAAGAAATCTGTGATTGACGCTCTCACGGTGACCAATCACCGCGATGAGAAATATCTCTCACAAGGAATTATCATTCAACATCTGACGCGGTTTTATGTTTTTGTACGAGATGATGATGTTATTGATTCAGAAACATTGTTTCTAGGAGAGTCTGCAGTCAATGAGATCATACCACGGGGCAGAGATAGATACCCAGTAATTGATATTGATAGTAAGGTTCCAACGCTGGATGAAATCATCGGATATTTCGAACAGTTATGTAATTCCACTGATGATATTTATGTGTCAACGACGACTAGTAGATATCATGTCCTGATAAAATCAGAGATGATTGATTTCGAGACCCATAAGTCGTTGATAGACGGTATTCATAGTATAAAATTAAATGGCACGAAGTCGGTAAAGTTTTTCTCGGGTAAAGAAATTAATCTATCCACAAAGTTCATTATCTATTGTTGATTTATTGTTGTGTCCGTGTTTTATTCAACAAACATATCTAAGAATACCGGAAGAATCTGAAATAACATTATACACCGATGATATTTCCACGGATGACTTTGATAAAATATCTAGTGCGGTAACAGGAGAACTTGGTAATATCACAGGAATATCTGGCGGAAGCGGAAATATGACATCGCTACGAAGGAAACCTGGTGCGTTTTGTAATATTTGTCAGTGGCGACATGGTTATAATGAGATATATGATATTATATCGAGCAGGCTTGTATTGATTGTTATGTTATAACACACTCGGATTGTTACGCCATAGGATGCTTTAGAAAAGGTGGTAAAATAATAATTCAGAGAACTGATGATGATAGAAATTCTTTAACGTGCGAATATAATAAATATCTCAGGTCGTTTAAGTATCGCAGTGTTGATTATCCGGGGTTGTTTCCAAAGAAAACTCCGGATTACAATTATATTGAACCACCTGTACATGAATCAGGACAGGGTTGTAAAGTGATCCTCAACGAAGACTACTTAGATGGTTCTGCTTGTGGGATGGAAAAATCAGAATCAGCCTGGAAGTCAATACGCGAGGATAAATCCGTGTTGTATTCATCATACCGGAAGACTTTCACAGAGAAAACTCGTGCGGATTATAATCTTGAGACATATAATGATATTCGTGGTGAGATTATATTTGATGTAAAGAATCCTCGTAGAGTGATTACACAAATAGAATCCATAGTACGCGTGCGAGGAATCCCTGATGTGATTATCATTGACGAATGGCACGGTATTCAAAGACAGATATTCTCACCATAAATGTAATCGAGTAATATATAAGCATCTTATATTACTAGTACATGCTACATTAGCTCACTTGGATATGATGTATATGAATCTAATCCTGAAAATCATGTAGATACCTTAAACTCGTCTAATTCCTTTACATGACTCTTTATAAAATGATAATTGTTGTACAGATTATATTATCTTTTTATTCAGACTAAATTGTTCATTTTTACATACAAAATTACATAATAAACGATAAACGAATTAAATTACATAATCAATATGTGCATGCTTACTTTGAGTATGGGCTTTCTGATCCAAAAGTATAAAACATAGTTTCTTAATATTTTATCAAGTGTTTATATTTTAATCATTGGAAGTCTTTTCAGAACAGGTTTCATCCTTTTGCAGTTTCGCATGAAGATCATCTTGAAAGATGATTTATATTAAACAAATAAGAACTAGATACACTTGCTAGTTATTTTCATCAACGGCAAATGCTATACTAAGGTAACCAAAAATGAATCTCAATCACTCACATAAAGATACAATCCATTTCACTAATTATCCTGTTTGGAATCAATAAAGATCTCATCAAAATCCGACGCAACTATTTCGATGACGTAACCCATGCTCGGCCTAAAACAGTCAGCTGCAACACTTGTGGTGACAATGAAGAAACAAATAAGATCCAAACTGTTTCTAATAATAGTTTACATGAATTCTAACGATCAATGAGGAGCTTTTGAAAGTAATGTTTCAATATGTTCTTTGTTATTGTCCTTTAGGTGCATTTTAAAACTGAGTCAGAAGGGAATTCTGATGGGATTTTGTTATTATCTTAACATTTCATCAGTTTTTTATATACTAATATGATTATGCACTCAAGATGTGTTATGTTACGTTATGTTTTACGTACAAGAAATAAAAATAACAATAGCGAGGACTTTGTGTTGCACCTATCCTCTAGAGGCACTGAACGTTTTACAACAGCTATAATGATATATGACAATAAAAATAAAGCACAACGAAGCTGGGAAACATAGGAAATGCTAAATATATTTAAGGTAGGAAACATTATTAGGTCTTGAAGTTTGTTCTTGTAGTCGAAAAAGGTGAGTTTTAGGAGCACTCTTAAATGGGATCACTGTGATTTTGAGCCTAATTTCAATGGGCAATTCGTTAGTTGTTGTTCGGCTCTTTTATGCAAAAGGATGTCCATTTGATTTCAGTATACGATTCTCAGAAGACGAGAGTAAGTATCTGGCTGGTGTGTACACATGGATGAGGCAATGAAGGTATGTTGGAGTAACGTAGCGCAAAGAACAGATCTTGTGGGAACAATGTGTATTCGATTGTCAGAAAAGGAGCGTAATTATTTAGCTGGTGTATACACACTAATGAGGCTGGATAGGTATGTTGGACTAGAGTCCGTCAGTGAAACGTAGCACAAAGAGCACATTTTGTCTATGATTCCGGATTGAATGGATAACTAGTGTTGGATACTGAGCAGTGGGGAGGTGTGCTCTGATCGTGGTACTCTAAAGATGATCCGATCAGCTGTGTTTTGAATGTTGTGACGTTTTTGGAGTAGATATTGAGACAAACCAGGCAGAATTGAGTTACATTAGTAGAGTCTTGAAACTACTAATGAACATACAGATACATTAGTGGCATCAGCTTAAAGATATTTGCGAATGGAGCTGATACGTATCAGCTTAAGATATGCAACCATGCATATGGTCATACATGTTGGTGCAATGTGAAAATGCTGTCCAGAGTAACATCGAGGTTTCGTACTGACTGTGTGAATTTAATGTTGGTGTTGCTGATATTTATTGTTCTAGGTATTCCGTTTCATTTTCCTTGCCTGACCTGTTAAATTTATTTTGTTTAAAATAGCAAGAAAAAAAACATAGCAAAGCCAAACACACTTTGTGTACAATAAAGATATTTTTGCTCTGCTGCTTGCACATTCTCCCAAAAATATGTATGAAGGAAATGGATGAGAGAGAGAGAGAGAGAGAGAGAGAGAGAGAGAGAGAGAGAGAGAGAGAGAGAGATGTGAGGGACGGGAGGGAGACCATCTTTACTAACTCGTCTTTGACTGCAATGTGCCATTTGGCTTGGGAATCTAATAATTAAGACCTTCTAACGTTCTAATGCTGTATTTTCAACCTGATGGTATTTTCCTGCAGACAAATACGTTTGGTATTTGGTAAATGTATTTTCGGTTCCCGCATAGAAAGCCAAGTGTTTAATCAATAAATATGTCTCCCGCACTAAAATGGTTGCATTATCAAGATAAGTTCATTGTGAGAACTGGATAAAATCAAGTTGTCATGGATACAGGAACGATCAGCTTGGTTTGCACGAAAGTAACAAGCAACTGCATTATGACCATTTTTTTTTACACGTTTATTCCAGTACGTCTTTCCATTTTGTCTTTCATGTCATTTCTACGTTGGAGAGTTTAATTTTAAGCCAGTAACATTGAGTTGCCAAAATATAAGCTGAAAAAATAGTTTAGTTTGTTTTTTAGATATGGTAATTCTTTCATGAGTACTGCCATGTCATCAAAACTACATACATAGTATTAAATTATCTTTTAATGCGCTTTTTGAATTATGATATTATGAGTATTATTAGTAGCATTTATTTTATCATTATTAGTTTTAATTTCAGTAGTAGTAGTAGTTGTTGTTGTTGTAGTATTAGCAGTAGTACTAGTAGCACTAATATTATTACATTGTATTTCGAGAATCATGATGACTGTATACATATTTGTTAGCATTGTCGTTCTTTTAATCAACACTATGGAAACCGTAGTTAAAGGTGAAAGTCCTCTTCACGTGGTTGTCTCTGGATTAACAAGTCTAAGATGTTTCATAAAATTCAATCCAACCGTGACTTTCGAAAACAAAATGTTGAACAGTTCAATTTTTTACACAAGTTGATCTTCCGTTTAATTTTTCGTAATTTTTGTACTTACTACTACAATTACATGTTTAATTCTGGCCAGTAACGATGATAATAATAACAATAATAATAATAATAATAATAATAATAATAATAATAATAATAATACAAATAATAATAATGAGGACTTTGTATAACGCCTAAGAATTAGAAGCTCTAAGCGCTTTACAACATCTATAAAGATATGAATACACTAGAGAAAGAAAAGAAAAATTGGAAAAGATAAAAACATGCTGAAAACATTTATGGTACGAAAAATTATTAGTTCTCTACTTTGTTCATGCTGTCGAAAAAGGTGAGCTTTAAGAGCACTCTTAAAATGAACAAATATTTCTTTGTATCAAATTTCAATCGGCAATTCGTTCCACATCGCCGGGCCCTGGTAAGCAAAATAAGGTTGTCATTTTGATAGTGCGAACAATGAGTGTACGATTGTCAGAAGAGGAGAATATGTATTTTCCTGATGTATACACATGGGAGTGACCGGATAGGTATATTGGACTGGAGTCCGTCAGTGAAACGAAGCACAGAGAAAAATATTTGTATTTGATTCTGTATCAAATGGATAGCCAGTGTAGGGTACAGAACAGTGGTGAATGCTTCTTGACCCTTGAACAGTCAGACGATTCATACTCTGATAAACCGCACCGTTTCACCGAGTCTATTGTCTTGGCCCAGACTTGTATTGTATATTTCAAAAGATCACCCTTCATGGATCCATCACATGTACAGTCATACGTGTACACAAGTACAGACATTATGGAGGACCTTTGAATTACCTACGTCTACAGTCCTGGCTCTAACACATGTACAGACATATGAACATACATAAATACAGCTGAGGATAGCTCTAAAGTCAGCTAAATTCGTCAGCAGCTAAACTCGTCAAATAAACCCATCAGCTACAGTCGTTGCACTCATTACACTCGTTAGCTATAATAAAACCAAACTGGTAATAATAATGAGTTCTGGAAACTGCTGATACATTAAACTCTTAATAGCAACATGTAATTTACAGTTCACAACCTTTGAAATCTGCTTTTTAATACATGAATTATTACAAGATGCGACAATTTAAAGTCAATAAACTTCGTATATCAATTTAAATATCAATTTAAATCTCACCCCTATGACTATAGAATACAACGGGGAAACGTGCACTTCTCGACCAAATCCAGAACGACCAGTGTGTCGGTAATAAATTGATCTTGCTTATATTCATATGACAGTGAGTAATAATCCGAGTAAAATACCCATGCATATCGTGATTATAATGGCCCTCGCCGCAAGTAGTTTCCGGCGAGACATATGTTAGTTTCGTCACGTACGGGTATAAACACTTGTTGATCGTAGATAAAGTTGTACGCATGCACAACGAAAAAAAGTCAAAAATTTCTCAGACATAACAAACATTTTTTTAAAATTCTGTAACAACGTTTTATTGTATGTATGTATGTATGCATGCATGCATGCATGTATGTATGTATGTATGTATGTATGTATGTATGTATGTATGTATGTATGTATGTATGTATGTATGTATGTATGTATGTATGTATGTATGTATGTATGTATGTATGTATGTGTGTGTGTGTGTGTGTGTGTGTGTGTGTGTGTGTTGGTGTGTGTGTGTATGTATGTATGTATGTATGTATGTATGTATGTATGTATGTATGTATGTATGTATGTATGTATGTATGTATGTATGTATGTATGTATGTATGTATGTGTGTGTGTATCTATGTATCTCTGTCTGTCTGTCTGTTTGTTTGTCTGTATGTATGTGAGTATGTATGTATGTATGTATGCATGTTAGTAGATATGTTTGTGAGTATGTATGTAAGGACAAGTCGATAAATGGCGTAATCTTCATTGAAAACAAAGCCATCAAGGGATCTTTAATTGTATGTCGTTCCATATCTAGCCAAAGCATCTCCATTTAGTCTCAAAGTATTTTTAACATTTCAATTTATATGTCTATGCTCCAACTACTGATCATGATGATGGCGAAGTACAGCAAACTCCAGGGTATTTCAAACATGGTAAGTAAAAAAACATCCTCAACATCCAAGGAGACTGGAATACCAAAGTTGGCAAAGCTGCTCTAAAAGACTGGGATGATCCATGTTGACCTTCTTGAAATGGGCTTACCAATTAGAGAGGGAGACGATTGCTCGAGTTCGCAACTGCAACCACTTGCTACTAGCCAACACCCTGAGCCAATATAAAGCGTCATGATGCTGGACATGGCACGCACCAAATGGAACCAATCATAACCAGATTGACAACATACTGGTTCATAACTGTTACGGATCTAACACAAGAGAGCTAAAGGAAGCACTTTGCCATGGGAGCAATCTGACCAAGAATAGCAGCAAAAATGCATTCCAAATTGTTGAAGATCACTCCAGACAGAAGCAGCTAAGAGTCAGTACCATTCAAGACGAAAATGGACAATTCCTCACAAAAGCAAGTGACATTGCAAAAGGATGGATTGAATATTGTAAAGAACTCTACAACTATCCGTCTATAGAAGAACCAGAGGTGCATGAAGTTCCAAACTCCGAAAATGATGATGATTTCCCAATTCTCAAAGAAGAGGTGGACTCAGCAATTATAAAACTGAACAATGCGATGGTAGCTGAAGTAGACAATATCCTACCTGAACTTAACAAAAAGAATGGTGGGGAAACCGTGATGGAGCTTCTTTCAAAAATCTGCAGGCAGGCTAATGGCCGACACAGTTGATCCAGTCACTGAGTATAACACTCCCTAAACCAGGTAATCTCCATCTGTGCCAAAATTAAAGAACTATTAGTTTGATTAGCCAGTAAGGTGATGCTGAAAAAAATCAATGATGTGTTCATAGATTTCACAATGGCATTTGACAGTGTGTGGCATGTTCAAGACAACAGTTGCAGAACGGCAAGGTTGTATCCTGTCACACACAGATTTCATCATCTACTTAGAGCGCATCATGAGCGAATCCTGGCAAAACCAATGTGGGACAGTTAGCATTAGAGGGCGCAACATCACCAACCTCCGCTTTGCAGACGACATTGATGGACTGGAAGGCAGTTAAAATGACCTTGCCACCTTATTCAAGAACCTGGATGAAACATATTCCAGATTTGGCATGAAGATAATTGTCGTTAAGACCAATCTGATGACAAATAGTGGCAAACAAATCTCAACCTAAATTAAAGTCACAGAACAGGAACTGCAAACAGTGGGCCAATTTAAATATCTTAGCTCCATAATCACGGAAGATGGATCAAGCAAATATTTTGTAACGAGCAGCGCAAACAAGGGCAACTATGTCAAAGCTAAGATCCGTCAGTAGAGAGAAACATATCAGTCTGAAAACTAAAATCAGACTATTGAAAGCAATAGTTATCTCCATATTTATGCATTCATGTTAGACATGGACATTGGCAGCAGAATTAAAGTGAAGAATCCAGGCACTTGAAATGAAATACTACATAACCATCATTGGCATCTCGTACATGGATCACATCACAAATTATGAAATGCGTAATACCATCAGGCAGAGAGTAGGCCATGATGAAGACCTCCTCACCACTGTCAAAAGGAAAAAGCTGAAATGGTAAACCCTTGTCACTAGAGCCAACATTACATCCACAACAATACTGCTTAATTGGTCTAGTGGTCAAAACCATAAATCTCGGATATGGTAGTTCGCGAGTTCAAACCCCGGCGGAGTCATACTAAAGATATAAAATGGTTGTAATCCATCACTTTACAGATCATACAATCTGGCTGAAGCGGATCATTTATGGCAGCAAACTCGTCTTATCGGTAATGACGATTTTCCTTTTGACAAAATAGTGTATATATATTTGATGAATAATACACAAACGAATTCTCTCTCTCTCTCTCTCTCTCTCTCTCTCTCTCTCTCTCTCTCTCTCTCTCTCTCTCTCTCTCTGTGGCATTGGCATATTTAATGTTGAAAATAGTTACGTATGCAATGTTTGCGAATATATGTTTTCAATTTAAAGTAGACCTATTATGTTTCAAGCCACTTTCAATCTATAAATCGATTATGAATGCAACATGATTTACAATTCAATCTGTACGGTAGAATAATAACCTCAAAACTAAATGATAGTACAACACGCTAGCGGATCACCTTCCACAATAACTAAGTTTATTAACTTAAGCAGTTGTATTTATTCCATGTCGCCTTGCGAGTAAAACTAATTTAGTAAGACTATTACAATCGGTTGCAGCTATCAATAAATCTTTTTAAGATATCAATACAATTTGGGAAATTATGATATTATGAGCGTTTTAGCTATTATTAAAACCTTATTTAAATTTAGGAAAACGATCTACATATATGCCTTGTTTATACATTTGTGTGGTGTTTTAATAAGATTTCGTTTACAACAAAACTATGTATACAAACACAATTAATTATATTTATCAAATTCATTAAATCAACAACTTGACTCAAGTATATACAGTTAAAATATTAGTTAATGCATTCCACAGTTTATAATTTCTTGCACGTGTAGTCGGATGTCTTAAAACTCACATATTTCGAATCCAAAAGCAAACCCAAAGACCAAATAATTTGTCCCATATTAAATATTTTCAGCATGATTTAGGTTATATTAGTTTATGGTGTTTACTTTTGAATAATACTCGTTATATATTTTTATATGTTTACGGTGTTTTTCTTGCTGTAAAGAGTTAGAGCTCCTAAAGATTATGCGCTATACAAAGACTTCGACTACTACTACTACTACTACTACTACTACTACTACTACTAGTAGTAGTAGTAGTAGTAGTAAAGTTAGTAGTAGTTAGAGTATCTTTATAGTATTATTATTAATCTTATCAACATCTGTACTGTTATTATCATCATCATTATCATAATTATTATTATTATTATTATTATTATTATTATTATTATTATTATTATTATTATTATTATCAATAGTAGTAGAAGCAGTAGTCGTAGTAGAAGGACTATTATTAAGGGCGCAATAATAAACATTGTACTCCTTTTTTATATATTTCATTTTCAGACTAGTCAACGTTATTTTAAACAGTTTTACACAATTTCTTACTAGACTGAGTAAAACATTTGTCTACAAGTCTTTAGAAACAATTTAAAATTTTAAACTAGTATTTTTATCACAGCTAAATATTGGTCCCCACAATAACAACAATTTGTTTCATGTCAGATAAAATCACCTGAAATGTGAATAGGCAAGGATAAAAGTGGTGGCAGAAACAACTTGCACTTCTTAAACGTTTCACTTTACACAGTCTAACCTTACAAACTGATCACATTTACACAGTACATTTACATATAGGAGTTACGGTATGGTACGCCAAATCACAAAAACCAAAAACTGTTGTTCACTCACACTTATGCAGTCATATATATGTTTAATTTATGTCATGGAGCATATGTACATTTGGTAGAAACGACAAAACGATTTTGGGAGATAGATAGATAGATAGATAGATAGATAGATAGATAGATAGATAGATAGATAGATAGATAGATAGATAGATAGATAGATAGATAGATAGATAGATAGATAGATAGATAGATAGATAGATAGAAATAACCTTTAAGAACAATGTATTTACTTCGGTTTCGTATATTTCAACTGTATTTGTTACTTTATTAAACTGTTATTTCATTCATCTTCTTTACAAGTAGCAAATTCGAAATCACCACTGCCTACTCCGAATTTCTCAATCTCATAACTGGTATAACACCACGAAGAGCTAAAACCATTTTTGGAACATACCGAATTCGGTCTACAACAATAGCCCCAGTTTTGATCCATATCTACATAGCACCAAAAATAGGCAGTTCCTCCGTCCTTTTCGTGCATGCCACATGGATGGCTTTCAAGACATGGTCTTCCTGAGACATCTTTTGTTTTAAAATCACTACATAACCGAGATTTATCTCCAGATGGACAAGAAAAGTACAGCTGATTGTCATATTTGCAATCATCAGTACAACAGTAATCCCAATAGTCGCTGTAGTCCGTGTAGCACCAACTATATTTGCTTCCCTGATGAAATCCGCACTTATTGTCAGGCCGACATTTGGTATTGCCAGCCGTAAAATCTGTTCGGAAATATGCTGCCGCAACAGGAATAAGTACTAGAAGTAACCAGCTTATCATGTTTCAGGGTTAGACCTATATAAAAAACAAATATATATATATATATATATATATATATATATATATATATATATATATATATATATATATATATATATATGTGTGTGTGTGTGTGTGTGTGTGTGTGTGTGTGTGTGTGTGTGTGTGTATGTAAGCATTGCACATATTAACCTGAAAAACAGCATAACATTTTGATTATTGTCATCAGAGTTCTCAACTTGAAAGCTCAACTTACTGCTTTACTTGATAGTCCAATGCTGGACTGAGTCTGTAATCTTGATTACAGGTCAACTGGATCAGTTCAAGTTGTTATCTGCTGTCCCTGGCACTGTGTCTTTTATATCACCAGTAATGAATATCTAAACAAAGGGGTCATAACAAGGTGAAGAAAAGAAAAGGATAAGAAAGGTTATCCTAGGGTCGATTGATTATTTAAATATTCTAAATAACAAACTATGTGAAGACTGGAATTTTCATCGCAAGTTAATAGATATGTATGTATGTACGTATGTAAGTATGTATGTATGTATGTATGTATGTATGTATGTATGTATGTATGTATGTATGTATGTATGTATGTATGTATGTATGTATGTATGCATGCATGCATGCATGCATGCATGCATGCATGCATGTATGTATGTATGTAACGCTTATTTATGTAGTTCTATATCTGCGTTTGCACTTTTACACGTACGAATGTGTTTATGTGTATGTTTGCGTGCGCACATTATGTATATATTTTTGTGTATGTAAGTGCTTCGGCACATTCTTCTTTTGATACCTTTTTATATGAGATTATCTGCGTATGCAAAATTGCGTGCGTTCGTAACTTTGTGAGTGCGTGTGTGTGTGTGTGTCTGTGTTAGTGTGTGTGTGTGTGCACAATCATGTAGTAGTTATGATTGTCTGTACGAACATTTGAGCATTGAACGTACCAATCGCTATCTCATCAGCAAGATATATTTATCGATTAGTTTTCACTTTTCCTTACAAATGCTGCAAAGGAAATAGAGGGAGATTCGAGAAAATCATTCCATCCATGCATGTGTTCTAAAATGATTTATATACATATTATTCAGAGAAATAAAAATATCACCATATTGACCAAATTCTATATTATGATGTATGTATGCATGTTTTTTAGGGATATTTAAAAAAAAACTGAATCAGGCTTTGTTGATATGCACATATATATTTAGGTGATGTCAATAGCGGCCCAACTCCTCATATGTAATCATGTTGTTTATATAAAGATTAAAATATATTAAGTACTTTTAATATTAACATAAACCTGTTATATTCTCATTGCTTTAAAAGTCTCTTGTTATCAATGGATTAATGCCTTTCTTCTGTTTCGCCCAAACAATAGATTATTTTGAAAGAAAAGTTCAGGTAAAGTTTATATTATTTAGATTGTCGATATCGCTGTCAAAGGTTCAGGACATGAACTATAGTATATGAGGTATGCATATTTTATGGCAAACCTGTTTATTTCAACGTGAACATTAAACGGCTATGCGGGTTTTGTTGTTTCGGTTATTGCCTATAAATTATATGCAAATCCTTGGAGATTCTGTCTTTAGAAGCGCATTAAATACTCAAATATCTTTACGCCAATTTGTGCTCTCTCAAACTCATGTCTATATAATATATACTTTGTAACTTTTACAATAACATTGTTCAGAAGCATACAAAACTACATACGCCATATATATGGATAAACGTTTTTGTTTAATCAGAAAAGTCAAGGATAAATAAAGTTGCATTCTTCATATATTCTATTTAGCAAAAGTATTAATTGTGGAGTACCACAAGGCTCTATCATTGGACCTATGTTATTCATCGCATTTATCAACGACTACCTATTACCATTTGAACTTATATGTCTACCACTGACCTCTATGCAGATGACTACACTGTCTGAGAACGGTAAAACCAAAATGGTACTTGAAAATAACTTGCAAGATGCTTTCAACAAACTTTAAGTATGGTGCAATAATAAATACAGAAAAAACGAAAGCCCTACTAGTAACAACACAACAAAAATGGGCAGGACTAGATAAATACAAACTCCATGTTTTATTTGACAATGTGAGCCTTAATATGACCTCTCAAGACAGAATCATTGGTGTATTCGTAGATAACAATCTTTCTTGGTCTATTCACATTAAACACATTTGAAAAAGGTTAATTATTATCTTTGGCTACTGAGGAAAATCAAATCATACATTCCTTTTCAGTATAGGGTCATATTGTATAAAGGTTTCAAATAGCTATATCTGGACTACTGTAATGTAATTTTGGGTAATACCTCTGTATCAAATATATCAAATATAACAACAATTTTAAGGCTCCAAAAGAAGGCCAGCCATTTAATTCTAGATCAATGTATATACACTTTTCAGGATGCAAAATATAATATAAAAGTTTTAACAATACATGAAATACATTATCTTAGAAAAGCCAATCTGATGTATACAGTATCCATAAAAGCCATTAACAGCTTCCGATTTTATTTGGACATTCCCATTTACTAAAATAAGGCCTCCGCTGTGGGTTAAACACTCAACCCAAAGTAGAAAAGGCACATAATGAGACTCTTGGAAGATTATTTTTATCAATATACGGTCTATCATTTTTTAATAGCTTAGGATTCCTGTTGTCATGCTCAGTGAGACTGTTGCACAACTATTTTCCGTTTAGCAACATTTATCTAATTCCTACAAATTTGGTCTTCACACTCTTAGGTAGAAACCAAATTTTCGATAAATGTATCTTTAGCCACAATTTGGTTAATGTCATCAGTAGCTTTTAATACAAGTTTCATGTGTGGCTTTTAGAGCTAAACATGTTAACAGCTGTATAATTAGCCACATTTGGCTATCCACCTCCGTCTATCATACCATAAGGTGCATATATGACCTCAAGGCACAAACCAAATTGTTGTATAAATATATATTCAGCAAATATTTGTTTCATTACTGCAAGAACTATTGTCATAAGCTGAAGGTGTGGATCAAATAAATAGAATATATTTTGGATAAGTTGATGACCAGCCGACAGATGGAAGAATTTAGTTAAAGGCTTGGAAAATAAAAAAACACAATGTTTCTGTATATCTGAACAAGTGTTTATACAGTATACTCCATGCTCTTTAGTACCCTTTTAATTGCAAGCAGAGTTAGGTATTAAGTAGTCAAAACCTGGTTTAGTGGCCACTAGTTTTTAAACCTTATCCTTTCCCCTCTCATTTTCTATCAAATTTGCCTACAGATTTTGACCACCTGACCAGTGACTACTGTTTTTCTCTCATGGATCCATGTGTACTGAGACCGTGATTATCTAAGCATGTTTATTTCCCCATCACTGAACTAATCAATCACACTTAATAAAACTTAGGTGCAATCTCAAATGCCTGATTTCAACAACTGTCTCTAATTTGATGTATTGCATATACAGCTTAGTTTATGTAAATACTGCAATGTGCTTTGTTTAACTTATCTATTATCAATCCTTCTACCTAACCATCTACTTATATGTACATGGCCAACTAGTATGTATTTTCTTTCTCTATATCTGCTGCCTTCCTCCCACATTTCCTCTCTCTCTCTCTCATTATGTTGTGTCATGCTTTTCTCATAAATGCTTGCATATTACACTAGGCCATCTATACAGAGTACATGTGATCCTGTGTTGGACTCCTAATGTTGTATGCAATTTTAAAATGTATACACTTGAGCATATAACGTACTGTGTAACAATCAAATTTAATGAATGGGAGAATACTAAACCATCACATTGATTCAGCTAAGGTTAGTAATTTTATATAAATTTATTAGGTAAATTATTTAGGTTACCTCCAGCCACTACCATTCCATTCTAATGTGTGCCAGCCCTACTGTTAATAAATGTGTAATCAGAATACTCTCTAGTGAATAGACATTTTCTCAGCTGTACTCCAGAGGAAATGAATAGATAATAAGACTGATAATACCACATTGTTATTACATTGAATGATAATACCTAGTGCATGTTTATATAATGTAAATACCATCACTTTTTTCATCGTCTTTTCATCTTTCTTCATTAACATACACCATTTACGTCCCCCATTGATAAGAAAGCTCTAAATTTTACTGATACCCTCTTACCATTTTACTTTCAAATATTTGTCTTTTTATATCGCTATTTATAATACAAGTTTTACTTTTTGAATTTGTATTCATATAACAAATTGTATAGCGCTAAAAAGTCTCAATGTGCAGGATCACCATTAACATTCAATCAATTAATCAACCACATGGACTTTAGAAATCCTTTTTATAATTGTAAATTTAGAACGTTCTTAAAATGTTTTATTTCATGTAGTGCATTGTCATGTTTTGCCATAAAATGATGTCATTACATAACCTCTGCAACTTTAAATTTCAGTACACTTGACCAGTGTGTTTTGTTTATATATATATATTTATATATATATATATATATATATATATATATATATATATATATATATATATATATATATATATATATATATATATATATCTTTGTAAGAAACAAGTTACTTGGCTTTTACCTTCAGAAAACTATAAAAAGTTAGCAGCACAGAAATAAAGTCCAGATAAAATCTATAATCTGTTCAACCAACAAATCTATGCGAACAAAATGTAGATGAATGAAGGAAAAGAAGAAGCATATTATCAAGTATGTACCATAGTAATCATTTTATTTTTTGACCTGACATCACATAAGAGAAGTGACTGAAGCTTTAAAAAGAGTAATAAATGCAAACATAATGTTTGCTTTTTTCAAGCTCAAATGTACATAATAATAATTATGCAAAACCTTGCTTTTATATGATGATATTTTTTAACATATTTAAATCTTTTCATAGTTGTAACAAGATAGATTTCATATATAAACATCATAAAACATTCCATTTTAAATAGTGCCTAAGGTTGATCTTTAGTAATTAATGGCAAATGGTCAAAAAACTTTGTATACGCTCTAAAAGACATGTCTTCCATTATAATTAAAAAATAATTGATGAGACCTTGTGGCTACATAGATGCTGTTATACCCATTAGGAACGGGTACGTTGTAGTATAATATATTTCTTTGATAATAATCACCGAAGCATAATAATTTAGGAGAACTATTACTACCATCGAAATCGAGTGCTCCCAGAGTACAACTCATTAGCTTGTGATGCTGTTGTACCCATTAAGAACCAGTAAATTGTAGTATAAGATGTTTCGTTGATAATAATCACCCAATCCTGATACTTTAGGAGAACTATTACTACCAGTCAAATCCAGTGCTCCCAGAGTAAAATTTATTAGCTACAAGGAGGGAGTATGCAGTAAGGAGACAAGTTTTTCTTAAGCGATCAACCAGTAATTCATATCTGAGCTTAACTTTAAATGTATATTGGAATCGCTTCCTTTATTTTCATTGTCCTCTTTAGTAACATATATTTAGTCGTTCACTATTACATAGTTTTCATGGATATCTTTCATGTTTAATGTTGTTTCTAAACTATACGCAAACTGAAACTGAAACTGAAATGTAAACTTTCCAGTCTCAAGTTTCCCTAATGGCTCTTTGCAGTAAATCCTATCTTGACCCTACATTATTCCCATGTAGATAGCACTAGCAATGTCGTACACCACCCCAATAATGTTTGGAGAGATTACCTACAACGAAAATCATAAATGACAAAACATTTATTTTCTTTCACACTGGGACTGAAGAAAAAAATGTATTTGCTAACAAATTATTCTTTAGTACATTATTATGCCTTGTGGAGTAATGTTACTTTAAACACACAACTATAAACGAATGCTGACTTGTATGTCCACATTTCTTTAACATGGTGTTGGTATCTGAAATGAATAGTTTTGAGGTCAATTACATTTATTGATTCATTTTGAATATATGTTGGTGTCATACTACTTTATCTTAGCATACCTTTACCGCCATGTCCACCTATAATAAATGTCTACTGTGCATACAATGTTGAATATTTCAAGCAAATAAATTATTTAATGAATCAAAGAAATCAATTTTGTATGTAGATTTTCAGGAAATGATATAAACTAAACTTGTAACAATATCTTTCAAGAAATGCAAATAAAGTATTTCATTCAATTTATCTATACATAATAACTGTATTTTAAAACACAAAAAATAAAATCATACCTCCTTCCACTGACATACCCTCCACAGAACATGGCAAAGTATAATTCTCATGTATTGAGAAATACTCATGAATTCTTGGAATCTGAAGTGAAAAGCAAAGCAAATTAAACATGTTATCATAAAGCCCATCTGTACAATTTTGTTCAAGTGAATTATTAATTTACTCACAATAAAGACTTTATTACAGAATGACATGGACACCTGTGTATCAACATTGGTTCAAAATTAGTATTGTGCTAATTTCATTTTCATAGTCTGTTACATATAATGTATCTCATTTTGGAATAGTTCATTTGCATATGGCTATAAATGCTCATCCAGCAGTTATCGTTTTTACAGTATGGTTTGAAAATGTTTTCAGCAGAGATTGCAACTGATTCATATGTAACTAGACCATAAATCACGTAATATAATTCTGTCATTATTGGATGTGAGGATACATATGTATTGTCATTTTGATAATTTTCTGCCATGGTAGACTTTAATCACAATTCCAGTTAAACTGCATTTTTAATGGCTACACATATCCATGGAAACACCGATTTCGTTCCACAAAATGTATTAAATGTACACAATATTGTGCCATGCTCTTAACTAGAATCTGGCAAAATCACCAGTTGGTAAGTTCTTCTGGTAAAATGTAGTAATATAAAAAATATACTTTCATCTTACTTTTACATAGGTATCAATATCTATATCATCAAGATTTATGCAAAAATTTATTTTCCACTGAGTTCAAGACCATATTCCGAAGGTAATCAGATCCCTTGCATATTTAAAACAGCTATCAGAACTTACAAAAGGAGATATTTTATGTCTCTTTTAATAAAGAATTAGGAATGTTCCTTTCCCTTTACATCAGAATTATTATTATTATTTGTATTATTATTATTATTTGTATTATTATTATTATTATTATTATTATTATTATTATTATTATTATTATTATTATTATTATTATTAATACTACTAACAATGATAATAATAATATTATTATTATTACCAGGAGAAAAAAACAACATGAAGACAAACACTTAAAACATTACCCTGGCAGGTACATGGTGAAAAAACTTTTACTAACATATTATGTATCTTGTATCAATTTAAAATGTATTTATTGAGCTGAAATGGCCCACTACAGTGCCAAGGGATATGTCTGGTTGTTTTTATTATTGCATTGTTACACTGTGTATCCATCCTGGAAAGTAGTAGAGTAGGGGAAGAGACCGAAACTATTTTAGAATAACTGATATATAACAGTTTCGATTTCATAAGATGTGTTTATTTGTCAATCAGAGAGTGGGGGAACAAACCAACATTACTTCAGATAAACTAACATATGACATGTGTCTATTTGTCAATCAAAGACCGAGTTTAAAGCATCTACACAGAGATAGAGATCGTCTATTTGGCAAACAAACCCAAACACAGACGTTTTTGTTGGCGCGGTTAATCGGTTGATATTAATTAAATAATTTGTCTAGTCCGATCCGATATCGCGTTCGAGGATCGTGTAAATTTATCGTCACAAATCCATGAGGGATCGCCTGAGCATTGCTAATGAAGTTTTTTAATTTATTATAATCCATATCATCACTGCATCAGGCCCAGTTACTATTTTGTATCGTGTTCGTACTAATAAAATTAAATACCGATAGAATATTACAATTGTCTCTGATTACATCAGATATTTGAGTGTATCGTTAGGTAACATAGATTACATCAATTTTTATGTGTCAACCGAGTGAAAATGTCCTAGCAGGGTTTGTTGTTTGTCTAGCATCAAATTGTTCTTCACAACTAGATTATCCTTACTCTTTTCAATATCATTAACGCTTGGAGCTTTTTCGATTTCGGTTATAAATTCAATAACATCTTCTTCTTGTTAAAATCTTATAAAATATCTCGTAATTATTTTTAATCGTCTGCGTCGCGGGTATCAAATATAGTTTATCCCATTTTATCCACTTCTTAATCAAATGAAGTAACAGGTGCATTTTACCGCTTCCAGACGGTCCAATTATAATTATTCGAACTAAAGTGGGTAACATCGCATGATGTTTAATAGGTTCTCGTTTTTTAATGCGGACAAGTCTGTAATGTCCATTAGATATAATATATATATATATACATTATGGATTTATATTGTGTGAAATGTAAAGCTCCAACGAGTGATCTGACTCCTGTTGTAACCAAAAATAACAGAGATTCATTTGGTTGTAAGTGCATACAATGTGGTATAAAACGAATTAGATTCATTAGTAGAAAAGAGGATATATCGCAGCCAAGTTAACAAAACTCCCATGCACTCAATGGGCCAAATACCCAGGAGAAAAACATCTTCCAGGATATAATTAATGTGGCCCTGGAACCAGACCTGATATCCTACTTGAAAGCAAAGATCAACCAAGACAACGGGATTATCCGATAAACTCTATTGATAAGAAATGTCATGCTCATGATGTTCCGTATAAACGTTGTAATCTGCAACATAGACATATCACAGATGTGAAATTGATGAATGTGTTTAATTCTATTACGAATAAATCTTTCAAGAAATCATTAGCAAACTGGTTAGTAAGATCTGCGATAAAAGGTAAACTGGTATTACGTGCTGGTAATTTGATATTTATATATAACATATGTATAATTCCCTAAGAGGATACTGGAGAAGTAAATCAGCAATTAATAAACTCGCTAGCAAGGCAAAAGTCTAAAACGTTACTGAACCAGATTGGTTATCAAGACAAGCGATATGTCAGATTTATCTACCATCACCTAAACAAATTCACTTCGCACATTATGATGTCATTGTTCCAAATAAAGTTCATCAGGTTCATATAGTATTTGTCACACCTGATACTGTAAGTACACGTACATACGAGTATGCGTAATTTTAGTTGATGTTGCGAGTAGGTACAAAGAAGCTGAACCATTGTTGACCAAAGCGACATCAGAAGTAGTTTCTGCACTTGAACGAATAGATAGAATAGGATCTTTACAGTGGACAAATCTGATACAGACTGATCATGGCAAGGAATTGCGGCGTGCAGTGTTATTAATGATGAAGCATCATAATGTCACTATCCTACGGAGACATTTTGCAAATGACCGCTTTCATGCAATTGTGGAACGATTTAATCGAACTTGCTGAGCGGTTATTTTAACATCAATACGCGAATTTTATCGTGTATGACCAAGAGTGCTATTTTTTCAAGTGCTCTACGATCAGTATTAATTTCTTCATAGTAGTCTTCAAACTTCTTCAGCCAATTATGCGGAGACAAACCGACAAATGGTGGTAGTTGACCATGATCGCCACAGCTGTTTTTCGTTTTCAGTAACAACCAATCAAGAAATATTTTTAATATTGCTAACGACACTGTGCATATCTCATCCCAAATAATGATTTGTGTAATATATTTCTTACCCATTCAATCTGGAGTCCATGCGTCGTCCTTATACCGCAAAAACACTGTGATAGGTGCACGAATTAACTCTTCGTTGTTTCATCTCTCAACCAAGTCTTTGCGTTGGTGTTAGAACAATCATATTTGACTTTCATCGAAAACATTCGATAGCACGTCACCCGTTTAAGAAAATGGTTTGATCTCTACATATTGGATCGGATAGCGAAGGAGCACTCGATAAGTCTGATACTTGATTTTTGTATGTAATTATCTTCAATCGTAATATCTTTGATTTAGAATAATCGTGCAACATTTCTTGGTTTTTTCTCCATGACACCGAACACTCATCAGGATTTTTAAAATGAGCCATTGATTTTGTTTGATATCTATATAAAATGAATCCGTGACGACTCTTAATGTGGTGTTAGGAAATATATTTATCGTCGATAGCAAATTGATAGAAACATAAGCCAACATTGACGCTCATAGTTGTGTTATTGAGGAGAGTCGCCATCAATGTAGCTAGCAATTGTAAAATTGTACAAAATTTTGTTTCATCGGAAAAGTAGGCATTTACACAACTATAATATATATTCTTGGCTGTTGCATCCGCAATTATAAAATCGTATTCAGCATCATCTAGAATTCATCGTTAATAATGTCGCTTGTGATCATATACTGCACCCTGGGTGAATTTACCAATTATTCTTCTACCGAGATCCTTTGCGTGTTTATTTCCGACTTCAAAGATCTCCTTGGATGCTTTAACAAATTGTCTTCGTCGAGGGAAGGAAATTTTTCTTTGTAAATTTTAATTATACTATCTGCACTATCGAGTTAACAATGTCGCTTGTGATCACATAATCTACCCTCGGTAAATTTACCGATTATTCTTCTACCGAGATATTTTGCATTTTTTGTATTAACTTCAAAGATTTCCTTGGATTATTTAACAAATTAATCTTGGTCGACATCAGGAAATTTTTCCTGGTATTCGTTGATAATACTATCAAGACTATCGGGTTGTGGTAACAAGAACTCAGTCTGCGCTCGATATGATATAATTGCCTCACCGACAATCAGCGATATCAGTATTTTAGAATCGATCTTTTACCGTAATAACAATATTGGTACGCAGTAGTTTTCAGATATATGTCTACCAAACCGAACATAACAGCACGGATGAAGTCCTTTAGCGAATTTAAATGTTACCACACGAGCAATTCCGGTTAGATCGAAATCGGGTAGTGGTCCATTAAACGCAACTCGTGTCATCTCATAGGTGGGATGTCCAAATTATTTAAGATATCTAGCACTTTCACTATATCCGAGGAAACCTCATGGATAACAATCAACCATATCAACCGAAAAAAAAACGTTTTTGGAATCATATTTGGTATTGCATATTTCACCGTGTCCATATACTACAAAACTATCTTGAACATCTGAGAGAGCTCAAATCGTGTTGGGTTCCATAGATTTCTCTCTCTCGCGAAATAAGCTGCAACTGATGGGACTGTTAAACAGTATGTTAGTAATTGCTCGTTATTATCCGTTGCAAATTTCTCAACCAGTTTTTCCATCGCATTGTGAAGAGAATTTACCATCTTGCTCTTCAAAAATCTTAAATAACCACAATGACACAGGTTCGTGTTTACATTCACGTGAATAAACTCAAACAAATTTGCCCCAGAAAACTCTACAGGAAAGTATTTTATGGTTCTATTCCGTGGAAATAGTGTTACTACGTTAGTCCACGCGTGTGCATTTATTATGATCAATGATCTTGACTGGAGCTTCCATTTGATTTATATTTTGATTCGTATAATAATTCTCCTGGTAAAGTTGTTACGATTATTCGGAATTTTAATATATTTTCTAACTCAACCACATTTTGTATTGTAGTTCCAAAATCCTTGACTTTAGTGCCTATTTGTTTATCTTGCTACGTCTTTGATCTGTCAACCCATTTCCACGCCACTCATTTGTAAAATGTTCTATTACTCCTTCAGCTACCCAGTTTATTCCTGAGAGCTTCATAGGTTTCAATTTCTCAACACTTGGTTTTTCATATATCGGTTAAATCCCATAAACACCCGCGGTCACATTAGTTCGCTCGTAATACGGTTTGTTCATTCCGGTCAATATTCCTGGTGTGGAATCCTGACTCACGAATAAAAAATTTTCTTTTAGGATTGTGTCGCATTTGTCAAGAATAATTCAGTTTTTTGTTTCTGATAATATAATGAATTTCGCTCTGAAAAAATACTTTCGGTGTTCAAGATGCGTTATTATACTCAATGCTCGTTTGGTCGTTTATGAAATCATCCACACTACCAGCCATTCGAAATGTTGACCTGCAATGAGATGCACCATCACTCTTAAATTCGTTAAATGCATAATGCATTTTAACAATTATGTATATATCGCACATTATACCATTATTTGGTGCATCTACAGAGATTCTATCGAGACTGAATTAAACATTTTTTGAGGATTTGAATTTAGATAATCTCTCAAAATCCTTCATATTATAATTAAAACAAGTATTTAAATAAAAGTATTTTATATAATGAATCACTGTAAATGGCTCATGATAGGATAAGTAACCCCTTGTAGCAAATCGTGCAGAAACAGTGTGCGACGAGGACGCTTAGGTCGAAACCTTGTATACGAATCGGTGTTCAAGTACGATGAAAAGCATCGTTGGGTCTCAGTTGCGGTGATAAGCGATACAGAGAGCTTAATTGTAATAATGATATAAGAAAAAATGACCCTGACAGCTCCAGCACAAAAGTCATAAGAACTCCAGAGAACTACTAAATTCTCAACAAATAATAATTAAAACAAATAAATCAAGTAGACAAATAAAAAACATATATATAAATTAGCAAAGAATTTCAACTTCATCCTACGAACAGCATCTTTTAAGCATCACGCGATGGTGTATTCAGACTTTGCAGGCTGAAAAAGTCAGTGGGAACTGTTGATAATCAGGTGATCCTAGATTTTCTGCTGGTGAAAAATATTATTGTCATAGGTTTGTCTTTGAAGTGTATATGGGAAAAATCCCAGATAGTTTTGTAATTGATCACATTGATTCAGATTTGTAAAAAAAAAATTGAATACTCTTCAGGCTATTACACAAAGAGAGAATACCAAACGGTTTCGCACAGGAGTGCATTAAAAAATTGGAAAACCTCTCAAATATGTCAACAGAGAGACTAACGTAGAAGTAATATTTCAATCGAGTTTGATATTTGTTTATCCTCGATTAGATGTTACTCAGAAAATGTATATAAATCGGCATTTTTAAAACAATTTTAGGAAATATTCGGCTTATATATTATATAGAATGTTAATCATTTCCATCGGGGGATAACTCTAACTAAAATATGTATAATCGTGTAAGGGAAATACTTGCGTATCATCAAAGTCGAAGATTATTGAATATGCCCTCCCTCCCAACTTTGTCTCTGACTGAATTGTTTGCAAAACAATATCCTACTTTTTACTTCAGTCAGGTTTCTTGCTTTATATTTTGTCAGTAATAATAATTAAGTAAAAGAACATATACGAATCACAAACTCTTCCTGCTGATTTCCGGGTATTAGTTTTTGTTATAGCACATAGCCACTTTTATAACTGGGGCTCCAGCCTTCGATTATCGAAATTCAACTGAAAACCATACTCTCCCAACGCTGTCAACAAAGTGGATGTGATTTTGCAGTCTCTTGCGGTGATTGTATGGGGGGGGGGTTCAGTTGAACGTAGAGACGGTCCCCGTTTTTGTTTGTGCCGTAATACTATACATATCATCAAACCACATCATTAAATCACGCCTTATTGGGGTTCGCTAGACTGTTGTTGTTCACAGGGGCTAGGTTTTCTAATAGGTTGTATAGTCATTCATATTGGGCTCGCTAGACTGTTGTTGTTGAGAGGCTAGGTATTCTGATATGTCATCATCAAACCACGTGATCAAACCACATCCTCACCACGCCTCATTGGGATTCGCTAGACTGTTGATGTTGACAGTCTAGGTATTCTGATAGTTTTTATAGTCATTCATACTGGGTTTGTTAGACTGTCATTGCTGACAGGCTAGTTATTCTGATATGTCGTCATCAAACCACGCCTTATTGGGATTCGCTAGACTGTTGTTCTTGATAGGCTATGTATTCTGATAGGATGTGTAGTCATTCATATTGGGTTTGCTAGACTGTTATTGCTGACAGGCTAGGTATTCTGATATGTCATTCTTAATTAAGATTATATGATATACTGTTTCTATATACCTTTAGATTATATGATGTGCTGTCTCTATATACCTTAATTAAGTTTAGATGTTGTGCCGTCCTTAAAATACTGTAAATACAATGCTGTAAATTAAAAAAACAGGTAAAAAGATAACCCCATTATATTTTATTTTAAAGATATATTTATAATATATATTGAATTATGAAAATATCAAGGATATAATTTCTGCTATTACAAATTTTAAAATCAATGAATACTACTATCATGTCAATTAGATTTTGATAAAATCCTATATCTAGAAGACATAAACCTCGGAAACAGATATCTGTTATAAATTTATTAAGGAAATACAGCCAGCCATAACGCATTATTAGCAAATAACAGCAAAATATATAAGTTCTTACCTTTGTTTACCGTAAAATGAAAAAGAGCTGATTTATCAAACAAATATGAAATTAGAAAGACTATTAACTTTTGTGTGAGGCAACTCAAACAACTTATTCGAAATAAATGTAATACAAACTTCCATGAAGCGAAGACGTTTTTAATGTACGAGGTAGAAGTATTTTTTTTTTGTTGGCATCGTAGAGGACATTTACTAGTAAAATCCATATACGCTAATCATATTGTATATATTGTTACGTGCTTAGGCTCGAATAATCAGCAACACAGAAAGAGTGAAAACTAACAAGCTTGTAAAACTTTAACAATGATTTTATTAAGTACAATTATTTTCATAAAATAATTATACTTACGGTTTTAAAGAATCAAATCCAACAAATATAGAATTCACAAAATAATCCACTAATGGATTTTCAAGTCCTGATAAATAAATATTCTAATAGTTCCAGGTTCGAATCTTGTCGATGTAATCCAAAATGGCTGACAATGTCACATGGTACAGTTCTTGTTTCTAATCATCCAAATGAATATCATAAACATATGTCCTTTTCCAGATAATTAGAATAATTCTTCTTTTCCAACGAATTGACATAAAGTCCAGAATAAAATAATTAAACTCAAACAGAAAATAACACAACTCAACTTTACAATAAGCCCAAACATCTACTACAGTTAGCTTCTAAAACACAGCTATATATATTGCAATTCCCTCGTAAACAAGAGGAATCATGTGAGTCTGGAAGGTCATGGAAAAAGTACTTTCTTCAAGTCACGTATTAACAGAATGATCCAGAAGGAAAAACCAACCACTGATAAAATGTTGTCCCCGAAATTAACCAATGAAATTGAAGACCTGTTGACAATTTCCAAAGCAAGGTCAGGAACTAGACCAATGTAAGCCAAGGTCAGCCTGTTTATTAGTAAAGTACAAGTCAACTAAATTTTCTAGAAAAATTTCCCATTTAATGAATAATAAATCCTAAATGACAATTTTGGATTTAATAATTAAAAATAAATAAAATTAAATCCAATAACCGTAACACTTTCCCCCATAAACTAAAAAGAAAGGTTTATATGATAAAACTTTCTTTTTATCACAAACCAATTTACATCTGAATTTAAAAATTATACAATATAATGAATTATACACGGGAAAGAATGTCTACAATTATATTATCAAGAAATAGCCTCAAACTTTTAACTTGTCCATGTCCCACTAAATGTCCTTAAAAAAAACACTCTAGCAAGGCAGAACTCACTTTCATATAAATTAACAGTCAGACACGTATTAGTGAGTCTGTCAAAGAATTTTCTAATTGTTGCTAGATGTTCTCTCCAGGTGTCGTTGTAGATGATGACGTCACAAATCTCTAGACCAGAGATAATCATTTTTGTGAGACGTTGAAATGGACTTTCTTTATATTGGTAGAGTCCTTTTGGAGTCGCAATGTTGAGTTTTCCTTTGCTCTTTCCGTAGTGGAATCTGCCAAAATCCTTTCAGAAGGTCAGAATTTGGTGACGTACTTGGCATTCCCAATTTTATCAATAGAATAGTCAATTCTTGTTAATGGGAATGAATCTGTTTTTGTCACTCTGTTCACCTTCCTATAATCAATCAGTGCACATACGGAGAGTTTTTATCTGGTTTAGGAACAAGTATGCATAGTGAACTCCAATCACTTTTACTGGGCTTGATAAAATCATTCTTCAGCAAATACAGAATTTCCTTTTTCAAGTATTCCTGTTTGAGTAGACTCATCCTGCATGGAATTCTCAATCTCAACGTCATGAAAATTTTGTTTTGTCCTTGTAAGAATATCTGGACATAAATGCTCATATAATAATAACTTTCAGTTCATTTCTTTCTTGCACTTGCAACTGTGAAAGTTTCTGGTCTAGATTTTTTATGATTTCTGAATTCCAACAATTCGTCGCTCGAATATCAGTCGAATTCTGATGATATTCCTTCACTAAGTAGGACTGGTACAACTAAATTAATTACATATTTAACATGGCTATTTCTTTCAATACACTGGTACTCCTATAATTAATTTAGATCCCAGGAGCACTAATACTATACTTTAACTAATTCATTTTCTTCTTAACTTTGTAAGGGCCGTAATATCTAATTTGAAGAAAAGTAAGAAGAATGAACAAGAGTAACACAACTCCATTATCAGACTCAAAAGTTCTCTCCCTTTCAATTCTTTTAAACCATAGTTTAATTTTTAACTTTAATTGATTACTTGACTTGATCTTAGGTAGGGAATCCACACAATCTACCATAATTTCACTGAATGTTTCATCAAACGTAGGAATAGGTTGTAGATGAGCCTTACGTATCTTCTGATTGGGTTTTCCTACCATTTGATAAGCATGACAAGATCTACAGTATTTGACAACATCACTTTTGATTTCTGGCCAATAGAAGCGAGTCAAGATCTTGTGATACATTTTATTAATCCCTAAATGACCAGCCAAAGGAGTTTCATGGGCCAGATTAAGTATTTCCTGTCTGTAAGGTTTTGGAACTACTATTTGATAGTTCACTGACCATTCATCACCAGCAGGTACCTCGGGAGGTCTCCACTTTCTCATAAGAATTCCATTTTTAATGAAATAACAGACAGGAACTTCAGTGGCTTCAGTCTCATTTATGGCCCTTTAAAACAAACAGGAGATCTCAGGATCTTTTTCCTGTTCGACGACAAGTGACTGTCGTTTATCACCCTGATTAAGAGAATGAGTTATTAAAAGATGATCACTATGTTAAATACACCTTCTGATTGATCTAAACCAAAAGTAAAAGTGATCTCATCAAAAACCTGACCTATACAAGCGCCAGTTGAAGGAATGCTGCCTCCTGTAACATCACTCTCAAAATCACCACCCTGATTAGAATAAAGAGAATGAGTTGTCAAAAGAGGATCACTATGATCAATACTTTCTGATTGATCTAAACCAAGAGTAAAAGTGACCTCATCACAAACCTGACCTTTACAAGCGTCAGTTGAAGGTATACTGGCTTTTTCAACATAAGCCTGACCCACGCATGTGTCAATGAAGGGAATACTGCCCTTTTCAACTTCATTCTCAAGAGCTTTCTTTACCATAGCTGTAGTAACTGTACAAGCTTGAAATATATCAGGGATTTCTTTTTCAATTTGATCAACTTTCTGATCCAAATTAGGCTTGTCAGTCACAAGTGGATTAACCACAACCTTGTCTCCAGCTAAGTCGTTGCCTAGCAATAAATCTATTCCCTCAACGGGTAAAACCGAGACTGTTCCGATTGTCACAGGTCCTGACACTAAGTCTGATGACAAATTTACACAATGGAGAGGAACATTACCAAAGCAGCACTCTAACCCCTGAATAAGAACACTTTCATTAGAAGAAGATTTCTCAGAAAAAGGCAAAGTACCTGATAATAAAAGACTCTGAGAAGCTCCTGTGTCCCTTAAAATTTTAATAGGGGTGGGATTGGCTGAATCACCCAAGAGTGATATAGAACCCTTCAATATGAATGGTTCATAATTCTCCATATCAAAATCAGACTGGGATTTATTAGACCCAACAAATGTATTGCTTTCAATACATGACTGTGACCTGACATCTTGTAAATAAGAGCATTTGGAACAGGCCTGTATTGATTCTGTTGCCTATTTTGTAATTTGTAGCAAACAGAAATAACGTGTCCTTTTTTCTTGCAAAAGTTACACGTCGGAAGAGACAAGGATCTAGAATCAAACTTCTCTGAAGTCTGATTTTTGAAAGTTGTGTTAGTTTGAGTTTTAGAAGGGCTTTAATTAGGCGGAAATACTTTTCTGCCATTAAATTGTTGAGTAGAGGTCTTGTTAACAAAAGGACCTTTATGTGTCAAAGCTCGAGCAGCATTTTCCAAGGTTTCAATCTGATGCTCATCAAGATAAGTTTTAACATCATTATGGACACAGTTTTTGAACTCTTCAATTAATATAATTTGCTTGAGATTTTGATAATCTTGCTCGACTTTCTTTGCCAAACACCAAGAGTAAAAGTGATCTCATCAAAAACCTGACCTATACAAGCGCCAGTTGAAGGAATGCTGCCTTCTATAACACCATTCTCAAGATAATCACCCTGATTAGAATAAAGAGAATGAGTTGTTAAAAGAGGATCACTATGATGAATACCTTCTGATTAATCTAAACCAAGAGTAAAAGTGACCTCATCAAAAACCTGACCTTTACAAGCGTCAGTTGAAGGAATACTGGCTTTTTCAACACAAGCCTGACCCACGCAGGTGTCAGGTAAGGGAATACTGGCCTCAATAACATAAACCTGACCCATGCATATGTCAGCGAAGGGAATACTGCCCTTTTCAACTTCATTCTCAAGAGCTTTCTTTACCATAGCTCTATTAACTGTACAAGCTTGAAATATATCAGGGATTTCTTTTTTAATTGGATCAACTTTCTGATCCAAATTAGGCTTGTCAGTTACAGGTGGATTAACAACAACCTTGTCCTCAATTAAGTCGTTACCTAGCAATAAATCTATTCCCTCAACAGGTAAAACCGAGACCGTTCCGATTGTCACAGGTCCTGATACTAAGTCTGATGACAAATTTACACAATGGAGAAGAACATTAACAACGCCGCACTCTACTCCCTGAATAAGAACACTTTCATTAGAAGAAGACTTCTCAGAAAAAGGCAAAGTACCTGATAATAAAAGACTCTGAGAAGCTCCTGTGTCCCTTAAAATTTTAATAGGGGTGGGATTGGCTGAATCACCCAAGAGTGATATAGAACCCTTCGATATGAATGGTTCATAATTCTCCATATCAAAATCAGACTGGGACTTATTAGACCCAACAAATGTATTGCTTTCAATACATGACTGTGACCTTGACCTTTTGTAAATAAGAGCATTTGGAACAGGCCTGTCTTGATTATGATGCCTATTTTTCAATTTGTAGCAAACAGAAATAACGTGTCCTTTTTTCTTGCAAAAGTTACACGTCGGAAGAGACAAGGATCTAGAATCAAACTTCTCTGAAGTCTGATTTTTGAAAGTTGTGTTAGTTTGAGTTTTAGAAGGGCTTTAATTAGGCGGAAATACTTTTCTGCCATTAAATTGTTGAGTAGAGGTCTTGTTAACAAAAGGACCTTTATGTGTCAAAGCTCGAGCAGCATTTTCCAAGGTTTCAATCTGATGCTCATCAAGATAAGTTTTAACATCATTATGGACACAGTTTTTGAACTCTTCAATTAATATAATTTGCTTGAGATTTTGATAATCTTGCTCGACTTTCTTTGCCAAACACCATCTATCAAACAACTGCTCTTTTTGTCTAGCAAATTCGACATGAGTTTGTACAACTTCATTTCTGTAACTTCTAAATTTTTGCCTATAAGCTTCAGGAACTAACTCATAACCTCTTAAAATGCATTCTTTAACTACATCATAGTCACTACTTTGATGAACAGACAGTGAAGTGTAAATCTCGCTAGCCTTACCAGTAATTACACATTGTAGTAACTGAGTCCAATTCTCTCTTGGCCACTTTAAATTTACTGCAACTTTTTCAAAAGGAATGAAATATTTGTCTACTTTTCCTTTGAAAGGGGGCACTCATCTAATATTCCTTGCTAAATCAAAATTTTGATTTGAAGTATGATGGTGATTCTCACTTGCCAGCTCTAAATTCTTCCATTTTACACTGATATTCCTTTTCTTCCTTCTCTCTCTCTCGTTCAATTTGTTTTTCTTGTAACCTTTCCTGTCTCTCTCTCCTCTTTTTCAAATTGTAATTGTCTTTCTTTCTCCCTTACCTGTCTCTCTTTCTCCTGTTTTTAAATTGTAATTGTCTTTCTTTCTCCCTTTCCTGAAATTCCAGTTTCTTAAACTCTAATTCTCTCTCTCTCTCTCCTCTCTTTCAGATTGTAATTCTTTCTTTTTCCCGTTCTTGTCTTTCTCTTTCTTCTTTTTCATATTATAATTGTCTCTCTTACTCCTCTCTCTCTCTCTTTATCAATCCGCATCTGCTCTTTTTGTAATTCAATTTGTTTCTCTTTCTCCCTTTCCTGAAACTCCAGCTTCTTTAACTTTAAGTCCATCTGGAATTTTAATTCTAATTCCTTTAGTTTAATGTCAGAGTCTGATGCAGACTTACTGACTGGAATCAAAGCACTTTGTTCCAAAAGATCCTGTTCTACCAAATACTGGACCAAAATCTTTTTGATATCTTGTTTCGTTAAAGAAGCCTTCACTTCAGAAAGATCGTATTTTTTGGCAAGTTGAACCAACTCATCTTTTTAGAAAAGATCTAATTGCTCCTGGGTAGGATTAGAAAGAAATATTTCTACCTTAGATGTCATTTTGATACAAGCGTGTCAGTCTCACCAAAGATTTAAAATTTTCAAAAACTAGGGGAAATTCAAATTTTAATTCAAATTTATTTCAATCCCAGACGATAGCCACCAATTTCTATGTTACGTGCTTAGGCTCGAATAAGCAGCAACACAGAAAGAGTGAAAACTAACATGCTTGTATAAATTGAACAATGAATTTATTAAGTACAAATATTTTCATAAAGTAAATTAACTTACTGTTTTAGAGAATCAAATCCAACATTAATCCAATATAGAATTCACAAAAATAATCCACTAATGGAATTACAAGAGTCCTAATAAATAAATGTTCTAATAGTTCCAGGTTCGAATCTTGACGATTTAATCCAAAATGGCTGACAATGTCACGTGATGCAGTTCTTGTTTTCTTATCATCCAAATGAATTATGAGCACATGTTTTCTCCTCCAAATAGATAAATAAATCTTCTTTCTTCAATGAATTTACACAATGTCCAGAACAAAATAATTATAATTATAACTCAAACATAGATTACACAACTGTTAACTTAAAGTCCAGAGATTCTACTGAATTGTTCTATCCCAAACAACAGTTCTTATACTTGTTTTCTTAAGTAAACAAGTGACCGCGTGATTTTCTAGAAATAGAAGTTCATGGAAGTTCACAGAAAGATTCTGTCTTCATTAAATCACGTACGCTAGATATTTCCTAACTAAAAATGAAAAGTTGTCCTTGAAATTAACCAATAGTTTTAAAGGCCTGTTTATCAATCTGAAGCAAGGTCAGACAATGAGGTAAACAAGCCAAAGTCAGCCTATTTACAACTGAGTCTAGGTTAGCCTGAATTTTCTAGAAAAAATCTCCCAATTAATGAATATTAAACCTTATATGACAAATTTGGATTTAACAATTAAAAAAATAAATAATTTAAATCCAATAGCCGTAACAGCATGTATGTATGTATGTATGTATGTATGTATGTATGTATGTATGTATGTATGTATGTATGTATGTATGTATGTATGTATGTATGTATGTATGTATATGTGTAGATATGTGTGTAATTGATTTATATGTTTATAAGAACATGTATGTATGTATTTAAGTACATACATGTTGATGTATATTTGCGTCTGTGTCTGTCTGTAAGTACATATGTTCATGCGTATTATTACATGTGTGACTTGCTGTAAGTACATGTGTGTATTGTGTGAGTACATGTGTATTTCTGTATAAATATAAGTGCATGTGGGACACGCACCTACGTATAAATATGTTTGTGTCTTTGAGTCTTTGTTTCTATGTTTGCATGCGTATGTGTGTATTTCAATGCTCGTGTGCGCACATACCTATATATATATATATATATATATATATATATATATATATATATATATATGTGTGTGTGTGAGCTTGCGCACGTACACAGCTACCAGTTTGTTGATGTCCGTGTGTGCATGTACATATACATATGTTTTTGTTTGCGCTCGTCTACACATATTTGAGTATGTGTATATGTGAGTGTGCGTGTCCAGGTACGTGTGAATGTGGGTGTATGTGCGTCTGCACTGCTATGTATATATAGTGTGTTTATGAGTGCTTTCCCACGCTCGCGTATAGGTGCATGTTTGTCTCAGTTACTGTGTTCTAGCACGTAAGTATGTTGCAATCATTTTCTCATGCTTTAGATGTGTTTTTGTTAAATTTTCTATTTCACTTAAATAAAATCAATGCAGGTAGAATGTAGATCTTTTTGTACTGAAATGCATATTCGAGTTTCACATTAATGAAAACAAATATATTATTTCGAACAGTAAAATTTCTCTTTGAATGTCGTCAGAACTTATCTTTATCACAATCTCATCGCAATTATTCGAAGAACAGAAATCACCTGAAGTAATAATTCAGAGTAAAGAAGGCCATGATGACATAGCAGATGCAATTTCTACATTTAGTAATTTATGTCAAATATATATTTATATATATATATACATATATATATATATATATATATATATATATATATATATATATATATATATATATATATATATATATATATGACAGATTTCCAATGTCAGGCCCGCTGTCCAGTTACAACGTGAACAGTATAGAATATATAGTTTGCCAATTGAGGGGAACACACTATGGTAATTTCACAATATCCAGATTACAGCTCATACTCATCAACCATGGACAATGTTACCTTGTGACAATCTAATAAATCACTAAGTAAAAAATCTAAGACTGCCATTTCAACAGCTGACCCATACAGATTGGAGTTAGATCCAACTCTTAATAGGAAAACAAATTCATTTACTGGCATCACTGACAATGCAGTTAAATAACTGGGTCTGCTAAACTATTGACAATTCATAGATAACTGCATTCTATACAGCAAACAGTGAAATTAAATGTTAACTCACCTATATTTTCGGAAATAGCAGCGTTCCATTTCACACAAATATATGGAACTCGAATTATCCATATTATGCCTTGTAAAACCGTTAACTGGACTCAATCCAGATTGGAATGGCGTCCAATATTATCATGCTTAAACGTTAACAAATTTAAATTAGAAGTTACAAACAAAGCTCTTCCTACACATATTTTTCATATTAATTTTAAGGAACATTGAATTATAATTTCTTCACAACAAAGTAGATGGAGAATGTGTACTTTTATAAAAAAAAGAAATATGCAGCAGTTTTGAGATATGACAATGCATAACCTAAATAGAAGTTTAGTATAATTTCCTTGTTACAGCCTATGTTTATTTGAAAATGTAAGGCAACATCTTATTAAACAACTTTCTAAAGAATCGTTTTCCAACTGGTGTGTTTGTGACATGTTTAGAACGTTAATCAATTCGATTATGTCACATCTATATTAGTTTCTTGTATTTTAACCCTTATTTTACACATTTCCAAAGACCGGCTTCCCACATCTCATTTTGATCTATATTTTGCACTATTGACACATAAGAGTGAAACATCTAATTTAAAGTTTAGAAGATATAATTTAAATTTATCTGAATAGATAATGATGCAAGTATTTGAAGTACTCAAATCATTTACACCTTAAACTACGTGATATCTTTTCTTTCGAATAATCTCAATGAGAACGAGGTTAAGATAATTTCTGACGACATACAAAACAGAAATGTTATTGCTAGAAACTAAATCATTAATGTGAAACAGGACAATTCAATGGAGGAAATACGGGTCTAGATTCAAACTGTATTGCTTTTATTTAAGGGAAAATAAAACTTAACAAAACCACCAATTGAGCATGAGAAAATGATTGAAGCATACGTACGTGTTCTTCAACAGTAATGGAGACAGACCTGTATTTATAGACAAAACTGCGAACGCACTCCTATGCGTTTATTATATATATATATATATATATATATATATATATATATATATATATATATATATCAGCGCAGACGCACATAAACGTCCATTCACATACGTACCTGGACACCCACACACACATATACACATATATACATATGTGTGACGCACGCAAACAAAAACACATATATATATATATATATATATATATATATATATATATATATATATATATATATATATATATATATACGTACATGTACACGCGGGCACACATATACATGAACTTGAAAGAAATTAATCATAATATGCTTCTTCAGTAAATTAAGGAATTGGACACATTTCATTTCTATCTAACAGAAAACTTCTAAGTGAGAGAGAATATGATAATAAATTGAAATCGTTTCAGTTGAATGTAAATAATTTAATGAAAGTTACTTTATTTTTCTCTCTTAATCAATGTTGCGTATATAACTCGTTTTCAATGAGTTCTCTCACGCATGTCTGTACGTTCTCTTTTTTTTGGTGGCTATCTGGTGTACTGTAATTCCTTTAATGAGAAGATATGTTCTTTACTTTTCTGTATTTACGAGACATTAACTGAATGAAATCTGTTCTGAAGAGGAAATAAAGAAGAAAGTATGTATGTATGTATGTATGTATGTATGTATGTTTGTATGTATGTATGTATGTATGTATGTATGTATGTATGTATGTATGTATGTATGTATGTATGTATGTATGTATGTATGTATGTATATATATATGTATGTATGTAGGTTACACATACACATGGTTTGTTATTTAGAATATTTTAACAATCAAACGTCCCTTGGATAACCTTTCTTATTCTTACCTTTTATTCACTTTGTTATGACGCCCTTGTTTGGAAATATATTACTAGTTATATAAAAGATATAGTGACAGAGACAACATATGTCAACTTGAAACGAACCTGTTGACGTCGATCTCAAGATTGCAGACACAGTCCATCGAACTTGTCAACATACTCGAGCAGATGACTATCAAATGAAGCAGGAAGGTGAATTTTCAAAATGACAACTGTAATAGCAAGAATCAATAAATATGTTATGTCGTATTTAAAGTTCATAAATATGTGCAATGATATGCATATTGAAACAGCAATTACAAAGGGTACAAGTAGATCAATCGATCTATCTAAATATCTTTCTATTTATCTTTCCCTTTCTGTCTTTATTTCGCTCTCTCTGTATACATACATACATACATACATACATACATACATACATACATATATATATATATATATATATATATATATATATATATATATATATATATATATATATATATATATATATATATATATATATATATAGAAACAGTCGTCAAGAAACTCTGGTTTAATTTATAAAATAATGCTGTTTCTTAATACTGATCTGTATTATGTATTAGTTTTAATTTCCAACCCGAAGACTCATACTCTACTAAGTGCATCAAATATCCTGAAACAGAAACCTAATGCAAAACGCTAGCTCGACGTAAAAAAAACCTAAAACTTTCTAAATTACAATTACAGGACAATTTATTTTGGTAACGATCACTAAGGGCATATGTGCACAATGTTATGATACAGTCTCATCTATACTGCAATTATAATGTATGCACATATAAATACAATAATTGGTTTGAGATATATATTCCACCAATATATTAGACATCAGAAGGCATATAATAATTAAATTTTTACATGACTATAATCGATTTGCAAACCATTTCGAAAATCTGATTGTCTGCTCTTTCTTCCTTAAACGTGTGTAATAATAATAATAAAAATCATGATACTACTACTATTATTACAATTACTACTAGTAATAATAATATTAATAATAATAATAATAATAATAATAATTTTTAAAATAATAATGATGATAATGATAATAAAAATCATGATACTACTACTACTATTACAATTACTACTATTAATAATAATATTAATAATAATAATAATAATAATAATAATTATTATTATTATTATTTTTAAAATAATAATGATGATAATGATAATAAAAATCATGATACTACTACTACTATTACAATTACTACTATTAATAACAATAATAATAATAATAATAATAATAATAATAATAATAATAATAATTATTATTATTATTTTTAAAATAATAATGATGATAATGATAATAAAAATCATGATACTACTACTATTATTACAATTACTAATATTAATAATAATATTAATATTCATTATGATGAAGACTTTGCATTGCGGCTAATCTCAAGGAGTAATCAACACTTTACAACATAAAAAAAAACCATAGACAAAAAAATATATGTAACAATATGATTAAAAAGTAACACCATAGACATAACAAAATATGTAACAATATGATTAAAAAGTAACACCATAGACATAACAAAATATGTAACAATATGATTAAAAAGTAACACCATAGACATAACAAAATATGTAACAATATGATTAAAAAGTAACACCATAGACATAACAAAATATGTAACAATATGATTAAAAAGTAACACCATAGACATAGCAAAATATGTAACAATATGATTAAAAAGTAACACCATAGACATAGCAAAATATGTAACAATATGATTAAAAAGTAACACCATAGACATAACAAAATATGTAACAATATGATTAAAAAGTAACACCATAGACATAACAAAATATGTAACAATATGATTAAAAAGTAACACCATAGACATAACAAAATATGTAACAATATGATTAAAAAGTAACACCATAGACATAACAAAATATGTAACAATATGATTAAAAAGTAACACCATAGACATAACAAAATATGTAACAATATGATTAAAAAGTAACACCATAGACATAACAAAATATGTAACAATATGATTAAAAAGTAACACCATAGACATAACAAAATATGTAACAATATGATTAAAAAGTAACACCATAGACATAACAAAATATGTAACAATATGATTAAAAAGTAACACCATAGACATAACAAAATATGTAACAATATGATTAAAAAGTAACACCATAGACATAACAAAATATGTAACAATATGATTAAAAAGTAACACCATAGACATAACAAAATATGTAACAATATGATTAAAAAGTAACACCATAGACATAACAAAATATGTAACAATATGATTAAAAAGTAACACCATAGACGTAAAAAATATATGTAACAATATGATTAAAAAGTAACACCATAGACATAACAAAATATGTAACAATATGATTAAAAAGTAACACCATAGACATAACAAAATATGTAACAATATGATTAAAAAGTAACACCATAGACATAACAAAATATGTAACAATATGATTAAAAAGTAACACCATAGACATAACAAAATATGTAACAATATGATTAAAAAGTAACACCATAGACATAACAAAATATGTAACAATATGATTAAAAAGTAACACCATAGACATAACAAAATATGTAACAATATGATTAAAAAGTAACACCATAGACATAACAAAATATGTAACAATATGATTAAAAAGTAACACCATAGACATAACAAAATATGTAACAATATGATTAAAAAGTAACACCATAGACATAACAAAATATGTAACAATATGATTAAAAAGTAACACCATAGACATAACAAAATATGTAACAATATGATTAAAAAGTAACACCATAGACATAACAAAATATGTAACAATATGATTAAAAAGTAACACCATAGACATAACAAAATATGTAACAATATGATTAAAAAGTAACACCATAGACATAACAAAATATGTAACAATATGATTAAAAAGTAACACCATAGACATAACAAAATATGTAACAATATGATTAAAAAGTAACACCATAGACATAACAAAATATGTAACAATATGATTAAAAAGTAACACCATAGACATAACAAAATATGTAACAATATGATTAAAAAGTAACACCATAGACATAACAAAATATGTAACAATATGATTAAAAAGTAACACCATAGACATAACAAAATATGTAACAATATGATTAAAAAGTAACACCATAGACATAACAAAATATGTAACAATATGATTAAAAAGTAACACCATAGACATAACAAAATATGTAACAATATGATTAAAAAGTAACACCATAGACATAACAAAATATGTAACAATATGATTAAAAAGTAACACCATAGACATAACAAAATATGTAACAATATGATTAAAAAGTAACACCATAGACATAACAAAATATGTAACAATATGATTAAAAAGTAACACCATAGACATAACAATATATGTAACAATATGATTAAAAAGTAACACCATAGACATAACAAAATATGTAACAATATGATTAAAAAGTAACACCATAGACATAACAAAATATGTAACAATATGATTAAAAAGTAACACCATAGACATAACAAAATATGTAACAATATGATTAAAAAGTAACACCATAGACATAACAAAATATGTAACAATATGATTAAAAAGTAACACCATAGACATAACAAAATATGTAACAATATGATTAAAAAGTAACACCATAGAGATAACAAAATATGTAACAATATGATTAAAAAGTAACACCATAGACATAACAAAATATGTAACAATATGATTAAAAAGTAACACCATAGACATAACAAAATATGTAACAATATGATTAAAAAGTAACACCATAGACATAACAAAATATGTAACAATATGATTAAAAAGTAACACCATAGACATAACAAAATATGTAACAATATGATTAAAAAGTAACACCATAGACATAACAAAATATGTAACAATATGATTAAAAAGTAACACCATAGACATAACAAAATATGTAACAATATGATTAAAAAGTAACACCATAGACATAACAAAATATGTAACAATATGATTAAAAAGTAACACCATAGACATAACAAAATATGTAACAATATGATTAAAAAGTAACACCATAGACATAACAAAATATGTAACAATATGATTAAAAAGTAACACCATAGACATAACAAAATATGTAACAATATGATTAAAAAGTAACACCATAGACATAACAATATATGTAACAATATGATTAAAAAGTAACACCATAGACATAACAAAATATGTAACAATATGATTAAAAAGTAACACCATAGACATAACAAAATATGTAACAATATGATTAAAAAGTAACACCATAGACATAACAAAATATGTAACAATATGATTAAAAAGTAACACCATAGACATAACAAAATATGTAACAATATGATTAAAAAGTAACACCATAGACATAACAAAATATGTAACAATATGATTAAAAAGTAACACCATAGAGATAACAAAATATGTAACAATATGATTAAAAAGTAACACCATAGACATAACAAAATATGTAACAATATGATTAAAAAGTAACACCATAGACATAACAAAATATGTAACAATATGATTAAAAAGTAACACCATAGACATAACAATATATGTAACAATATGATTAAAAAGTAACACCATAGACATAACAAAATATGTAACAATATGATTAAAAAGTAACACCATAGACATAACTAAATATGTAACAATATGATTAAAAAGTAACACCATAGACATAACAAAATATGTAACAATATGATTAAAAAGTAACACCATAGACATAACAAAATATGTAACAATATGATTAAAAAGTAACACCATAGACATAACAAAATATGTAACAATATGATTAAAAAGTAACACCATAGACATAACAAAATATGTAACAATATGATTAAAAAGTAACACCATAGACATAACAAAATATGTAACAATAGGATTAAAAAGTAACACCATAGACATAACAAAATATGTAACAATAGGATTAAAAAGTAACACCATAGACATAACAAAATATGTAACAATAGGATTAAAAAGTAACACCATAGACATAACAAAATATGTAACAATAGGATTAAAAAGTAACACCATAGACATAACAAAATATGTAACAATATGATTAAAAGTAACACCATAGACATAACAAAATATGTAACAATATGATTAAAAAGTAACACCATAGACATAACAAAATATGTAACAATATGATTAAAAAGTAACACCATAGACATAACAAAATATGTAACAATATGATTAAAAAGTAACACCATAGACATAACAAAATATGTAACAATATGATTAAAAAGTAACACCATAGACATAACAAAATATGTAACAATATGATTAAAAAGTAACACCATAGACATAACAAAATATGTAACAATATGATTAAAAAGTAACACCATAGACATAACAAAATATGTAACAACATGATTAAAAAGTAACACCATAGACATAACAAAATATGTAACAACATGATTAAAAAGTAACACCATAGACATAACAAAATATGTAACAATATGATTAAAAAGTAACACCATAGACATAACAAAATATGTAACAGTATGATTAAAAAGTAACACCATAGACATAACAAAATATGTAACAATATGATTAAAAAGTAACACCATAGACATAACAAAATATGTAACAATATGATTAAAAGTAACACCATAGACATAACAAAATATGTAACAATATGATTAAAAAGTAACACCATAGACATAACAAAATATGTAACAATATGATTAAAAAGTAACACCATAGACATAACAAAATATGTAACAATATGATTAAAAAGTAACACCATAGACATAACAAAATATGTAACAATATGATTAAAAAGTAACACCATAGACATAACAAAATATGTAACAATATGATTAAAAAGTAACACCATAGACATAACAAAATATGTAACAATATGATTAAAAAGTAACACCATAGACATAACAAAATATGTAACAATATGATTAAAAAGTAACACCATAGACATAACAATATATGTAACAATATGATTAAAAAGTAACACCATAGACATAACTAAATATGTAACAATATGATTAAAAAGTAACACCATAGACATAACTAAATATGTAACAATATGATTAAAAAGTAACACCATAGACATAACAAAATATGTAACAATATGATTAAAAAGTAACACCATAGACATAACAAAATATGTAACAATATGATTAAAAAGTAACACCATAGACATAACAAAATATGTAACAATATGATTAAAAAGTAACACCATAGACATAACAAAATATGTAACAATAGGATTAAAAAGTAACACCATAGACATAACAAAATATGTAACAATAGGATTAAAAAGTAACACCATAGACATAACAAAATATGTAACAATAGGATTAAAAAGTAACACCATAGACATAACAAAATATGTAACAATATGATTAAAAGTAACACCATAGACATAACAAAATATGTAACAATATGATTAAAAAGTAACACCATAGACATAACAAAATATGTAACAATATGATTAAAAGGTAAGCACCGTGAAATTATTGAACATATATCATGATGAAAATATTTAAAGTGGGAAAATTATTTGGTCTTTAAGTTTGTTCTTTCATCCGAAATACATGAGTTTTACTACATAAGACTACACGTATAAGCAATCATAAAATGCTAAATGCATTTAATAATATTTCAACTGTATATACTTGCATCATGTGTTGATTAGATGAATTTGATTAACAAATCACTACTTCCGTTGTAATCGAAATCGTATTAACACAACAACAAAATGTTAACAAAAGGCATCTATCTATATCGTTTTCAAAATTTAAATATGGTTTTAACAATAGCCAAAACGCTTAGAATGTTTAACTGTACAAACATGTTTTGATAACTTAAAAAGAAGATTTATTTATAGCTACATCAGATTGTAATATTCTTACTACTCTAGATTTAAGCGAAAGATTACATATAAAAAGTGCAACGGCTTAAAACTTCCACTCAACGATACAAAACACCTTTACGATGTACCTTGAATTAGCAAGTAAAATAAAGTAAAATAAAGTAGTAAAATAAAGTATTAGAAATTATTCCCATCCTCTAATACTATGCATGCATGTTTCTCTTATAGAACTATTTACTTCACGTCTGAAATTACTGTACTTTATTGTTAATAGGAACTTTTAGTGCAGTTAAAAAAGATAAGTTCCTGTAATTGTTATTGGTGTTGATGATTTGTGTATATAATCTTGTGTTGATGTGGGATTCTACGGTACAGATTGAAACATAAAGTGGCTTGAAAAATACAAGATCTCCATTAAATACAAAATACATTATCACAAATCAAACATACATAACTTTTTTCAATATTAAATATGCGGATGCCTGAGAGAGAGAGAGAGAGAGAGAGAGAGAGAGAGAGAGAGAGAGAGAGAGAGAATATTCGTACGTGTATTATCCATCAAAGATATATGCACTATTTTGTCAAAAGCGCATATTTATTACCGATAAGACGAGTTTGCTTCCATAAATGATCAACTTCAGCCAGATGGGAGGATCTCTAAAGTGGTGGATTAGTCCCAGGCGTGTTATGTCCCAATCAAGTCAAATTGAAGGACAATTAGTCAAAACATACATCGATAAGCCATTTAATAACAGCAAGATATATATTCATATAATACTGTTATTGCCCTAAAGAACAGTTGCAGACAAAACCGTTTTGGGGGATATATATATATATATATATATATATATATATATATATATATATATATATATATATATATATATATATATCTTCTTTTCCTACGTTAATACCGGATATATTTCATCGTGTGGTACAAAAAACGTGATATTTTAACGAGTGGCAAAGCCACGAGTTTAAATATGTCGTTTTTTGTACCACAAGATGAAATATATCCGGTATTAACGTAGGAAAAGAAAATTTTCTTTTTATTATATACTTTTTTTTTGTTTGTTTTAGAACCCAACGAGTCACTTCTTAGTAGCGCCCTTAAAAAAAATGAAAAAAAACATTAACTACTAGAAGTATAGTGTTGGGAGCGACGGCAAAGAGTTCTCAAGAAAGGAGACATGATTCATTTTCATTTGTCACATTTAATTTATTATTTGGTTTATCAATGAAATAAATACTTTAATGCCACTTATTACATACAAAACAAACCCCAACAAACCAGCAGAACATTTTCAATGTGTGAGTGTCAACGGTCGGTCTTGTACTGAAGTATATATATATATATATATATATATATATATATAGAGAGAGAGAGAGAGAGAGAGAGAGAGAGAGAGAGAGAGAGATATTGGATTCGACTGTAACGTATCTTTAACGATATTTCAATAATATTATTGCGATATCTGCAGTGTGGCGATTTAAAGTGTTGATCAACACTGGAGCATCATGTCGCAGACACGTATCATATTGTGGAACCCAGTCACATTATCCTGATAACAGGCCGATCAATCCTATTTCTAACCTCTTAATGCTGTTAGCCTAGTGTGTCAACTGCTACAACCATTTTATAAGTCTTTGGTATGACTCCGCTGGGGTTCGAAATCGCGACCTACCACATTCGAGGCTCACGCTCTGACAACTAGACCACTGGAGCGATCAATACTAGTACGTATTATGAAGTGTCGGTATCTAACACTGTATTTCGTTTCGTTCATTTTCAATTACAAAGTTAATCATAAAGTTATCGTGCATGACACTCTTATTCAACCTGTTTCAGTATTCTAATAGAATTATTGAACAAAACATTGGGTGGATTCCTTTCCCATAATTAAACCTTTAGTTAAAACTTTTTCTAACTTTATGTTTAAATAAATTCCTGATATTCATGTAGAACGTAGGTGTCAGTTTGTATTTCAGATTTTGCCGAATACATTACAGTGCGTACAGCAAATTATGGGATTTCACGAAAAACAACACAAAAATGTGGTGGAAATCGCCCAGCTGTAAAAAAAAAAACATTGAGAGCGAGACCATGGTGAACGTGTATTGCTATTATTACACTACTAACTTCAATAGCTAACATCCGTTTTATATGAATTGCCGGTACAATGGAATTATGAGCGCAGTATATAACATGCATTTATGCCAATCGTGGTCATTACATATTTCTGAAGGAAGATACAACCCAGTTTAGTAATGTTTCCGTTTCCCTTTAACAATTTGCATTTTAAACAATAGTTTAATTTATCGTTGGCAAAATATCTCTAATCTATGGTAACTAAAAGAACGTATGGTTCTTATGAAAAACTTCGTCTTCATTTTCCTGTATAATTATTTGTATTCATGTGCAGATAACAATGTTTCTTATAATGATTGCCTCTTAGTTCCCAAAGGACTGAACTATTACATAAAAGAGCTTAAATTGTTGTATTTTTTTATTTTAATTTTAATTTAATTACGTTTTAATTTTAGTTATATATTTTCTGTCAGCCTAGCACATAATTACGACAATGAATCCGCACAATTAGCAAATTACGTATTCACAATGGCCAAGGATACTCTCAACACATTCAAAGTTGTAGCGTTGTTTTAAAACCTGACGTTATATTGACGAAGCATCATAATCAAAGATTTGGATAACTATCTTCAAAACGTATAAGCTCCCAAATATCGGTCCTTGTGTAACTACCAGTATAAACAGATCATTATATTTACACCTATAAGAGCTGTTGTTGGTTTTGTGTAACTACCAGTACATACACATCATTATATTTACACCTGTTAGTGCTGCTGTTTCTTTATGTAAGTCATTTGTAATTTACTACAATTTGAGTCTGATTTAACGTCTGGGAGGTTTTGACACAGTATTTACCTTTTTTCTTCATCAACTTGCACAATAACAATAAAACCTCGAACGCATTAGACGTTATTAGGTTTTATTTTTATATGTATAATGTAGCATTCCTGCCAATTGCAATGAAACCAAAAACCATATATATATATATATATATATATATATATATATATATATATATATATATATATATATATATATATATATTGTTACGTGCTTAGGCTCGAATAAGCAGCAACACAGAAAGAGTGAAAACTAACAAGCTTGTATAAATTGAACAATGAATTTATTAAGTACAATTATTTTCATAAAATAAATAAACTTACAGTTTTTAAGAATCAAATCCAACATTAATCCAATATAGAATTCACAAAAATAATCCACTAATGGAATTGCAAATAAATAAATGTTCTAATAGTTCCAGGTTCGAATCTTGACGATGTAATCCAAAATGGCTGACAATGTCACGTGATGCAGTTCTTGTTTTTTAATCATCCAAATGAATTATGAGCACACGTTTTCTTCTCCAAATAGATAATAAATCCTCTTTCTTCAATGAATTGACACAAAGTCCAGAACAAGATAACTCAAAAAGAAAATACACAACTACTATCTTTAAAGCCCAAAATTATACTGATTTGTTCTATCCCAAACAACAGTTCTTATACTTGTTTTTTTCAGTAAACAAGTGACCGCGTGATTTTCTAGAAATAGATAGAAGTTCATGGAAGGTCACAGAAAGAATCTGCCTTTACTAAAGTCACCTACTAAAAGAATGATCCAGAAGAAAAACCATCCCCAATATCTAAAAATAAAAGTTATCCTTGAAATTAACCAATAGTATTTAAGACCTGTTTATCAATCTAAAGCAAGGTCAGATAAAGAGATAACCAAGCCAAGGTCAGCCTGTTTACAACTAGAGAACAGGTCAACCTGAATTTTCCAGAAAAATTTCCCATTCAATGAATATTAAACCCAAAATGACAAATTTGGATTTAATAATTAAAAATAAATAAATTAAATCCAATAGCCGTAACTATATATATATATATATATATATATATATATATATATATATATATATATATATATATATATATATATATATATATATATATATAAAGACTGTTTTTATAATAATACGGTTATAGTTTCTTTCATTTTTTTATTCTCTTAAAACTCTTTTAATTTTACTATGGAAAGGAAAAATGCATAAAATATCATTCTTAAAAATGAAAAATGAATATATTGCAGGAAACTTTACGTTTTCTATGTTAATATTTCGCATGTAAGTAATTAGATATAACTATTAAAGCAGGAACTTGCAACTTTAACCTCATTTTGTACAAGTGCTTTTTCTTCTCACTGTTATTGTACACTTCTCTAAGCTTTAAACAAAAAGATAAACGCCAGAACAAATAATATAACAATGGTGAGTTTAGCACTGATCCAAGCCCTAAACCCTGATCACGAGTGCTGGAAAGAACGTTACAATAGCTACGCCCAGACAAATGAATCTCTATGTACAGTTATTAAAAGGTGAAAGAGAAGTCAAAAATGTTTGCAGTTTACGGGTGATAATGGAAAAAAAGGCAACATTAAGTATTATTGGTGCAAACAAATATTTACGATACGGTGTGTTGAGGATGTTACACGCGTGTCAATGATAAATGTACATAATGTATTTAGTTATCAGGATTCTTAAGCCATTTGAAATATTGTTTTTGAAACTGGAGAGCACAGACGTCTGTTGAGGTCAGCAATGTTCAACCAATTTGGTTAAGGGACTAGAAAAGGTGTCCTAAAATTGCCTCTCCTATAAACTAACTGGCCGGCTAACTGTGGTTGACAGATGACCATTAATGCGGTCGACACCATAACTATAAACAAAACAACCTCATTTTCGGCACATGGAACATAAGCACGCTGAGGGATAAATCTTTGCAACCAGAATAAACCGAAATCTTGAATTCAAGTTCAATTACATTGCACTACTAATGTAGCATCCTGAATAGTTCTTCATCCGTCCATGATGACGCCATCAATATGAATAGTTTTACATATATGGCAATTATTTTTCTACATGAATGCATGCGTTTATGTGAAAGGTAATTGATTGTCAAGTGATGATATACACCTGCGATGACCTGGCCACCTCATCCTTTCGAGTTCCACTAAATCAATCTTAAACTAGTAACCATGTTCGTTTATAAAAGTGTATGTCATGTATTGCGCCTTTCATGTTGTTTGTGTATGCATCGTATCAGTAAAAGGAGGAAATCTGGAAGCACAAAATTGACATAATATTTCTTTTTTATTTTCTTTTCCTGGCGTGACCTGTTCAATTTATTTTGTTTAAAATAACAAACAAAAATAAAAACGAAAACCCAAAACTCTTCGAGTAGTATAAATCTACATTTGCTTTGCTCTTTTCACACCCTCTCAAATATAGTGTAGGAAGGAAATGGAGAGAGAGAGAGAGAGAGAGAGAGAGAGAGAGAGAGAGAGAGAGAGAGACAGAAAGACAGACACTCAGACAGACAGACAATCAAACATACAGTCAGACAAAGAAAGATAGAAAAAGACAGACACACAGAGAGGAAGGAGGAGGGAGACCATCTTCATTAACTTCTCTTTGACAGTAATGTGGCATGTGGCTTGGGAATCTAATCGTGCTAAAGATGTATTTTCGGCCTGTGGTATGGTCCTCTAAACAATTACATTTCTTATTTGGCAAACAAATATTCGGTTCCCGCATAGAAACCCAATATCACAAGTATGTCGCCCGCACTTCAGTGGTTGCATAATCATGATAAACTCACTGTGAGAACGGAAGAAAAGCAAGTTCTCTTGGTTGAAAGATCGAATCGCATGGATTGGACGAAAATAATAAGCAACTGCATTAAGACTATGTTTGTTTCTTACAAGTTTATTTAAGTACTTTCTTGCAATCATTCGGGAGTTAATCGTCATCGGTCGAGAATCAACTGTATCCTTGTACACACTAAATCCACACTACAAAAGATGCGCACTAATCAAGCCGCAAAGGGCTTAAAATATAACACCTTAAGATAGCATCATATGTTCGCCATTATCCCAAAATTACTTTTATTTTAAAAGGGGCTATCACCAGTTAGTATCTAATTTTGAAAAGGCGACCTATTTGGGGTGAAATTGTTGCATTTCAAACATTCATTGTGGATAGAATACTAGCACACTTATATGCTAATTTAATGTTATGTGGCTGTCGTTTCCTTGGATATGTAATTTTGGAAATTATATAAGACCTAAGCACATTGCTGACAAAAGTACTGCTACGTTGTGCTTAAGAAACAATACCTGCTTCTGAAATTGCATTGAATGAATTACCAACGGTATTGCGTGTGAAAATGTTAACGTCTCCTTTTTAAACAATTAGCTTTAGAAGAATAAGGTGATACATATAATGCGATTGCAATGACTCAATCTCCTAGGACTTGCTTATAAATGTTAGGCAATTGCCTCCAAACAAACACCACCTAACTGTTCATAGTTCACGTGAAAATAGAGAGTCACTAGCATTACATACATACATACATACATACATACATACATACATACATACATACATACATACATACATACATACATACATACATACATACATACATACATACATACATACACTGGTTTCGATATGTCCTCTTTTACAACACATTCCATAATAAAACTCGTGTAGGATCTATGAAGAGCAACTATATTCTTTCTTAAACATTTGTAATAGGCAGAAACCTTCATGAGGAGATATGGCGTACTAGGAAATGCATTTCTGATCAGCGTTCTGTTCAAGTGTCACTGCATATGTTGTCAAGACATTTGAGCGAATATAGCCGGGAATTTGTTATCTAAGCATTGACAACAATTAAGGTGATTCATTTGTAAAGAATAAATATCATAGGCTTTGCATATAGGGGAAAAACAATAATATACACGTGCGTTTTGGGACATTCGACTACACGTGCAAGCACTCATAAACTGCTGAATGCATTCAATAAACATTTCAGCATGATTTATGTTCTATAATTTCATGGTGTTTACTTTTTAATCATATCGCTATAGTTACGTGCTTAGGCTCGAATAAGCAGCAACACAGAAAGAGTGAAAACTAACAAGCTTGTATAACTTTAACAATGATTTCATTAAGTACAATTATTTTCATAAAATAAATAAACTTACAGTTTTAGAGAATCAAATCAAACATTAATTCAATATAGAATTCACAAAAATAATATACTAATGGAATTGCAAGAGTCCTGATAAATAAATGTTCTAATAGTTCAAGGTTCAAATCTTGACGATGTAATCCAAAATGGCTGACAATGTCACGTGATGCAGTCCTTGTTTAATTTATCATCCAAATGAATTATGAGCACATGTTTACTCCTCCAAATAGATAATAAATCCTCTTTCTTCAATGAATTTACACAAAGTCCAGAACAAAATAATTAATATTAACACTCAAACATGAATTACACAACTAATATCTTAAAGCCCAAAATTCTACTACTGTTAGCTTCCAAAACACAGCTATATATATATGTAATTCCCTCGTAAACAAAAAGGAATCATGTGATTCTGGAAGGTCATAGAAAGAAGCTACCTTCTCCAAGTCACGTACTGAAAGAATGTACCAGAAGAAAAATCAGCCACTAATTACTAAAAATAAAAAGTTGCCCCCGAAATTAACCAATAGTTTTAGATGCTTGTTGACAATATCTAAAGCAGGGTCAGATAAAGAGGTAACCAAGCCAAGGTCAGCCTATTTACAACTAGAATCTAGGTCAACCTGAATTTTCTAGAAAAAATCTCCCAATTAATGAATAAATATTAAACACTAAATGACAAATTTGGATTTAACAATAAAAAATAAATAAATTAAATCCAATAGCCGTAACACCTTCCCCCATAAAATAAAAAGAAAGGTTTATAAGATGAAACTTTCTTTTTATCACAAACCAATTTACATCTAAGGTTATAAATTTCACAATATAATGAATTGTTATACACAGGAAAAACGTCTGCAATTATATTATCAAGAAATAGCCTCAACCTTTTAACTTGTCCATGTCCCACAAAATGTCCTAGGAAAGGCACACTAGCAAAGCAGAACTCACGTTTAGACAAATTAATTGTCAAACATACATTAGTGAGTCTGTCAAAGAATTTTCGAAGTGTTGCCAGATGTTCTCTCCAGGTGTCGCTGTAGATGATGACGTCACAATTTTCTAGACCAGAGATGATCATTTTTATGAGACGTTGAATTGGACTTTCTTTATATTGGTAGAGTCCATTTGGAGTCACAATGTTGAGTTTTCCTTTGCTCTTTCCATAGTGGAATCTGCCAAAATCCTTTCAGAAGGTCAAATTTTGGTGACATACTTGGCATTCCCAATTCTTTCAATACAATTGTCAATTCTTGGTAATGGGAATGAATCTGTTTTTTTTCACTCTGTTCACCTTCCTTTAATCAGTGCACATACGGAAAGTTTTATCTGGTTTAGGAACAAGTATGCATAATTAACTCAAATCACTTTTACTGGGATTGATAAAATCATTCCTCAGCAAATATTGAATTTCCTTTTTCAAGTATTCCTGTTTGAGTGGACTCGTCCAGCATGGATGCTAATTGGAATTTTCAATTTCAACGTCAAGAAAATTTTTGTTTGTCCTTGTAAGAATATCTGGACATAAATGCTCATATAATAATCACTTTCAGTTGATTTCTTTCTTGCACTTGCAACTGTGAAAGTTTCTGGTCTAGATTTTTTATAATTTTTGAATTCCATCAATTTGTCGCTCCAATGTCAGTAGAATCCGATGATATTTCTTCACTAAGTCGGACAGGCACAACTAAATTAATTACATATTTAACATGGCTATCTCTTTCAATATACTGGTACTCCTATAATTAATTTAGATCCCAGGAGCACTAAAACTATAATTTAACTAATTCATTTTCTTCTTAACTTTGTACGGGCCATAATATCTAATTTGAAGAAAAGTAAGAAGACTGAACAAGAGTAACACAACTCCATTATCAGACTCAAAAGTTCTCTCCCTTGTAGTTCTTTCAAACCATAGTTTCATTTTTAACTTTAATTGATTACTTGACTTGGTCTTAGGTAAGGGATCTACACAATCTGCCATAATTCTACCAAATGATTCGCCAAAGGCAGGAATAGGTTGCAGATGAGCCTTAGGTATCTTCTGATTGGTTTTTCCTACCATTTGACAAGTATGACAAGATCTACAGTATTTGGCAACATCACTTTTGATTTTTGGCCAATAGCAGTGAGTCAAGATATTGTGATACATTTTATTAATCCCTAAATGACCAGCCAAAAGAGTTTCATGGGCCAAATTAAGTGTTTCCTGTCTGTAAGGTTTTGGAACTACTATTTGATAGTTCACTGACCACTCATCACCAACAGATACCTCGGGAGGTCTCCATTTTCTCATAAGAATTCCATTTTTAATGAAATAACAGACAGAAACTTCAGTGACTTCATTCTCATTTATGACCCATTGAAACAAACAGGAGATCTCAAGATCTTTTTCCTGTTCAACGACAAGTAACTGTCGTTTATCACCCTGATTAAGAGAATGAGTTATTAAAAGAGGATCACTATGATCAATACCTTCTGATTGATCTAAACCAAGAGTAAAAGTGATCTCATCAAAAACCTGACCTATACAAGCGCCAGTTGAAGGAATGCTTCCTTCTATAACACCATTCTCAAGATAATCACCCTGATTAGAATAAAGAGAATGAGTTGTTAAAAGAGGATCACTATGATGAATACCTTCTGATTAATCTAAACCAAGAGTAAAAGTGACCTCATCAAAAACCTGACCTTTACAAGCGTCAGTTGAAGGAATACTGGCTTTTTCAGCACAAGCCTGACCCACGCAGGTGTCAGATAAGGGAATACTGGCCTCAATAACATAAACCTGACCCATGCATATGTCAGCGAAGGGAATACTGCCCTTTTCAACTTCATTCTCAAGAGCTTTCTTTACCATAGCTCTATTAACTGTACAAGCTTGAAATATATCAGGGATTTCTTTTTTAATTGGATCAACTTTCTGATCCAAATTAGGCTTGTCAGTTACAGGTGGATTAACCACAACCTTGTCCCCAATTAAGTCGTTACCTAGCAATAAATCTATTCCCTCAACAGGTAAAACCGAGACCGTTCCGATTGTCACAGGTCCTGATACTAAGTCTGATGACAAATTTACACAATGGAGAAGAACATTAACAACGCCGCACTCTACTCCCTGAATAAGAACACTTTCATTAGAAGAAGACTTCAAAGAAAACGGCAAAGTACCTGATAATAAAAGACTCTGAGAAGCTCCTGTGTCCCTTAAAATTTTAATAGGGGTGGGATTGGCTGAATCACCCAAGAGTGATATAGAACCCTTCGATATGAATGGTTCATAATTCTCCATATCAAAATCAGACTGGGACTTATTAGACCCAACAAATGTATTGCTTTCAATACATGACTGTGACCTTGACCTCTTGTAAATAAGAGCATTTGGAACAGGCCTGTCTTGATTATGATGCCTATTTTTCAATTTGTAGCAAACAGAAATAACGTGTCCTTTTTTCTTGCAAAAGTTACACGTCGGAAGAGACAAGGATCTAGAATCAAACTTCTCTGAAGTCTGATTTTTGAAAGTTGTGTTAGTTTGAGTTTTAGAAGGGCTTGAATTAGGCGGAAATTCGTTTCTGCCATTAAATTGTTGAGTAGAAGTCTTGTTAACAAAAGGAACTTTCTGTGTCAAAGAATATTCGTCAGCAGCTCGAGCAGCATTTTCAAAGGTTTCAATCTGATGCTCCTCAAGATAAGTTTTAACATCACTATGGACACAGTTTTTGAACTCTTCAATTAATATAATTTCCTTGAGATTTTGATAATCTTGCTCAACTTTCTTGGCTAAACACCATCTATCAAACAACTGCTCATTTTGTCTAGCAAATTCGACATGAGTTTGTCTAGCTTCTTTTCTGTAATTTCTGATTTTTTGTCGATAAGCTTCAAGAACTAACTCATAACCTCTTAAAATGCATTCTTTAACTTCGTCATAATCACTGCTTTGCTGAACAGACAGTGCAGTGTAAATCTCACTAGCCTTACCAGTAATTACACATTGTAGTAAATGAGTCCAATTCTCTCTTGGCCACTTTAAATTTTCTGCAACTTTTTCAAAAAGAATGAAATATTTATCTACTTCTTTATCTTTGAAAGGGGGCACTAATCTAATATTCCTTTCTCAATCAAAATTTTGATTTGAAGTATGATGGTGATTCTCACTTGCCAGCTCTAATTCTTTCATTTTACACTGATATTCCCTTTCTTCCTTCTCTCTCTCTCTCTCTCGTTTAATTTGTTTTTCTTGTAACCTTTCCTGTCACACTCTCTCCTCTTTTTCAAATTGTAATTGTCTTTCTTTCTCTCTTTCCTGAAATTCCAGTTTCTTAAACTCTAATTCAGATTGTAATTGTCTTTCTTTCTCCTTTTCTTGTCTCTCTTTTTCTTCTTTTTCATATTGTAATTGTCTCTCTTTCTCCTCTCTCTCTTTATCAATCCGCATTTGCTCTTTCTGTAATTCAATTTGTTTCTCTTTCTCCCTTTCCTGAAATTCCAGTTTTTTAACTCTAATTCACTCTCTCTCTCTCTCTCTGAAATTCCAGCTTCTTAAACTCTAATTCCATGTTGAATTTTAATTCTAATTCCTTCAATTTAATGTCAGAGTCTGGTGTAAACTTACTGACTGGAATCAAAGCACTTTGTTCCATAAGATCCTGTTCTACCAAATACTGGACCAAAATCTTTTTGATATCTTGTTTCGTTAAAGAAGCCTTGACTTCAGAAAGATCGTATTTTCTGGCAAGTTGAACCAACTCGTCTTTTTTGAAAAGATCTAATTGCTCCTGCGTAGGATTAGAAAGACATATTACTACCTTAGATGTCATTTTGATACAAGCGTGTCAGTCTCAGTAATGATTTAAAATCTTCAAAAACTAGGGGAAATTCAAATTTAAATTCTAATTTATCTCAAATCTCAATCCCGGACGATAGCCACCAATTCTATGTTACGTGCTTAGGCTCGAATAAGCAGCAACACAGAAAGAGTGAAAACTAACAAGCTTGTATAACTTTAACAATGATTTTAATAAGTACAATTATTTTCATAAAATAAATAAACTTAATATAGATTTCACAAAAATAATCCACTAATGGAATAGTAAGAGTCCTGATAAATAAATGTTCTAATAGTTCCAGGTTCGAATCTTGACGATGTAATCCAAAATGGCTGACAATGTCACGTGATGCAGTTCTTGTTTAATTTATCATCCAAATGAATTATGAGCACATGTTTACTCCTCCAAATAGATAATAAATCCTCTTTCTTCAATGAATTTACACAAAGTCCAGAACAAAATAATTAATATTAACACTCAAACATGAATTACACAACTAATATCTTAAAGCCCAAAATTCTACTACTGTTAGCTTCCAAAACACAGCTATATATATGTAATTCCCTCGTAAACAAAAAGGAATCATGTGATTCTGGAAGGTCATAGAAAGAAGCTACCTTCTCTAAGTCACGTACTGAAATAATGAACCAGAAGAAAAATCAGCCACTAATTACTAAAAATAAAAAGTTGCCCCCGAAATTAACCAATAGTTTTAGATGCTTGTTGACAATATCTAAAGCAGGGTCAGATAAAGAGGTAACCAAGCCAAGGTCAGCCTGTTTACAACTAGAATCTAGGTCAACCTGAATTTTCTAGAAAAAAATCTCCCAATTAATGAATAAATATTAAACCCTAAATGACAAATTTGGATTTAACAATAAAAAATAAATAAATTAAATCTAATAGCCGTAACACTATATATGTTTGATATGTTGATGTTGTTTTCTCATGTTGTAAAACCGTTTAGAGCTGATACAGATTAGGCGCTATACAAAGTCTTCAATATTATTTTTAGTAGTAGTAGTGGTAGTAGTAGTAGTTGTTGTAGTATGGTTCTTATTATCATTATAATAACTATTATTATTATTATTTTCATTATAATAAATATTATTATTATTATTATTATTATTATTATTATTATTATTATTATTATTATTATTATTATCATCATCAAAGGCACGATAATGAGCATTATATTGCTTTTAACAATTATTTCATGTTGAGACTAATTCTCTTGTTGTAAACGTTATCCTAAACACTGATTGAAATAATTATATATATATATAGATATATATATATATATATATATATATATATATATATATATATATATATATATATATATATATATATATATATATATATGCGTGTGTGTGAGCGCGTGTGTGTGTGTATGGTGTTGTAGTTTTAAACACCATTTTTTGCACACGATAGACTATGCATGGCGGACATAAATAATGGTGGAGAGAGAACCCGGGAAAACTCCCGGTAGGAACCATGGACCCATGAGAAACTACCGAAAAGCTTTCTCCCATACCTATATATATATATATATATATATATATATATATATATATATATATATATATATATATATATATATATATATATATATATATATATATATATATTGCGTGAGACAGACAGAGGCAGACAGACATGTTTTGGGAAAGATAGATAGATAGATAGATAGATAGATAGATAGATAGATAGATAGATAGATAGATAGATAGATAGATAGATAGATAGATAGATAGATAGAGAGATGGATGGATGGATGGATGGATGGATGGATGGATGGATGGATGGATGGATGGATAGATAGATAGATAGATAGATAGATAGATAGATAGATAGATAGATAGATAGATAGATAGATAGATAGATAGATAGATAGATAGATAGATATATCTCAACTTTAATAACAATGTATTTACTTCGGTTTCGAATGTTTTAGCGGTATTTGTCACTTTATTAAACTCTTCTCTCATTCATCTTTCTTACAATGCCGCCTATGTTGAAGCGATAAATGGCTATTGATATAACGTCATTCATTGGTCCCATCATGTTTATTACATTTCGAATGCGGTGATTTGATTCATATCTACATAGTACCAATGGAATCCATTTCCTCCGTCCTCAGTGTGAACGCCACGTGGATGATTTTCAAGACATGGTCTTCCTGAGACATCGTTTGTACGAAAACCACCACAAAACTGCAATATAGGTCCAGCACCAACTTTATTTGGTTCCCTTATAATATCCGCACATGTTGTCATGCCGACATTTGGTATTGCCAGCCGTAACATTTCCATCAAGGCAATGTATCGCTACAGGAACAAGTAGTAAAAGTAACCTGCTTATCAAACCTATATGAAATATATATATATATATATATATATATATATATATATATATATATATATATATATATATATATATATATATATATATATATATATGAAAGTTGTCAATTGTCAGATTACTTGATAATACCGACGTTAATTTTCATAGACATTAACATCGGACACGTTTTGACAACTCCTAATGTCGACCATTAATTGTAAAGTTTTTTAAATTTAAATATTCAATTTGATTGTTGGGGTTTTATATACATGTGACAAAAGCAAGGATTATATTTTGTTTTTCCAGTCACAACGTTGTTGTTATGTTTTATAAGTCAGGCACTCGTTTCTTGGCAATCAAACATTTCTGGACAGAGTAAAGACCCATGGGATAATCTTTCCACACACATTTAGTTAGCCACTTCCTAGGAACACATGTTACAATGGAAATAATGATTAAACTTTGCGGAAAAATGGAATAATTTTAAAGTGAAAGTTTTTCTTAACTTTGGGAATCCTCGGAAAATTGTTTTATGGATATTACTATAAATTTTCAGCAAAATAGTCTTTTGTATGTGTTTGGCTCCGGTTTTGCTGCACAAGTTAAATCAGACACAACAGTCTCACGTTCATGGATGTGTATCAAAAGTTTGTAATTGTATCATCCCTTTACGGCCAAAGAGTTTGGTTGAATATCATACACAATATGTTGGCAGAGGCAAAATATTTACAGAAACAATATTAAAAAAGCAATGTCAAAAGAAACGAAAACAAAAGCATTGTACTCTTATGTATGCGAATGATTTCAAAACTTGTGCCAGAATGATATATCTTAAAAAAGTGTTCATTAATTTTGCCGAATTCTTATGGTTCAGTGTTGATGTTTTTTCGTCCTTCGTTTGTAGTATAGATAACCTAGCCGGTCAACCTAT